>CM060685.1:7766464-8966464 GCA_030686995.1 Artemisia argyi
GACCCGGCCGGGTTAACCGGTTCGACTATTCCGGCCAAAAAAACGGGTCAAAAACCGGGTTAACCGGTTAGACCAGCCCGGTTTTGAGTGACCCGGGTCAACCCGATTTTGAGTGACCCGGGTCAACCCGATTTTCAAAACCCTGTTAGGTTTCGTTTTTTCAAAATTTTTAAATAAAACCCGGGTTTGACCCGTATTGACCCGGCGGTCGAACCGGTTGACCCGCTCGAAAAAATAAAAAAAATAATAAATTGAAAACCGGGTTGACACGGCGGTCGAACCAGTTGACCCAGTGCCTGATGACTCGTTCGGGTCGATTTCGAAACCGGTTTTCAAAACATTGGTCAGAACACATGCATATCGCACGAATTAAAGAGTACGTGTACTCATGTTTATTAATACAAAAATAAACAATTATACCATTACACTAGATTAAGCGACACCATTTCTATTGTTTCGGTTTTACTTTCAAGTTGGCAAAACTTATGAATTCGTTCATAATATTACAATAATGTGACCCAATTACAATGATGAAAACAATCGAGCTCGAGTCAAAAGTATACTCGAGTAGCTTGAGCTCAATTCGGTTTACATCGAATCGATTTCGAGTATCTTACGAGTCAACCTCGAGTAGCTCGTCACTTGTCTTGGCTCGTTTACACCTCTTGTTTAAACCTTTAATCATCAAGTTCAAGTACGTTGACTGGAAGCTAATGGTTTAATATATCAAAACAGCAAACCTAATGGTAGTTACTTTTTACGAAAGATAAATAGTTAATTTGAGAAAGAAACTGGTGAGTATGGATGGTTTAATTTAGTGGCTAAGTATGGGTGATTATGATGCAACTAAATATTTTCCTGTAAGTTGGAACAAACCATGCATCTAAACATTCGTGCCCCTTAACTTTGAACGAATAATTAACGCATGCATGACTTATTAAAAGATTTAAAGTATGTATAGAAACCTCTTATCTTGTTTGAACAAATAATGGATTTTTCAAACGAATAAGTATATATTTCTCTTTTGTCCTTTAATTAGCTTTAACTTTAAATTTATCTTTTTCTTTTTATTATCACAGGTACATATTTTTGAAATTGCAAATATGTATGAAATATAATACTTAAAACAAAAATAGAAGATGATGGGTGATTCCAGCATATTATTAACGAACCCAGAGAACGAATCAAATACTTGATACCTCCACCGTGGTTGGCCTAATAAGCACTCAAAGATAAAACTTGCATATTTTTATATACCCAAAACATGCTTAAGTTGCATTGTACATCATGCATTAAAAACTTGTATTATAGGGAAATATGCAAATATTTAAGTTTTAGTACGTATATATGCAATTCCCCCTTAATCTTATGTACGTATGCATCTGTAGATGTTAGTTATGAACAGAGGTTAAGAACAAGAACATATCAAGAGTAAGAATAATGGGTGGAAGTAATATGCAAATCGGGTTGATTGTGATCGGTTTGATGCTTTTATTTTTGGGGCCTACTACTTCAAAAAATGTCATAGAGCCCTACTAGAAAGGCTCATTAAGCCCGGTTTTACATAAGGGCTCAAAAGGGGTGGGGACTTTATGTTGCAAAGCAAATAGAGCTCAGTTTTAAAAACAAACTCTGTGATTTTATATTAATGAAATTTATAATAGAGCCCTATTTTCCATTAAGAAACATTGCTCTATCCGGGAAAAAAAATGTTGCTATGCCATATTTCCAGCTATAATGTCCAAATTTGAGGAGAAAATAAGTCAAATCAACAATTTCTTCAGCTTTTGATCTCTCAAACAATTCCGAAATGCATCTGCAACAATGAATGGCATACTGAAAATTAATATTGATTTTAAGAAACAATCACAAGCAGTTAAACTGACAATGTAAAATGCTACTAGTATCTTTGTAGGATTCCTCACTCACAGAATCAAGTTCTGCGATTTTAAGAAACAATAACAAGTACTTAAGTATACCTTTAGTAAACTCAGAAGTTGCATAATTAAGTGTTATCTTTGTAGGATTCCTCGCTGAGGGAATCAAGCTCTGAGATAGCTTCATCGAAAGCTTGTTTTGCCTAGTGGCGGCCTAACACAGGTCAAAATAAAAACAAAAGATACACAGGTTAGCACATTTTTGAATATAACTGTAAAAATATCGAGGCATAAAGAACTTAAAGCATACCTTTCAGGAGAGCTCATAATCTCGTTATAGAACACGGAGAAGTTCAAAGCCAAACCCAAGCAAATGGGGTGGGTAGGAGATAAATCAGCTTCTGCTGAGAATGTAAAATTAACAACCAAGCTTGTAAAACTGTTTTGTGCGGGCTTAATATTATTTTTGTGTTGTAGGCAAGTAGCCAACAAAAGAAGAGTTTATACAACCATAAACATGGTGAACGACAAAAGTGCACCATCTAACAGGAAATCTTTGGTACAGAGAGCTCTAACATAAATCCACCCGTGTATAAAGAGCGTACATTTCACAGTTACTCCAGAAAAACATATTCAGACGCAATAGTCCAAGGTCAGGTATGATTGGTGGTCTTAAAGGTATCTGCAAAGTGCAAATGCAATGACCATATCAATTAAGAAGTAAACAAACTACCTATATAGTTGAATTAGGAGTTCGATTATGTGTAAGTTACTAAAACTCGTTATCACTCTCAGTATATATCAAAATGTAAATTATAGCCACAAATGACTAACCGCATGGAGGAATTGTGCAACCTGAGGTCCTTGAGCAGGTGGGAACTGATTTGGTGAGCCTAAAGTTTCCTTCTTCTCGTCCTCACTCAACATAAATGGGAGGATGGAGTTGATCAGTAACTTTCCACACCTGCTACCCGTTACTAATTGAACATTTATGATAGTAATTCAATAACTTTTGGTAGCTCCTACCCGTCACTGAGTTAAGATAGAAATTCAATAACTTTCAATCTTTCATGGTTCCTACCCATCACCGATTTAGATAGACACATTCGCTACTTTTCACATATATTAAGATTGTACTTCAATAACTTTTCATAGCTCCTACCCGTCACCGATTTAAGATAGAAATTCAATAACAGGGCTCTATTAAAAAAAAGGGCTCTATTTCACCATCTCTAGTAGTGATTGAACCAATCTATTGCCGCAGAGGTGAAATAACTACTTGTTGCGATGATGCCAACACGCCACTAGCAACTAACCACCATGGCTTTAAACTAATAGTAAGTAATAACAATGCCTAATGCCTTGACCTCTGAACTAAGATTAATTAATAAGAATAAAATTATGAACAACAAGGATGCACAAGCAGTACAAAACTGTAAATGAAAATAAATACATACAGATGTTTGAGAACGATTATGATCATTACGGTCACCCAAACACACCCCGTTGCTTCCCACGACCTATAGTCTCTTGTAACTTCTTTGCACCATCAACATCCATATCTACAAGCTTTAACAAAGCACCCGCGTTTGGCATCTTTTTGCGACATTTCTTCGAATGAGTTAAAAGACATTGGAATCGACACAGGGTACTTGTTATCAAAATTCGGTATAGAAGGATCTAATAACAGAACTACACTCACTATCACTCTTTCTTCCTTCTGATAAATTCTTGTGTTCCCCGAACAAATCAATATAAGTGACAACGCTGTCACAACCGTTTGTTTCTCCTCAATCGCTTTCCCATCCAACATACTGATCAACAGTCCCACCCGACAGCCAACAACTCAACAATCCTAAACAAACACCCCTCATTAACAATAAACTCCACCACCCGTCCAACACACGCCAAATTCTCCAAAAACTCACCCGCAACCTCCAAACTCCCTCACACTATTCCCCGAATAAAAAAGACCCCCTCAAAATCACAAAAACGCCACTCCTAACAACCACGACCTTCAAATCATCATCCTCCCAAACCAAATTACTCAAACAACCAAATCCATACTCTCAACATCAACAAAACTCGGCAAATTCCTCAATACACAATACGACACATTACGCGAATTCATCTTCCCACTCTCACACAGCTCCAACACGTGTCTAATCACCCTAGCTACTACCTGATTCTAACAACCTTCACCTATCAACTACCAGTAACCTTGTTCATATGTGGAATCATTTCAAGCCGACAATGGGTCTTGGCCCGGATATAACCGGGTCTTGCCTGGATATGACCGGGTCTTGACCGGGATATGACCGGGTCTTGCCTACTTCAAATGCCTCCTGTTATATATAATGTAGAGATATATATACATATATATATATATACATATATATATATATATACATATATATATATATATATATATATATATATATATATATATATATATATATATATATATATATATATATATATATATATATATATATATATAGTAAGTAAATAAAGACATGTCTCACATCCAGATAGAGGTGGCAAAACGGGCGGGCCAGGAGGGCACGGGCTACGGGCTAAACGGGCGCATGTTATACGAATCACTTTAGAAAAGACTTAAAACAACAACAAAAATTCCTCAAACGTAACACATTATTTATATTTAAGTAATATATCCATAAGTTTTTCATTAAAAACAATTTAATGTTCTCCAATTGGGAGAAAAACATATGTGCCCATTATGCCCATTTAACTTTTAAATGGGCAATAAATGCCCATTTAAAAAAAATAATAAATAAGGCCCAAATGTACCCCAAATCTTTTAAAAATTAGCCCATTTAACCCATTTTTTTGATTTTTGACACAAATTGCCACCTCTACATCCAGATAAACAAATGCTTCATTACATTAATTTTAAATCAGTCTCTAAATTCACAATTTAATCATTTTTTTTCTACTTTGCATTGAAACTTAAAAATATACTTTTTTTAATAAAAAATTACATAAACATATTTAACTTTGCATAGTTGTAGTTAATTATGTTTTAGTATAACTAAATTAGCAAGTTTTTTTGCCTTCTTACTTAAAAGTATTTACTAGTTTTAGTGTATTCATATATAAGCACGTAAAAGTTCGACAATTACTCAAGTCGATTATATATAAACTCGAGTTCGGCTCGACAAACATTTTGAGCTCATTTTCTAGGCTCGAGCTCGAGACTCGATAAAGTTCGGCTTGAACAAGCTCGAGTTATTTAACAAAAGCTTGACTTTTTACCCTTTAAATTCAAATCCTTAAGTATTTAAATTCCCTACTTATTAACAGTGTGTAAGCTTGTAGACTTGTAGTATCCTATGGCACATATCTACTATGTACGTATGTTTTTGTCTTTTTAAAATAAACTTTTGCAATAGGTAAATGAAAATATCGGTCGGTTGATGGCTACTTCATTTTTAATAAACGGTAGGTCTTGAGTTTGAGTCCTCACGCTCACTCTTCTTTTTTCTCTATTGATGTTATTATTTTGTCTTCTTTTACAACATTTGACCAGCAATAGTTTTAATGAATTATATTTGAACCGTTAATGTTTTTTATATTTGATATAAAGTTTAAGTGGTTAAATTGAAACACTAATAAAAATTGGTTATTATTGGGTGACACATGTAAATGCTATTTCAATTCAAAATAAATTAAAAGTATCATAGACGACAAAAAAAAAAAATAAAAAAATAAAAAAATAAAATAAATAAATAAATAAATAAAAATAGATAGCAGTAGAGCTGTTATTTTTGGCAAAAATATCAATGCATTTAAACCTCTTGAGATGAGGTACATATATAACATCATGAAAAATAACTAATTTGTATTTGTGAATGAAACTTGAGAGTGTCTGTGGCTTGCTGGCTAAGAGTGAGGTCTTATAAGTGGTAGGTCTCTTTTTCGGGCCAGCAACAACATTTTATTTATTTATTATTATTTTTTTTGTCACTTTTGCTCTTTAATTTGTTATGATAGAGTCACGTGAGTTGATATGAAAAATGATTTGGTAACCTAAAACTTACACCTAAAATTAGACCTAAAGATATGATTGGTGCATTTCAAAAATTGATTGGTGGGAAATAATGAAAGAGAAAAAGTGTATAACACTTGTCAAAAGATGAATGGAGTAGATCTATTGTTAGGTCTCATTGTTAGACCTATATATCACTACTCAGTTGATATTAACCGACACCAACTTTGTTGGTTTAGTTTTTTTGAAAAGATTACACTAAAATAAAGAAGAAATATGATAAAAAAAATTATTATTTGATTCATAATAATTATTTACCAATTTAGTGTCGTCAGGGAAAGAGTCAAAAATAATCACGAGAATACTTTGGTTAAGCCAAAGACACCCCTTCCCGATAACTCCATTCGTTTATAATTCTTATGAACAAAGATGATACTCGCCGAAACATATATGTCCCGTGTTTTGGTAGTAGGGTTGTACTTAATTTTTTTCGAATATTTATCAAGTTAAGAAAAGCAACGAAAGCTGGTGATAATCTTCGTGATGTTAGTATACATCTTTGTAATCTTGTCGGATGTAGAAATATGCCATTTTCTCACTAAATTTCACATATAAATAACTTCATTAAGCATCCATCATGGAATACAAATATTTAACTAGAAGAAATTATGGGTATAATGAGAAACGTTATGATGATATGCGTGACGATACTTGTTCTCCTAGGAACTACTACAATGGCGTCAAAGCCATTTCCATATGATGAGCATCCATATGAAGTTTGTTGCTACCCCGGTTTCCTTTGTTGTACTGTCTCTCTTCCTCCTAGCCCCGATAATGAGAATGACAACGGTGATAAAGTCATTGCACCTTCACCAGTGGCTCTTGGTCCGTGATCAGAATGGAAGATATGTGGACTAATAATGATCGATATAATCGTGTATGCATGATCATAATCATACGTTGACTCATTGCGATTATTCTTATATGACACTATAAGTTATTCGTAGTCGCTCATATATGGTCAAGAAGGTGCAGTAAGTAAATAAAGATTGAATTATTTCTTTGCTAATTACTCCAGAACGACACCGTTATTTCACCTAATGTATAATAAGATGGTTCTTTTTTTATAACAATCTGTCAGCTTGTGCTCTCCTTAAGTTGTAGTAGTATGTTTTTGTCTTTTCTAAAATGAGTCTTTTAATAGATAATTGCATATAACACACAAGAGCTTGTGTGGCATGATGGCTAAGTCTCATTTCCTACACACTGTACGTCTCGTGTTCGAGTCGTCGTTAACCTCGAAATCTTTTTTTTTTTTTTTTTTTAAATCATTCAGTTTTTTTATTGTCAAATTTAATTAAGTGATTATTGATAAATTTCAACTTCGAACACATATCACACGCATTGAACACTACATGCACTCATTCTTATTAAGGATAATTGGAGGAAATTGTATAAATGTATTTAACTTGTCATTAATTTTGAATTGTATGTAGCATTGTTTTAATCAGACTATTGAATAACTAACTTTTTGAATTTCGATTATTTTGTGTATCAATTGATGTACTTTTAGATGTCGAATCAAGTATTTTTGGGAATCTAATCATATATTTCAAGAATCGGGATACAGAACAATCAAAATTCAAAAAGTTAATTATTTAGTAGTCTGATTGAAACGATGCAACATATAACTCAAAAATTTAGCAAGCAAGATAAGTTATCAGACACTTAGCCCTTCTTGTTAACACAAAAGTATACAGATGACTTTAGGAAATGTATATACTTACAAAAGCTTGGGGTTAGCCACCTCACCTGTGGAGTTGTAGTAAATCGTTTTTACAAGATTAAGGTGCAATTTTTTGAAACTTGAAGATTTGTCAAATGTTTTTTTTTTTTTTCTTTTTCTTTCATTTTTATCTAAGATAATGTATGCATTATATGCGTTACGATGTCTTTCGAACACAAATAAAGAAATACGAAAGAAAATGAGTAGAATTGGGAATAATAGTTTGCTGATGGGTATTTAGAAAAACTAAATTCGTGTTTTTACATCAATATGCATATACTTTATATGCATATGACTTTATCGAAGTATATATATTGATGTGTCACGTTCATACAATGCATCTTGTCATATCGACGCATCTTGTACTATATCGACGCATCTAAACCTCTAAACTTAAGCAATTACAGGAATTAAGTGATGCACGCGATCGGTTTTGGATCATAACCGATTCAAAAGATCGATTTTGGACACGACCATCATACATCTAAATATTTTTCTTAAGTTTGAGCAAACCATGCATCTAAACATTCGTGCCCTCTAACTTTGAACGAATAATTAATATATGCATGACTTATTAAAAGATTTAAAGTAGGTATAGAAGCCTCTTATCTTGTTTGAACAAATAACGGATTTTTCAAACGAACGAGAATATATTTATCTTTTGTCCTTTAATTGGCTTTAACTTTAATTTTATTATCTTTTTCTTTTTTTAATATAAAGAAAATGTAAGATATACAAAAGCAATGCCCCATATTTTTATAGTAGTATTAAAACAACAACTATCTTAGGTACATATTTTTGAAACTGCAATAATATATGAAATATTTAAAACCAAAATTGAAGATGATGAGTGAATCACCAACATATTATTAACGAACTTAGATAACTAATTAAACTACATGAATCCAGTTCATGGGTAAACGACATAATTTTGTGGGTAATTGGCTAATACCCACGGATGACCCACAAACCTATATGAATGGGTAAAACCTCCGAGGCTAATTTTATACCCACCATATTTTCAAGCGGTGGGTAAGTTTACTCACGGCTCTTCGAGTGGGTGATTATGTTTAGTGTGAGGGTAAATTTTTTGTGGGTTTTCGTAAGCTACCACGAAAATGCCCGTAAATATAGTCATGGCTAATCCATGGGTAAAATTCCCTATGAAGATAATCGTATGTAAATCAATGAGAAATAGTTTGTTTGTCCGCGATAATCTGTGTTAAATTACCCACACATACTATCATGTGTAAAAATAGTAGGTGAATGGAATGCTTAAATTAATCACGATTGATTTTCTTATAGTTATAGATGGCAAAATGTTTACACCATAACATGGGCAAATTCTTGATAAAATTTACTACATGATAAATACACCTATCAAACTGCTACAAATCGTAGCGGAACTTGACATGATCCCGAACGGAGTTTTCAGGTAAGATGATGCTTGACATGATCCCGAACGGAGTTTTCAGAGCGGAACTTGAAGTTGAAACTATAATCTCGAAGATGCGAGAAGGAAGGTTGAGGTGGTTCGGTCATGTCAGGAGGAGGCCACAAACCGCACCGGTTAGGAGAGTCGAAGCGCTGATGGTCGACGGTTTGAGGAGGAGGGGAAGACCTAAGCTCAGGTGGGAGGATCGACTTAGGTTAGACATGAAGGAGCTTCTCTTGTCCGAGGACATGATCTCAGATAGGAATGTGTGGAGAGCTAGGATTAGGACTTGCGGGTAGTGTCGGATGGGTTGTAGGTGCTTGCCTTTGCGTTTCTCTTCCCTTTGTTGCCCTGCCCCTTTGCCTTTTAGGTTTAGTTTGCCCTTTGCACGTTAGGTTTGGTGGCCCCTTTGCTCTTCCCTTTTTAGGTTTGTAGTAGGCTTGTGGTGCCTCTTTTCCCTTTGTTTTGCCTTTGCTTTAGCCCCCTGCGTTGCCTTGCTTTGTTGTTGTGGTGCTCTTTCTTGCCTTTTGCCTGCTTGCTTTTGCGTCCTTGCTTTGTTGTGTTTGTTTTTGGCTTTTCTTTTGCTCTCTTTCTTTTGCCCTTCTTGCTTTGTTTGCTTGTTTTGTTTGTCTTGCCTCTGGTTTGTTGTTTGTTTGTTGTTTTGGTGCTCTGTTTGTTTGCATGTTTTATTTGTTGTCTTTTGTACTTGGCCCTTTGCTGGTTGGTTTGCTTGCTTCTATTTGCTTTTACTTGTTGCTCTTTTACTACTTGCATCTTTTATTTCTCTATCACTCGCACTGGTGCACGTGTCGGAGGTCTCACTGGAAGCAGTCTCTCTACTCCTAGGTTTTACCTGGGGTAGGGGTAGGACCTGTCTACTTTTCTACCTCCCCCATACCTCGCCTTCGCGGGATTGGGTATGTTGTTGTTGTTGTAAACTGCTACAAATACAAAAACCACATTATACATTGAGACTTTAGAAATATAACATAATGCTAGTACAAGCTAAGTGATTCAAATATGAATTCTAGAGGTGTTAATTGATCACATTGCAAATAACATGAGATCGATCATCCCGTACAAGTTAATGAACCTTAACCCTTTCGAATATTTTGTGTAATACTTTCTTGCTTCTCCATATGTGTCTCCCAATTAATGTGAAGCTGCTTTGTACCCTCTCTTCACCTTGTACCTTGCTGTGGTGCTAATTTTCTATGCTTCCGCTCAATTTTGTGCATATATTTTGCAAGATGTCAATTGTTGACGGATCTACCTGCACTTTAAGGATTTAAATGACTTGATACATGTGTAAAACATCAAACTATACCAATCAAGAAATAAATGATATAAATGTACAAGTAAAAGATCAAAGAAATTAAAAAAAGAAAAAAAAAATCAAAGAAATTGAATGTCGCTTATAAGACATAAAGATCTCTAAATGTGAAATGTACACCAATGTGCTTCTGCCATTGATAATGTCCGTCAAATATTGTTCGCTCTGAAAATTGGTACACAAAACAGTGTATAAATTAATTTGTTAGTAGTATACTAAAATGAACAAATTATATAAAATAAAGGAACCGAAACGAATCCAATTTAAACTCTCGAATCACAAATGAACCTCAATATATCAAGTCATCTCATGTAGAATGCAATAAATCATTAAATTGCAACCAAAAGGGATTGATTAGAATCATAAAATGACTTCCATTAATCGTACCTTTACTTCATTGGACAACAATTTGCATCATATGAAAAATAAGATTGATGATACCCTTCTATAAATGTTGATTGTGTATGGCTCGAAATGGTCCTAGTGTTGGATTTCATAATTCCCCGTAGGTATTACTTTATTATTGATAATTATTTATAATGGTAAAACCCTAGATACCCTAAACCCACAGACCGGGCTTAGGCCTAATCCTCTAATACTCCCCCGCAGTCCGAGCGGCAAAATCGCGAAAGCTTGGACTGGAGTAGTAAACTGGAAAAGAAAAGAAAAACAAAACATTAACGTAGTAAAAACACAACTTTAGTCGACTCATACAAAACCTACCAACGGTCGGCTAAGTCGACTGGTAACAACACCGTACCAACGGTCAACTTTAGTCGACTGGTAACAAATCCGTACGAACAATCAACTAACAACCAAATAATAAAACAACTATATATATATATATATATATATATATATATATATATATATATATATATATATATATATATATATATATATATATATATATATATATATATATATATATTGAATAACATCACCGCATATGAATCTGCATACCACGGATTATAGATAAATAGCAAAGACAAACTTAGGTGGAATTACATTCATCCAAGAGTTGTGGACATCAGCACTAGTATTAAACAAACATAATCTTAAACTGGTCCACATGTCACCAACAGTTCCGAGACATAGTATTCCAAAATAAAATTTGCAATCTTCAAAACTTCCGGCCATTGATTTCCTTCTTTGTTCCTTCTTACAGATGCGCCGTTGGCTTATCTCAAAAAGTGAACAACTTGGGGGAAAAAAAAAAGAAAACAAGTAACTGTTGTACTGGTGGATAGAAAAGTTACGGCATATTTTGTATAATTAGGGTTTGACGGGGTGGCCTAGGGTGGAGGCGGCTCAACATAGCCACCTAGGTCTGAGGAGACCCGCTCTGATACCATGTTAGATGATTGAAACCCGTAGGTATTACTTTATTATTGACCATTATTTATAATAGTAAAACCCTAGATACCCTAAACCCACAGATCGGGCTTGGGCCTAATCCTCTAATATCTAGATGTTTGTAACCATGTCCCTTGTTATGTTCTGCAAACAAAAATTGCATGTGACCCAAATACTAATTTCAATCAATATGCATATACGTACTACGTATTTAAAAGAAATAATATGAATATATAAAGACGTCAAGTGTGTAGGTAATGATCAAAGACAATCATTGTAAGAGCATGGGGTACGGGTGAGCCATGGCTCCGCCGTCACCACTAGCTCAAAAAAACCGACGGCGCACCGTACCGGTGGTGGCGCCATCGGTGCTCGTGCCATGCCCACGGCTCAGCGCCATCGCTTTTTTTTTTTTTTTTTTTTTTTTTTTTTTTTTTTTTTTTTCGTTTTAATTGATTTTGAAGCAGTGTGAAAACAAGGTAACTGGGTAAAAGTGATGGGAGGAAGAAGATGACAAGTTTTGGCATTTGTCAATTTTTACCCCAAAGTTTATAGTGTTTACACTTTTGTCTTAATTTAGTTGTATTGATCTCAATATAAGGAAAATAACTTAAAGAATTGACAATTTTAGCCCTTATTTTATATAGATGATTAAATATTAATGAAGTTTATTTAATAAAGTTTATTTAAGTTTATATTGTGTATATTTTAATTTTTGTAAAAGAAAAAAAAATATTGGCCGACGGCACCAGAAATTCTGGTGCCAACGGATACCCCTGAAATGTGGTGCCGTGGGATTTCTGGTGCTGTGGAGCTTTTTGCTGACGTAGCAGCAAAAAAATCCCACGGCTTGGAGCCATGGCACCAACGATACCTAATGCTCTAAATACAATGATACACATACCTCAGTAGTTATATTAAATCTTCAAATCATCTATTCAGTTTTCTTTTACTAAATTATTATTGGTTTTTAAAATAAAAAAATAAAGAAGGTGAAAATAAAACAAATTATGAGTAGTTGGAGGAGAATATGAGAGAAATGGGGGTATGGACGGTTTAAAAATGTGAAATCAAGTGGCGGGGTGGGGCGGGACGGGAATTTGCGAAAGTTAAAAAATAAATTGAAATAAGACTTGTTCCAAAATTTGAAATCCCACCGCATATAAAAAAAAAGATATATGTGGTTTTTTAACTTGTGTTTGGGAGGCACAAGTTAAGCACATCAAAATGTAATAGAGACCAACGAAAAAGTATAAAAAAGTACTCATGGACCAATAAATTTTGTGTGACCCTGAATAATTTTTTTACTTTTTATGAGTACTTGAGTACTTTTTGTATTTTTTTTTTGTGTCCTTAACTTGTGCCCCCAGGGCACAAGTTAGAAAAACCCTTGTATCTATACTAGCGCTGAGCAAACCACCCGAACTGACCGGACCAACCACATTCGGTCCGGTCCTCGGTCTTGGCTTTTGGGCTAATTTGGTCTCGGTCTCGGTTTTGGTCGGTCCGGTCCGGTCCGGACCAGAAACCGACTACTTTGCCTTGTTAGACCGGACCGACTGAGACCGGACCGGACTGGACCGACTACATTCGGTCTGGTCCTCGGTCTCGCCTTTGGGCCAATTCGGTCTTAGTCTTAGTCGTTCCGGTCTGGGACCGATGCTCAGCCCTAATCTATACTACATTAGTACTGCATATGAAGATTGAATAATTTTTTTTAAAATTTACAAAACTTAAAAATTGAGTAATATGTTATATCTGAAATACCTTTATGAATTTCATTTTTTTTTTACTTTAGCATATAAAAAAGTTTGATTTGTTTTTAAATATATTGTCTTATAACCATCATTAAAAAATTTACCAATCTCATTTAATACATATTATATAGTCAATGTCCACCCTGGTGGGTGTTGAATGATAAATACTATGTGAAAATTACATATTATTTATAAACATTTAAAAATTGTAAAAGCATATTAATCCCTAGTGGTTTTTAAGCCAGCACTCGGGCTTGTGCCAACTTAATATGTCTAATACTCTCGCGCAATTCGGTCGACGAAATGGTGAAATCTCGGGCTAGAGTGAAAAACTAAAAACATTAGCCATAAGTATATTACTGGCGAAGATATCCAATAGCAAACGAAGACAAATCTCCAAATAGTAACAGTAAAGCAAAGCAAGCATTCAAGCAACAACAACAAACTAAAATGAAGTAAATCTAAACATTAAAGGTAGTTGGCCAACAACAATGACATCTTTTTTTTTCCTTTTAAAAAAAATATTTAGATCAAATCTTTTGAAAGATCACAAAAGTCCAAAAGGTTTAATGTAAATCGCTACGAATAAGTGTAGATATGAAAAATAAGCAAAATATTTTTGTTGTTTATTTGATGTGGCCGACAACATTAGGGTGCGCGTTGTGGCAGCAGAGGCGGCGATTTTGATTGGTATGTTAGGAATTGAAAGACTACACTTTTGGTGTTGGCGGAGTTATCTAACTCTTAGCAGTATGAAAGTTATGGCCGAAACTGTAGGTTGCGTTTGTTATTTTTAGGGTACATATTATAACAATGGGCTAGGGTTTGATGGGATGGCATAAAGTTGATGGCTCAAAGTGGCCGACTAGGTTAGATTATATTTATGTAGGTCGTGTGTAGATGTATACCCATAAATCAACCACAAAACAAATACATGTAACATACTAGCCATCGGAACGAAACTCGAATAAAGCCGTGAGTATACATTTACCCACAAAATTCACATACAAAAGTACACACGACTTAGAGTATTTACATATTTCACGGGTAATGTAAATTTACCCATGAAATTACTCACATATTTAGCCATGGTAATTCAATATGCGGGTAATTCGTGGGAACTATCTCAGGGAGAAAAAATTACCCACAATTTACACATGTAATGAAGTTATGTGGGTAATTTTGTGGGTAAATGCATGGGTAATTTTGTGGGTAACTCGGTCAAACTCTTATTACTTTAATCGTGGGCGGTATGTGGGTAATATATGGGAAAAGACCCGCAAACTAGCATTCATGGGTGATTTTCGTGGGTATTTGACTGGATTCTTGTAGTACTTAATACTTCCATTGTGGTTTGCCTAATAAGCACTCAAAGCATACTAATGTTCTCCTTCTCTTTATCTTATGTATTAAGTTAAATAACATCAAGGCAAGTTTTAGTTTTTTATGAGATTGAATTTTTGTACACACTTAAAAAGAAAGCTTAATTAATTTAAAGTTAAATATTATCTGCTAGTTGTATCAAGAAAGGCTCGCTACCAATTGGTTCTACCTCGAACTCGACACGAAAAGCTCGATACATTCATAAATAAGTTTTTACTTTTAGTGTATTTATATACAAGCAAGTAAAAGCTCGACAATTACTCAAGTCGAGTATGTATAAGCTCGAGTTCAGCTCGATAAACATTTCAAGGTCATTTTCCGGGCTCGAGCAAGAGACTCGATAAAGTTCGACTCAAACAAGCTTGAGTTACTCGACAAAAGCTCGACTCGTTTACACCCCTAAATTCAAATACTTGGTACTTAAACATACTATAAGGGCAGGCAGCTGTGCCTAGATGTATTATACAGCACGAATAGAGTATGATAATATCTTAAAAACCAGTATTGACCATATTAACATCATATTCTATATATTAATTTAAGATATTTTATTAAAATTAAGGAGTGAAAATCCATAATTGTTTGTGATAGCGCCCAGCGCAATCTGATTACAACCTAGAAGTCAACGGAACACATAAAAAACACATACATGAAATATAGGTTAATGACATTATTTTATTATTTTTATAGAGAGTCTCCTACATCAACGGTGGAGAATCATACAGGATTGAAAATATTAACTAATTCACATTCATCAAAAGCACGTCTAAAAAAACAAACAGAAAATCTTAAAAGTGATTCACACTACAAGAAAAAGAGGCTTTGGTGACCAAACTTCAGTGACGACATTTTATTTTGGTCACTATTTAGATGAAAATAGTGACGAGATAATTTTTCGTCATTATTTTTGGTCATCGGTAGAAAGACAGTGACGAAACTTACAAGTGGTCACTATTTAGTCACTAAGTTACACGAATAGTGACAAGAAATTTCGTCATTAAATATTAGTGACGAAATTTTGGTCACCATTTCACATATTGCTAATTCTATAAAATGATTAAGAACAAGGGCTATTTATATATATGTACTTATTAAAACTTGCATATTCGTACATTAATTCAAAAATTGTAAACACTATGAAAAGTTATGATTAAAAAAAAAAAAAAAAAAAAAAAAAAAAAAAAAAAAAAAAAAAACCTTGTATTATAGAAAAATATGCAAATATTGGACGAACCCGGTTCAACCAGTTGAACTAGCCGGGTCAAACCGGCTTTTAAAACACTGTTTGAAACATAAACTTTCCAATTTCAATATAAAAATTTTAAAAATAATAACTTGTATATCAAACATTTAAAAAATAACTTATAAAAAAATAACTCACATAAAATCATCACTAACATAATACTCTATTATTCTATAAAAATTCCCAAATAAAAAAAAAAAAAAAAAAAAAACACTTTCACTCAAACATTTCAAATAAAATAAAAAATTCCAATAACACTCCCTCCCCAATCTATGTTAAAATTTCGGTTCACTCAACAATTTATCCCATCTCAATAAACATATCGATTCCTTTTAACCAGTTGTTCTCCATCTCAGCTCACCACTTTTCACCACTCTCATCTCATCTCAGCTCAGGTATGAACACCACTCTCTCCATCTCATCAGATGTGAATAAATTCATCTGATGTTTAATCGAGTGTTTGATTATTTAGCTTATTTTTTATGTTTAATCGAGTGTTTGATTATTTAGCTTATTTTTGATGTGATTTTAAAGTATTGACTGTATTTGTAGAGTGTAGACCAACTGTTCGACGAAATGTCTCACTAGTTTGTGTATTTTATTTTGCTGAAAAACGTATTGACTGTATTTGTAGAGTGTTCGACCAAGTGTTTGATGAATTGTCTCAATAGTTTCGTGTAATGGAATGTGTGTTTGGCTTAGCGTCTTGTCAGTTTGTCTCGGGAACTGGATGTTATTTAAATGTGATATTTAAATTACGTGTTCACTAGCTGAACGAGTAGGAGGTTATTCTGTGTAAGTGTCGTAGGATGAGCTCTAGGTTTGGAGTTCGACAGGTCAATGAGCTTTTAAGAGCGTTTAGAAATGTTTACTTTAGGTTTAACATTCAGCGTTTAGAAAATGCAAAAGCTGTGGGTGTGTCAGTAAAATTAGGTATAATTGGAAGAACCGGTGGTGCTGTTTGTGTAGCGTTTTGGTAAGCAATGATTCCAGTAGTGATGTTTTGATTGAATGTAACACCGAGCGCAGTAGCATAAGGACTAGCCGTCATGTAATATAGACTTGGAATCATGTTGCAAGGGTACTCTTTGTATGACATGATTCCAACTGCACTGCCTTAAACAGTATAGTCTTTGAGCATGGTTTTTGCAACTTCTTATTTTATTTTTATTTTTAACTTTTTCTTTTGAAAACTTATAAACTAGCTTAAAATGAAACTATTTTGTGAAAACAAGTTTTATGAAAAATGGAAAATAAGCTGGAAATATAAGGTAATTGAAAACAGTTACTATATAAGCTTTTAAAGGTAAAAATTGAAGTTGAATTATGGACACAAGCTTCACAAGATTGCATAAGCTAGTATCAACCTACTAGAAGCTAAAAAAAAAACAACTAAACTAAATCTAAACAAACTATAGAAGCTGAAAAAGAAGCCTAGGGAAGTAGATAAGTAGAGAAGCAATAAAAATATGCAAAAAGCATTTAACTAACTGGTGCAAGAACAGCCTGAGAGGCAAAATTTGGGCCAACAAACAAGCTATATCAGATAAGCTACTGCATTAAAGAGCTAAGATGAATGAAAACAAACTAGCAATGATCACATAGAACAAAATTGAGCTAATTTAGAGCTTATGAAGGGCTGATAAAGGTGTGACTAGTTGGGACAGATTGTGCAAACTACCAGGGCTGCAAATCAGGCCTAGAGGGAGCTATTTTATGAATCAAATTACACTAGCCAAATAAGTCTCAGAATCCAAATCAAGCTCATAAAAATGAAATTCATACTACTAAAAACTAATGCAACAAATTCCAAAGGCTAAATCTAACCGAAGCTTATTTAAATTCTAGATTGAAAAGGGCTATTTAGGACAGAGGGGCTGGTGTGCAGTTGGGTGAAATTGGGTAAAACTGATATTTGACTAAAGGGGGTACCACCGAGCGCAATAGCATAAGGACTAGCCGTCATGTAATATAGACCTGGAATCATGTTGCAAGGGTACTCTTTGTATGACATGATTCCAACTGCACTGCCTTAAACAGTAGAGTCTTTGAGCATTCTTAGGTGGTTGAGTACCGCGAGGTTTGTTCAAAATCACACTTCAAACTTCAGGAGGAAACCAAAGCTACGAATGCAAAAGTAGATTTTTTATTGGAAGAGATGAAGAAGATGTCCAAATTGCTACAACAATTTCAAAATCGTGTAAGTTCTCATTCTATATTAAAGTCATTTTGAAGTTTACTTAAAGGTAGATTATACTAGAAACCACATATCTGCAACTTGATACATAAAAGTAATAAACCGTTAGTTGGGTGAGAATGTGAGCAAGGGGTTGTTTCTTTACTGAGTTTACTACTGTAGAAGGGGCTATTAGGTACAGAGTGAGATTGGGAACAGAACAGTTAGGGCCTAGGAACAGGTTATGCTTTACTGAAAATAGGAACTTAAGTGTGGGAATCTGCTACTTCTGGCCTCATGTCAGTTTTGAGTCTGAGTTGCATTTCTCGCAGAAGTACTCAATAGAGGAAGTTTGTGTCTTTGTGAGTTGTGACATAAGGCACCTTTAAGGTGTAGCAAAACACCATCTGAAATATTATTGAATCCCAAATTGAGCACTTTTAAAGCCTTTAGACCTGAAAGCAAGGAAGCTGAAGTTATGAACAAACATTTCTGTGACGACGTATTAGCATGAAACTAGTCGTCAGCACAAAGTGCACAGTAAATATAGTGAACTTACTTGAAATCTTATCCCACCCATTACCAGTCAAATTACATCTGCTTAGGTTCAAATACTGCATACCCACAATAGCTGCATATATAAAGAGCCGACATGATGAGATTAGGCAATTTAACAAAATAATAATATGATGCAACAGCAAACCTTTGCCAACAGGAACTAATGACTATTAAATGAAATTTTCATTATCACATTCCTCTGATCGAATTAGAAATAGACAAGTATACACCTTCCCTCTTAATTGTTTTCCTGATTACTTGCATTAAGAGAATTTCATTATTATCCAACTCAATGTCTAAACCTTTTTCACCCTTCTATTTATTACAAACAAGGGAGCCTTTTGGACAGAAGTTCGTACAATCAGTCTTTCAATAACGTCAATGGTGAAATGTAATTTTAAGCTGAAATATTTCCATATTTCTTTACAACTAAATGATACCTCTTCCAAGCATGCCAGCAAACACTACAGATAAATAGTAGTTATATTATTAATGCAGACCTGAGAGTGAATCCAAGCATGCTGTAGTAATAGGGCATCGCTCCATATTCAGTAATGAAAGCTTGTGTAATCTTGCAGTGTGTGCATATTGTTTAAGATAATATTCTACAAGAAAAATATTGATAGTCAAAGTAGTAATACACTAAGGTTTTACACTGGAAAAAAAATAAAAATAAAACCCTAGCTTTGATTATGTAAGTTTATGTGTCGTCATATTGATTTGCGTATTTGGGATATTATGAGATTGTCGAACTTGAATTCAACAATGCTGCATTTATATTTGTCACTTTAAGATAGTGATCAGGCATATGTAGGATTGTAGGCTACCTGTTTATGCTGGGTGTTATTACCACATGTTATTACCAATGTTCTTCACTTAAGGCTGGACTCACTTATCGCTTAGTAATAATATTCTGAGATTTTATTTGGGTTTATGTGTCGGAGGATAGGAACTTAAGTGTGGGAATCTGCTACTTCTGGCCTCATATCAGTTTTTGAGTCTGAGTTGCTACTTCTGGCCTCATATCAGTTGTGACATAGCCCCATATTAGTTATTCTAGGTGGTCAACATCTTAGGTTATCAAGCTCAGTGAATTCTGTTTGGGCAGAGGGATTGCAGTGCAAGTGTCTGCAATATCAGTGTCTATTTATATCAAGATTTGTGTTAATTAGTGTCTATGCAATATCAAGATTTGGGTCAGTTTTGCACTTTCTGTTATATCAGTGGGTATTTTGCACTTTCTGTTATATCACTAGTGATTACAACTGTGCAATATGACAGTTTTTATTTTCATTTTTTTCAGGCAGAAATATGAAGAGACTAACAAGGACCTTTTCACCATCAACTAAGAGAAAGTGGATAGCTTTTGGATGATAGAAAGATTGTGGTCATGGGACATACTGCGCATGAGATTTTTTAGACAAAATATTGCTTCATGAGATTATCTTGATGTTATTTTCGCTATTGTGCGTACTTTATCCTCTTTATAACTACACATTTGTTAATCTTGGATCCACTATTAGATGCTATGTTAAAAGGAATCGATATTGATTTTCATTTCTAAAGTATGTGCAGTTGACTATTAGTTGGCATATCTTTCATTTTTGTTTAAATATTGTACTCACTTTCGTTTTAGTTGACACATCTTGTAAATGTGGCAACCGTTTTAGTTGACATAGAAGCTACATTTAGTGACGACCAATTTGGTCTCTAATGGTTTTGAAGTGGTTGGTATTTAACCCATTGGGTGACCACTTATTTCGTCATTAACTGATACTCACTAGTGACCATTATCTCGTCACCAAAAATGAAAATTAGTGACCAAATATTCGTCACTCATAGTTTAAAACAGGTTGTCACTGTAACTCATAGTGACGAAATATTTGGTCACTAATGTGTGACGAATTCTATATTGGTCACTAACTGAATCAGTGACGGAGCTTTAGTGACGACGACAACTCTGGTTTGGTCACTAACAGATTTTGTGACGACTTTTTATACTGTTAGTGACGAAATCTATTTTGTCACTGTAGGCCAATTTTCTTGTAGTGCGGGCCTTGGCCGGATATAACCGGGTCTAACCGGAAAAGTACAATGCCTGTAAGGTGTCTTGATGGCTAAATATAAGACAGCCACACAAATACACAAATAAATAAATAATAAAATAAAAAAAGGTATATGGTGGTATCTTTAGCACTGAAAGAAATAAATCATAATTATAGTTTTAAATTTTTGGTAAAAATGCTTTGCTCAAAAAAAAAATTGGGTAAAAATGTCGCTGCTTGTTCACTAACTCTTTTTTATATATATTTTTTTTCAATTCACTTTTGCTCTTTAATTTGTTACCATCTCTTAAGGTAGATTAATAATAACTTTTTCTTTTTCTCACATAAGTCGTTTAGTGACCACTTATCATTGTTGTAAGAGTTTAGGACAAACAATAGCAACAATTTTTTTCCAAAGTTTCTTCTTTACTATATGAACTATATAAAATATCATTAATATGACAAACTTTCATAAAGTGTTTTAATATGCATATTTTTTATGTGTTATCAAGGTAAAAATTAGTGACACGTGTTATTTCTCTGGTATGACAACAAATCAAAATGTGCATATTTGAACACTTTATGAAAGTCCGTTGCATTAAATAATACCTTTTATAATTCACGTATCAAGACGAGACTTTGAAAAAAAATCATTGCTATTTTGTGACATAAGTAAATATTTTTTTTACCAATGACTAGAAGTTTTTTAAGTCATTTGATTGATGATTTGGCGCTTTGAGCACGTCCCCTCAAACTATATTATTTTCAAATAATAATAATAATATGGTGTAAATTTTGCTTTGAATAAGCTTTCCTATAAATGAGCTAGTTTTTTAGAATAGTCTTATTGTAACAAAGATATTAAATAATGGGTAACTTATTGAAGATTTTTTTTTAGAACGGTATCACAAAATTAGATGGAGGACAATGTCAATCAAATAGTAACCAAGTTTGATATTTGTACCATTTTAGTCACACTCTAGCTTTATTGTAATTATAAAAACCACTAAAAGTTTTATTATTGTAAATTTCTTATATTAGAGTTATAAAAAAGAAAAAATAAGAAACATTTCTCAAATTTAGTTATTGTTTCGTGGTTATTTTTTATATTCAGTCATGCATTGATTGCTGTAAATAAAGTTAATTAGAATTAGTTATATTAAGAGGTGAGTGTTTATTGTTAAGTTACAACATGATGTATATATATAGTATTTTAAGCACACCAATTTTACACAATTTCAAAAGAATGAAATAATTTTGAAACGTTAGTGTTTTTTATGATTGATATAAAGTTTGAGTGGCTAAACTAAAACACTAATAAAATTTGGTTATTATTAGATGACACAGGTAAATGCTACTTCGATTCAAAATAAATCATAAGTGGTAGGTCTCGTATTCGAGTCAGCAACTTGTTCACCAACTCTTTTTTTATTTTTTCGTCAATTTCTTTTTCTATTCACTTTTGCTCTTTAATTTGTTACCACGTCTAACCCCATCAATCATTCATCATAAGTAGATCGAGGATATTGATTCATCATTTGAGAATGTAACTGTTTCTATTAACGAAATTGCTCGTTTTGATTTTAATAATTAAACTTACGTTACATTTGGGATGAAACTAGGGTGGGTCCCGCGGTGTCACGGGATTCTAATAGAAATTTGTTTCATATTGTTAATTTTTGTAAAAGACATTGAATTTTCTAAAACCCGGTCCTAATGCATTGTGTTTCTTGTTATTGTTTAGTTAATATATCAATAGGTGAAAAGTGAATTTAGTTTTCACATAATTCGATAAATTTAACTGAAATCCGTAAATTTTGTTAATTATTTTTCTTATACTACAATTAAAAAATATTAAAAAAAAAAAAAAAAAAAAAAAAAAAAACACTAAATTTACAATTTATTATAAGCATGTGAATGGACAAATCAATGAACATAGTATGTAACAATCTTACAGCTTTTGTTTAGTGGCCTAATATTGATCCTACATATATGAATGTATTGTATACGTATATGTTAGAAATTACAACACGAATTCACAAGTTACCAATAAATTTAAAGAAAAAAAAAATAATAATTATGGAAGGTGCTAATAAGCAAATGAAGATGATTTTGGGTACAACCGCAGTGGATGTTAAAGGCGTTGCTTGTTGCATCGGTACTGTGTATACGTGTTGCTATGAATCCGGTTTGCCACCAGTAGCTATGACACTAATGGCCATGAGTCCGATGCCTGCTCCAGGCCCCATTGTTGGCGAGAAGAATAAAGTGCTTGGTCGATAGGCTTACTCCATAATCCCGTCAATCATCCATCATTAATCATAGCATATTATGTCTTCCAAAATACTTTTTTTTAACATATCTCCATGTTCGGTCGTTATTTTGTGTTACGTTTCCTATTTTGAAGTAAGTTTATTCATGATTACGAATGTTACAGTAATATTTTTCATATATATTTAATAATTTCGTGCGTTGTGGTTTATGGAACGAAGAAAGTTTGATATGCATTATCATAATCATACGTTGACTCATTGCGATTATACTTGTGACACTATAAGTTATTTGTAGTTGCTCATATATGCCCAAGATGGTACAATAAGTAAATCAAGACATGTTTCACACATATATATATATATATATATATATAGTCACAATTGTCTACCACTTTTTGGTGACAACCGTATAACAAAGCCAATTCGAGGGAACTTTTACAAAATGGTCAAGTATTTTTAAGTATCGGCGAATGCCTTTTTATATTAAACTTAGTTATTCAAATCCTGAAAAACACTTAATGCAAATATTAGAAGTATATGCCGCGAATCGCAACATATAAAACCTAATGAAGTAAAAGATTAGCGTGTAGTAATATATAGCACATAGCATGTTAAATTAACACATAAGAGAAGTAGTAGTGCGAATTACACCTATCGTGAGGTTTTACAAACTACTTAAATAAATAATTGTTTTGACCGCGACTATTAGTTTTAATTGCGCGTACAGACGCAGATGGATGTATCGTGACCGCATAGACTCGAACGTGCGTGAATGATCGCAGATGAACATAACATGACCATGTCTTTTGCCCAGTGCGCTCATGGCAATTGGCTAGCATCGTGGTGCCTGTACGTGACAGTGCGCTCATGGCGCCAATCTACGAAGATGTCCGGACGCATGGCCTAACGCGGGTAGATTTATCGTGACTGCGTTGTTCGCGGCTAAAAGATAAAATAGGTCCGATCGTGCAGATTTAGTGCGGTTATAGGTAAAATCGTGTTTACCAATTAAAAGATATACATAAAATCTTTTCAATATTTAAAAGATATTACATATGCATGTATAAGAAGTAAAAGAACCAGTGGATGCAATTAATATTGCATGCATAAAAAGCATTAGTATGCATATGTATGATAATCATTACCATGCACTATATTGTTTCTTTTCCCTTTTTGATTCGTGGAACACAGGAGACAAATTAATGAAAAAGAAAACATAATAGGTTTTGTTTTATCCTTTCGTGTCATGTCTTTTGGGTTTCAAATAAACAAAAGATTCGATTTAGGTTGTGAGATCAGCCGTATATTTTTGACCAAAAGGAAAAATATATCTTTAGGTTTTAAGCCCGATGCAGATGGATACACAGCCGTATATCTGTGTGTCGCGTACAAAAAATAAAGTTACCGGCTTTTGAACTCGATGGTTTCTTTCCGGTGATGTGAGAACACGAAACTTGTTGTAGTCATGTCCCACGGATGGCGCCACTTGTTGATGCATAATCTGGCGCGGGCTGGATTTGACGACTCTCCCTGGGCCATTCGTCGTCTTCTCAAGCCCTGAGTAGACCTGTCAACAAAGAGAACCCGTTAGGAGTGGACCCGAGGCCGTAGCCCCGGGATCCACCTCCGACGGTCAAGTTAGTATTGATGCGATATAGCATACAAGAGTTAGGTTTTAGAGTCACCTGTTGTATTGTGTTGTGAATGGAATCCAAACCCTATATTTATAAGGCATGGATTAGGGTTTAGGCGTAGAGTGGGCCGCTGTCTGCCGGGCCTGGCCCAGTCCGGACCATACGTCCACAATAATAATAATAATAAAATAATAATATGGGGTAAGCCTCATATGGATGCATATTTCATATCGGTTTTCAGGAACTTTTTTATTACTAGAGCATATGGATAAGCCTCGATTGGATGCATATTTCAGATCGGGCAAACAACCCTGGATATGAATTGGGAGTGAATGAATTTCTTAAATTTGCTTATCGTTACAAACACGAGTCATTATATGGGGTGAACCAATACGATGAATATCAACAAGAACAAGATCATGAAGGCGATTCTAATATTCTATACAAACTGAGACTTACATGAGTGATGATGAACACGAAGAAGACAATATCGGTTCGACATCACACGGTATGTTTGCTTAAATAAAATACACTGTATGCTACAACCCATATAGTATTTCTCATATTGTTGGAATTACAACTTAACTTTTAGTTACTAAAGAATGATTACCAAAATAGTTTTCCTGTTCTGCAGAGTCAGGTAAACAAATCACAAACTACAGAGGTTAATCCCAATTGTGATAAAGATGTGAATAATCAATTGAATGGTGTCAATACTGATAGTGGTTCAAATGAAGACTGTGTTAATAAATCTACATGTGGAACTAGTGGGGATGCATGTGCTACTCATGAGGTTACTAGGATTGATGTCAATGATAATGGTGATTGCACTAATTTGAATAATTCTAGTATGGAAAACACAAGTACTATGGCAGAAATTCTTAAAACCAATACTCATGATAATACATTACAAATGATCCTAAATGAACATAATGAAAATGGGGTAGAAATTGCTATCTTTGATGAAGAAATTGTTGAGTTAGGAAGTGCTAAGTGGAATAAGACTGTATGTGGCAAGTTCTTAGGTTGTATGGTTAGTTTTAATGAGGCTAGGTACCATCTAAGGAGAATGTGGAACAAATATGGCCTTGAGGATATGACCGTGAATGATAAAGGAATTTTCTTCTTTAAGTTTCAAGATGAGCGGGGTATATTACAGGTTATTAGCAATGCTCCTTGGATGGTTAACAACAAACCATTGTTTTTAAAAGATGGGGAATTGATGTTTGCTTGGATAAGACTGAACCTAAGAAATTGTCGGTTTGGGTGAAATTACTAAATGTGCCACTTGAAGCTTGGAGTGTTAAAGGAATAAGCTCTTTAGCAAGCTGCTTAGGCAAACCATTCATTATGGATGAAGTGACTACCAAAGCGTTTAGGACACGAATGGGAAGACTTCGTTTTGCTAGGGTATTTATAGAGTTGAATGCTGAAAAGCAATTCAAAGATGTAATTGAAATAGCTTATAGGAAAAAGGATGCAAGTACTAGTATGACCAAATATGTGCAGGTTGAGTATGCTAGGAAGCCTACTAGATGCGGCCATTGTTGTGTGTTTGGTCATGATGATGTGAATTGTAGAATGATACCTAGAGAAGCTGAAAATGAGAAGCTGAGTAAGGTGAATAGTGGAGTTAATGATGGGTTTCAAAAAGATACAGGGGAATGATTAGTTTTAATGAGGCTAGGTACCATCTAAGGATAATGTGGAACAAATATGGCCTTGAGGATATGACCGTGAATGATAAAGGAACACCCCTTAATATAAGCTAATAAGCCTATGTATAAGCCGAAACAAACACCCCTTAATACTGCTAAAGTTAAAGCAAAATAAAGTAAAAGGTAAAAATTGCTAAAGTAAAATAAAGAGGACATGTAAAAGAAAACAAAAGCAAAAGTTAATACTTAATACTACTAAATGGTGGGTCTCATATTCTTCTTTTCCTTCTTTTGATTTTTCTCTTTTCCTTTTTACTTATTACTATGTCTTCTCGATGTTATAAACTAAAGTATATTTCTATTATATAGTAAAATTCTGGATCTTTTATATTTTCGAATATAAACAACTAATACACAATCATGTGGGAGCGGGATATGAAGGGTTAAGATGTAAGTAATCGCAATGTTGCAAAAATCGTGAATCGGTACTGAGGCGATCCATGGCCGAGTAGCGATTTTTAACCGATTAATCGGCCGATTACCTTGTAATAGCCGATTAATCGGCCGATTACCTTGTAAAACTCACCAAGTTCCATGGCCGAGTAGCGATTAATCGGCCGAGTTGGCCGATTTTGCAACATATATACCCGAAAGTAAACCCGATGATAATAAATCGCTTTAAGAAAGAAATTCACCGAACACTTGTGCTCTTAAGAACTACGTAGTACAATGGCGACAAAACCATTTCCATAGGATGAATGTCTAGATAAAGTTTATTGCTACCCTGGTTTCCCTTGTTGTACCGTCCCTCTTCCTCCTGGTCCCGAGGATGAGGATGATAGTGATGTTAAAGTTGTCATAGCACATTCACCTGTGGCTCTTGGTCCATGATCTTACAAAATAGTAATTTGTATATGCCAAACAATAATATGCAAATAGTATGTGTTTTAAATTCACTACAAAATAGTGGCTAGTGCACCTAATGCTGGCAATCGAGTACATTCAAATCCTATAAACCAGTAACAATATAAATATAAATAGTTATTAGTTAATAGAATGAAATACAATATCAAAAGAAGCAAAAACATAAAAGCAACACACTCAAGTATATGCTACTTTTTTTGTTCAAAAAAGTAAAAACAAGTATAATATGCTTCTTTAAAGTTCACCAAAGTATCCCCCCCCCCCCCAAAAAAAAAATGTTTGTTGCTTATTTTTAACTCGAGAATAAATAAATTTATTTGAGAATAAAAGATGTTGGTGTCGGTGACATGAAGGCTAAGCATGGTCTCTTATAAATGTTAGGTCACCAAAGTATCCCCCCCCCCCAAAGAAACGTTGATTTAATGGCCAAAACGTATTGATTCGTGTGAAACGTGTATCAAATTAATACAAAGTAGACGTGAGTGGAATTTACCAATCAACCTTTAGGAAAAGGGAGACTTGTAAAAACTCGTGAATACAATATATATATGTGATACCGGGTAAGTGATTACCCGGGTCGTGTCCCAACGAGGTGTGAATGGGCGATATCGTGTAAGATTTGGAGATTAAAATGCTTGTATGGATGATTGAGAGAATATTTGGTATTGTGGAACGTTAAAGTTACGAGAATTAACAATTAACGAACGAAAATAAAATAAACACAACTAGACTAGGAATTCTAACAAGAAATGAAAATTAAAACTTAAAAACTACCTAAGATACTATGGGAAACATAATAGGGAATTCAGGAAATCCTAAAACGCAAGCTAAACTAAAAACACAAAAGTTGATTAAAAAAACGTAAACGCGCAAGATAAAACGTGAAATTTATGCTACACTAGTCCTACGGGTGTAAAAATGATTTTTCTGCTTACTAAATGACAAAATAAAATTTTAGAAAAAAAAAATTAATTATTTAATAAAAATTCTATTTATTATAATTTAAAAACTAATTTAACTAAATTAAATGAAAATAAATATTAAAACTATTGCAATAAATCTGAGATTTTTTTTTTTTTTTTGGAAATTAACTTAAGCTAAAAATAAACTAACAAAAATAAACTTTTGGAAAAAGAACTTGAAATAAGCAGTAAAAAGCAGTTTATAAGCTAATAAGGGAAAAAAACAAGCTAAAAACTATATAAAGGAATTACTAACGAGAGTTATAGCAGAAAAGACCCAAGGGCACGTTTGGTTAAGGTGTGTGGTGTTGAGGCTTTGACCTCCAAGAGGTCTGGGGTTCGAATCCCTCCCCAGACTTTTTGGCAAATTATCTTTTTTTTTCAAATTTTCTTTTTTCAAATTTTCTTTTTGCAAATTAATTTAACAATAAAAACCAGCAATTTTTTTGAAATTAAATTTCCTGAAAAGCTTTAATAAGCTTGATGCAGGCTTATTAATTTCACAGATTTAAAGTTTGAGCTTTTGAAATATAGCAACTAACAAACACCACAATAAGCTAAACCAAATAAGCCAAGGAGCCCAAAAGCAAACACAAACATGACAACATCAATAAACAACAACAATACAACAAGATCAAGCATGTTCAAATAAAAAGAAATCAACAAGCTCAGCTGTTCTAAGAACAAACAGCAGCAGCAGCCAAAAGGGAAAATAAGGCTCAAAATTAAGCTACCTAATAAGCACTAGAGGGGAAACAAAAAGTACTAGCCTATAAACAATCTAGGGGGGATTCTAAAACAATAAGAATCACAACCAATGACCCAGAATTGACCAACTTATGGTCAATTGAAAACTGACCCAAACCTATGCCTACTGGGTCAGGGGAGTTTTTTACTCAAACAGCCCCTTTTGGACACAGATTCAAGTGACCAAATCTATTCCAATTTGCAAGTTTCTTTTTGAACTTGATAAAAAAGCTGCCAAAGACTACAAAACAACAATTTTATTGATTTCCAAGCAAAAATGAAACCTACAAGTGATTTAGAAAGCTGTCCCATTTCAACAGACTTGGAAATTTGACTTTTTGAGATTTTTCTAAAAGTTGACTTTGATTGATTTCTAATACCCCTAGATGACTGATATTGATCTATTAGCCCTAAATGAGATTAATTCAAACAATTTTAACAAGTTGGGAGCCTATATAAAGATTATGCTAACTCCAAATTACAACAGTTATGCAAATATGGGATTAGAAGATGGATTTTGACTGTTTAGCTAATGACAACCACTTTTAAAGCTTTGACTGTTCTAATATACCCCTAAGAGTGTTATCTGAACACTTTTTAACCAATTAAAGTCACAAGGGCTAGGTTAAACCAGCAAATCCCAACCCTTAATTTTATCTGAGGTGATCTCATCCATCCAATTCAGTTTTGGCGCCCAAATGGTTGTGGATTGGTGACTTGGCAGTGGCAACATGTGATGCCAGTTGTTATCTCTTGATAGCTTTCTTGACGAAGGAGATAGTGGGGGGAGATTTTGAGGGGAGGATGGAGTGTTGCAGGAAAAGGAGAGGGAGGGAGGTAAGGATATGGCGGGTAAAGAGGTGGAGTAATAAAATGTTTTTATTGATTGTGTTTGGGTTTGGGCTTAAGTTGGGTTAGGAGTGGATGTGTTGGGGATGGAAGGTGTTGTGATGGTGTGGATTGGATTGGTGGTGGGTTTAGGATTAGTGGGTGCAGGAATATTAGTGTTAGTTTAGCACTAAGGTGTAGTAAAAGTAAATTGGTTTTAAAAAAAATGTTATAGTTAAATTAAAAGTGAAACTGAAAGTGTAAAATGTTTTTTTTTAATATAATAATAATAATAATAATAATAATAATAATAATAATAATAATAATAATAAAATAATACTACTACTAATATAAAATACCTAATAAAATGTTTTGACAAAAAGGGTTTGGTGATTTTATTTTGAAAAGTGGTTTTTCGAAAAGGGTTTAGAAATTGATTTTTCATTTAAGCTCGGGATGAAGGGTAATTTGGGGAATTGTGGTTTTGGGTGCAGGTATTTCGGTAATTTTGGGTTAAGGTTACGGGTAGAAAGGTGATTACGGGTTTTGGTTTTGTTTTCCACACTCCCCTCAATGTCACATTCTCGGGATTGACTTGATCTTTGACTTTTTGCCTTTGACTTTGACTTTTCATCCTTTTCTTCAAAATCGTGTTGAGTCGATCCGGTAATGCTCCATGATGCGTGGGAATCGCAACAGGCTTTACCTCTCGAGGGATCTCGAGAAGCTTACAACCCCCACCAGGCAGTGTACCTGATCGTTGTAGTATAGTATAGTGACAAGTACCGGGGGATTGATCGTTCAGCTTAGGAATAGTGTCGCTAGGATTAGAAAGCCTAAATACTAGTTCTAAAGGTGAGTGATGATTATTTTTGTGTTTTCATATTTTTTAGAAAGCAATTAAAAGTCTCGGGTTTGAAGGATTTGGGCGGAATTAGTTGCTAATCAACTAACCCAATGCTAAGATGCAATCAAAATAAAATACAAGAAATGAAAATAAACTAATTTAAACTAAGGTTGTGAGCAATAAGTGGAGAAAATGTGTTTACTTAGATTTCACTACTCCCTAGACATCTTTTACACGTTAATTACTTGTTATAAATGCATGGATGACGGATCGTATTCCTTAATACCATTCATGGGGTGACACACTTAACTCCCCAATTCTATGAGCTCTTATCTCCTCCTACACCATGCCCAGCACAACTATAGGGATTGTAAACAGTGGCTCATGCATTAAATACAACCAATAAAGACCAGTGCGCGTCGGTTCATGTTTCTTAAGACGTTCAAGCATGTTACCAATTAGAGATCTGCCAGTTTTCTTAAGCCTAACATATAAATCATTCATCCAAAACAAGTATAAACAAGTAATCAACACATAATTAACATCTAGGTTTGATTAGATCCAAGCAAACACAAGATAGATCTAGCCTAGCATGATGGAATTAAGACAAGAACAAGATATAGACAACCAACACATAGACATATTGATTGAATTGAAAGAACACTTATCTCAATTACATATGTAAGGTATCAAGGGCTTGGAACCCTTGAAAAACCTGTAAAATTCGCACCAAGTTCGTACTTAGGGTTTCTCCAAAACTTCTCTCTTTTTAATGTGAAAAATTAGAAAACTATATATAGGAAAAGGGGTCTGACGGCGTCAAGACAAACATTGTGACGCCGTCACCTCGCCGCCAAAACCATTCTCGGACTGCCTTGATCTATATTTGACGCCGTCAAGACTTAATCATTTCCAGGCCGTCATGACTTTTACTCTTGACGCCCTACCTTCGTGACGCCGTCAAATCTCTTCTGGATCGTCATGGAATTTTGCTCTTTACGCCGTCAGGGAGTTACTCTTGACGCCGTCACCTACTGTTCCCAGCATGGAATATTAAGACTTTAGCGTTTTCTTCACTATTTTTCGCCTCATCATATACCCTTACACTTGAGATTTGCTTGTCCTCAAGCAAATGCGCTTTTATTCTACTCAAAAGACAAGTTAGGGTCATTTAACACTAATATAAAAGTAATTACAACAAATAATCGTTCCACTAAAGACCAATAGACAAGCACGGAGGTCATACACAAGCACCTCACAAATAGTGTTTAGATACTCACATCTCGGGTGTAATAAAGTGTAAATTACAATATGGAAACGGAAGATATCTCTCAATACCTGTCATAGCAAAATAGATTACCATAGGCTTGGGAAAGGATCAAACCTCCACCACATGGCGTAAGCACCTAGAATAAACTATCAAAGAGGTCTTTTAAATGGTTGTAACGTTAGGTGTAGGGATATGAAATACACGGTTTTGTTGGATAAAGGAAGTTTTACTGGTGGCGAGTTAACAATCTTGGTTAATTACATGTACAATATGGCGTTGCTAAGCCAAGACTAGACTTGACTTAAGTCCATATGTTTTTTTCTCTTTTTCCTTTTTCTATATTTTTTTTTTCTTTTTCTTGATTTTTTCAATTTTTTTTTTTTTTTTTTTTTTTTTTTTTTTTTTTTTTTTTTTTTTTTGCATACACTCTTACCCTACCATCCAAAATACTACATCATAGGGGATGAACATTCTCCTTACACTTGAATTTTTACATACTTTACATTAAACTAATCTAATGACTCGAATTAAGAAAATCAAAATACTTGGAGCACTTTTAAGATTAACGTACATATGGGGGTAATATATGATATTCTTCCCCATTACTCCATAAAATAAGTACTTACCCATGAGTCCCAATCGTCCCAAAACAATATGTACAAGGATATGACTCGACTTAACAACCATGTAATCAATTAGAAAGTTAACTTAGGGTTTAACAAATAACAATAATGCACTAAAAATGAGCGCATATAGGGAAGGCTAAGGCGATTTGGTTGTACATTTAAGTGGGGTGTAACAAATTCTTCCTTTAAGTAAGATGCTTAAAGTTAGAAACGAAAAGATAGGCTCGGAGGGGTGTACTAGGGGTTTCGTGTACTAAAAATGAGTACAACGCTAAGGGTGTGGGAAAAATTAGTTGACTTAACTAGCCAAGTAATATGACATAAATGGTCAAGTAATTATAATACGGGTTTAACACAAGGGTGATCCTAATGCCTCTTATCATGTAGTAAATCCTACTACACGAATGTAGTCTCACTAGCGGTCTCGGGATGCATCACTAACGCAAGTTCTAGAATCCAAATGCTACCGGTACACTTATAAGCACTAATAGTAAATGCTTTTCCTATCAAATCTAAAGGTGAACCTCACATATTTGGGTGGAAAATTTTTCTGAATATACGGTTATGTGCTAGTCATACAATCTCCTATCCATGAGATGCTTGCTATGGCTAAAGTTTCACTCCTAAATGTTGTAAAAAAATTTAAATTTGGCGCTAAAATTACACTAACAAGTGTTTCTCATAGTTTTATTACACATCTACCATTAAACAAAACAAACTCAAGCGAAAGTGCATATGTAAGGTATCATCTTTTTACCCTCCCCTTACACTTAAGATGAACGTTGTCCCCAATGTTCAAGTAAAGAATGTAAAAGTGAAAAAGTAAAGAGAATGAAATCAAATACTCCCCTGATTCGCTCGGTATGGATAATAAGATGGCCACGTTAAATCTTCCTCCAAGAAAATGAACAATCAAAGCTTCCCTTCCATAATATAAATCATCTTCTTGTCATACATAACCTGTAAAACCTGACAAAATAGACAAGACAACCTCGCATAAAATCGGCGGCATCCTGTATAAGCTACTAAATCCTAGAAAACAAGATAAGATATAATGCTTGTGGAATGAAGTTTGCAGATCTCCTGGAGATTATAAAACTTAATAATTCACAAAAACCATAAGACTCCATTAGAAAAACAAAACCGGTAAAATTTCCAGATTTTTACACTTGACGCCGTTAGAAGTGACCTGCAGAAATTTTTATGTTAAGTTTCCGGAAAATTTCTGGAAAAACTTGGTCCTACTTCCTGGAAAATCCTGCAAAACTTCATTATGACTCAATACAAGCATTTGACTCTAACAAATACGAATATACATGTTCATTTAATATTGTGGAGAATCATGATCGGTTTGTATCTTGAAAACATATTTGGGGTTTCCCCTTACACTTATCTTTTGCAAAAATACCTTTAGGTGGAGTTAAGACTAGGCCAAAACAACAAAGTAAAGTATTTCCACTATTTAGTTTAGAAACATAATCTACCAACAATAAAAATAAAGCATGCATACGGAAGCAAATAACAAACAAACAAAATAAAATGACACAAAACATGGGTTGCCTCCCAAGAAGCGCTTTTCTTTAGTTACGAGTCTTGTAGCTAGACTCAAGGTCATGGGTTACTACGTGACCTCATCATTGGTTCCACTTTCTGATTGTAGATATTCCTTGTAGAAACCAATCACCTTTTTCTCAACCGCTCCCATAATCATTTGGGCAAATTCTTTTTCGACTTTATACCTTGGTCCAAGGGCCAAGCAATCTTTGTAATAAAGACTCCTTTTTTCCCATACATAGTCCATGCCCTTTTTCTTATCCTCCTCATTAATATCCTCAAAAGCACCAACATTGTCCTTATCAAAACGGGATATAAAGCGAAATTCTTTCATCCTATTAGGCATCCTATAAGTGATACTATCGGTGTTACTTGCAAATCGGATCGTTCCTTCTATCTCATCATATTCCAACTTAGACTTCTTAACAAATGGTTTGCCAAACACAACATTGGATAATCGACAATCAATAACATTAGCAAGATCCTCCACAATCATAAAGTCGGTAACAAAAGTGAAATTACCAACAAAGACATGTAAACCTTTAACTCTCCCGACAAAGTTACAAACTCCACCGGGGTATTTGGGATCTCTTCTAGGTTCAAGTCTTGTTTTCACTATACTATTATAAATAGTTGAGGACATAATGTTGATTGGAGATTTAAAGTCAATGTAAGCATTGCTAATGTGCCTATATCCAATCATACATGGTATCTTAGCATTCTTAGGATCGCCTCTCTTGATCTTAGGTTCAATTATGGTGAAAGGAGACCGCGGGTTATCAATAAGATTATTATAATATGCAATCTCCTCCTTAGTGGGTATAGAGTAAAATAGTCATTAAGCTTCGGATCTATTTCCCCCTCTTCAAGTCCCTCAATAACATTCACAAAGTCATTAGGCCCTAGGTCCTCATTTGAATACAAGGCGGTCGCTAGGTCACTAAATGCATGTTCGAGCTCAACCTTGATCAAGCTATTAAACTCCCTAAGTTCCCTAATCTCACTCTCAATTTGTTTACGTAACAAAGCCACTTCTCTAGGGGAAAGGGGTGGATTCGCGTTTTCCATAATGGTCAACGGAATAGTCAATGAATTTGATTTACTAACAAAGGCACAAAGAAATAAGATAGACTAAAGAAAACCTAAAAAATAAAAATAAAATCTTACTAGAAAGGAATCTAGCAAGTAGACCTAATAAAAAGAAATTCTAACCTAGACAATAACTATTCCCCGGGCTGCGGTGCTAAAAACTTGATGCGTGGGAATCGCAACAGGCTTTACCTCTCGAGGGATCTCGAGAAGCTTACAACCCCCACCAGGCAGTGTACCTGATCGTTGTAGTATAGTATAGTGACAAGTACCGGGGGATTGATCGTTCAGCTTAGGAATAGTGTCGCTAGGATTAGAAATCCTAAATACTAGTTCTAAAGGTGAGGGATGATTATTTTTGTGTTTTTATATTTTTTAGAAAGCAATTAAAAGTCTCGGGTTTGAAGGATTTGGGCGGAATTAGTTGCTAATCAACTAACCCAATGCTAAGATGCAATCAAAATAAAATACAAGAAATGAAAATAAACTAATTTAAACTAAGGTTGTGAGCAATAAGTGGAGAAAATGTGTTTACTTAGATTTCACTACTCCCTAGACATCTTTTACACGTTAATTACTTGTTATAAATGCATGGATGACGGATCGTATTCCTTAATACCATTCATGGGGTGGCACACTTAACTCCCCAATTCTATGAGCTCTTATCTCCTCCTACACCATGCCCAGCACAACTATAGGGATTGTAAACAGTGGCTCATGCATTAAATACAACCAATAAAGACCAGTGCGCGTCGGTTCATGTTTCTTAAGACGTTCAAGCATGTTACCAATTAGAGATCTGCCAGTTTTCTTAAGCCTAACATATAAATCATTCATCCAAAACAAGTATAAACAAGTAATCAACACATAATTAACATCTAGGTTTCATTAGATCCAAGCAAACACAATATAGATCTAGCCTAGCATGATGGAGTTAAGACAAGAACAAGATATAGACAACCAACACATAGACATATTGATTGAATTGAAAGAAAACTTATCTCAATTACATATGTAAGGTATCAAGGGCTTGGAACCCTTGAAAAACCTGTAAAATTCGCACCAAGTTCGTACTTAGGGTTTCTCCAAAACTTCTCTCTTTTTAATGTGAAAAATTAGAAAACTATATATAGGAAAAGGGGTCTGACAGCGTCAAGACAAACATTGTGACGTCGTCACCTCGCCGCCAAAACCATTCTCGGACTGCCTTGATCTACATTTGACGCCGTCAAGACTTAATCATTTCCAGGCCGTCATGACTTTTACTCTTGACGCCCTACCTTCGTGACGCCGTGAAATCTCTTCTGGATCGTCATGGAATTTTGCTCTTGACGCCGTCAGGGAGTTACTCTTGACGCCGTCACCTACTGTTCCCAGCATGGAAAATTAATACTTTGGCGTTTTCTTCACTTTTATGCTCCAAAAACGTCCGAATTGCTTCCTTTTCCAGATTTCACTCCCAAAGTACCTAAAATCACAAAAGGAACGATTTAGGGCAATATTTGATCAAATAAATTCGAATTCGGGCTTAAATGACCCCCTAAAAACGGATCATTTTTCGCCTCATCACTCCATTATGCTCCGTTTCCCATCCAAGCTTCGGCTTTTGACAATTTTCCAAATCTCGTGCTCGTTTTTGTCTTTTTGGCCTTGAATTATCCGTTCGTGCACGATCATAAACACAAAAACACGATATCTTTGGCATTTTTAGTTAGTTTTTGGTCGTTTTGGTCTTAATTTAGTAAGAAAAAGATGTGTGAGTAAGCACACACCACGTATCATTACCAAAATAAACTAGTATACTCAGGTTTATCAACACAAACATAATAAATTTCAGCGTAGTTACGACTCTATTCATCCGCCATTACAGGCTTGAATCTGAGCAGTCGCACGTTTAGGCAACTTAATTAAAGAATTGACTTTTTTTTTAAATGGCTATGTATGCCCATTTAAAAGTTATATGGGCATTAACGGACACCTTTTTTCTCTCAATTGGAGAACATGACAATTGCTTTGAAATAAAAACTTGTAAATATAATTAATTTTATTTAATTTTTTAAATATAAATGAGGTATTACGTTTGAGGAATTTATTTTGTTGTTTGGGGTAATTTCTAAAGCGATTTGTGTAATCTGAGCCCGTTTGGTCCTTACCCGTTTGACTCTTGCCCCTTTAAGCTCGTTCCTGTTCATACAATGCATCTCGTCATCAATATATATATATATATATATATATATATATATATATATATATATATATATATATATATATATATATATATATATATATATTTTGATGTGTCATGTTCATAAAATGCATCTCGTCATATCGACGCATCTTGTACTATATTGACGCATCTAAACCTCTAAACATAAGCAATTACGGGAATTAAGTGATGCATGTGATCGGTTTTGGATCATAACCGGTTCAAAAAATCAATTTTGGACCATGACTATCATACATCTCAATCTTTTCCTTAATTTTGAACAAACCATGCATCTAAACATTAATGCATGCATGACTTATTAAAAGATATAAAATAGGTATAGAACCTCTTATATAATTTGTTTGAACAAATAATGCATCTAAACACCTCGTCACATTCATAACATGCTTTAAATAACGGATTTTTCAATTGAAAGAGTATATATTTCTCTTTTGTCCTTTAATTAGCTTTTTCTTTTTCTTTTTCTTTTTCTTTTTATTTTTCGTTTTTAACATAAAGAAAATGTAAGATATACAAAAGCAATGCCCCATAAGTAGGGTTTCTAATCATTGCACGCATCGCCGGTTTGTACAATGTGCATCGCGGGTTGTAAGGTTTGATCAAACCCCCCTATGTGACAATATAGAGAGAGTTTGTATAACACAAACCCTTTTAAGTGATGCCTCGAATTTGATGACAAAGATGTGTTTTTTAAGTAATACGGAGTATTTGCTTCCTCAATAGACTTTTTGCTTTTTCATATTTGTGTTTTCAACTTTTAAACCTTGATACTTGTGCTACTTGTTCTCGTATTCGACAGAGGATAAATAATTAATGATTAAAGTGGGACCTCGAATATATAATCAAAGTGCAACTCATAAATAAAGATTTTTCTTTTTCTTTTTCTTTTTTCATTTTGTAACTCAACATATGCCATGGACCAGGCTCCAAGACCAAATTTAGATTTTACTTCCAAATCACAAATTTTAAACTATTAGTGCATGTAAATTGTTTTTTGTTCCATAAATATCCAGTTATCTAAGTCACTTGTTTCAAGCATTTATCCGAGACAATCATTGTTTTTACTTCTTGTTTTGTATATCTTATTGATTATTTTCCCTTTTTTTTAATGAAAAGTAAAATAAAGTAAAAGCAAAACTTAATACTACTAAATGTTAGTAATATATGTGGAATAATACATATTCTTACCTCATATAGACACAACTAAGAATTTTTAGTTTAATGCTAACTTAATGGGATGAAATTCCTATAAAAGCTTGCTCATATCATTTAATCTATATTGTACCCAATTCTGATTTCCATCTTCTTTGTTTTTCATCTACTATTTGTCCATATATTTCTCTTTTGTTAATCTACCCCCAAGTTTCATATATGGACTCCAATTCCAAATTTCCAAACCTTGAAAATATGATTACAGTGATGCAACATAAGCATCCGCTTCATCTCGTAGATTTGCAGCCATGTTATCCAGAGTCCAGACTATGTTATATTTAATGATGACGAGGAGGAGGATAGGGTTATAAAATGGGATTAACGAAATAAATGCCACCTGATGAGCAGTTGAGCGCCAATAGCGCACGACACTCTCATATTGCAGGACACCTATACCAATTTACTCCTAACATATGCCATGGACCGGGCACTAAGACCAACTTTAGCCCGACAATTGTATAGAATATAATTATACAAGGGACTCAGTTAAGGTAGTTGATTAGGTCTTATAACTAGCCAAAGTCTAGTCCAGATAAAATCAATCCTAATTGGTACCAGTTACTATACGTACGGTCTGTGGTTCTTAGTATGTTAAGTTGATTAGGGATTCACAAAATGAGAAGAAGATTAGATAATGGCAAAATGGTAATAAAAAACTAGATAGACCCTAATTTAAATGATGAGATACCTTTTGCAAAGCCATTAATTTCTAATAAGAATTAATAGATAAAACCGGCCTATATCATATTTTCAACAGTGATCATGCATCTTTTTAAGTTAATGAACACCAATTCAATTTTAAATCTTAAAATAATAGCCAGTAAGTTTCTATGAACGATGCATGTAATTATATCAATTTAATTCATGCATCTATAATATATTTTCAAGATGTTAAAACATGCACATGGTGTAACTGATACATATCAATGCATCCAGGGCCGGATTTAAGCATGTGTAGGGTGCTCGACCGCATAGGGCCTCCATTTTTGCAAGGGCCCCACGATTATAGACATAAAATTGATAGCAATGTGTTCGGGAATGAAAAACTATTTAATTTTAGAGAAAAAATAAGGTAATAATCGGATTAGAATGAAGTGAGGTATACATAGTGTTGTTAGCAGTGGTATGTCTTTAACTGGGTGGAGAAGATGACTAGTTTGAGTCATCTACATGTTTGCCCCCTACAGTTAACAACGTTTACATATATGTCATACATTTTTAGCTTTAGTTTTAAAAAAGTGTAAAGGTTTACAAAATTATCATGCCTAACCCTAAAGAAGTAAACATTATTATCTAAGAGGTTACAAAGAAATTTAGCAAATATTAGTCTCATACATTTGACGGCAACCACTGTTTCTATTTTTATAAGTATTGTGGATTTTTTGAGATTGCGAAATATTTACAAATTCTTTTATCCATCTAAATTGTTTTCGAACCTTCTAAAAAAATAAATTTATTTTCGAGTTCAAGGGCCCATGTAGTAGTTGCGGCACAGGGCCTCAAAAATTCATGAGACGGCGCATTATGCATCTAACCTGTTTGTGTTTTTACATCAATATGCATCTACTTCATTGTCAAACCTTGAATGCATAAAAAAGTTTGGAACAAAATTGAAACCATGATCACTTAATTGATGCGTCAACACACATTCATATATAATCTATATATGCATCTGACTATATATATCAAACAATATATATTGATATATCACGTTCATACAATGCAGCTAGTCATATAGACGCATCTAAACCTCTAAATTTAAGCAATTACGGGAATTAATTGATGCACGCTATCGGTTTTTGATCATAACCAAATCAAAAAATCGATTTTGGACCGTGACCATCATACATCTAAATATTTTCCTTAATTTTGAACAAACCATGCATCTAAACATTTGTGCCCTCTAACTTCAAACGAATAATTAATGCATGCATGACTTATTAAAAGATTTAAAGTGGGTGGGTATAGAAACCTCTTATCTTGTTTGAACAAATAATGGATTTTTCAAACGAATGAGTACATATGTCCTTTAATTAGCTTTAACTTTAAATTTATCTTTATCTTTTTCTTTTTTAGTATAAAGCAAATGTAAGATAGACAAAAGCAATTCCCTATAATTTTTGTTATTAAACATTTAAAAAAGATTGAGCTATATCATGTACATATTTTTGAAACTACAAAAATATATGAAATATTTAAACCCAAAATACAAGATGATGGATGAATCAGCACCATATTATTAACGAACACAGAGAACTAATTAAATACGTGATACTTCCATTGTGGTTGGCCTAATAAGCACTCAAAGCATATTATGTTCTCCCTTTCTTTATCTTATGGTAATTTAAATAACATCGAGTCAATTTTTTGGTTTTTATGAGGTTGGATTTTTGTACACACTTAAAAACAAAGCTTAATTAATTTAAAGTTAAATATTCTCTACCAATTATATGAAGAAAGGCTCGATACCAGTTGGTTCTACCTCGAACTTGACACGAAAAGCTCGATACATCCACAAATAAGTATTTACTTTTAGTGTATTTATATATTAGCATGTAAAAGCTGGAAAGCTCGACAATTACTCAATTCAAGTATATATAAGCTCGAGTTTGGCTCGATAAACATTCCAAGCTCACTTTCTGGGCTCGAGCTAGAGACTCGATAAAGTTCGACTCGAACTAGCTCGAGTTACTCGACAAAAGCTTGACTCGTTTACACCCCAAAATTCAAGTACTTGATATTTAAATTCCCTTCTTATTTTAATAGTGTGTCAGCTTGTAGTGTTCTATGCCACATTTCGTACTACTCATTTTTTCTCTATTGATGTTATTATTTTCTTCTTCTAAAATATCCGACAAGCAATAGTTTTTATGGATTACAACTAAAGTATACATATTCTTACTTTGTATATCTTATAGAGTCTTTTCTTTTTTAAAAGGAAAAGTAAAAGCTAATGCTACTGCTAAATGTTAGTAATATATGTGGAATAAAGGACAAAAAGAGAAAGAATGCAGATTCTTACTTTGAAGACCAAACTTAGAATTCCAAGAATTGATGCACAATGAATGTGTCGATATTTGTCTTTATAAAAGAATATTAACATTACAAACCTGGGAATCTAGCTTGCAAGTGTGGTCACCTTGATGGCTAAAGTTGAGCCATATAATAGGTCTCATATTTCGAGTCATTATATCTTTTTCTTTCTTTTTCTTTTTCTTTTCTTTTCTTTCTTTTGATTTTCATGTTTTCCTTTTTATTTATTACTATGTTTTCTCGATGTTATTAACTAAAGTAGATTTCTATTAATATAGTAATATTCTAGATTTTTTATATTATTGAATTTGAATCTTAACAACAACAATTAATACACAATCATGGGGGGGGGGGGGTTATGAGGAGTTAAAATGTCAATAATCATACGTACCTGAAAGTAAACATGATGATAAGAAACCACTTTAAGAAAGACATACTCTCAACACTTGTGCTATTAAGAACTACGTACTACAATGGCGACAAAACCATTTCCATACCATGAACGCCCAGATAAAGGGCTTAATGCAGATGGTAAATACTCAGTTTGTGATTATTATCCCTTGAGAGGATTTATGATCGTAAAGTGTTTAAGTTGCAAATTTGAAGCTCACTGAGGTTATTTATTGTAATTTCTTATGGGGTCATTTCAAATGTAAAAGATCATGAACAATTTTCAAGATTGAAAATTTCAATACTATCACCAAGGCTATTACTATCACTAGTTCCGGCAATAAACTTAACGATTTGGTTTCTAATTTTCTTATGGGGTCATTTAAGCCCGTACCTCGGGCTGACTGTTTGGATCGTGGCCTGTGCCCGCCCGACCCGTCCGTTTTGCCTCCTCCTCTGCATAACTCAATGAATACCAATTCAATTTTAAATCCTAAAATAATAACCAATAAGTTTCTATGAACGATGCATGTAATAATTATATCAATTGAATTCATGCATCTATAAACTTTTTAAGACGTTAAAACATGCACATGATGAAACTGATACATATCGATGTATCTAACTTGTTCGTGTTTTTACATCAATATGCATATGACTTTATCGAACTATATATATTGATGTGTCACGTTCATACAATGCATCTCGTCATATCGACGCATCTTGTACTATATCGATGCATCTAAACCTCTAAACTTAAGCAATTATGGGAATTAAGTGATGCACGCGATCGGTTTTGGATCATAACCGATTCAAAAAATCGATTTTTGACCACGACCATCATACCTCTAAATATTTTCCTTAAGTTTGAACAAACCATGCATCTAAACATTCGTGTCCTCTAACTTTGAACGAATAATTAATGCATGCATGACTTATTAAAAAGATTTAAAGTAGGTATAGAAACTTCTTATCATGTTTGAACAAATGATGGAATTTTCAAAGGAATGAGTATATATTCCTCTTTTGTCCTTTAATTAGCTTTAGCTTTAACTTTAATTTTATCTTTTTCTTTTTCTAATTTAAAGAAAATGTAAGATTACAAAAGCAATGCCCCATGCTTTTTGTTATTAAACAAGATTGATTTATCTGAAGTACATATGTTTGAAGCTGCCAAGCTATATAAAATATTTAAAACCAAAGTAGAAGATGATGGATGAATCATCAACATATTATTAACGAACCTAGAGAACTAATCAAATACTTTATATTTCCACCGAGGTTGGCTCAATAAGCACTCAAAGCATATTATGTTCTCCTTTTCTTTATCTTATGGTAAGTTAAATAACATCGAGGCAACTTTTGGTTTTCTATGAGGTTGGATTTTTGTACACACTTAAAAAGAAAGCTTAGTTAATTTAAAGTTAATTATTCTCTACCAGTTGTATCAAGAAAAGCTCGATATGGTTCTAACTCGAACTTGACACGAAAAGCTCGATACATCCACAAATAAGTATTTACTTTAGTGTATTTATATATTAGCACGTAAAAGCTCGAAAATTACTCAGGTCACTTTCTGGGCTCGAGCAAGAGACTCGATAAAGTTCGACTCGAACTAGCTAGACTCGTTTATACCCCTAAATTCAAATACTTGGTATTTAAATTCCCTTTCATATTTTAACAGTGTGTCAGCTTTTAGTGTTCTATATGCCACATTTTCCGTACTACTTATTTTTTCTCTATTGATGTTATTATTTTCTTCTTCTAAAACATCCGACAAGCAATAGTTTTTATGGATTACAACTAAAATATACATATTCTTACTTTGTATATCTTATTGAGTCTTTTCTTTTTTAAAAGCAAAAGTAAAATAAAGTAAAAGCTAATTCTTAATACTGCTAAATGTTAGTAATATATGTGGAATAAAAGACAAAAAGAGAAAGAATGCAGATTCTTACCTTGAAGACCAAACTTAGAATTTTTTGCTTTTTGCTAACTTAATGGGATGAAATTCCTATAAAAGCTTGCTCATATCATTAATCTATGTTGTACCCAATTCTGATTTCCATCTTCTTTGTTTGCCATCTACTATTTGTCCATATATTTCTTTTTTGTTAATCTACCCCACCAAGTTTCATACATGGATTCCATTTCCAAATTTCAAAACCATGAAAAAATCATTACAGCGGTGCAACATGAGCATCCGCTTCAACTCGTAGATTTGCAGCCTCGTTATCCAGACTATGTAGAATTTAGTGATGACGAGGAGGAGGATAGGGTTATAAGATGGGATTTCAATCATACATGTAATCAGTGTGACAAAGTTATCAATGTGTACCATAGGTATTACTACAAGTGTAGTGATTCATGTGATTATGCGCTCCACACACTATGTGCAAAGCTTCCTGCTACGCTAATAGTAAAATCCCATAGTCCAAGTCATACGCTTACCCTTGAGACGTGGAGTGATTGGCATCGGTATTCCTATTGTAGTGTATGTTAAATATATGGATAAATATTAATATGTAAATGTCTAGTATCGAACCCGAGACCTCGGGATTGCACACTTTACAGACAAGAATAATGAATAATAAATATATATATATGTTAAACATATCGTATATATATATATTTATAAACACTTAATGGACTAAATGGTCGTTAGTTATTAACAGTATGGACTAACAATCATTAGTAACAAAAGATAAGGACTAGAATGTAACTTGGGAGTCAAGAAGGATCTAGAACACCCTTGTGGGTGCCTAGGCCGGTCGATCATGGTGAGGGGAAGCCCAACCCATGCTTGTCTTGTCCTCCAAGTTTACTCTAGTATATATACAAGGCCAAGGATTAGGGTTTCACATCTTTTGTGCACACATACAAACCCTAAATCTTTTCTCTCCTTGTTTTCTTTTGTGGCCGATCGTCCAACCCCCCTCCTTAGGGATTTGGGTCGATTTTGGTTAAATCAAACTAAGTGGTTTTGTTTACTTGCATCAAACCTTTATTCGTTGGTAGTTTGTGTGTACAAGAACGAGGTAATTACTTACTTTAGTAATTATCAAGGGATCGATTAACAAAAACGGTAAGGGGTTAATCATTGATCCATATAAACCCTAATTAGGGTTCTTCATATTGTTAAAGACAATTGCTTTTGATTCTTGTTCGGGCTAGAATCACCACGGTACGTTCCTATTTAATTTATGTTAATCTCTTATGTGTTATAGATGTTCCTACGCTTCCGCATATGTGTTTACCTATTTTATGATTGTCATGATTCTAATATTCTAACAGTGGTATCATGAGCTTGCTATAACATGTAATTGATTACATAAAACACATAAAAAACGAATTTTGATTGTGTTAGATACATGTTTTGGATCTAGGGTTTTGTTTTTTACCCTAACCCTAATTTTGGGGGGGGGGTCGATTTACTCCATTAACCCTAATTAGGGTTTGTGGTTTTATTAATTAATTGGATTAGAAACCCTAGGTTGCCTACATGTTTATGTGTTGTTTGGGCGTATCCTTGACCTAATTGGTAATTGTTATGCTTTGATCCGTGACGAAACATGCATGTTAGTCATGGGTTATTTATTGTTTATTAATTGTTAAGCTTTTCACATGTTTAGATAGATCTAATAATGGGAAAGACCCCATAATTATTAAAATCAATTATGTGCTATGTGGTATGTGATTAGCTTTGGCCTACGCAATTGACTTGTCAATGTATGTGGCTCACTTCCATTAAGAGGTGAAGGCTCTAGTTAATTATATGCATATAAAAACCTAGAATTGATTTTGCTAGGATCTTTTCTAAAAGGATTGCATGTGGCTAATTGTTTCACCTTTATAATTGTTATGTTATTAGTTGTTTTTATTTGTCTTTATTACTTGTTTTATTGTTTGATTGTTGGACACGTTTGTAAGCAATAAAAGGGTAATTTTTCCATAAAGAAAATAATACGGACTAATAATGGTGAAACCCTAATGTGATAAAGTAAGAATCTTGCAAGGTCTTAAGTGCCGCTAGTGGTCTGATTCGCACGGTAATCAGCTCCCAGGCGAGACTAGCAAAATTCACACTTTATTACATAATTTTGAGATTTAATCCATAAACTTTTGCTTGATTGATGTTTTATACAAGTATGCTTTTAAAATTAAGTCTTTTAAGATGATATTCATAACCGTGATTTGAAGGCTTAGAAAAGAGCCTTAGAGTCTGCCTTGGTTATCACAATCTTGAATATATCTTAAACGAATTACTTTTAAAATCATAATTGTAGAAAGTCATCTTAGGGTTTTGGCATAAACCTCAAGTAAAACTTTGTGTATTAATTTCACGAATTGGATATAAAAAGGTTTTATGAAAACTTATGTTATAAAGATGAGTGCATGCATCTTTATACATGTTTTGATTTTTACATCAAAAATTTATACCCTTAAAAATTTAAGTTACATGCCATCTAACTATAAGAAACACTTGAAGTTTTTATTTAGTAAACGTGAGACGCAGGCTAAATTTTAATGACAAGGTAAATTTCCGAGTGTGCGTGAGACCACACATGGAGAATTTGCAGTTTCTAAGTTAGACGACTTAATTAAGTTGATGCGTGAGACCTAGAGCTTAAGGCATGAGATGGGATGAAACATGCTTACATGACAAATTGATGAATCAATTTGATGTAAATCCCATAATGATCTAGGAATTGGGAAAGTGTTTGCCAATTATTGTTCGACAGATTACCATCTTTTATACTTTCACCACTAGCAGATCAACTGATGTGGTGGAATCTATGTAAAGTTGGATCCTAGATTTTCAAGAAAATATGTTGGTTATATGAATATATCCTTGGGTATTATATTTTCTTGGAAATATTAATTATCGAAAATACTAAAAAAATTGAATTTTGAAAATTCTTTAAATGTATTAATGCAACTCAAAACCGTAAACGTAAGTTATTCTTTTAATTGATCTACACCCGTTTGGGTTTTTGGTTAGAGTCAATATTTACAAAAATAATAAATATAGTCTTCTTTCCATTACGAGAAGTGTGAGACTTAAATCCTATTCCTTTTCATGAATGAGAAAGGTATAATAGGATGATTAGAATTGTCTAAATTCTAAATACATAACTCATAGAAAACTTTAATAGTAAGAGTATATGCACCTTATGAGTTATTAAATTAGAAGCTAGACTGATTACTGCATAATGGTAAAAGACAAATTAGATTATTTTATCTAGTTGTTTTGATTTGACCATTTAAAGATACTACATACAATTGTTGGAATGATAGATCTATACAGGAAGAAATTGCATGCCCGAGCCTTTTCAAGTTAATAATTTGGAATGTGATGAATCACATTTATGTAGTAGATTACATCCTTTTATAACCTATATAATTGTTTGAATGGGTTTTCTTAAAAGATGTAGGAAAGTAAATAGTACACTATTTCTTTCACTGATTAATGAAATATTTACAATGTTGTCAAATTCAGTGGGAGTATTGTGTTCTTATGAATGAATAAGGGATTAATTTTATGTTCTCTAATTCAGTGGGAGTTACAAGACTTATTGTCTTGATTGTAACTTAGATTATCTTTTGAATATCTCAAGGTAATTACTTTCCAAATATAGACACTAATATTTTCAAGGATAGTCATGTACGTTTCCTTGATTGATTGAGTAAACTCTATATCTACTAAGTTATGACACAAATCATATTGTTCACATTAACAAATGCGTGCGTGTTGTTTATATGATACATGGTGTTGTACCATGCACAAGTGGGAGAAATCTTCATTATGTGCAAAGTACAACACATAAGAATATGATTTAAAGGATTCTCTTAACTGCAAGTAAGAGATCATAATTCTAATTAGATTAATACATCTAATCTTAGAAACACTTGGTGTTGAAATTTAGTAAACGTGAGACGCAGGCTAAATATTAACAACAAGGTGAATTTCCATGTATGCGTGAGACCAACATGGATAATTTACAGTTTCTAAATTAGACATCTATTAGAACAATTGTGTCAAATAACAATACTACTTCAGCTTTAATATTTATGTATTATTGGAATGACATAAATGAATGAAGTAATATAATACTACTTCAATAATTATGTATTCTTAGAATGACATAAATAAATAAAGTAGTATGTTAACTTGAAAATATGATTGAAACCAAATGATGGTGTTCATGATTACTTTAATTATACATGTTTATACTTTATTGTATAGTTATAAATATGAAGTCTTCTAAGTATTACAAGACTTATAATTAAGTAAGACGTTAGCTTGTTATGGTCTTTTAATTAAGACATATACAAGAAGTCATTGAGTTGATCAATGATTAATAACGGATAGTGGGAATATAACACGTTCATGTTTGAAGAAACATGAACATGAAGTGACTTGGTTAAAAGTACTTGTGTTATATAAAAAGCATGCAATTGGTTTGGAAATACTATTATACCATTAAGTTGACTTAGTTGGTAAATAGGTATACCAAAAGGAATATGGTTATCTTATATTGTTAGATCTTCTTACAATATTAATTCTAATTGAAATACCATATTTTATGGTATGTTCAGGTAGGGAAATCAAACTCTTGTTAGATTGTTTGATTAAAGATAACTATGACTTCTTTTCTTCCAAAAGTTATCAAGGTTAGAAATTGAGTATGGCTTGAATATACTCAATTAGACTCCTAGAAGATTAATAAGACGTTATTGAATTATGAAATGTGATGAATCACATTAAGTCTTAAATTGAAGTTTCGAATTTGTTAAGCCACTTATAAGAAGGATTGTTAACAAAAGAATATCAGGAACTATCAATGTGTATTTGTAATGTCCTAAAAGAGAACGTTGGATTGTTGCTCTAAATTGCTAAGTAGTTATAGATAGTCTCTGTATTACTAAAGGCAAATGGGAGTATTTTATCTTGAAAAAATAAAATTACAAGATACATAATCTTCTAAAACCACACTAGTTAAAATCATGATGAGGCTTAACATGTAAATAATAAACCTCAAGATGATGGAATTATCATTCATAGATCCACTTGGATATCTCAGATATTTAATTAATATGTTGATGATTATATGATGTAGTATTACCAAAATAATGAATTGGGTGAATTACTCATATTATGAATGTTAAAGATGCAGTTCATAAAGATATTCAAATTTAAAATTTGGTTTATCTTAATTCTTACTAGTTAGAGAATGATGATGAGTTTATTCAAAGATAATGTAACCCTAGTGGTTTAAATCTTTGTGAAATAATCATATGGACAAAATTGTACACATATCTTAATGAATATCTTATGACAAGATTATTAATCATACTTAAGCAATTAACTATGATTGAATACTCTTTCTTAAGTACATTAAAGATATAAAGATGGTAATTGTCGTATTTACATGAATGAGAAATTTGACAATGGAATATCAATAACTCTTTCTTGAATAATTAATTGAGCGAGGACGATAAGTAATCAAAAAGGAGTTTATGAATTCAAGAAAATCTTTGGTAGTGTACAAAATGCAATAATCCATGAATGGATAAATGCATGCATCTAGGAGATTATTCTTATGATAAATTATTAAATCGATGTTTAGGTTTATAATTAAAATAAGGTAATTTCTAAGTATTCCTGAAAGCTAGTGGGAGTATTATGTTTGATTTACTAAATCATATATGTTGTATAACATATAAGAGTAACATTCCATATAAGTAAAAGGTTAGACTTAATTTGGAATGAAACGTTACTTGAAAGATTTAGGAAATATAACATACAACCTTGAAACAAAAGTTTATTATTAAATAAACAAGTGCGGTAAATAAATTCTAAATAGAATATGATATATTATTTAGGATGACTAAATGGATATACATATTTGTAAAGATCAAACATGAATAAAATCTAAGTTTGACTGAAGGATTTTCATGTGCATTATATTATTGTTGTATCATGCTTAAGTGCGTAAATGATTTGACAATATTTGATATCTAATTAAAAGTTATTATATAACTTGTGTAATAGATATTCTAATGGAAAATGTTTGAAATTAGAATAATGATCCTCAAATTGGAATAGCTCCTGAACATTACACATTGGATATTAAGTTTACGGAAATTTTAAGAGCATATTGTGTTTAATATACAATGATGCTGGTTTAATTGAGACGACACTCAATAACTAGTCATGGTAGGATTTTATCCTTGTTAATGGCCATGAGAACTAGTTGTGCTTACTAAGAGCATAGTTGCATTATACATTAAAGAATTAGAATACTTTAAACTTTAAAAGGTTTGAAAGTTTGATTGTCATAAGTTGGTGATTGAGGATATCACACCATTTATGAAAAATTATGTAAATATATCAAGATAGTTGGATATACACATACAAGAATTTTAATTATTAAATTCTTGAAAGAAGTATTCTCAAAATTCAGATAGATCAAAGTTAGATGAAATTATGCCATGTCAACAAGTATGATTACTTGAGGCATAATTGTCTTCAAGTTATTACTTGAGACAAGATTCATTAACTAGAATTATCATGCATAGATCTATTTTGGTATTTGGATAAGGGACATTAAGCAATTATTATTTATAATGAATTAAAGTACTTAGTACGTTTGTTTTCATTAATAATAAAGTGTGTCCTATATTTGCATGTTTAAATCCGTGAATAACTTATGTTATTCTAAATTGTCCGTTGTCGATTAATGATATGGGAATATCATTAAACTAAGACAAATCTGAGTATTGGTTAAGAATATACTTGAAAGTATATTGATGCGTTGACATACCAATTTACATGATATTCGATGAATTGAATATTGGACTTATCCCAATAATATGATTTAAAATTTAATGTGAGAATCATATTTAAAGTTATCCTCAGACTTGAGATACCAGATAAGTGTCATGGATGTAGTGCATTTTTGTGAAGCAATCTACCGCTCACCGTAACAGGGAGTCATAAGGGTTGTTTTCAGAAGTGTTGCAAAGTTCATGGGTTATTCTTATAGTCAAGAGAGAATTTGTTCCTTCTGATTTGTTCAGAAGTTTAATACTGCTGGGCCCCTCGTAGGGTTGACAAAATGTTTGCGTGGCCACGCCCAAAGTCTATCTGGAATACGTTCAGATGTTTTGGTAATTTTGTTAAATCATTAAAGGACGAGAAACAGAAATTTAATAAAGAACCTCACATCTTTATTAATGTGGTATTAGTAATGAAAGGATAATTATAATGATGAATCATTAAAGGTTTTTCAGGAAACCTAGCTCGGATTGAACTAGGGGCATTGGAGTGTTGCAAGACGCTAACCAATGTCATTTTACTATTAATAGATATCCAAGTGTGAGCTGTTAAATATATGGATAAATATTAATATGTAAATGTCTAGTATCGAACCCGAGACCTCGGGATTGCACACTTTACAAACAAGAATAATGAATAATAAATATATATATATGTTAAACGTATCGTATATATATATATATATATATATATATATATATATATATATATATATATATATATATATATATATATATATATATATATATATATATATATATTTATAAACACTTAATGGACTAAATGGTCGTTAGTTATTAACAGTATGGACTAACAATCATTAGTAACAAAAGATAAGGACTAGAATGTAACTTGGGAGTCAAGAAGGATCTAGAACACCCTTGTGGGTGCCTAGGCCCGTCGATCATGGTGAGGGGAAGCCCAACCCATGCTTGTCTTGTCCTCCAAGTTTACTCTAGTATATATACAAGGCCAAGGATTAGGGTTTCACATCTTTTGTGCACACATACAAACCCTAAATCTTTTCTCTCCTTGTTTTCTTTTGTGGCCGATCGTCCAACCCCCCTCCTTAGGGATTTGGGTCGATTTTGGTTAAATCAAACTAAGTGGTTTTGTTTACTTGCATCAAACCTTTATTCGTTGGTAGTTTGTGTGTACAAGAACGAGGTAATTACTTACTTTAGTAATTATCAAGGGATCGATTAACAAAAACGGTAAGGGGTTAATCATTGATCCATATAAACCCTAATTAGGGTTCTTCATATTGTTAAAGACAATTGCTTTTGATTCTTGTTCGGGCTAGAATCACCACGGTACGTTCCTATTTAATTTATGTTAATCTCTTATGTGTTATAGATGTTCCTACGCTTCCGCATATGTGTTTACCTATTTTATGATTGTCATGATTCTAATATTCTAACAGTGTATGTGATGAAGAGGGGCCTGATAACGTTGGTTCTGATAACTTGTGTTATGGGCAATGTTCTGAAAGGCTCAAGGCGCACTAAGGCGCAAATGGGGTCAAAGAGCCTCGAGTCGAGGCGCAAACCAAGGCACGGGATTTATAAATATGAGGCGCACTATACATTTAGGTTTTTTTATAACATATGTGACAACTTATGCAGCTTAAATAAGACAAAAATATCAATATTCAATGCATAATGCCACTTAATAGTTATTACATCTAACAAAGGTTGCATTTAAACCCAAAATATTAAGCAACAAACATATTAGAATCCATGAACTACCCTAAATTCCTGAATATACATTACAATATATGAGTTTATGACTTATAAAATTTAACAAATTACCATGTATCAAACTATCAACTATCAACAACAAAAAATCTATAGTTGTTTGGTAACACTTAACACTAAAGAAACAACACTTGTATCTGTTAATAAGCTACTATTCTTAGACATTAGATTAAAAAAAAACATAGTTCTTTGTTGATTGTGTGTTTTAGTTATTTTCTAAAATATTAGGGTTATTAGATACTTTATAACTTAAAGGGCCAAATGTATATAACATGTAAGCCCAAAATGTATCTTACTAATAAGAAAAAAGGCCAAAACCCCGTTACATCTTCTAGGCGCACAAATCCCCAAGGCGCTAAAGCGCAAAAATCCCAAAGGCGTTGCGATTTTTACGGGATTCATGCATGTCGTGAGCCTCGATCTAAAAAAAATCCCAAAGGCTAGAGCCTCGTGGGATTTAGGGAGTAGCCGAGCCTTAGGCGCGATTTTTAAAACATTGGTTATGGGTGTTCAATTTGTGACAACAGGTCACCTTATGACATGGTACATGTAAAATGCGCCATGATTGGAAGAGAAAATCATATAATCTATCATCCAAGTCATCCACACCCACTACAGTCTGGTACATCAGAACCAATTCTTTGTACTTGAAATGCTTGTGGGAAAGAACATAGGGGTATCTTCTATAATTATACCACATGTTTTCACCACACCATCCATATTGAGTGTGCATTCCTCCCCAGAATGTTAGACATTCAACATACTCACCCACTCAGCATTTCTTATTCTTCTGAAGATATTACATACGGTTCTAAATGCAGGATATGTGGTAAGCCTTTCAATCCTAAATATCTTTGGAGTTATCAATGTGAAAGTTGCAGGTACTATGTGCATCTAAATTGTGCAACATCTCCTGGAGGTAATAAAAATACATCTAAATTTACTAAATATCTCATGCTTTGAATGATTACGTGGAATTTTGTTTGATATGTACCAACATCTTAATATTTAACCCATTTTCAATTCATAACAGGTACAGGCAAAACGATCAAAAATTTCGAAGAGGCTGATCATCCTAATCTTGTCAATCTCCCATTCCCCGATCACAAATACAGCATACTACAACACTGTCTTTCCAAAGAATTGGGATCTACAAGTGAAAGGAACCTGAACCATAGCGGTCATCAGCATCAGCATGTGCTAAGTCTAGTAGGCACACATTCCAGGGACAGTAAAGGTGCGTCCACTTCAAGCGGCGTTAGTTCATTATCTTGTCACGACCCAATGAAAAGGATTGAGCTGTTATGTAACGGGTGTGTGAGACCAATCATGGATGTGCCCTTTTATAAATGCTCCAGTGAAGACCAATGTTGCGACTTTGTTCTTCATGAGTGGTGTACTCGTTTACCTGCTGAATTGCCAAACCACCCAGGTCACAAACACACTCTCACTTTCCTTACAAAAGTTTCGGAAAATATATTTGGCATATTCTATTGTAAAATTTGCAAATTATTTTGCAACGGGTTCGCTTACGGGTGCACCAAATGTGAATACTACATTGATGTTAACTGTGGATTCATCCCGGATGAAATTACACATGAAGCTCACCCCGATCACATTCTTTCACGGTGTGAGGGAGAAATAAAGGAGCCATGCGTTGCAGACGGGCTCGCTTATGGAAGTGATATTTATTTTAATTGTCGATCTTGTGATTTTTACCTCCATTCTGAATGTGCTTTATTCTTGCCTGGTATTATACATCACAAGTTGGACAAGCACCCCATGAGGTTGACATACGGTCCCGTAGAGAACCATAAGAGTGAATACTTTTGTGAAGTTTGTGAGGAATGGCTGTACCCAAATGGGTGGTTTTATCATTGCCATGTGTGTGCCTACTCTTTACATACTTGTTGTGCTCCGGTGATACTTAACTTTGAAGTAGCCTCTAACAATCGCAGAAGCCTTTATGGGTATTTGAATATTAAGTTTGGGGGAATTTATAATATCGAAGGTCACGAGCACTCTGTATCACTTGCTCTAGGGTCTGACAAAGATGGGAACTGCTCAATATGTGATCGTGACGTGAGAAAAGAAATAATCATTATTAAGTGTCAGAGTTGCAAGCTCGCAATGCATTACTATTGTTGAAAGAGATTAATGTAATGTGTTTTTAAAGTATTGTCTCGAATTTGATGGCTTGGTCTAAGCTTGTAATATTTGCTTACTCAATGGACTTTTTGCTTTTTCATATTTGTATTTTCAATAAATCTATTCATATTTAAGTTTTTGCTTTTTCATATTTGCGTTTTGTGGGTGCTATATGTTATCTTAAAGAGGTCTTCAAACCGTTAGATGTAATGCCCAAAAGAAATGTAGTAGCTTAATGATTGTATAGGACTAAACAATTATCTTAGCATTTGAAGAAAGCCTCATGGAGTTGTATTATTTTCTTTATACAGTTAGAGAATATTTACCTTTAAATTATTTAAGCTTTCTTTTTGAAAGCGTACAGAAATTCAACCTCATAAAAAAAGCAAAAGTCGCCTCGTTATTTAACTTAACATATGATAAAGGAGAACATAATATGCTTTGAGTGCCTATTAGGCCAACCATGGTGGAAGTATCATGTATTTAGTTCTTTGGGTTCGTTAATAATATGTTGGTGATTCACCCATCATCTTCTATTTTGGTTATAAATATTTCATATATCTTTGCAGTTTAAAAAATATGTACCTGAGATTGCTAAATCTTGCATAGTAAGATAAAATATTGATTGTATCGTGATAGCATTGCTACAAATCAAAAAATTTAATTGCAAGTGTACGTTAAGTGACTAGGTTCGAGTATTAATACCAAATGATTGTCTTTACTTCTCTTTAGTCTTTTTTATATCTTACAGTTTCTTTTTATTATAAAAGAAAAAGATAAAGTTAAAGTTAATAATACTTAAATGGAATATGCAAAATAAAGGAGAAAAGAGGAAAATAAAGCACTATACAAATTCTTGATATGAGGATAATAAAATGTTAGTCATCATTGCACCTTCAACTGTGGCTCCTGGTCTCAGATCTTGATGTAAGAAATGATAAGTAATAATTGTCTAATAAAGATTAATGTTATCGTGTATGTGATCAAAAAATCCTGTGTTTATGCATAATAAGGACATATAATGCCAACTGAAGTTTTTTTAAAGTAGTTAAGAACTTTGTTTAATCATTATGTGCATGCAACAAAACAGTGACATGAACAAAACAGTGATCCCAAACTTCATTACTATTTCGTTGTTATTTTTATATTCGGTCATGCTTTGATTGGTTGTATATAAAGTTAGTTGGAATTAGTTATATTAAGAGGGTGGATGTTTATTGTATTAAGTTACAACTGATAATTTATATATGGCACTTTAAGCACACTATTTTAAACAATTTCAAAATAATAAAATTTTTTGAAACATCAATGATTTTTTTTGTCGGTATAAAGTGTGAGTGACCAAATCCAAACACAATGAAACATGATTATTATCGGGTGAAAAAGTAAATGCTATTTCAATTCAAAATAAATCAAAAGTACCATAGACCAAAACAAAAGAAAAACTGACAGTAGTATAGTTGTTATTTTTGGTAAAAATATCAGTGCATTTGAAGCCTCTTGAGATGGACATATATAGCCTCTTGAGAATGGAACTTGAGAGTGTGTGTGGTTTGCTGGCTAAGAACGAAGTCTCATAAGTGGTGGGTCTCGTGTTCGAGCCAGCATCATATGCGCTTTTTTTTTTTTTTTTTTTTTTTTTTTTTTTTTTTTTTTTTTTTTTTTCACTTTTGCTCTTTAATTTGTTAGGTTAAAGTCATGTGAGTTGATCAACCAAAACATTAAAAACCATAATTTCTAGAATGAATTTGTGCACTCAAATTTTTATCAACAAGAAGTTAACTTTATAGTTCTTTTTTCGATACAGTATTAAGCGACACCAACTTTGTTGGTTTAGTTTTGTGAAAAAGATTACACTAAAATAACAAGAAACGTGATAAAAAATTATTAATTGATTCATAATAATTATAAACCCATTTAGGGTCGTCAGGGAAAGAGTCGAAAGTAATCACGATAATACTTTGGTTAAGCCAAAGACTCCCCTAACTCAATTAACTCAATCTGTTTATAATTCTTATGAGCAAAGATGATACTAGCCGAACATATATGTCCCGTATTTTGGTACTAGAGTTGTACTTAATTTTTTTCGAATATTTATCAAGATTAGAAAAATAACGAAAGCTAGTGATAATCTTCATGATGTTACTACACATCTTAGTAATCTTTTCAGATGTAGAAATATGCCATTTTCTCACTAAATTTCACATTTAAATAACTTTATTAAGCATCCATATGGAATACAAACATTTTAACTAGAAGTATAATTATGGGTATAATGAGAAAGGTTATGATGAAATGGGTGATGATAGGAACCACTACAATGGCGTCAAAGCCATTTCCATACGATGAGCGTCCAAATGAAGTTTGTTGCTAACCCGGTTTCCCTTGTTGTACTGGCTCATGACCCCGATAATGAGAATGACAACGGTGATAAATTCATTGCACCATTACATGTGGCTCTTGGTCCGTGATCAGAATGGAAGACATGTGGACTAATAATGATCGATGTAATCGTGTATGTGATATAAAATCGTGTCTTAAAATGGATAAGAACTTTGCTTAAATATGACGACTTTTGTGAGAACAAGGACCGTAGAAGGTTCACCGTTTGTAATCTGTTTAATCATGCATGCTAGCGAGTCCTTATAAACCAAGGGAGTTGATTTACACGCAACTTGTTTTACGTTATATGAAGTTGATCAATCTTTAATCTTTTTTACTAAACATAACAACATTGTTAATTTGTGCAAAATAGTTGATATGTTTTCACATTCAAACTCTATTAACAGTTTAACACTCAGCCAAGTTATAGCGCGCCCTATATTACATGCTTGGATTTGAGTAGTGAGATGTTTTATGTCTATATATTTTACGTTAAAAAAAAATAAAAAAAATAAAAAATAAAAAAAAAACTTGTTATTTGTGTTTGCCAAACAATAATATGCAAATAGTATGTGTTTTTAATTCACTACAAAATATTGGCTACCAGTGGCGTAGCTATGTAGAGGGTAAGGTGGGCCATGGCCCACCCACAAAGCCTAAAAATTCTACATATGTATCATGCAATAAAGCTAATATGATAAAATGTATCTAGTATTGATTTCTAGCCCACCTTAAACTGTTAACTTATACTAATCCAATGTATCTTGTATTGATTTTTGGCAGGTGACTTTAAAAACTGATACTGTAATTTTACCTAATTATCATGCAATAAATAGTTTAAACTCATTTTTAGATGGTTTTAATGATGCGGATTAACGTCATGTGCAACTAAAATGCTTAATGAACAAATTTGTTGCTACATTTTTATGTAGTTATATTTTATGATGTTTTTTTTAACATTTGTTAACGTCCTTCAATAAAATTTTGCCCCCCCCCCCCCCAAAATAAGTTTCTGGCTACGCCCCTGCTGGCTACTGCATCCATGCTATCAGTGGAGTGCATACAAATCCTATAAACTCTTACGAGGATTGAAAAAATATGTATAAGAATCAAAACACAGTCAAGTATATGACATTTTTGTGTTCAATAAAAACAAATATAATATAAGATCAAAGGTCACGAGCACTCTGTATCACTTGTTGTAGGGTCTGACAAAGATGGAGAACGCTCAAAATGTCATCTTAACGTGAGAAAAAATATAATCATAAAGTGTCAGAGTTGCAAGGTCGCAATGCATTATGAATGTTGTTGGAGATTGTAATGTGTTTTTTAAGTAATGTCTCGAATTTGATGGCTTGGTCTAAGCTTGTAATATTTGCTTCCTTAATGGACTTTTTGCTTTTTCATATTTGTGTTTTCAATAATTCTATGATTTTCATGATTTATATTTTCTATAAATCTGTTCATATTTAAGTTTTTGCTTTTTCATATATGTGTTTTCTAGGTGCTATATGTTATCTTAAAGAGGTCTTCAAAGTGTTTGCCTGAAAGAAATGTAGTAGCTTAATGATTGTATGATTTGTATCGAAGAAAGCCTCGTGGAATTGTATTCCTTTCTTTATACAATTGGTAAAGAATATTTACCTATAACTAAATTAAGCTTTCTTTTTTAAAGTGTACAGAAATCCAAACTCATAAAAAACCAAAAGTAGCCTCGATATTATTTAACTTACACTACCAAAAAAAAAAAAAAAAGTTTCAATTTTCACATTTTTTTTCTCCACTCTAAAAAATGTGTAAAATTTTACTAATTTATTAACACTTAATAGTGTGTAAAATTTGGTTACATTAATAAGTGTGGGAAAATTTGGAAAACAATAGATTTTTTACACTTATAGTTGTTTAAAAAAAGTTCAGTACTTTTAAGTGTGAAGAATTATAAGATTTCTTCACACTTCTAAGTATGAAGGTTATTTGTAGCACCCAAATTTCTCACATTTTGAGGAAGTGTGAAAAATGTGGGCCTCTACACTTTAAAGAAGTGTGGAGAATTTAGGTCCACACTTATATGTAGACATTTATTAGATTTCTCCATAATTAAAAGTGTAAACTTGTTTTTGACACATGAAAAATTTATTGTTTTACAATTTTTTTTCCACACTTATTGATGTAACCAATTTTTTATACATTACTAAGTGTTAATAAATCAATAAAATTTTACACACTTTTTAAAAGTGTGGAGATTGAACCAATTTTTTGTAGTGTTACTACCATATGATAAAGAAAAGGAGAACATGATATGCTTTGAGTGCTTGTTAGGCCAACCACAGGGGAAGTATCAAGTACAAAGTATTTAGTTCTCTGGGTTCGTTAATAATATAGTAAAACCTCTATAAATTAATAATGTTAGGATCGGAATATTTTATTAATTTAGCGAGATATTATTATATCGATAAATTAATAATTTATTAATTTAAAAAAGTATTGCGTATTGCTTTTAAATTTTCAAGACTAATATGTACTAATTACAATGTATACTAGTTAGATATGAAAAATAAATTAAAAAAACAAGTTCCAATGTATACTAGGTAGAGATGAAACATAAATTACAATGTATATTAGTTACAGATGAAAAGTAAATTAGAAAAACAAGTTCTAATATGTACAAGTTACAATATATACTAGTTATATATGAAAAATAAATTACAATGTATGCTAATTAAAGATGAAAAATAAATTTTTTATCTTATGTATTGATTGGCTCCAAACAGCCAACCTAAATTGACCAAAGGATGGTCAACTAGGTCAAACAGCCTAAGAGTCAATCTTCGTGGAAGTATAGGGGTTTCCCCGGGTCGTTATGTCCCGACGAGGTGTGATGGTAATCAAAACGGGTTTGTGATCGGGTGAATTTGGATGGGAAAGGGTATATAAGGGTTTGAATGATTACACTTAGGAAATATGAATGAGAACGATTTAAACAAGCTAAATTAACAATAACGTGAAACCTAGTTAACCTAAAACGTAATCTAAAAATTTAAAATCAGAGTTTGCTTATAAATAAGCAGAAAAATAAGCCAAAAGGGCTTAAATAGAAGCTATCACCTTTTTTATTTTTGGTTTTTCTTTATTTTACAAACTACTTTTACTAACGTAACCTAAATTTAAAAACGTAAAAGTTTATTAAATAAAACGCGAGTGCGCGAAATAAAAAGTGAAATTTGAACTACGCTAACCCTACGGATGTAAAAATTACATTTTTACGAACCTAATAATCAATGAAAATTTTAGAAAAAACAAAATTAATTTTTACATAATTTAATTATTTATTATTAATTAATAACTATTTAAATACTAATAAAACTAAATTAAATTATAAAAAAAAATACTAAATGAATAGTGAAAAATATAAAATTTATTCTAAAAATACTTTATGAGTGCATAAGTCTAAGAAAAATATAAGAGTGCTAAACTGCTTATTAATAAGCTGAGAAAATAAGCTAACAAGTTAATAAGCTAAAAAGGAAAGTACTTTGGTATAAATAAAAGAGTGGGAAACATAAACACTAAGGAAAGCTTGGGGGAGATGGTGCGTGGGTTTGGTCTGCTGTTGACCAGGTCAACCCAAGAGGTCAGGGGTTCAATCCCCACCCTGGTCACTTTTCCTTTTTATTTTTCTTTTTGAACTTTTCTTTTGCAAAAACATTTTAACAACAAAATAAAGCAACTTTTGTGAAGAGGCTTTTACTGAAAAGCTTTTAATAAGCTTGTGAAAGCCTAAACTCCCAACAGTGGAGTCATTTGTTTTAAAATGAGATTTTATAAAACTTAAGTTATCGAAATTGAGCACAAGTTAGAAACATCTCAAACACAAACTTGCATGGATCCAATCTAACCTAAATAAGCTTAAAACATCAAGCAAATAAGCAAGACATAAGCAGGAACATGCATCAAACAAGCTCAATGAGCTTATGAACTTAAATTGAGAATTATAAACTATGAAAAGCTATTAGAAAAAGCTACAAGCTGCACCAGGGCTGAAATAAGCTAAGGACAAGTCAATGGGAAGAGAATAAACTAAAACAACAAAAGAAATTTACTGATTAAGCTGAATAAGCTATATAAGCAAAACCAATCCCCACTCAGCTGAGGAGGTGCTTCCCCTGCAGCCCACTTTGATCATTTGCATAAGCTACAAAAAAAATTCTAAAAATAATCCAATTGTGGATTCTTAAAGCTCAGCTGGGGAACCACAATCTCTGAAAAGCTAAAGGCTTAGAAGCAACCACAGAATTCAAAACAAATCTCACCATTTTTGCATTTTCTGCCTATCTTAAATTTGACTTTTTGAATAACATGCAAGGGCTGACTTAATTTGATTTAGATTTGTCTCTAATGATTAAGAATGATGTATTGAACTATAAAATGACTTGATTAAGCTGTAAACACCAAGTGTGCAACTGAATGTGGGATCATGCACAACTAAATTCCAACAGACTTGAAACTTATAAGAATAAAAGAGATCTTTGACTTTTTTATGAAATGCTAACTGATTTTATGCCATAACTATCCTCTATTATCCTACTGAGATATGACTAAACTAATTGCACTAACTGAAACAATCTAGAATAAAGAGATTTAGGGTGATCCAAACACCCCTTAAATGTGACTGTTTTGATAATTTCACTACCAAGGATTGTTTTAAGCAGTATTTTGAGGACACAGAAATTGATTAAGACTAAAAATCATTAAGTGGGCATGTTCAAACTCAACTTAAGCAGTTTAAATCAAATGACTAAAATTAATAATAAGACTTCACAGTTAACTAACTATTAAACAAAGATTATACTAACTACCAAATAACCATAAATGAAACATATGATCACTAATAAACCTAAAACAGCTAAAATAAGCAAAAATTAAGTAGACAACAAGCTAAGCTACAGTAACTTTACTAAAAAAAATGGAATTTTTCTTACAATTGGGTCCTGTGAGTGTCCAAAGCTAAGCACAATGTAACCAAACCTGTCTTAACACCTCCCTAGAGGCACTAAACCTATGAGTTTCCATAATTCACAGGTCCCTCTTGCTTTCTTCTTCATACAAACTGATTTTTCATTTATGATCTATTTATGAGGTATTTTTGAGCATTTTCTAGTTTTATGAGCTAAACAAGTTTTAAGGCTTTAGAAGCTTTGTAAAGTTTTAAAACTAATTTGTGAACTAAATTGAGCTTAAGGGAACAAGAACAACAAACTATAACAAGTTTAAGTAAATTTGTCAAGTTTTCTTAAAATTGCAAAGTCTGAATTTATAAAAGAAAGCTGGGAATAAAAGTTAAATAGAGTTAAAATTACATTAATAAAACAGGTCACAACTCTTTGAAACTGAAAAGTACAACTGGAAAAGTAAATTACATGATTATGAAACTAATTTACTCTAATTAACTACTAGCCTCCTCTCTGCTCTTTCTCTTTCATTTATATGCTTCAACAAGCATTCTTGGCACTTTCCTACTTTGATGTGGCTCTGTAGGATGACTCAGAATTGATCCCAACCTTCAATTTTATTTTGGCGGGAAAAGGGTAATTTGCAACTTGGGTTAGTTTGACTTGGCAGGGGGGATAATTTTGGACTGGGGTGTTTGGAAGAGGGTGAAAGTAGGGGGTGGAGTGTTGGATCAGTGGTTTAGGGGTGATGATGAGGTTGCAGGGTCGTTTTGCAGGTACACGTGAAGGGGGTGGTGGTGAGGTGGAAGGAGTTTGACTGGGGTGTTTGATCAGGGTTAAAAAAACGGGAGGGATTATATATTTTGGGTGTGGGCTTGTGAGGGTGTTGGTCCAAAGGGAGTGGCTGATGGGAATGTGTGAGCTTGGTGGGTAATGGAATTGGATTAGGCTTAGTATTGGTGGAATAAAAGGGTCCTGTTTGGTTAGTTTTACACAAGGACCATTTTTGTAATTTTCTAGAAATGGAGGGCTGGTTTTGTAATTTTCCCAAAGTAATCAAAAGGACTAAACTTGCAACATGTGAATAGTACAAGGGTATATTTTTATAAATTTCAATTTTTAAATACCCGAGGACTAAATTTGCCAATTTTGAAACCAGAGGGACCAGTTGTGTAATTTTCTCAAACTTTTCACCCAAGGACCAATTATGATAAATTTTGACTTTTAAATTCCTTAGGTTGACTTTTCTTTTATTTTAAACCTTTAGGGACTAGTTTTATCAATTTATGAAACTTGAGGGACTGAAACTGCCAGTTATGCAAATTTTGTTCGTTTTTCATTTGTTTTTAAACATTTTGCATCTAAAACATATAAAACACAATTCCTGGAATAATTTCTGTATTTTGATGCATTTCTGAGTGTTTTTTGATGTTTTGGCAGTTCAGATACGATAAAAATGATGAGTATTTACACACTCATCAATCCCCCACACTAAACTATTGCTAGTCCCTAGCAATCTTTTGAGAAAACTTAATGGATTTGAAACTCTTTACCAAAAGCCATCACTTCTGGAGTAGCCAAATGTATCAGTTCAAGTAAGAACTATGGTCCACTTGATAACCATGTGATTTTGAGCAAACCACCGGCTGTCAACGGATTTGATTTGTCTTTGCAAAAAGCCGTTTGCTTCTGGACTAGCCAACTCTTGATGGAATAGTCAACATCTTGGTGAGCTGATTACCAATTATGGTTTTTCCACTGCCTTTACCATAAGCCATAATCTTGTGGGCTAGCCAACTCTTTCACTTTTTAGGATATGGCAAGTTGAGGTACCATACAATTTTGGGCAAATTGTAAGCCGTCAACGGATTTGATATATCTTTACCAAGAGCCGTTTGCTCCTGGATTAGCCAATCCTTTTGTCGTTTAGACATGGCGGAATGATAACCACAAAAAAAATTTGAACTCAAGTGAATTTTTTTTTTAATTTTTAAAATTTTGGCCAAAAACGGGGGTACTAGATGGTAAAATGTGATAAAATTCGCTAGAATACCCTCCCCCCCCCCCCCCCCACACTTAAAATGAATATTGTCCTCAATATTCAAAGTCCCGGCTATTATGCCGACTCTTTGAACGTAAAAGGGGAACATTACAAGCTAAATGTGGAAACACCATTTTTGTTTTTTCACTTTGTTAGTAACCACAGCAGAGGCACTCCCCCACACTTAGGGTGAAAACCCTAAGTACATGCTACTGTTTTTGTTTACCGAGTCACTAGCTTGACTCGACCCCGAATTCATTGGTTCTTGGGGAAGCATGATGTGGAAGAAGTAATCTCCATCGGACTTTCATTCAAGATGTTTGGACAAACATTTAAAGCACGTGAAAGTTCCACACCGATGAGATAAGTACCCGGCTCAAGATAATGGTAAATGAAAATGCCGGGATCAAAGATAATGTCTTCATTCCCGAAGGAGTGAAGAACAGGAGAAGTCACCCGGTAGGTAAGGAAGAGAAAGAAAGTCATGATAAACATCATGACTAACTCATCATCATCCTCAGGAAAATTCATAGATTCATCATCATGAATTTCATCATTTAAGCTCATGTGATCAAGACATATCCCGGGTGTATCTAGATCAAAGTAGAAGTTATCATACTCCGGTGGAGATATGATATGAGTGAGTTCACAGGAGAACTCATCGAATGTGAATGAATCATATTCTGGATTGATGTGCGTGAGTTCACAAGAGAACTCATCGAAGGTAAATGATTCATAATCGGGGAGAGAATTATGAGAATGAGAAGTGGTACTGCCACTAATCTTCTCTCCCATAGGATCAAAAGTAAAGGCTTCAAACTCCGGAATAGGATCATCGGAGAAAATATCACTATCCTTAATGAGGATAGGAGATGAAATAGGTTTCTCTTTGAAAGCCTCGATTTTTGAAATGAGGAGATTGACATTCAATAATGTTGCACGAAGTGCTTCATCCTTGATTTCAGTGTTAGTCTCATCATTCACTTCTTCTAAGCTGACTAGCTCAGAAGGTAATCCTTCCACATGACTGATGTCTCCAGAAGATAAAGAATTTTCATTATCATGTGAAATACTAAGCTCGATGTTGGGATTAGAGTTTAAAAGATTTTCATTTTCTCCCATATCGGCTTCAAGGTCAAACAGATCATCATCCCTTCCCAATGGAAGTGGATTGATGTGAGTAAGTTCATCTGTGAACTCCTCAATAAGAGGGTCAACATCAGAATGAGGCAGTGGTGCCTCTTCATACTCAACTTCTCCATAAGATGTACAATCATCATTAAAATCGAAGAAAGTCTCAAAATGATCTTTTGGATTTTCAGGGGGAAAAGGTAAATCACACACATTATCAAAAGTTCCCTGTAACTCTCCTGGGATTGGGACAAGGTTCTCAACACTAGACTTTATGAATTCGTCCGATTCCTTTTCAGGAACAGTACTAAGATGCTCATCCCCCATATTCAGAGAGTGATTGTGAACTTCGGGTGTGATATCAATAGACTGAGGGAGTTGAGAAGGACTAGCAGTTATGGATTCTTCAAGTTCCATTTGATCAACGACTAGTGACTTCGTCACATTATTTTCTCCCTGATTCTCCATGGAAGGAATCACAACAGATGAATCTGATGAATCTTTTTGAATAGTAACGATGTTATCTTCATCATCATCACTGTCATCATCGTCATCATATAGAGCAGCATAACGAAGATTGGCACGTATTTTACCGGCTCTTTGCTCAGCAAGTAATTCTTCCATGCTCATTTCGTTTCTAGCATCTCGTTCTTCAGCAAGTAATTCTGCCATAGATTTCTCACGAGAGTTTTGAAATGATGTAGTAGACAACTCCTCCTTAATTTCTTGCACTATCTCAAGAGCCTCTAGTAAAAGGTCTTGCTCGGTATCATGAGGAGTTGCTTGGATCATTTGGTACTATGGAGGTTGGTCTTGAAATGAATAGTCATAGTTGTTACAAGGAAATGGATTCCTTGTTTGACAATCCGAGCTAAAGTGAGGACCTCCACAGTATTCACAACAGTAAAACTGATGTGGCTGTGAGTCGTATGTGCTAGAGTCATAATTTTTATCAGGAAACTGCTCATAGACAAGCGTGTTGCCCGATTGTCAATCAGAACTGTAGTGTGGGCCACCACAGTACTCAGAACAGTAAAACTGTTGAGTCTGATTTGGTGAATTGTATGGATATTGGTCATAACCAAAATTTTGACTATTTTGACAATCAAAACCTTGGTGAGGACCTCCACAATATTCACATGAAAAGTTTGGTGTATTTTGATACGAAGCACCATTGTGATTTGGATAATATGATTCTTGCTCGTATGAATGTGATGGGTAATTGGAAAATTTTGAAGAGTCGTTGAATGAGTTCTGATTAGGATCATAAGCAAATGAATTCCTCGAACCACAAAACAAACAACTTCCATCTCGAATATCATTACCACATTGTTCACATGTACACCAACGACATGGTAAACCAAAAAGTGGCTCACCACAACCAACACAAGGGATAAAATCCGGAGGTGGGACAAGTGGTGTGCTCTTAGAGCTAGGAATTTCCACCACTTCCGTTATGGTCTCGGGTTTTTGTTCTTGACAAACGTGAAGATTGGGCAAGTCGTTCTTTTCAGTCACTGCCCTAAGCTCTGTACGTTTGCTTGAAGACCTTATAACCTTATATCGTGAAAGGTCAGGATTGATCTTTGAAGGTTTAGGAGCAATTGTGACCTTAGATTTTTGGACAACCGTAGGTTGGACGTATTTAGCACTTCCATCGTCAGAGGGAAGTACAGGGTCCTTTGTCACCCTGGTTTCTTGTTCCATTTCCCTCACCGGAGAAGGAATAGGAATCGATGGTCCATTATAATGAACACGACATCTCGACATTTTTGACAAGGCCTGGATTTTTTCAATTTTCCTCTTAAAGGCCCTTTGTTAAAAGAAATCGTCATCGAGAGATGCCATTAGAATCAATTACAGGACAAGTGGAAGAAGTTAGAATCAAAAGGATAGAGGGTAAAGGAATGAAGAATCAAAGAGGGTAAAGGTGAATATTTTTGGAGTTTTTGGAAAACATTTTATAAGAAAGAAAATCTTTTTGTGTTCGTTGAAAACTAATTTTAAAAAGTTTTCAGGAACTATTTTGTTTTTGTAATAAGAAAATATGAACAAAGGATGGTAAATATACAATGAGTGTACTAATCTGTAAAACCGTTTAGAATACGCGCACAACCTCCCCGGCAGCGGCGCCAAATTTTGATTGGCTCCAAACAGTCAACCTAAATTGACCAAAGGATGGTCAACTAGGTCAAACAGCCTAAGAGTCAATCTCCGTGGAAGTATAGGGGTTTCCTCAGGTCGCTATGTCCCGACGAGGTGTGACGGTAATCAAAACGGGTTTGTGATCGGGTGAATTTGGACGGGAAAGGGTATATAAGGGTTTGAATGATTACACTAAGGAAATACGAATGAGAACGATTTAAACAAACTAAATTAACAATAACGTGAAACCTAGTAAACCTAAAACGTAATCTAATAATTTAAAATCAGAGTTTGCTTATAAATAAGCAGAAAAATAAGCCAAAAGGGCTTACATAGAAGCTATCACCTTTTTTATTTTTGGTTTTTCTTTATTTTACAAACTACTTTTACTAACGTAACCTAAATTTAAAAACGTAAAAGTTTATTAAATAAAACGCGAGTGCACGAAATAAAAAATGAAATTTGAACTACGCTAACCCTACGGATGTGAAAATTATATTTTTACGAACCTAATAATCAAAGAAAATTTTAGAAAAAACAAAATTAATTTTTACATAATTTAATTATTTATTAATAATTAATAACTATTTAAATACTAATAAAACTAAATTAAATTATAAAAAAAATACTAAATGAATAGTGAAAAATATAAAATTTATTCTAAAAATACTTTATGAGTGCAGAAGTCTAAGAAAAATATAAGAGTGCTAAGCTGCTTATTAATAAGCCGAGAAAATAAGCTAACAAGTTAATAAGCTAAAAAGGAAAGTACTTTGGTATAAATAAAAGGGTGGGAAACATAAACACTAAGGAAATCTTAGGGGAGATGGTGCGTGGGTTTGGTCTGGTGTTGACCAGGTCAACCCAAGAGGTCAGGGGTTCAATCCCCACCCTGGTCACTTTTCCTTTTTATTTTTCTTTTTAAACTTTTCTTTTGCAAAAACATTTTAACAAAAAAATAAAGCAACTTTTGTGAAGAGGCTTTTACTGAAAAGCTTTTAATAAGCTTGTGAAAGCCTAAACTCCCAACAGTGGAGTCATTTGTTTTAAAATGAGATTTTATAAAACTTAAGTTATCGAAATTGAGCACAAGTTAGAAACATCTCAAACACAAACTTGCATGGATCCAATCTAACCTAAATAAGCTTAAAATACCAAGCAAATAAGCAAGACATAAGCAGGAACATGCATCAAACAAGCTCAATGAGCTTATGAACTTAAATTGAGAATTATAAACTATGAAAAGCTATTAGAAAAAGCTACAAGCTGCACCAGGGCTGAAATAAGCTAAGGACAAGTCAATGGGAAGAGAATAAACTAAAACAACAAAAGAAATTTACTGATTAAGCTGAATAAGCTATATAAGCAAAACCAATCCCCACTCAGCTGAGGAGGTGCTTCCCCTGCAGCCCACTTTGATCATTTGCATAAGCTCCAAAAAAAATTCTAAAAATAATCCAATTGTGGATTCTTAAAGCTCAGCTGGGGAACTACAATCTCTGAAAAGCTAAAGGCTTAGAAGCAAACACATAATTCAAAACAAATCTCACCATTTTTGCATTTTCTGCCTATCTTAAATTTGACTCTTTGAATAACATGCAAGGGCTGACTTAATTTGATTTAGATCTGTCTCGAATGATTAAGAATGATGTATTGAACTATAAAATGACTTGATTAAGCTGTAAACACCAAGTGTGCAACTGAATGTGGGATCATGCACAACTAAATTCCAACAGACTTAAAACTTATAAGAATAAAAGAGATCTTTGACTTTTTATGAAATGCTAACTGATTTTATCCCATAACTATCCTCTATTATCCTACTGAGATATGACTAAACTAATTGCACTAACTGAAACAATCTAGAATAAAGAGATTTAGGGTGATCCAAACACCCCTTAAATGTGACTGTTTTGATAATTTCACTACCAAGGATTGTTTTAAGCAGTATTTTGAGGACACAGAAATTGATTAAGACTAAAAATCATTAAGTGGGCATGTTCAAACTCAACTTAAGCAGTTTAAATCAAATGACTAAAATTAATAATAAGACTTCATAGTTAACTAAGTAACTATTAAACAAAGATTATACTAACTACCAAATAAGCATAAATGAAACATATGATCACTAATAAACCTAAAACAGCTAAAATAAGCAAAAATTAAGTAGACAACAAGCCAAGCTACAGTAACTTTACTAAAAAAAATGGAATTTTTCTTACAATTGGGTCCTGTGAGTGTCCAAGGCTAAGGACAATGTAACCAAACCTGTCTTAACACCTCCCTAGAGGCACTAAACCTATGAGTTTCCATAATTCACAGGTCCCTCTTGCTTTCTTCTTCATACAAACTGATTTTTCATTTATGAGGTATTTTTGAGCATTTTCTAGTTTTATGAGCTAAACAAGTTTTAAGGCTTTAGAAGCTTTGTAAACTTTTAAAACTAATTTGTGAACTAAATTGAGCTTAAGGGAACAAGAACAACAAACTATAACAAGTTTAAGTAAATTTGTCAATTTTTCTTAAAATTGCAAAGTCTGAATTTATAAAAGAAAGCTGTGAATAAAAGTTAAATAGAGTTAAAATTACATTAATAAAACAGGTCACAACTCTTTGAAACTGAGAAGTACAACTGGAAAAGTAAATTACATGATTATGAAACTAATTTACCCTAATTAACTACTAGCCTCCTCTCTGCTCTTTCTCTTTCATTTATATGCTTCAACAAGCATTCTTGGCACTTTCCTACTTTGATGTGGAGCCGTAGGATGACTTAGAATTGATCCCAACTTTTAATTTTATTTTGGCGGGGAAAGGGTAATTTGCAACTTGGGTTAGTTTGACTTGGCAGGGGGGATAATTTTGGACTGGGGTGTTTGGAGGAGGGTGAAAGTAGGGGGTGAAGTGTTGGATCAGTGGTGTAGGGGTGATGATGAGGTTGCAAGGTCATTTCGCAGTTACACGTGAAGGAGGGTGGTGGTGAGGTGGAAGGAGTTTAACTGGGTGTTTGACCAGGGTTAAAAAAAACGGGAGGGATTATATATTTTGGGTGTGGGCTTGTGAGGGTGTTGGGCCTAAGGGAGTGGGTGATGGGAATGTGTGGGCTTGGTGGGTAATGGAATTGGATTGGGCTTAGTATTGGTGGAATAAAAGGGTCCGGTTTGGTTAGTTTTACACAAGGACCATTTTTGTAATTTTCTGGAAATGGAGGGCTGGTTTTGTAATTTTCCCAAAGTAATCAAAAGGACTAAACTTGCAACATGTGAATAGTACAAGGGTATATTTTTATAAATTTCAATTTTTAAATACCCGAGGACTAAATTTGCCAATTTTGAAACCTGAGGGACCAGTTGTGTAATTTTCTCAAACTTTTCACCCAAGGACCAATTATGATAAATTTTGACTTTTAAATTCCTTAGGTTGACTTTTCTTTCATTTTAAACCTTTAGGGACTAGTTTTGCCAATTTATGAAACTTGAGGGACTGAAACTGCCAATTATGCAAACTTTGTTCGTTTTTCATTTGTTTTTAAATATTTTGCATCTAAAACATATAAAACACAATTCCTGTAATAATTTCTGTTTTTTGATGCATTTCTGAGTGTTTTTGGATGTTTTGGCAGTTCAGATAAGATAAAAATGATGAGTATTTACACACTCATCATGTATATTATGAAACTTTTTAGTAATTATTAATTTATAGTTTCGTTGGGACCAATATATATACACTGGAGCTTCAAAGAAATTATTATCTTATTATTTTATCGATTGAGGTCCAAATTTGCACTGGTCCCAAATTGGGACCAGACAAATTATTAATTTTATCGAGGTTATTAATTTATCGAGTATTAATTTATAGAGGTTAAACTGTATGTTGGTGTTTCGCTCATCATCTTCTATTTTGGTTTTAAATATTTCATATATATTTGCAGTTTCAAAAAAATGTATCTGAGATAGCTCAATTTTTTTTAATAAGAAAAAATATTGATTGTATCGTGCTAGCATTGCTACAAATCGAAAATTTTAATTGAAGTGTACGTTAAGTGACTAGGTTCGAGTATTAATCTGAAATTATTGTCTTTACTTCTCTTTAATCTTTTGTGTATCTTATAGTTTTTTCTTTAAAAAAAAAAAAAAAAAAAAAAAAAAAAAAAAAAAAAAAAAGTTAATATTAATAATACTTGATGGTATATGCATAATAAAGGAAAAAAGAGAAAAATAAAGTACTGTATAAATTCATACCTTACATGGAAATGATTAGGAAGTTTTAGGTTTTAGCTAACTCTTTTGGTAACCATGATTTCCGACTTTTTATCCTACTAATCCATGGGATTAAACCAGGTAAAGTCCTACCTTTTTAGGAGATTGACGCGGCCACTTAAGGTTGTTTGGACGTAGCATGAAATATAGAATATATCAAATCATATACCTATTAATCTTAGCTGACTTTTTGCTTTTTCAATAGATTTATGATTTTCATGATTCATATTTTCAATATCTATTAATATTTGAGTTTTTGCTTTTTCATATTTGCGTTTTCTGGGTGCTATATGTTATCTTAATAACAGGTCATCAAAGTTTTTGATGCAATGCCTGAAAGAATGTAGTAGTAGCTTAATGATTGTATAAGACTAAACATTTATCTTAGCATTCGATATGATAACATTCCAAGAAAGCCTCATGAAATTGTATTCCTTTTTGATACAATTGGTGGAGAATATTACCTTTAAATTAATTACCTTTTTAAAAGTGAGTATTTTAAATTGTTGAGGTTAATCTCATCCATTAGATCAAATAAAGATGGATGATGGAGATTAATTCATTGATATATAAAAAAGTTTGGTCTTCAAATGATGTTAAATCATAGTTTTTAGTTTCTTTACTGTTACTTGTTACACGTTTTTGTTGCCAATTTAATTTTCAAATAAAAAATCCCCGCATGTCATTCTATTTCAGTTTATCTTTATAAATTTTGATTTATCCAACACAAGTACTTAAATTGAGCAAATTTTCTTTTTCCCCAAAATTGAAATGGTACTGCCCTTTCTAAAAAAATAAATAAATAAATAAATAAATAAATGACTTTTCAAAATAGAGTTAGCGACTATTTGTCCATCTTAAAATGTTGACAATGTTCTTACAAAAGTTGGGCGATTGACGGCTGTATTTAATTTTTTGAGCGACTGTTAGTTGAAAAGTACAATTTTTTTATTTAATTACCCAGATAGTGGCATCTAGTCGCTCAAATTTTGGGGCTAAAAAATTTTTGCTCTTTTAAATTAGGTGTGACGTAGTGTCTCGACTCGGCTCATATTTGTTTTATAAATATGAGGGTAATCTTAGTTCACGTTGTTGCGGAGTTAGAAAATTCATATTTTCATATGGCAAAGTAAAAAAATTGATTCGGGCACAATTCTTTAATGTGTCTATATATCAAACAAGATTGTGAAGTATCATGTTTTATAAATTTCAGTAATCTATCGACACCCGGATGAAATGTTTTTAAGAGCCCGACACGAAAAGCACATAAGACTATGACGCGGTAAGGGTTGGAGTTGGATAAGGATAGTTTTGAACCAAGGTTTAACCAATTAATTATCCGTGTCTCATTATGTTACTATACGGGTTTTGCTACAAAATAGTAACCTATAAAAGATAGGGTGTTGTTTGTTTATAACACGTAGAAAAGGCATATTTTATCGGCTTGCCCAGGGCATCCGAAAACTCAGGACCGGCCCTGGTCACACTCTAGCTTTATTGTAATTATAAAAACCACTAAAAGTTTCATTATTGTAAATTTCTTATATTAGAGTGACAAAAAGGAAAATATAAGAAACATTTCTCAAATTTTGTTATTGTTTCGTGGTTATTTTTTATATTCAGTCATGCATTGATTGGTTGTAAATAAAGTTAATTAGAATTAGTTACATTAAGAGGTGAGTGTTTATTGTTTTTTATAACATTATACTGCATATATGGTATTTTAAGCAAACCAATTTTATACAATTTCAAAAGAATGAAATTAATTTTGAAACATTAGTGTTTTTTATGGTTTGATATAAAGTTTGAGTGGCCAAACTAAAACACTAATAAAACTTGGTTGTTATTAGATGACACAAGTAAATGCTACTTCGATTCAAAATAAATCAAAAGTATCAAAGATCAAAAGAAAAGTAAAAAAGAAATAAATCAAAAGTATCAAAGATCAAAAGAAAAGTATGAAAGACGGTAGTATGGTTGTTATTTTTGTTAAAATACCATCAAAATGTAATGAACTTGTTACCATTTCCAATTTTGTCTATTTTTTTCCTAAAAAAGTAACAAACTTTTTAAATCTGTCCATTTTGTGCACTCGTTGGCTGCCCAGTTCACATCAGCTTGCCCGTTCCACGTGTAATTGCAATTTCATTTTTTATTTTCCTAAAAATATGACCGGTAACCCCACCCTCTTAATATTAACACACACCCCTTTTTTTTCTCCTTTATCATTTCCATTTCCAATGGAAGTAGTTGTTCACTCCCTCTTAGAATCTGGACAAGTTTACCCTTGGAAATGGCTTTCAGTCCACATGAAAAGTGCAGAGATTTGTCATGTAGTAACTTTGATGATACAAGCACAGCTGCTTCAGTTGATTTCGAGGGTTAGGGTTTTTTCGAATTGGGTCATATCAATTGACTGTGTTTATTTTTGAATTTTTTGATGGGAATTGTTAATAATTTCGTTATAAACCTGAATCAATCACTTAATCATACCCAGAAACTCTCTTGATTAACTTTCGAAAACTAGGGTTTATGGTCGATTTGGGGGAAGTCAGTTGAGTGTGTTTGTGTTTAATTTTATTGATGGGATATGTTCCTACTTAGGTTCTTAACATGCTTCAATCAATTAATTGTATTCAGAAACACGTTTGGTTGAATTTCGAACATTAGGGTTTATGAGCAATTTGGGTAATTTTGATTGGTGATGTTTGAGTCTAATTGTTGTTAGGGCTTTTGTTTAGAATCTTTCATTATGCATTCGACCAAAGTTAATTGAAATTATACTAAGATTTGTGATCAATTCAATTTGTGTTGTGTTCTTGATAATTTCATATTTCTGGGTGTTTGTGGGTTTTGTGGGTTTTGATTTAGTTCCTACACGTTGGTGGGTGTTTGTGTGTTGATATGTAAGTTCCTCCACTAAAAGGGATGGTGGCATTTGTAAATGGAAAGTCTATGTGGAATTGGTGGTGGTATTTAGAAAAAATATGAAAGCCAGCGTGTATATACCACGTGGCACGGGCAAGTTGGGCATCCAACGAGTGCACAAAATAGACGAATTTAGAAAGTTTATTACTTTTTTAGAAAAAAAAAATAAATAAAAAAATCACTACACAGAATTGAAAATGATGACAAGTTCACTACATTTCTAAAATATCAATGCATTTGAAGCCTCTTGAGATGTAGGTCTCGTGTTCGAGCCAGCATTTGCGTTATTATTATTATTATTATTATTATTATTATTATTATTATTATTATTATTATTATTATTATTATTATTATTATTATTTTAACTTTTACTCTTCAATTTGTTAGGTTAAAGTCATGTGATAGTTGATCAACCAAAACATTAAAAACCATAAGTTCCTGAAAGAAATAGTGCACTCAAATTTATCAACAAGAAGTTATCTTGATAGTTCTTTTTGATACTGTATTAAGCGACACCAACTTTGTTGGTTTAGTTTTGTGGAAAAGATTGCACTAAAATAACAAGAAACATGATAGAAAGTTATCAATTGGTTCATAATAATTATTAACCCATTTAAGGCTGTCAGAGAAAGAGTCGAAAAAAATCACGAGAATACTTTGATTAATCCAAAGACTCCCCCTGCTGATAACTCCATCCGTTTATAATTCTTATGAACAAAGATGATACTAGCCGAAACATATATGTCTCGTATTTTGGTACTAGGGTTGTACTTAATTTGTTTCGAATATTTATCAAGTTTAGAAAAATAACGAAAGTTAGTGATAATCTTCATGATGTTAGTTTACATCTTTGTAATCTTGCTGGATGTAGAAATATGCAATTTTCTCACTAAATTTCTCATATAAATAACTTCACTAAGCATTCATCATGTAACCACTACAATGGCGTCAAAGCCATTTCCATATGATGAGCGTTCACATGAAGTTTGTTGCTACCGTGGTTTCCCTTGTTGTACTGTCCCTCTTCCTCTTGGCCTTGATAATGAGAATGACAACGGTGATAAATTCATTGCACCTTCAACTGTGGCTCCTGGTCTGTGATCAGAATGGAAGACATATAATCGTGTATGTGATGAGGCGAAAAATGATCCGTTTTTAGGGGGTCATTTAAGCCCGAATTCGAATTTATTTGATCAAATATTGCCCTAAATCGCTCCTTTTGTGATTTTAGGTACTTTGGGAGTGAAATCTGGAAAAAGAAGCAATTCGGACGTTTTTGGAGCATAAAAGTGAAGAAAACGCCAAAGTCTTAATTTTCCATGCTGGGAACAGTAGGTGACGGCGTCAAGAGCAACACCTTGACGGCGTCAAGAGCAAAATTCCATGACGGTCCAATAGAGATTTGACGGCGTCATGAAGGTAGGGCGTCAAGAGTAAAAAGTCATGACGGCCTGGAAATGATTAATACTTGACGGCGTCAAATGTAGATCAAGGCAGTCCGAGGAGAGTTTTGGCGGCGAGGTGACGGCATCACAAACTTTGTCTTGACGCCGTCAGACCCATTTTTCTATATATAGTTTTCTAATTTTTCACATTAAAAGAGAGAAGTTTTGGGAGAAACCCTAAGTACGATTTTGGTGTAACTTTACAGGTTTTTCAAGGGTTCCAACCCCTTGATACCTTGCATGTTTAATCAAGATAAGTGTTCTTTTAATTCAATCAATATGTCTATGTGTTGGTTGTCTATATCTTGTTCTTATCTTAATTCCATCATGCTAGGCTAGATCTATCTTGTGTTTGCTTAGATCTAATGAAACCTAGATGTTGATTATGTGTTGATTACTTGTTTATTCTTGTCTTGGATGAATGATTTATATGTTAGGCTTAAGAAAACTGGCAGATCTCCAATTGGTAACATGCTTGAACGTCTTAAGAAACATGAACCGACGCGCACTAGGTCTTTATTGGTTGTATTTAATGCATGAGCCACTGTTTACAATCCCTATAGTAGTGCTGGGCATGGTGTAGGAGGAGATAAGAGCTCATAGAATTGGGGAGTTAAGTGTGCCACCCCATGAATGGTATTAAGGAATACGATCCGTCATCCATGCAATTATAACAAGTAATTAACGTGTAAAAGATGTCTAGGGAGTAGTGAAATCTAAGTAAACACATTTTCTCCAATTACTGCTCCCAACTTTAGTATAATTTAGTTTATTTTCATTTTTAGTATTTTATTTTGATTGCATCTTAGTATTGGGTTAGTTGATTAGCAACTAATTCCGCCCCTTCTTCCAAAACCCGAGATTTTAAATTGCTTTCTAAAAAATATAAAAATACAAAAATAATCTTCCTTCACCTTTAGAACTAGTATTTAGGTTTTCTAATCCTAGCGACACTATTCCTAGCTAAACGATCAATCCCCCGGTACTTGTCACTATACTATACTACAACGATCAGGTACACTGCCTGGTGGGGGTTGTAAGCTTCTCAAGATCCCTTGAGAGGTAAAGCCTGGTGCGATTCCCACGTATCAAGTTTTTGGCGCCACAGCCCGGGGAATAGTTATTGTCTAGGTTAGAATTTCTTTTTATTAGGTCTACTTGCTAGATTCCTTTCTAGTAAGATTTTATTTTTATTTTTAGGTTTTCTTTAGTCTATCTTATTTCTTTGTGCCTTTGTTCGTAACCACCCAACATCATGGACAACGGGAACATCTTTGAACCCGTCATCCCACCACAACAAAACCCACCATTAGAACCCCTTAGGCCCCGAACCTTAGGAGAGTATTCCCGACCTAGCCACCAAGGCTACCGAAACACCATTGAGCTCACCGGAGCCAATGTGGCCCCCTTGCGATCCGACACCATCCGGTTGGTGCAAAGCGGATGTGCATTCCATGGACTTCGTTCCGAAGATCCAAAACAACATCTTAAGGACTTCCTCAAAATCGTAGATTCCATAGACCTAGATGTTGCAACTAGAGAGACTACCCGTTTACGCCTATTCCAATTCTCTCTACGGGATCAAGCTAGTCAATGGCTTGAGCGTTTACCCGCGGGATCCATCACCACATGGGATGATCTCACCACTCGTTTCCTTGCTCAATTTTTCCCACCGGGGAGAACTACTAACCTTAGAAATGACATTTTGATGTTCCAACAACGTCAAAATGAATCTCTTTATGAAGCATGGACTCGTTTCAAGGACTTACTCCAAAAATTCCCTCATCATGGCATAGATCTTTGGCTCCAAGTCCAAATCTTTTATGACCATATCGATCTCTCCACGAGGCGAGCCATTGACCAATCGGCCGGTGGTAAGCTACGTGATCTTAGTGCGGAACAATCATGGGAACTCATAGAAGATCTTGCTCTCTATGACAACGAAAGTTGGAATGATCCCCGTGACTTGAACAAAACGGTCAAGGCAATATCTTTGCCTTCGAACAATTCTAGCACTTCCGACCGTAGGATCATGGAAATTGAAGGTCGAGTCAAGTCTCTCATGAAATCTTACGAAGCTCAAAAACCTTCAAGCCAAGTAAGCAGAATCGAGTCTACATGCAAGTTATGCAATGGCCCTCATGAGACTCATAACTGCATGGAACTTCCAAAACGTGCTTATAACGAATTCACATCATCACACGTAGTTCAGGGTCCTCGAACCTCCAGCGAGGCCTATGAGGCATGGAAGGATAAACCTAATTTCAGAGGGTACCAAATGCGAAGCGTATCCTTCAATGACTCCTCACCACTCACTTGGTCCGAGCATTTTCCATCACAAGGCATTCCTAGGCAAAGCTGTGAAGATACTTTAAAAAAATTCATTCTATCTCAAGAATTACAGCTCGCTACGCTCGAGGCCAAATTTAGACAACAGCAGGCTGATGTGAACAACAAGATTTGTAATCTGTTAACTGCTATCAAAGAGCATGTTGATAATAAGCCCATTCACGTTGATGAGGTTAAATCTGCTACCGTCATGAGTCCACCAACCTCCCCTGTGAAAATAAAAAGTCCTAGCAAGTTATTCAAACATCTATCTCCTAAAGGAAAAGAACCTGTCAACCCCTAGGACCAATCCACTTCGTAAACACCATCACCACGATATCTGCTTCAACACCCAACCCAACCCAACAACAAACTAACAAATTCAGTCGGACAGCTAAAGATGAGACCTCAAGGGTAGACCATGATTCGGCCGGAAAACCTACCAACTCACCCGAGCAATACACCGCGCAAGAATCCGGCAAACCGGATGAAGGGATAGAGAAATCGGAAGAGCATGAGAGAAATCCAACCATTTTGGGTAAATCTATCATAGAAGAACCCGAGAGAAAAATGGAGGATGTTATTAGTGGGAGTAGCGATAAGACCAAGGAAAGTAACCCTAAAGTTTTCAAGATCCCCTGTGCCATTAAGGAAAAGCTCTTAACCGATAGTCATATAGATCCTAGCTTCCCAGTCAACATAATCCCCCTTTCCCTATACCACGAAACCTTCCCAGAACGCATTGTGTACGAAAGAGTAGTAGAAAATTTATCAATTAGGATTGGAGAGCTTATCTACAATACTGACCTCACCGTGGTTAATGACGTGGACCCTCTCACCAATCAAACGTTAACCAACCTTGTCCTTGGGACACCATTTATCAATGAATCGGGAGCAATCCTTGATGAGAAAGATGGTAGTGCATTACTCACCAACGGTGTTAGGAAGGTAATTTTTCGTAGGGATAATGAGGAGGTGTACGAGTATCGTCCTTCCCTTGAGGGGAATCTATATGGGTCAAAGGATGGAGAATCGGGGAAGATAAGACGACGTGATCCGAATAATCTCAAAATCCCCTGCATGATCGGTCATAAGTATTTCGATAACATCTACATTAATGTATTCCTGCCAAAGAATTTTATGTCATTATTCCATTATAACAATATCTGCAGATGGGGGATGATTTACAAGGGAGAGAAAGTGGTTGGTAAGGATCATGAAATTCGGGTGTTCGTAGGAAATATGACATTCATTATGGAATTCACGATTGTGGATAACATAGAAGACTATGTCGACCCTAGGTTATCACAAGTAGTTTTTGGAGCACCCTTTTGTGAAATCACTAATTTGATAGTGGATGACTTGAACGGAATCATGACCTTCACTGATGGGATTAGGAGGATTTCATACCAAACGCCATACAAGTGAAAAGACCATAAGGAAATCGATTGTGACGGGCTTGATAAGATAAGTTCCCAACTTATTTTGTGTGATGAAGATGTTAAGAGAGGGTGTAAAAACATTTCTGATTTATCATGTGGATTCTTTAAGAGTGTTAGTAAGCTTGGTTCTAAGTATCGACAAGATGTTTTCGAGTTCGAAGACCCGAAGTACTTGCATTATGAAAGTGATACTGGTTTAGAAGACGACCTAGAGAGTGAAACAAATGATGGTGTCACGTAGTAACCCATGACCTTGAGTCTAGCTACAAGACTCGTAAATAAAGAAAAGCGCTTCTTGGGAGGCAACCCATGTTTTGTGTGATTTTATTTTTGTTTGTTTGTTATTTGTTTCCGTATGCATGCTTTATTTTTATTGTTGGTTGATCATGTTTCTCAATTAAAAAGTGGAAATACTTTACTTTGTTGTTTTGGCCTAGTCTTAACTCCACCTAAAGGTATTTTTGCAAAAGATAAGTGTAAGGGGAAACCCCAAATATGTTTTTAAGAAACAAACCGATCATGATTCTCCACAATATTAAATGAACATGTATATTCGTATTTGTTAGAGTCAAATGCTTGTATTGAGTCATAATGAAGTTTTGCAGGATTTTCCAGGAAGTAGGACCAAGTTTTTCCAGAAACTTAACATAAAAATTTCTGCAGGTCAATTCTGACGGCGTCAGGTGTAAAAATCTGGAAATTTTACCGGTTTTGTTTTTCTAACGGAGTCTTATGGTTTTTTGTGAATTATTAGGTTTTATAATCTCCAGGAAATCTGCAAACTTCATTCCACAAGCATTATATCTTATCTTGTTTTCTAGGATTTAGTAACTTATATAGGATGCCGCCGATTTTACGCGAGGTTGTCTTGTCTATTTTGTCAGGTTTTACAGGTTATGTATGACAAGAAGATGATTTATATTCTGGAAGGGAAGCTTTGATTGTTCATTTTCTTGGAGGAAGATTTAACCTGGCCACCTATTATCCATACCGAGCGAATCAGGGGAGTATTTGATTTCAGTCTTTTTACTTTTTTCACTTTTACATTCTTTACTTGAACATTGGGGACAATGTTCATCCTAAGTGTAAGGGGAGGGTAAAAAGATGATACCTTACATATGCACTTTCGCTTGAGTTTGTTTTGTTTGATGGTAGATGTGTAATAAAACTATGAGAAATACTTGTTAGTGTAATTTTAGCGCCAAATTTAAAATTTTTTTACAACATTTAGGAGTGAAACTTTAGCCATAGCAAGCGTCTCATGGATAGGAGATTGTATGACTAGCACATAACCGTATATTCAGAAAAATTTTACACCCAAATATGTGAGGTTCGCCTTTAGATTTGATAGGAAAAACATTTACTATTAGTGCTTATGAGTGTACCGGTAGCATTTAGATTCTAGAACTTGCGTTAGTGATGCATCCCGAGACCGCTAGTGAGACTACATTCGTGTAGTAGGATTTACTACATGATAATAGGCATTAGGATTACCCTTGTGTTAAACCCGTATTATAATTACTTGACCATTTAAGTCATATTACTTGGCTAGTTAAGTCAACTAATTTTTCCCACACCCTTAGCGTTGTACTCATTTTTAGTACACGAAACCCCTAGTACACCCCTCCGAGCCTATCTTTTCGTTTCTAAATTTAAGCATTTTACTTAAAGGAAGAATTTGTTACACCCCACTTAAATGTACACCCAAATCGCCTTAGCCTTCCGTGTATGCACTCATTTTTAGTGCATTATTTTTATTTGTTAAACCTTAAGTTAACTATCTAATTGATTACATGGTTGCTAAGTCGAGTCATATCCTTGTACATATTGTTTTGGGACGATTGGGACTCATGGGTAAGTACTTATTTTATGGAGTAATGGGGAAGAACATCATATATTACCCCCATATGTACGTTAATCTTAAAAGTGCTCCAAGTGTTTTGATTTTCTTAATTCGAGTCATTAGATTAGTTAATTGTAAAGTATGTAAAGATTCAAGTGTAAGGGAAATGTTCATTCCCTATGATGTATTATTTTGGATGGTAGGGTAAGAGTGTATGCAAAAAAAAAATAAATAAAAAAAAAAAAATAGAAAAAGGAAAAAGAAAAAAAAAAAAAACATACGGACTACCATCCCGTTTTTATTCTATGTTCATTTTATGTTTTTGTTATTTTTCATTTATTAGCTTAAGTCGAGTCTAGTCTTAGCTTAGCAACGCCACATTGTACATGTAATTAACCAAGATTGTTAACTCGCCACCAGTAAAAACTTCCTTTATCCAACAAAACCGTGTATTTCATATCCCTACACCTAACGTTACAACCCTTTAAAAGACCTCTTTGATAGTTTATCCTAGGTGCTTACGCCATGTGGTGGAGGTTTGATCCTTTCCCAAGCCTATGGTAATCTATTTTGCTATGACAGGTAGTGAGAGATGTTTTCCATTTCCATATTGTAATTTACACTTTATTACACCCGAGAGATGTGAGTATCTAAACACTATTTGTGAGGTGCTTGTGTATAACCTTCGTGCTTGTCTATTGGTCTTTAGTGGAACGATTATTTGTTGTAATTACTCTTATATTAGTGTTAAATGACCCCTAACTTGTCTTTTGAGTAGAATAAAAGCGCATTTGCTTGAGGACAAGCAAATCTGAAGTGTAAGGGTATATGATGAGGCAAAAAATGATCCGTTTTTAGGGGGTCATTTAAGCCCGAATTCGAATTTATTTGATCAAATATTGCCCTAAATCGTTCCTTTTGTGATTTTAGGTACTTTGGGAGTGAAACCTGGAAAAGGAAGCAATTCGGACGTTTTTGGAGCATAAAAGTGAAGAAAACGCCAAAGTCTTAATTTTCCATGCTGGGAACAGTAGGTGACGGCGTCAAGAGCAACTCCTTGACGGCGTCAAGAGCAAAATTCCATGACGGTCCAGTAGAGATTTGACGGCGTCATGAAGGTAGGGCGTCAAGAGTAAAAAGTCATGACGGCCTGGAAATGATTAATACTTGACGGCGTCAAATGAAGATCAAGGCAGTCCGAGGAGAGTTTTGGCGGCGAGGTGACGGCGTCACAAACTTTGTCTTGACGCCGTCAGTCCCATTTTTCTATATATAGTTTTCTAATTTTTCACATTAAAAGAGAGAAGTTTTGGGAGAAACCCTAAGTACGATTTTGGTGTAACTTTATAGGTTTTTCAAGGGTTCCAACCCCTTGATACCTTGCATGTTTAATCAAGATAAGTGTTCTTTTAATTCAATCAATATGTCTTTGTGTCGGTTGTCTATATCTTGTTCTTATCATAATTCCATCATGCTAGGCTAGATCTATCTTGTGTTTGCTTAGATCTAATGAAACCTAGATGTTGATTATGTGTTGATTACTTGTTTATTCTTGTCTTGGATGAATGATTTATATGTTAGGCTTAAGAAAACTGGCAGATCTCCAATTGGTAACATGCTTGAACGTCTTAAGAAACATGAACTGACGCGCACTAGGTCTTTATTGGTTGTATTTAATGCATGAGCCACTGTTTACAATCCCTATAGTTGTGCTAGGCATGGTGTAGGAGGAGATAAGAGCTCATAGAATGGGGGAGTTAAGTGTGCCACCCCATGAATGGTATTAAGGAATACGATCCGTCATCCATGCAATTATAACAAGTAATTAACGTGTAAAAGATGTCTAGGGAGTAGTGAAATCTAAGTAAACACATTTTCTGCAATTACTGCTCACAACTTCAGTATAATTTAGTTTATTTTCATTTTTAGTATTTTATTTTAATTGCATCTTAGTATTGGGTTAGTTGATTAGCAACTAATTCCGCCCCTTCTTCCAAAACCCGAGATTTTAAATTGCTTTCTAAAAAATATAAAAATACAAAAATAATCTTCCTTCACCTTTAGAACTAGTATTTAGGTTTTCTAATCCTAGCGACACTATTCCTAGCTGAACGATCAATCCCCCGGTACTTGTCACTATACTATACTACAACGATCAGGTACACTGCCTGGTGGGGGTTGTAAGCTTCTCAAGATCCCTTGAGAGGTAAAGCCTGGTGCGATTCCCACGTATCAGTATGCATTATCATAATCATATGTTGACTCATTGCGATTATGCTTATATGACACTATAAGTTATTCGTAGTCGCTCATATATATATATATGCTCAAGAAGGTGCGGTAAGTAAATAAAGATTGAATTATTTCTTTGCTAATTACCTCACAACGACATCGTTAATTCGGCTAATAAGATAGTTCCTTTTTTTTTATTCCTTAAAGTTGTATAATATGTTTGCTTTTGTCTTTTCAAAAATGAGTCTTTTAACAGATAATTGCACATAATACCTGAGAGTTTGTGTGACATGATGGCTAAGGGGGTGTTTCTTTTTTTTTTTTTAGCTAAGAGAATGAGTCCACAAATCAATTTAATATTATTACTTTTATAAGTGGGACCACTATTTCCCTTAATTAGTCTATATCCACAAGACATAAATTGTAATCCCCTCTCCAATAAGTGGCTCACATAGATGTGGAGCCCACACACTCTCTTAGCTAACAAAAAAAAGAAACACCTCCTAAGTCTCATATCCTACACACTGTAGGTCTCGTGTTCGAGTCGTCATCTCCCACGAAATCCTTTTTTCTGTTTTCTTTTTAAATCATTCAGCTTATTTATTGTCAAACTTTAATTAAAGTTATTACTCATAAATTTCAACTTTAAACACATATCACACGCAATAAACATAGAGGTGGCAAAACGGGTGTGCACGGGCTACGGGCACGGGCTAAACGAGCGCATGCTATATGAATCGGTTTAGAAAAGACCCAAAACGAAGAAATAAATTCGTCAAACATAACAACTCATTTATATTTAAAAAGTTAAATATATTATATCTATATTTTTCTTCAAAAACAATTGTAATGTTATTTAATTGAGAAAAAATATGTGCCCGTTTGTGCACATTTAACTTTTAAATGGGCGATATATGCCATTTCAAAAATAGGAAGGGGCTAAATGTGTGCAAATATTTTAAAAAGTTGTCCAAATGAGCCTTTTTTTTTTGCACAAATTGTCACCTCTAGACAACGTGCACTCATTCTTATTAGGGATAATTGGAGTAAATTGTATAAATGTATTTAATTTGTCATTAATTTTGATTTGTATGTAGCATTGTTTTAATCGGACTTATTGAATAACTAACTTTATGAATTTCAATTATTTTGTGTATTGATTGACGTATTTTAGGTGTCAAATCAAGTATTTTTGGAAATTGAATCATATATTTTGAGAATCGGTATACTGAACAATTAAAATTTAAAAAATTAACTATTTAGTAGTCTGATTGAAATGATGCAACATATAACCAAAAAATTTAACACAAAAGTATACAAATGACTTTAGGAAATATATATACTTACAAAATCTTGGGGTCAACCACCTTGACCTGTAGAGTTGTAGTAAATCGTATTTACAAGATTAAGGTGCAATTTTTTTAAACTCGAAGATTTGTCAAATGTTTTTTTTTTCATTTTTTTCATTTTTGTCATATTTTATGCATTATATGCGTTACGATGTCTTTTGAACACAAATAATAGTTTGCTGATGGATACCATACACCGGTGACAAAGGATGTTAAATTGGTATTCTTGGTATTTAGAAAAACTAAATTCGTCAATACCCTACTAATGTAAGTAAACATGAAAATAAATGTCATATTATATTATTAGGTCATAAAAATGCAAATTTCTTTAGGATAATTCTAAGCCTATATGATGCGTAGGGTTTGCACCAGGCTTTACCTCTCAAGGGATCCTGAGAAGCTTACAACCCCCACCAGGCAGTGTACCTGATCGATGTAATATAGTATAATGACAAGTACCGGGGGATTGATCGTTCAGCTAGGAATAGTGTCGCTAGGATTAGAAAACCTAAAGATTAAGTCTAGAGATGAGGGATGATTCTTTTTGTATTTTTTATATTTTTAGGAAAGCAAATTAAAATCTCGGGTTTGAAGGATTTGGGGCGGAATTAGTTGCTAGTCAACTAACCCAATACTAAGATGCAATCAAAATAAAATACTAAAAATGAAATTAAACTATATTATACTAAAGTTGTGAGCAATAAGTGGGAGAAATGTGTTTACTTAGATTTCACTACTCCCTAGATATCTTTTACACGTTAATTACTTGTTATAGTTGCGTGGATGACGGATTGTATTCCTTAATATCATTCATGGGGTGGCGTACTTAACTCCCCAATCCTATGAGTACCTACTTCACTCCTATGTCGAGCCGGCTAAGAAGCTCCTAACATGGGATCATTAGCATTTACTCATGCATTAAATACAACCAATAAAACCTAGTACACATCGGTTCATGTTTCCTAAGACGTTCAAGCATGTTACCAATTGGAGATCTGCCAGTTTTCTTAAGCCTAACATTGAAATCATTCACCCAATACAACCATAAACAAGTAATCAACACATAATTAATATCTAGGTTTCATTAGATCTAAGCAAACACAAGATAGATCTAGCCTAACATGGTGGAATTAAGACAAGCACAAGATATAGACAACCAACACATAGACATATTGATTGAATTAAGAGAAGACTTATCTCAATTACACATGTAAGGGTTCAAGGGCTGAAAACCCTTGAAAAAGCTGTAAAATTCGTATAAGGTTCGGCCTTAAGGTTTCTCCAAACTTCTCCCTCTTTATGAATAAAAATTAGAAAACTATATATAGATTTTAGAAGGTAACGGCGTCAAGAACAAATGTCTGACGCCGTCATCTCGCCACCAAATAGTTCCTCGGACTGCCTAGATCTGGGTCTGACGCCGTCATGTGTACTCCTTATGCAGGCCGTCATGACTTTAACTCTTGACGCTCTTCATGTGACGCCTTCAGGTTTGTACTGGGTCGTCATGGAATTTACTCTTGACGCCGTCATCTCTTTCCTCTTGACGCCATCAAACACTGTTCCCAGCATGGGAATTTAAGTCTTTGGCGTTTTCTTCACTTTTATGCTCCAAAAATGTCCGAATTGCTTCATTTTCCAGATTTCTCTCCCAAAGTACCTAAAATCACAAAAGGAACGATTTAGGGCAATATTTGATCAAATAAATTCAATTCTGGGCTTAAATGACCCCCTAAAAGTGGTTCATTTTTCGCCTCATCATATACCCTTACACTTGAGATTTGCTTGTCCTCAAGCAAATGCGCTTTTATTCTAATCAAAATACAAGTTAGGGGTCATTTAACACTAATATAAAAGTAATTAAAATAAATAATCGTTCCACTAAAGACCAAAGACAAGCACGGAGGTCATACACAAGCACCTCACAAATAGTGTTTAGATACTCACATCTCTCGGGTGTAATAAAGTATAAATTACAATATGGAAACGGAAGATATCTCTCACTACCTGTCATAGCAAAATAGATTACCATAGGCTTGGGAAAGGATCAAACCTCCACCACATGGCATAAGCACCTAGGATAAACTATCAAAGAGGTCTTTTAAAGGGTTGTAATGTTAGGTGTAGGGATATGAAATACACGGTTTTGTTTGATATAGGCAGTCTTTACTGGTGGCGAGTTAACAATCTTGGTTAATTACACGTACAATATGGCGTTGCTAAGCCAAGACTAGACTTGACTTAAGCTAATAAATCAAAAAGAACAAAAACATAAAATGAACATAGAATAAAAAGGGATGGTAGTCCGTATGTTTTTCTCTTTTCTTTTTCTATTTTTTTTTTCTTTTTCTTGATTTTTTCCATTTTTTTTTTGCATACACTCTTACCCTACCATCCAAAATAATACATCATAGGGAATGAACATTCCCCTTACACTTGAATCTTTACATACTTTACAATAAACTAATCTAATGACTCGAATTAAGAAAATCAAAACACTTAGAGTACTTTTAAGATAAACGCACATACGGGGGTAATAATTGATGTTCTTCCCCATTACTCCATAAATAAGTACTTTACCCATGAGTCCCAATCGTCCCAAAACAATATGTACAAGGATATGACTCGACTTAGCAACCATGTAATCAATTAGATAATTAACTTAGGGTTTGACAAATAACAATAATGCACTAAAAATGAGCGCATACACGGAAGGCTAAGGTGATTTGGGTGTACATTTAAGTGGGGTGTAACAAATTCTTCCTTTAAGTAAAATGCTTAAAGTTAGAAACGAAAAGATAGGCTCGGGGGGGGGGGTGTACTAGGGGTTTCGTGTACTAAAAATGAGTACAACGCTAAGGTGTGAGAAAAATTAGTTGACTTAACTAGCCAAGTAATATGACATAAATGGTCAAGTAATTATGATACGGGTTTAACACAAGGGTGATCCTAATGCCTCTTATCATGTAGTAAATCCTACTACACGAATGTAGTCTCACTAGCGGTCTCGGGATGCATCACTAACGCAAGTTCTAGAATCTAAATGCTACCGGTACACTCATAAGCACTAATAGTAAATGCTTTTCCTATCAAATCTAAAGGCGAACCTCACATATTTGGGTGGAAATTTTTTCTGAATGATACGATTATGTGCTAGTCATACAATCTCCTATCCATGAGACGCTTGCTATGGCTAAAGTTTCACTCCTAAATGTTGTAAAAAAATTTAAATTTGGCGCTAAAATTGCACTAACAAGTATTTCTCATAGTTTTATTACAATTCTACTATCAAACAAACAAACTCAAGCGAAAGTGTATTTGTAAGGTATCATCATTTTACCCTCCCCTTACACTTAAGATGAACATTGTCCCCAATGTTCAAGTAAAGAATGTAAAAGTGAAATAAGTAAAACAAATGAAATCAAATACTCCCCTGATTCGCTCGGTATGGATAATAAGGTGGCCAGGTTAAATCTTCCTCCAAGAAAATGAACAATCAAAGCTTCCCTTCCAGAAAAATAATCATCTTCTTGTCATACATAACCTGTAAATCCTGAGAAAACAGACAAGGCAACCTCGCATAAAATCGGCGGCAATCTACATAAGTTACTAAATCCTAGAAAACAAAGTAAGATATAATGCTTGTGGAATGAAGTTTGCAGATTTCCTGGAGATTATAAAACTTAATAATTCAACAAAAACTTTATGACTCCGTTAGAAAAACAAAACCCGTAAAATTTCCAGATTTTACACGTGACGCCGTCAAGAGTAAGCTCGTGACGCCGTCAGAAGTGACCTGCAGAAATTCTTATGGTAAGTTTCCAGAAAATTTCTGGCAAAACTTGGTTCTACTTCCTGAAAAATCCTGCAAAACTTCATTATGACTCGATACAAGCATTTGACTCTAACAAATACGAATATACATGTTCACTTAATATTGTGGAGAATCATGATCGGTTTGTTTCTTAAAAACATATTTGGGGTTTCCCCTTACACTTATCTTTTGCAAAAATACCTTTAGGTGAAGTTAAGACTAGGCCAAACAACAAAGTAAAGTATTTCGACTATTTAATTGAGAAACATGATCTACCAACAATAAAAATAAAGCATGCATACGGAAGCAAATAACAAACAAACAAAAATAAAAATCACACAAAACATGGGTTGCCTCCCAAGAAGCGCTTGTTTTTGTTCGAGTCACGAGCCTGACTCTACCCTTATTTAACGGAAATAGGGGAGGTTTTCCCTACACTTAGGATTAAGTGCGGGTGGAAGTAGCGATACACACCCTTAGGGTGGGAATGTGCCATGTAAGGAAAAAGTAGTGGATGGATTATATGCTCAAAGATGTGTACTCCTATCGTCATAACCTTCCCTAATTCAATTGGGTTAATGGGTGGATTAAGATTTTCTCCTAGAAATGGATCATTTTCTATCAACTTTGAGAGACTACTAGTTGGGGATCTATCTTGACCTAATAAACCTGGTTTAAACCCATAATGTTTCTTATGATCAATCATGAATGGGTGATGTAAGTATGTAAGGTCATGTTCCACTCCTATATTGGCTTCCTCTCTACATGGCTTAATGTCTACCACCTTTATCCTAAGACTACCCGGACTATATGGTTTGATGGGTGGATCGGAACCTATTTCAATTCCTAAATTCACATCTAAGGATAGAAGATTAGGTAACGGCTTTGGTTGAGGCTCCGGTTCATCAAAACTAGGAACTTCCCTAGAACTAAGAGTAAGGTTATCATTATGAGTATTCAAACCTATATCCTCTAGTTGTGTTTGGTTCAAAGGTTCTACCTCTATTGGGGTTCCTATAGTCTCCTCTACTTCTTCCGGGTAAGTCACGGGTGGTGTGTGTGCCTCAAATGATGGTAGGACTTGTGGGGTACTTGGTGAGCTTATGTTATTTACTTCATCATTCCTTGTGTCAAGATCACCTATATCCTCAACATGTGTTTTATCATAATCCAGCCCTAACATTTTCCCAAGTATCTTACGTGCTTCTCTAGGCATCTCAACTTCTATATCCGAATCATAAGGATCATCCTCAGTACTCTGACTGCTATATACAAATTGCCCAAAATATTCATCATCTGTTTCTTGAGATTCATCATCATCGATCATAAAACCTAGGTCTTTTTGATCAATGTGATCATGTTCGGCTACATCCTCCATCACATCAAGGTTACCTATGGGTTCAGCTTGTATTGTGGTGAAATCAAACCACTCCGTATGCCCAGTTATCTCATCTATAGTTTTATCCCCAAACAAACTTCTTGCTTGTTCCCTCAAACTTGCTATCAATTGATCCGTAACAGCATTTGTTGGGTTGTCCATTTTTTTGGCAAGTATGGCACAATTCTCTATGGTTTCCCATGCTTCATCAGCACTTAATCCCCAAAGGTCCCCATCTGCGGCATGGTCAATGTCCATTTTGGTATAGTGGTCGACACGATGGTAAAATATTTCAATTTGGGACCACAGATCGAAATTATGATGAGGGACTTTTCAGAGTAAATATTTAAAACGAGCCCATGCATCATAGATAGGTTCATCCTCATGTTGTTTAAACATCAAGATGTAATTTGGAGTGGGTGAATTTCGTGGTTGATAGTATGGTGGATTCGTGTTCTCCATAATGGCTAACGGAATAGTCAATGGAAAGGTTTATACAAACAAAGATACAAAGAAAAGATAGACTAAAGAAAACCTAAAAAATAAAAATAAAATTTTACTAGAAAGGAATCTAGCAAGTAGACCTAATAAAAAGAGATTCTAACCTAGACAATAACTATTCCCCGGGCTGCGGCGCCAAAAACTTGATGCGTAGGGTTTGCACTAGGCTTTACCTCTCAAGGGATCTTGAGAAGCTTACAACCCCCACCAGGCAGTGTACCTGATCGATGTAGTATAGTATAATGACAAGTACCGGGGGATTGATCGTTCAGCTAGGAATAGTGTCGCAAGGATTAGAAAACCTAAAGATTAAGTCTAGAGATGAGGGATGATTCTTTTTGTATTTTTTATATTTTTAGGAAAGCAAATTAAAATCTCGGGTTTGAAGGATTTGGGGCGGAATTAGTTGCTAGTCAACTAACCCAATACTAAGATGCAATCAAAATAAAATACTAAAAATGAAATTAAACTATATTATACTAAAGTTGTGAGCAATAAGTGGGAGAAATGTGTTTACTTAGATTTCACTACTCCCTAGATATCTTTTACATGTTAATTACTTGTTATAGTTGCGTGGATGACGGATTGTATTCCTTAATACCATTCATGGGGTGGCGTACTTAACTCCCCAATCCTATGAGTTCCTACTTCACTCCTATGTCGAGCCGGCTAAGAAACTCCTAACATGGGATCATTAGAATTTACTCATGCATTAAATACAACCAATAAAACCTAGTACACATCGGTTCATGTTTCCTAAGACGTTCAAGCATGTTACCAATTGGAGATCTGCCAGTTTTCTTAAGCCTAACATTGAAATCATTCACCCAATACAACCATAAACAAGTAATCAACACATAATTAACATCTAGGTTTCATTAGATCTAAGCAAACACAAGATAGATCTAGCCTAACATGGTGGAATTAAGACAAGCACAAGATATAGACAACCAACACATAGACATATTGATTGAATTAAGAGAAGACTTATCTCAATTACACATGTACGGGTTCAAGGGCTGAAAACCCTTGAAAAAGCTGTAAAATTCGTATAAGGTTCGGCCTTAGGGTTTCTCCAAACTTCTCCCTCTTTATGAATAAAAATTAGAAAACTATATATAGATTTTAGAAGGTGACGGCGTCAAGAAAAAATGTCTGACGTCGTCATCTCGCCGCCAAATAGTTCCTCGGACTGCTTAGATATGGGTCTGACGCCGTCATGTGTACTCCTTATGCAGGCCGTCATGACTTTAACTCTTGACGCTCTTCATGTGACGCCTTCAGGTTTGTACTGGGTCGTCATGGAATTTACTCTTGACGCCGTCATCTCTTTCCTCTTGACGCCGTCAAACACTGTTCCCAGCATGGAAAAGTAAGTCTTTGGCGTTTTCTTCACTTTTATGCTCCAAAAACGTCCGAATTGCTTCCTTTTCCAAATTTCTCTCCCATAGTACCTAAAATCACAAAAGAAACGATTTAGGGCAATATTTGATCAAATAAATTCAATTCCGGGCTTAAATGACCCCTTAAAAGTGGTTCATTTTTCGCCTCATCACTATAACACCAAACAAAGATTTAGGGGTAGCAAGTAACTGAATTTGTGATAGAATGAAATACAGTCATAAACGAAATACAAAGTTTAAAAAGTAGAATCGTAACATAAGGCTTATGCAGCAGGAAGAAGGAAAAAAATAAATAAAAATAAAATAAAGTAATATAACACACCCACAAAAGTTATTATCAAGGGTGTTTACGATGGCTCAAAATAAATAAATTAAAATTGAGAGAGAAACATAAGCTAGTTGTGTTGATGGCTAAATCTCATCTCCTATTAACGATGGGTCCCGTGTTCGAGTCAGCAACATCTTCAGTAGTAACTTTTTGTAATTTATTTATTACCATGTCTTCTCTATATTGTTGTGGAAATACGTCTTAAAATTACAACAAATGCATCTTAAGTCTTAACATTGATGAAATGATAACTTGGCACTAAAATGATTAAACTTTATATTTTACACCTCTTAAATTTAGCAAAAAAACAAACTAATCTTTAAGCTTATTAAACATTATGGTTTATACTTCAACTTTTTTATACCGTATTATGTTTCTTATTTTAACACTTTATATTACATAAAAGCATCATGTTATTGACACTAAACTTATTATATTTATTATTTGTGTAGCTATAAATATTTGCGCTTCATTTTTGACACGCAATATTATTATTCAGTATGTATTTTGCATTTTTTAGTTAGCAGGATTTATGGACCTGTTAATAACTTTTTATCAGATTTCTCGTTTTGTGAGTATAATCTTTTCCAACAAACTAAAACACTAGGTGTCCCTTATCATATATAGCGTCAATAAAAGTATGTTTTTTATGCTTGAAATTTATTATTTTTGTGCTGATAAACCCGAGTGTACCATTTTCATTTTGGTAATCACGGTTTCTGATGTTTTGGACATTAAATCTACTTGTCTTTAACCATCTTCAAATGACTTAAACCGAGAAATACCATATCAATCGATTTTACCACTTGACCTTAGGGCCGTAAACGAACTAAACTTTCAGTGAAAATTTCATGAACCATTTGGTAAAATGTTTGTTTATTTAAAACATGAACAATATTTTACGTTCGTTTATAGTTAAATGAACGAACATGAATAAAAGTTGCGTCCATTCATTTATATTCATGAATGTCTCATTATGTGTTTATGTTCATTTATTTGTTTATGTTCGTATTTCATATTTTTTAATTATATACTTTTAAAACTGATTTGTTTAAACAAAACAACACTTGTAAAACAAAATATTATGCATAACTTGTAAAACAAAATATTATGCATAATTTAATACAGTAAGTTTTATGTTTGTTTTTCTATATTCATTTATGTTCGATCGTTTATGTTCATTTAGTGTCTTAATGAACAAACATAAATGAACATGAACAATTCATTTCATTAATAAACGAACATGAACAAGAAAATTCGTTCATTTAAGCGTTCGTGTCCGTTTAAAATTCAACGAACGAACATGAGCAAGACTCAATTTGTGTTCGTCCGGTTCGTTTACAGCCCTGCTTAACCTCATTGAGTATAAACAAAAAACCAAAAGAGGAAAACCAAAAGATAAAAAATAATAATAATAAAATGTATGGGGCAAGTGTGAAGGCTCGAACTTGTGACCTAACAGATATAAGAATACATGATTAGCCTTCACGCCACCCACACACAAGGTATATTCTCAAAACAAATTTATTTAATATCTACTTAAAAGTAAGCAACATAATTTATTTTATTATTTTTTTTATGATACTTTAATGAACTTTGAAGAAGCATAGTATTACATATACTTGTTTTTAATGAACAAAAAGTAGCATATGCTCGACTGTGTTTTAATTCTTATAACTATTTTTACTTATCATTTATAATTAAAGCATCAATGGAGGTTTATAGAAAAGGTCATGATAACGGAGTGAGATCCTCCCATGATAACATAGAGAAAACATGGTTTATCAACTAAGGATTTGAATGTACTTGATTGATAGCATGGATGCACTAGCCACTATTTTGTAGTGAAAACACATACGATTTGCATATTATTTTTTGGCAAACACAAATAACAAGCTTTCTTTGTCAAATAGACACAAAATATCCTGCTGGTCGAATTCAAGCTTGTAATAATATAACGGCGGGTGCATAGAGCGCGTTGTAACTTTGTTGAATGTTCATAGAGTTTGAATGTGAAAACATATCAACTATTTTGCACAAATTAACAATGTTGTTATGTTTTTTAAAAAAGACTAAAGATTGATCAACTTCATATAAAGTAAAACAAGTTGCGTGTAAATCAACTTACTTGGTTAGTTATGGACTCGCTAACATGCATGGTTAAACGAATTACAAATGGTGAACCTTCTATGGTCCTTGTTCTCACAAAAGTCGACTTAAATTAGCAAAGTTCATAACCAATTTAATTTTAATAAGACTCCAACCGGCATTACATGTCTTTAATTTAAATAACTCAATATTTCATATCACATATAGATTACATCGATCTTTATTAGTCCACTTGTGTTCCATTCAGATCACACACCAGGAGCCACATGTGAAGGTGCAGTGACTTTATCACCGTTGTCATTCTCATCATCGGGGCCAGGGGAAGTGGCACAATACAACAACGGAAACTGGAATTGGTGAGGAATGTAGTATTACCCACTATCGGATATTGTGTGATTGCATTATATCCAATTAACAATCGCTTTTGATTACCTTTTCCATTTCTCAGGTTCAAAAACCTCCAATCAAGCATGCCCTAACGTCATGAAGATTATCACTAGCTTTTGTTATTTTTATAAACTTGATGAATATTCGGAAAGAAAAAAAAAAAAAAAACATTAAATACATCCCTAGTATCAAAATGTAAAACATATATGTTTCGGCTAGAGTACATTCCTAGTACCAAAATATAGTACATATATGTTTCGGTTAGTATTTATAAACAGATGGAGTTATCGAGAGGGGGAGTCTTTGGCGTAACCAAACTATTATGGTGAATGAATACTGAAGGAAAAAAATGACGTGGTAACAACTTAAGAGAAAAAGTGAGAAAAAAAATGACGAAAAAACAAAAGAGTTGATGACCGGTTGCTGAATAGAATTAGAACACGAGACCTACCACTTATCACTTATAGGATATAAACCTTAGCCAGAAAAGCTACACAAACTCTCAAGTTTCATTCTCAAAAACAAATAATTTAGGGCCCGTTTGGTTTGTAGACGGGTTTAGGATTAGGATTTTGAGTTGATGTATGAAAGAGAAAATATATTATAAATAAATAAAATTATAAAATAAAAGTTTATTAATAGAAAAAAAGAAAGGAAAAATAAAACATGTGAAGGAGATATATATACATGGCCCACAAAAAAGAGTGATAGTACAACATTTTACCAAAACCTGATCTTGTGCATGACATTAGTAGTAGGGGTGTCAATCGGGTTATCGGGTCGGGTTAGGGGCTTATCGGGTCGGGTCTATCGGGTTTTGAAAATTTTAAAACTAACCCCCAACCTGACCTTATAAGGTATCGGGTCTATCGAGTTCGAGTCTATCAGGTTGCGGGTTATCGGGTTACATGCTAATTTCATCCCCGAATTTGCTTCATCTAGTAAAAAATCACTCTACATGAAATTAACGTACGTTATTAGACTCAATATATACTAAACAAACAAAGCATATTACAAGGAGGCATTCTATTTTATGGGCCATTGACACATCGTTTTTGCATCATGTAGCAGCAAAAATTATAAAAGAAAGAGGACTAAGCTACTGATGTATCATGCTGGGTACCATAACCAAATTTGAAAAAGTAGTATTCCATACTTTGCGTAGTAAGGTTGCTGTTTAAAGCATTATGCGTAAAAGACTGTTGAAAAAAAGGAATAAAATTCAAAAAGTATCAATTTTTTAATGGGTTCTTATAGCTTATCGGGTTTATCGGGTCAACCCGATAACCCGATAATGAACTAAATAAGACCCTAACCCGACCCTACAAGGTTATCAGGTTGACCCGATAAGCTAAGTTTGACCTGAATCAATCCGACCCTATAAGGCCTTATCGGGTTATGGTCGACCCATTTGACACCCCTATATAGTAGATGCGAAATAATAAGGCATGAAGCCATATTTTGGGGTCCACTAGTTTAAACCAAACAGCTACTTTCTACTTTTATCCCCTAATCCTATCTTTAACCCACCAACCAAACGCACCCTTATTTATTGTTCATGATGTTATACATGTACCTAATTCACGAGGCGTCAAATGCATTCATATTTTTGTACCAAAAATAACAACTATACAATTTTTTTTTCTTCTTCTTCCTTGGTCTATATGATACTTTTGATTTACTTCGAATTGAAGTAACATTTACTTGTGTAACTGACTACTGTGTAATATTTCCATTTTGTTTTTCTATCAAGTATTTAGTTACATACTCAGGAAAAAAGCAACAATTAAGCACATTTGCTCGATGTTTTTCTGTGAAAAAAAGTATATAAAAACGTGTCCTAAGGATATAAAAACGTTGGTGAAATATATGTTAATGATTGAAAATTAAGCAACAAAAACATACGAATCGGCATGGAATTGATGTACACCAGTATGTATCGTGTAATTCATATAAACTATTGCTAGTCAGATGTTTTAGAAGAAGACAAAATAATAATATTATAGAGAAAAAAGCAGGCGCAGAATTGACGACTCGAGCACGAGACCTACCGGTTATTAGAAATGAGGTTTAGCCCTCAAACCACCCCTACTTTTATTTATCAATTACAAAAAGTTTAGTTTAAAACAGACAAAGAAACATACGTAGGGAAGTTAAATAGCAGTGGAGTAAAGGTGGCAAAAAGGGCGGGCCGGGCGGGCACGGGCTACAGGCTAAACGGGCTATTGGCCAAATGGATGTGGCCAAACGGGCGCATGTTATACGAATTGCTTTATAAAAGACCTAAAACATCAAAAAAAATTCCTCAAAAGTAACACCTCATTTATAATTTATATTTAGATAACTAAATATACTATATCCATAAGTTTTTCATTAAAAACAATTTAATGTTCTCCAATTGAGAGAAAAACATGTGCCCATTATGTCCATTTAACTTTTAAATGGGCAATATATGCCCATTTCAAAAAAAAATGGGGCCTAAATGTACACAAATCTTTTAAAAATTTGCCCATTTAGCTCATTTTTTTATAAAATTTTTGGCACAAATTGCCACCTCAACTGAAAATTATCAAACAAAGCCAAAAAAAAAAAAAAAAAAAAAAAAACCCCTTGGTCCAAGACTTTGGTCACTTTTTGCACATTTTTTTCCGACTTCATCCATTTAGTGACACGTGTCTCTGTCTTGTACTTTTTCTAAACACCTTTAGTCCATTATTGCTGGAGTCGAGCAGTTAAGCAGTTGAGCATGACATGTGTCATTAAAATTGGTGGAGTCAAGTAGTTGATCAGTTAAATTCGACCAAAATGAGAAAAAGATGAAAAAAGAGACCAAGTCTTGGATCAAAGGTTTTTTTTTTTTGCTTAGTTTTGGTAATTTTCTCTAAAAACTAAGCATATGAGTTTAGGGGCGTAAATGAGTCGAGCTTGTTCGAGCTGAATTTTATCGAGTCTCGAGCTTGAGATCATAAAGTTAGCTCGAAATGTTTGTCGAGCCGAACTCGAACTTATATATACTCGACTTGAGTAATTGGTGAGCTTTTCGAGCTTTTACGTGCTTATATATAAATACACTAAAAGTAAATACTTATTATTAGATGTACCAAGCTTTTTGAGCCGAGCTCAAGTCGAATTTGAATTTTATCTTTATATTTCAATTTTAGTTGGTTTAAAAAACTCGATTTAAAACTCATCATCATAAATAAATCAAGTTTTTCGAGCCAAACATAATAATGTCGAGTAGAGTCAAGCCCTACCAAAGTTCGACTTGATTTAAATTGTTTATTCCCCTTTTTGAATTTACTCGATTTATGACGGGATGCAGTTGTCTATATTTTGTAGTAAATTAAAAACACAAGCTGTTGCAAATTATCGTTTTGGCATACACTAATAAAGTTTTCTTTGTATACAATAGACATAAAGCATTCGAGTGCTCGAATATAAGCCAATAATGGTGGATGCATAGAGTTGTAACTGCGATGAATGAACAAAAGTTTAAATACGAAAACATATCAACTAATAGAGAACATTGAAACTATTGCATCCATGCTATCAATCAAGTACACTCAAATTCTTAGCTGATACATAAGTCATGAGTTCAAACAAAACAAGAAAACACCCGATACCGTTGATGTCATGTTGATTTGTGGAATCGTTTTGAAGCCGCTAACTTAGAAACACTGAACACGACATATTAAAATGCCTATCTCAACATCCAACTCCGTTAGGAAATAGAATTCACATACCTATTTGATTGACACATATGAATTGAACTTTTCAAAACTAATTATTTCAGCTTAACATTGCAATATACTTTTGACAATTTTTTAAAATTAAAATTTTTTGCTTTCTTGATGTAATGGAAAATACAAAATATGGACATAGTAAATGTTTGATATATGAACACAGAGGTTAACTAAGAACAAAAAGAACATATCAAGAGTAGGGTAGAGCACCGAAGGTTCAAAACCGAACCGGACCGACGGCCCGTCAGTTCGGTTTCGGTTTCATGTTTTACATGATTTCGGTTTTGGATCGGTACGGTTCGGTGTGGTTCGGCCTGGTTCGGCCCAAAACCGACAAAATATACCAAAATACACTTAGACCGACAAAACCGAACCGAACCGACGGCCCGTCGGTTCGGTTTCGGTTCCGGTTTTTCATGAAATTCGGTCCTCGGTTTTTTTTGTTCGGGTCGGTTCCGAACCTATGCTCAGCCCTAATCAAGAGAGTAAGAGTAATGGGTGGAAGTAGGGATGAGCACGGTACCGTTACCGTACCGATCCCGTACCAAATTAGAGGTACCAATTTTTTTTCCGAGCATAAATTAGTGGTACCGGTACCGTACCGAACGGGATTCGGATATCGTAATGGAAAATCGGGTTTTTCCCTTTTTTTTTCGGGAATTTCCCGATTTGGTACCGGTCCCGTACAGAATTAGTGGTCTCGATTTTTTTCACCTTATTTCGTAGTCCCGGTACCGTACCGTATATCGGGATCGGTACCGTTTCGGTAAGGTACCGGTACGGTTCCGGAATTCGGGTCAAAATGATCATCCCTAGGTGAAAGTAATAAGCAAACCAGGTTGAACCACGACAAAGATGGGATTGAACCTATTTATTGCCGCAGAGGTGAAATAATACTTGTTGCTATGTTGCCAACACGCCACTAGCAACCACCATGGCACCTATGCCTTCTCCGGCTACCATTGTTAATGAGAAAAAGGTATGATGAACACTCGATATATGTCTTACTGAGGGTTGAGAACGAATCAAGCTTCTATCTATCATATATATGAGCTTTTGAAGTTATTCAAAAATGTACTTCAAAACAAACTACATTTTGCTTTCGTATCAAGCTTTGTTAGAAAACATATGCTTTCATAATATGTGTGTTTGTGAAGTCGCTAACGTGCAAATAATATGTATTTTCGATTCACTACAGAAAACGCTCAAGAGATAACGGATTTACCAAGCGCAGCACTGAGTATGAAACTACTAAGTTCATATCCTTAATTGTTGTATTATTGAGCTTTGATAATAAAGATTACAACTTAATCAAAGTTAGGTCACCAAACCGAACCTAATACTTTGACCTCTCAACTAAGATTAGTTACTAAGAATGAAATTATGAACAACAAGGATGCACAAGCAGTACAAAACTGTAAATTAAAATAAATACATATAGATGTTTGAGAACGATTATGACCATTACGTTTAGTGTACAATAAATTAAAATAAGAAGCTCCAATCATGGAGTGACATGTGTCACTTATCAACTAAAAAATCACATTTATTTTCAAATTGAAATATCTTTTTATCTATTTATATTTCTATGATCTAATTTCATCATATTTTCTAAAATTTTGTGTTCTTTAATTCAACATTCATTTTAATATATTTTTATGAGTTTTTAGTTTTTACATTTTTAGTGGGTTTATTTTATTTTTGTTCAAGTTTTACAACTTTTAACCTTTATTTTAATAAATACAAACTTGATTCGTCAAAATCATATACTTTTGGGAGAGTGTTTGACGAGTAAGAGATTGCGAAGGTCTTTCTATATGCAAAAATAATGATGTCACAGAAAGCTACGGGAAACCAAACAAACACATACAACTAATACATATACTTTCGGAGTGTTGTGAACGAATTCACTAAACGGCATGAAATTACGGGAAGAGTTGAGTTAGAAATTCATCTAATATACTTTTATATTTAATTTAATTATTTAAAATTTTATATAAAACTATATGTTTGATAAAATATTTACTAATAAAATTTTATATAAATTTTGATATATTTTTTATATTTTTTTAATAATAATACAAAATGATAAATGATACAAATAAAAAAAATAAAAAAAAGCAAATGATAAACATCCATTAAAATATTGCCATGTGGCAAGTTGTGGGTTGGGGATTTAGGTTGCCCAGCAACCATTTGTCATGTACTTTTCTTTTGGTTGGGTTGTCAATCCCACCGATAAACATGGTCTAAAAGATTTTAAAAATCTTTTTATATGCGAGAATAATGATGTAGAAAACCTAACAAACACATATAACTAACACATATGTATTATATAGGGTTTATATACAAACAGGTTACTAAAGTTTACCAAAAATGACAATTTTCTTACTAAAGTTTTTTTTGTTACAAAGAGGTTACTGAAGTTTTGTAACCGGTTATATAAGTTACTCTGTGTGTTTTAACCTTCTACTACAGGTTATTTTTTTCGTTAATTTAAAAAATGTTCCCTTAGACTAACTGTCATTACACTGTTAGTCCTTTATCCTAACGACCGTTTATACTTAACTCAAAATTTAGTTTTCATACATTTTTGTCCGTCTTTCTTACGTTTTTTGAACTTTTTTCTCACGGGTTTTCCGTTTTCATACGTTTTCGTTCGTTTTTATACGTTTTCGCACATTTTCTTACACTTTCATCCTTTTTTGTTACGTTTTGTCCGTTTTTATACGTTTTCGCCCATTTTCTTACACTTTCAGCAGTATCATTACATCGGCAGTTCTAGTCTTAGCCGAATGTCCAGCAATATGATTCTTCTACCCGTAAGATCTCAGCAGTATGATATCCAGCAGTATAATTATCAGAATTCCCAACAAGATGATGACATACAAAAATGGACAAAAACGTACAAAACTGGAGAAAAACGTACATAAACATAAAACAATGTAAAGAAAGTACGACAAGAGAGAAAAACGTATATAAACGTATAAAAACGGATAGAAATGTATGAAAATATACAAAGACATGCGAAGGAGAAAAACGTAAAAGTAAAAAAAATAATAATTAAAAAAAAAAAACGCATAGTAACTTTTTGTGAAGTTCAGTAACCTATTTAAGAAACCCGTAAACTATAGTAACTTCTTTGTAACATTTAAAACTATGGTGCTGACGTGGACAAGTGGAACCGGTAATCATCCGGTTGCCCACTCTCGCAGTTACATTTGTGTAAGATTTTAATCTTTGAGTAACCCAGTTGACAAACCCGTTTACTTTAGTAACCTCTTTGTAACAAAAAAAACTTTAGTAAGAAAATTGTCATTTTTGGTAAACTTTAGTAACCTGTTTGTATATAAACCCTATTATATATATATATATATTGTTATGAAATGGCTTTCCCACACTCGCATGGTCTATCTTTGGCATAGCTACTACCTGATTCTTCTAGTAAAGGTATCAAACAAAGGATGCAATAATAACCTTCAGCTATCAACACGTGTCTACTTGACTCAACTACCACTAACCAAGGTTGTTCATATGTTGAATCATTTCAAGCCCACAATGGGTCTTGCCCGGATATAACCGGGTCTTGACCGGAAAAGTACCATGTACCACTAGACAAGGTTGTTCATTAGAGGTTTGTAGTTACAGTTATATAAATTTATAATAATATCGTATCCATGTAGTAACTTTTATCATTTTGTCGTGTTTTACAACATCATCCAATTTGCACTTTCACTTATCATGTTGGTTCCTATCTGTTATTTTAGCTACATTTCATGATAATTGGATAAACTCATGTTGGTTGCTTTCTATTACTGTAGTTTTTTTACTCCGTAATTTGTCGTACAACACCCTAAATAACTAGCAATCACCTTAACAAGTGACAAACACAGATAACCATTTACCAAAACACATATTCAAGCATTTTCTTGAAACACTTGGTCTTAGTGTCAATGAGGTGAGGTGTAAGACTGCGCTATTGATTTTCGTATTCCACGTTGCCCATTTCGGTATTATAAAATTTTAATCAAATATATGGTTTGTTTAATCGTTTAATTGTATTGTTTTTGGGATTTGTGCAATATTACTAAACTGCATAAGCTCTTCAACATAAGTTACTTCAAACACCCCAAAACTAAAACTGCATGATGTGTTACTTATGTAACAGCTTATGGGCTTATTTATGTTCTATTTTAGAGTTACGAACCAAGTTACGTATGCAACAGTGACTGTGACTGCTATCACCATTGATAAGGCGTCTGGGAGGATTACTAAACTCAGGAGGTCCTTTTCCAGGTTTAGGGATTATGAAGCAGTGGTGTTATAATTATACGTTATGTGCCTAAATGAGTTACTCGTAGTATGTTTATATGTCAATTATGCTAGATGGGTCGAAACAGCCCCGAATGACCCGTTTGGGTTTAGTTATGCGATTTTAACTCTAATTCCACGATATTACTAGTGTAGCGTCCTAAGTGGGCGACGTAGCTGAATTAGTCGTCCTAAGTGGACTATTTGCATAAACATATGCATTATGACCCGAAATAAGGGTGTAGACGTCCTAAGTGGACGACTAGAAATTTTTTAGCTATATTGAACCAACGTAGCATCCTCAGATTTGCAAAGCAACACTATCATTATGCCGTTTATGTTATGCTTTCATATGTTATCTCACTAAGCGTTGTTCTTATGTTGCTTTGTTGTACTTGTTAATTGTTATAGTTGAAGCTAGTGGTAGTTCTACGAAGGGTAAGAAGACCGAGAACTAGACCTCGGTGGGATACTTGGGTAATGAGCCTTTTCCCTACATGCTCTTTTACCAAGAAACGCCCTAGGATGTCGTGTTTTGGTTTGTAATTATGTAAACACAGATTTGGTTAATAACTTGATGGTTATGGTTGTGTTTAAAGATCAAAGGGGTGTTTGGCATAGCGCCACTCTAGCTCCAAATGACCCATTTTGATGTTGTACGGGTCTAAATGGATAGTGTATGTTGTGTATAGTTTTCTTATAATATAAAGTATGTTTTGTTTGTGGTTTTTAAAAAAAAAAAAAAAAAAAAAAAAAATTTAAAAAAACCTGGGCATTCTGGGCATTTTGGGCATTTTGATTAGTTTCATATAATCAAATTAAAACTAGCGCATGAGTCTAAAGGTTGTTTTTATATCGATTGTAGAGAGAATATGAGGAATATAAAGTCAGGGTAAATGAATTATTAGCAAAAGGTTGGAAAACACCAGGAAATAACCCGAGAGACCATCCTGGCATGATACAGGTAAATTATCAATTTACCCTTTTCTACGTCAAATGAATTATCTGCTAATTGCTTATTAGTCATCCAAAATGTCAAAATTAGCCTTTAAAAAGTCATCAGAGATGCTTATATCTGCTAACTGCTTTTTTGTTGCTTATTTAATCTGATTGGTGGCTTAGATAAGGACTTTTAAACACCCAGTTTGTTTGATGGTCAGAATGCAATAACCGCTTACATAAGCAAACCCACAAAGAAGCTTATTAAAGTAAGTTACTCTAATATTAGTTTCTATTTTTGCATATTGATTACCAACCCCAACGTTGAAGTTTCTACCTTAGAAAACTCAATGGAGGTAGTTTTCCAATATCTTTTGGTTTATATGGTTTTTTGTTACAGTATGTCGTTCCCTTTTTTTGTACTAATTTTCTACAGTTAGACAATGCAGGCGTCACTTTTCTGAAGTCGGAAGTTGGAGGGCTAAAGCATGACTTGCAGCACGCGAGGTATTTGTGTAAACAACTCTAGAGTCAACTTTCTAATTTTTAACTTGCCTTTCATGAACTGTGATAAACCGTCTTTTTTTAAAGTCGTGGGTCTGTAGCGCCTATGTCCTCGGATAAATTAGCGCACCCTGTGGAAGAAAAAAATAAGGAGATCAGGCAACCGTGGAAATAAATACATACAGTAAACCTTTGATACGAGTTTAAACTCTAGATTAAGAACATGCTAAAATGTAGGTTAGGTTATTGTGTCATCCAATCTATATACGAAGTAGCGTCATACAGATCGAGGTATTGAGACCGATTGTATGTTTTAGTTATGGACGGCCATGTGTAGCTATGGAGATAGTTGTAGTTCTAATCATTGAACCAACATTGTTCATGTAAAAAGGTAACAACTTTATTTTGAAAGTAATTTAGTTTTTTGTACAATATAATTTAGTTTATTTTGAAGGTACTTTATCATCTTTTTTGTACAATATCTGTGAAAAACTATGAAGCAAAAAAATCAACAATGAGAAATGGTACCTATCTGTTACCATTGTTTGAAATAGATAATCTTCGTTCATGAAGGAAAATTAGATGAAAAAATATGCAATTGTTTGAAATAGCTTATTTTGTTGGTTTATCGGCTTATTTTAATTTGAATAGCTCATAAATTCAGTTTTTCAGAATATGGGCTTATAGACTTTCATGAGCAATTAGCTTAAGTTAATAAGCTCATAATCGAAAAAAAGTGAATTTGTTGGTCTTTCCAAGTTTAAATAAAGCATATAAGCCAGGCAATTGACCTTATTTAAACACCCCCTGTATACAAAATTTGTTACACGTCAGACATTTTAAAGTCATTGTTCCATTATTCTTTTTGTTATAAGGTTTGATGGATCAAATGAAATTGAATTTTATGCCCCGTAGGATATCTACGAGTTGAAATTGCTCTTTAGTATTTATGATATATTAAGCAGAAATGCAGCTCATGTCGTTTGGGTTACATTAGGATATAAGCACCCCGCGAACATATGACCCTCTTAATCTCATTTTGTTGTTTCTACGATCTTTGATTCATCTAAAACATGTTTTATGTGAATTCTGCAGGCATCTATTACACGTTCATTTGCAGCAGTGTCGCAGCCGAAAATGAAATTAAATATCAGCAATGCACACCTGCTGTCAAGATGGCTAGGACTTTTGGATGTAGAAGTTACTGTTTTCAGGACACCATGGGAATGAACGTGTATAACTATTTTGTTGACCTGTATGACTATATGTTTGTAATGAACCAGGGCATCTATTACACGTTCATTTGCAGCAGGTGATAAGCCTTGATCGATGACTATAAGGTGATAAGCTTCTACGTGTATGACTATATGTTTGTAATGAACCAGGGCATTAGGCAAGAAGCCGCCTTGGTAATGGCTGTCGGATTGGATGCTGAAGTGGGAGCTAAAACGGATGCTTTTGGGTGCTAAAATGGATGCTAAAATGGAAGCTAAAGTGGAAGCGTTTGGCCGCTGAAATGGGTGGATTTGGGTGATGAAATGGGTGTGTTTGGGGGCTGAAGTGGGGACTAAAATGGGTCAGTTTCGTTGAAAACCTTCTAACCAGCCATTTTCGCTATACCTAATTGTTGCTTTTAACCATTTAATCCATCATAGACCCACATTTTCAAAGTAAGCTTCTGGAATTTTTTTTATGTATTATCTTTTGTGTTTCAAAGTAAGCTTTTGGAATTTTTTTTATGTATTTTATGTTCCATTTATCTGTACTTTGTTTAATTACCAATGTGCAAAGTTATGTTCTCTATGTTTTAGTTTTAAGTTTTTGTCTTTGTGGTGAATTTGTACACGGCATTCCCGCAGCAACGCGCGGGCTCCCCTACTCGTTTTTTTATAAAAGTGAACCCTGAAACATTTAAGTATTTCCATAACCACTATAGGACCTTTTATGTGTTCACATGTTTTTTATTAAATTACTTTGACGGAATAAGAAATTTCCCATAGGATGTATTGGGTTTTTTTTTTTTGAATCTTATCTTTCTTTGTCATTGACCAAAAGACCATATATGAGTGGCTTATCTTTCTTTTTCAAACAGTAAATCTTATCTTTCATTTTCATTGCTTTTGTTTCTCAACATCACCGCATCTGGAACTAGTGTCTTTCTTCACATAACTCTTTCAACCATATCAGTTTCATCTTAATTTACACATAACCAATCACCTTCACATTATCAAGTTGTTTTTTTTCCATAGTATTCACTTTTCTTTGCAATCAGTTTGTAGAAATGGCCTTCAGCAGATTATTACGTTTCTTCTCCGATCATTTATCCATAACTTCTTCTAACTCATCTGCACCAAAAAAAGAAGAATCTTCTTCAAACTCATCTGCACCAGAAAAAGAAGAATCTTCTTCAAACTCATCTGCACCAAAGATAATGGTGTCCACCTCAACTTCATCCATAGCTTTATTAGGAGTTATGCTAATGGCATCTTCAACTTTTATCTATTACTTTTATTCAAAGGCATCATCTTCTAAATCATCTGCACCAAAAAAAGAAGAATCTTCTTCTAACTCATCTGAACCAGAAAAACAAGAAACTTCTTCTGACTCAAATGAACCAAAAATAATGGTGTCCACTTCAGCTTCATCCATTCAAACTAGCTTCAAGTATGATGTGTTTATAAGCTTCAGGGGTGAAGACACTCGCAACAACTTTGTTGGCCATCTTTATGAAGCTCTTCAACAAAGAGGCATTTACACTTTCAAAGATGATGAAAAAATGAAGCAAGGGAAAACTATCGACAACCAGCTTATCCAAGCTATTAAAGACTCAAGATTCTTCATCATTGTTTTCTCAAAGAACTATGCTTCTTCGTCTTGGTGCTTGGATGAGCTTGCTGAGATCATGGAGTGTCAAAAGAGTGGCGAACAGACCGCCTATCCCATCTTTTTGGATGTGGAACCCACCCATGTCCGAAAACAAAGTGGGGCATTTGGAAAAGCCTTTTTGGAAAACAGAAAAAAAGACGCTGCTGGGAAATGGATAGAGGCTTTGAAAGCAGCATCAAATCTGGTGGGGAGGGAGTTGCAGGCGACCGCTAATGGGTAATTACTCCACATATTTCTACTTAGCGATATTCGTTACTTTTGTTTCCTCATCCTAGCTAGTATTATGTTACATAGTTTTAATTAGTACTTTGTATATAACTGTATATATGTTATATATAGATCTCAAACATTGTTTATGTATTTAGACTATGCTTCACAGAACCTTCTTTTACCATACATACAGGGACGAAGCTGAATTCATCAAAAAAATTGTTGGAGAGATTTCGCTTGAGTTACGCTCCATCAATTCCGGCTTTGACGAAAAGTTAGTCGGCATGGAGACTCGAGTAAAGGAGGTCGTTTCATCTTTAGAAGTTGGTAGTAATGAAGTTCGCATGATAGGGATCAAGGGCATGGGAGGGGCTGGGAAGACAACTACAGCGAGAGCTGTTTTTGATAATCTATCTGCTGATTTTGAAGCCAAAATCTTTGTTGAGAATGTGAGAGAAGTTTCAAAATCCTCTATGTTTGGTTTGAAGACTTTACAAGAACAAGTCCTTTCAAAAGTGCTAAATGATAACATCACTCTAGATAGTGTTAATGATGGGAAAAGCATGATGAAAAGGAGGATGTGCTGTATAAAGGTTCTTCTTGTTCTAGATGATGTGGATCACATAGACCAACTTGAGGCGTTAGCAAGTGGGCCTAACTGGTTTAAGTCGGGAAGTAGAATTATCGTTACAACGAGAGATGAGCAAGTGCTGGTCGCTCACAGAGTGAACGTGATTCGTGATATTGCTCTCTTATCAGAACAAGAGGCAATTTTTCTCTTCAGTAGATATGCATTTGGAACAAAGAATCCAGTTCAAGGATACGAAGAGCTATCAGGAGAAGTTGTACGTTATGCTGCTGGTCTTCCCTTAACACTCAAAGTCTTGGGTTCATTTCTTTGCGGTAAAGATAGGGATGAATGGGTAGATGCCATCAAAAGACTAAAGGAAATTCCCTTACAGGAGACTCTGGAAAAGCTAGAATTAAGCTATAATGGTCTGCAGGATGACTATAAAGAAATATTTCTAGACATTGCATGCATGTTGAAAAGAAAGATCAAAGCAAACGCAATCACCATTCTTGAAAGCTGTGGATTTCATGCTATAATTGGTTTAAAAGTTCTTGAGCAGAGATCTCTCATAACTGTTGATGAAGATGGGCGCTTGGACATGCATGACCATATAGAAGAAATGGGAAAGAACATTGTTCGTCGTGAGCACCCCGATGAGCCTAACAAACATAGCCGATTGTGGATTGGCCAGGAAATTGAAGATATATTGGCTAATGACAAGGTAATGATCAGTTTATTTGTAAGGTGGAGAAAACTAATATATTTTCATTTGTTCTGACTTCTGACATTGTTTTTGGATTGTAGGGTACTGAAGCAACAAGATGTCTAAAACTTTATTTGCGGAGAGGAAATTTAAGAATTGTTAAGAAAGGTCTTGGAAAAATGAAGGAACTTCGATATCTTGAAGTGAACTTTGCATATTTTTATTCTATAAGTGATCTGAAATTTGATGATACCAGCCAATACTTTCCAAATTCTTTAAAATATCTAAACTGTACGGATTACCCTTTCTTGTATTTACCCAAAACATTTCAAGCAAACAATCTTGTTGGACTTGAAATGGAGGATAGTAGAATGGTACAACTTTGGGAAGAGGGAGAAAGAAAGGTAGAATAACTGTTGATTGGTTGTTTTGCATAATTCGTAATAAAGCTATTAATTTATTGATTTGTTAATATGCTAATATTAATCTTTTTGTCTTATTTTTTCTGGCAGGTTCTAATAAAACTCAAATTCCTTTCTCTTTCTAAGTCAAAATTGACGGCCTTTGACTTTGGGTTGACTCCGAATATTGAGACGTTATCTCTTGAAGGTTCTTATAATTTAGAAGAACTTTGCATGCCATTTAGTTGTCAAAAGCTCAAGCATCTCAATATCAGTTACTCAAAGTTAAGAACCTTTGACCTGGGGTTGACTCCGAATCTCGAAACGTTATCTCTTGATCGATGTGTTCAATTTGAAGAACTTCACGTGCCTGTTGCATGTCCAATTCTCAAAATCCTCAACCTTTTTGGATCAAGGTTGAGGAGGCTTGACCTTGAGCTGATTCCAAATCTTGAGAAGTTAGATCTTGGAGGTTGTATTGAGTTGGTAGAAATTAAGGCTCCCGTTGGATGTCTAAGAAAAGTTGTCAACTTAAACTTACCCGGTTGTTTGTGGTTTAAATCTTTTACGTATAACAGTATATGTGAGCCCAAGGCTAATTGTTCTTCAGATACTTTATATCTGGATGGTGTGTCCCATTCATGCCCATTGCACCCCAACAGTAATCTCCCAAAGTTTCGGTTTTATTGTAAATATGAAGAATATCTACCGTCATCAGTTGGAAATTTTGAGAAGCTTCTTTCTTTTGGTCTATGTGCTTGCATAGACTTAGAGAAATTTTCAGACATGATTTGTAGTTTACAATGTCTACAAAAACTTACACTCAGAGGCGAAAATATTCCAGAGTTTCCCAAAGATCTAGGACAGTTAGAATGTCTAGAAGAGCTCTCGTTGTACTCTGAGAAGATAAAACATCTTCCAGATAGCATTTGTATGTTGAAACATCTTAAGTATCTGAACCTTGGTTGGTGTACTCTTCTTGAGAAGTTGCCTGAGGACATTGGCCAGTTAGAATCTCTGGAGAGGCTAGATTTGTCGGCTACAAGTATTAAACATCTTCCAGGTAGCATTTATATGTTAAAACATCTGAATTATCTCAACCTTGAGGATTGTGTTCTTCTTGAGAAGCTACCAGAGGATCTTGGAAAATTAGAATGTTTAAAAGAGCTAATTATAGAAAACACAGGCATAATAAGTGACCATCTTCCCCCAAGACTTCTGCATCTTCTGAGCTTCGGTGAGTAAATAACGCACTTTCCTTGTTTTCTAAATTCATTTTTCTCTTATTTTAATATCAAATTTGATATTGGCCAACAAAAATTATTGGAACAAAATAATACTAGTAGCTTTGTAGAAAGAAAAAAGAAAGTAAATTACACGATGGTCCTTATAGTTTATACAAAATTACTTTTTTGGTCTCTGAATACCAAAATTTACATAAACGGTATCTAGTATAAAACTTGTTACACTTTTGGTCCCTTATTGTGTTAAAGATGTTAAAGTTTCAAAAAGATGGTAGACGGTCCATGGGTAAAATGCAACTATTGTTTTCAAAGATTCTCGATTGCATTTTAATTTCATACTATTGGCACAATTGCATATAAGCTAAAGTAGTTTCTTGGTTTTTAAGGTTGCACTCTGGCATAAACTCAAACTCAGGATCAAGCAGTGGCGGATCTAACTCAGGATCAAGCAGTGGCGGATTTAGTCAGGGTGTTAACGATAGGCCTAAATGAGCTAGGATCGTTTATTAGTTACTAGGTACTCCTCTTTGATGCATTGTTTTCTATTTACCAGCCCGTGTACATAGAGGCGCTTTTTCAGATGAGGCTCAAAGCTGCTGATTACTTCTTGAAGCTAATTGATATTGGGGCGATGGAAAACAAATCTGGAAAGTGGCCGGACCTCAAATATTGTGTAATAAGAAATTGTCTCGAAGGAGAATGGGAAGTTTAGTTGGTGAATGGTCTCAATGTGTGTTGAAACTTACTTATTGCTCGCCATAGAAGCTGCCTACTTCACTTGCATTGTTTGATCGTTTCACTATTTCTATTTACAATGTATTTAGCTAATTTGTTTTTATCTCACCACTCTCACCTTATTCATCTTCTTTTAAATCATGCAGAAACTCTAATGACAATATATTTAATGAGCGAAAATCCTCATCAAATATATCAATACCATTTCCTCCACTAGTAGTTGAAACCACGGCCGTGGAGACAGTCTCCACCAAGGCCGTGGAGGTGGAGGAGAGGAAAAAAATGATAACCAAACCGTGATTAAAACTGAAACTTTATAGTTTCTGAAAAGCAAAAACCGAATATTTATGGATTGGTTTCGCTTTTATGCAAAAATGAGTAAAACCAAACCATGCTCGCCCCTAAATTTTTTGACCTCCAGAAAATTGTGTATTTACAGTAAATTTCAGGACGGTGCTTGGGCGTCGGCCTAAGATATAAGCTACGTAATTGCAATATAGTACTATTGATCTTACCAATGGCGCAGCTACATAGGGGGCGCCTGACCCACCGAAATTTTTTTTGCGATGTAGGGGGTATATAGTTTTCGTGTAGAAAAATTTCGGTATATTCGGTTTCGACCCCCTAAAATTTCGGTATTACCAAATAGCGTTAGGAAAAAAAAATTTAGATCCCGACCCCCCACTGAAAAGTCTCTAGCTTCGCCAGTGGATCTTACGTACGTATTGCATGGATATGAGGTTTTTATATAAATAGATGCTCGCTGTTGTGTATGTATGAATATAGAGGTTAAGTAGAAAAAAATCGGATTGATTGTGATCGGTTTAATGCTTTTATTTTTGGGGACGACAAAGATGTGCGCGGATTGAACCTATCTATTGCCGCAGGGCTGAATTAACTACTTGTTTCTGTTATGCCAATTGCTTATTTCCATACATATTTTGAAACTACCTGTAACACCCCCAAAATTTGGTACAGCGGAAGTCTCAACAAGCTTTCGGGGCGTTACGGGGATTGGTATCCAAACACAAGACACAAAAGAACGAGATAAAGTAAACAAGATAAAATGCAACCACGCGGGGTTTTAAAGTTTACATTATCCCAAACACATCCAAAGTCAGGCCCAAAGAAAACAAATATAGGTCCACATTAGTTATCAGAGTTTTAGAAATATAGATCCATAACCGGTGCCAAATGCCAAGCCTCCAATCCCAAGCATCCGCAGAGCATCACTTAAATACCTGAGAAAACGTGCTAAAAGTCAGCTTTCGCTGGTGAGATCATAGGTTTAGATTCTTAATTCAATATAGTGGACATGTACGCAAAACGCTTGCTAGCTAGACTAGGGCTCAAACATTCAACCAAAATATCCAACCAAGATAATCCAACCAAGATAATCCAACCAAGATAATCCAACCAAGATAATCCAACCGAATCAAATCATCCCTATAGGTGCACGCTATAGCTCAAATCAATCCAATCAATAGCTTACCTAGCTCAAGTCTAGGCCTCGCTCTATAATCAATCCAATAGCTTACCTAGTTCGGGGACTAGGCCTCGCACAACAACCAAATCAATAGCTTACCTAGATCTAGTCTAGGCCTCGCTCTATAACCAAATCAAATAGCTTACCTAGTTCAAGTCTAGGCCTCGCTCTACCTAGTTCTATAAGCATAGCAAGTTTTGAAATTAAAAAGCGATAATAGTCCACACAAAACATTTGCACGTTTCTCACCCCAAGTATTGAAAACAAAGTTCAAGAGTAAAAGTGGGGCTATGACTCACTTCAAGTCCAGAAATATAGTAAGACGAGGTAGGTAGCAATAAGATGTATGATAACTCACGAAACAGCAACTACGGACTTGGCACGACCTAACAATATTAACTCTTTCAGAAATCATTTCCTCAAATATATAATATTCCCAAACCCGGACGAGAATCCGTTTTATTACCGAAAATCCATTTCGTATTAGTTTGGTGTATTTGCGTTTGGTATCCATACGGGTGGTGGGTCGACTCAAAACAAACCAACAAGATCACATGTAGAACATATAATAAACTATAGATCTAATATTAGCCCAATATATCATTTAAATAAATCGCCAAAGTTTACCAAATCCGTCGATTTGATAATCCTCACATTTATTTACATAATATACCGTTCCAAGATTACACCCAATCTAAAGCACATATAAAACACATATCACGTAATTACTATATAGTATATATCATAGTTTAATAAATTCCTCGTATATATCGTCAAATTGGCCAGATTTCCCGATATATACACTCGCAATCTATTACCCTTTACATATACTACAACCTATGGGCGTCGTAGGATACGATGCCCACTAATATATTCGTTTCATATAACCAAACAACCCGGCTCAACCTTACGGTTGGGTGGTTATTTACTTATAGAAAACGTCTATATTAGTCGTCATATATCCGAGACAACACGAATGTCGCAAATAATAACTTACCTGGACCCGAGTGACGACAATTTCGTCTAACTCAATAAGCTTATTCGTTATATATCCAAAATGACTTTTTATTAAACGTTTCATAATTGTCGGGAGTTTCCCCTTTATAACACAATTTTTAATAATAATAATACGTTTAATAATATTACGCCACTTTCGTAGCCTAATATGTATCTAATCGTATTATTTATAATACGACTCGTGATTATTATTATTATTAATATACGCGTTTATATAGTTATATATACGTTACTCACGTATATACTTTCGTATAAACGTTCATATTACTAATAATTATTATTACGAGTTTTATTATTCTCGTTTTATTTTTAATATTTATTGAGTTACACGAAATGGTCATATGTCCGAGTCATGACTCTCGGCTCATTGTCCAAGTCCAATAATAAACCAAAGTCATAAATAATAATCTCCGTCCAATCACAATCTCAACCACGGGCTACAACAATAAGGTCCGACTACGGCACCCGACTAACCTATCTCCGTCAATCTAATGACCGTCTCACAATCGGTCCCCAATCACACTCCAATCGACAACAACTTCTCAATACCAAAATCAATATCCAATTCGACCACATGTATTCGGCCGAGAATATAAATACCACCACAACAAAATAAACAAGTTCACAATTATACAAATAATAACATTAACAAAGTTAATGTGTGGGTCGGTTTACCAAGCCGACCCGAGCCCTCGACTCACTTGAGTCTCGGCTCCGAACCGCGAGTCATTAGGACTCGAACCAAACACAAGTATCATATAGCTCACTTGAGCTTAACCAAGAAATCATATACTCCATTCGACCCAAAGGTCAATTCGGCAACAAGAAAAATACTACACGGCTCAAGGCCGCGACCCACAAGGGTCGAACCACAAAAACCATACGAGCCGAGGCTCGAACCACAATAAATCGAGAACCATGAGGGCCTCGGCATGGCATACGAGCCCAAGAATGAAACCCCGAGACCACATGGTCTCGGCTAGCTCGGATCGAGGATACAACACCCTCGACAACAACAACCAAACAATCAATCATCAAGAACCAAAGCCATCAAAAGGCTTCGAACCAAAATAAGCCGAGAGTTTTACTCTCGGTTCCGAGTCAACCACGACCAAGCCATGAAAACCCGGATACCAAACTATCTTTTTATCACAAAAACATCCTTTCTTATTAAAACCCATTTCGATTCTCACGAAAATATTCCGTGTAGCCACGGATAAAAGCCAAATCGTGGCTCCCAAAACCCAAAAATGGCTCCTTCTCACCTTCTTAAACCTCCAAACGCACGGATCTAGAAAGTTATTAAAATTCGAACGGTTAACTATAGATTTGGTGGTGTTAATGATGGTTTTAGGATGAGTTTCTTATACCAAAAGAAAGAGGGGAAAGAGAGGGATAAAATGGTGGTATTAGTTTTGTTAGGGAGTCGGAGACGCGGCGGTGGTGGCCGGATTTTTAGTCGGCGGCTAGGGTTTTGGTGTGGGAGAAGAGATGAGATGAAAGAGAGAGAGATGGGTGGAGGTTTGTGTTTGTGTTGTGTGGGTAAAACCGGACCAAACACACCTTATTTAACTTTTCTTTCTTTTTTTTTTTTTTTTTTTTTTTTTTTAAAAGTTATAATAATAATAAGAATAATAATAATAATAGTAATAATAAGGATATTATTACGGTGGAGCGGGTAACGCGGGTAACTGTAAAAACATATGGCCCGAACCCGAACTCATTTTAAAACTTCCATATTACACGAGAACCTCTCGTAATCAATTAAAATAATAACCGCTCGTTAAGACGAATCATAAAATTGTCGTTAGGTAATCCTAGTGCCAAAGTCAACGTAGTACCAAGTGAGAATTCAAATACACATCACCGATCACATAATCAAAAACGAATTTTGAACATAATTCACGAATACCATAACGTCATTAAATAAAATTTCCATAAAATAGGTCTTACAAGTTCGTTGTGAAATGAAAATTTCAAATAAAAATTATAAACGAACTTAAGTTGTAATGCGGGTTTTAAAAATAGCTCCCTAAACTGCCGGTTGTCACATCCTCCCCGTCTCAGAAGGAAACCCGTCCCGGGTTTCACTCGGAAAAATTCATCTACGAAGTGAAAAGCTTCGGATATTTCTTCCTGAACTCGTCCTCACGTTCCCACGTGAATTCTGGTCCATGTCGGGAATTCCAACGAACTTTGATGAGCGGAATACGACTCCTCTTGAGTCGTTTGATCTCTCTATCCATTATCTCAATCGGTTCTTCCACGAAATTCAATTTCTCATCAATACTAATATCCCTCATTGGAATGACGGGCATTTCATCAGAAAGACATTTCTTCAAATTACTCACGTGAAACACGTCATGAACTTTGCTCAGTTCAGACGGTAATTCCAAACGATACGCTACGGGCCCAATTCTTTCCAGAATATGAAATGGTCCAATGTAGCGGGAATTCAATTTCCCTCGTTTTCCAAAACGTATCACACCCTTCCAAGGCGAGACCTTCAACATAACTCTATCTCCAACCTGGAATTCTAGGGGTTTACGCCTTTGATCAGCATAGCTCTTCTGCCTATCTCTAGCTGCTTGCAGTCGTTCTCGAATCTGCGTTACCTTCTCCGTAGTTTCCAAGATAAGCTCAGGGCCTGTGAGTTGGCTATCTCCAACTTCTGCCCAACCAATAGGTGAACGGCATTTTCGACCATACAGAGCTTCAAATGGTGCAGCCTTAAGACTTGTGTGGTAGCTATTATTGTAGGAGAACTCTGCAAGGGGCAGATACTTCTCCCAGCCCTTACCAAAGTCTATGATGCATGCACGAAGCATATCCTCTAGAGTTTGGATAGTTCTCTCACTTTGGCCATCGGTTTGGGGATGATATGCAGTACTCATATCAAGTCTCGTTCCCAAAGCCTTTTGCAGTGATCGCCACAAGGCCGACGTAAAACGACTATCACGATCCGAAATAATAGATATCGGGACTCCATGACGAGAAACAATCTCCTTCACATACAACCTTGCAAGCTTATCCACACTATCATCTTCACTTATAGCTAAGAAATGAGCAGACTTTGTCAGACGATCCACAATTACCCAGATAGCGTCACAACCGCTAGCTGTCCTTGGTAATTTGGTAATGAAGTCCATAGTAATCCGCTCCCATTTCCAGACTGGAAGTTCTGGTTGCGTTAGCAGTCCTGTCGGTCTCTGGTGTTCAGCCTTAACCTTGGCGCACGTCAAGCACTTACTAACGTACGATGCTATATCTGCCTTCATATTTGGCCACCAATATAATTCCTTCAAATCCTGGTACATCTTGTCCGACCCAGGATGAATGGAGTACCTCGACTTATGCGATTCATGCATAATCAGATCTCGAATCCCTCCATACAATGGTACCCAAAGCCGATCTCCAAAACATAACACTCCATCTGAACGCTTAACAAATCCTTTCTCATTTTCTGCCATCCCAAATATATTCTCAGCAGGTTTATTCTCTGCTTTCAATGCTCCCGCTTGAGCTTCTAATATTTGAGACGGTAATGGCGACACGATAGTCATTCCCAATGACTTAACTCGTAATGGTGGAATCCTCTCTTTCCGACTAAGAGCATCAGCGACAACGTTTGCTTTACCAGGATGGTAGCGAATCTCACAATCGTAATCGCTTAGCAACTCAATCCAACGTCGCTGCCTCATATTAAGCTCTTTTTGGTTCAGAATGTGTTGCAGGCTTTTGTGATCAGTAAACACTACACACTTGGTTCCATACAAGTAATGTCTCCATATCCTTAAAGCAAAAACTACAGCACCTAGCTCCAAATCATGGGTAGTGTAGTTTTTCTCATGCTTTTTGAGCTGTCGGGAAGCATAAGCTATCACTTTCTCTCGGTGCATTAACACAGCTCCTAACCCTTTATGTGAAGCGTCACAATAGACGACGAAATCCTCGTTACCTTCGGGTAACGCCAAAATAGGAGCACTACACAACATCTCCTTAAGTAACTGAAAGGATTCCTCTTCCTTATCTCCCCATTCATACTTAACACTCTTTTGAGTCAATTTGGTCAACGGTTTTGCTATTTTCGAAAATCCCTCAATGAATCTTCGATAGTAACCGGCTAATCCCAAAAATTGACGAACTTCTGTTGGTGTCGTAGGTGCAACCCAATCTTTGATCGCTTCAATCTTAGCAGGATCCACATGAACTCCTTGTCTATCAATTACGTGACCTAGAAATTGTACTGTTGGGATCCAAAATTCGCACTTCGAAAACTTGGCATACAGTTTTTCCTTCCTGAGCAATTCTAAGATAAGTCTTAGATGCTCCTCATGTTCTTCCTTACTCTTTGAATAAATCAGAATGTCATCGATAAACACAATCACGAACTTATCTAAGTACGGCTTACACACCCGATTCATGAGGTCCATGAATACTGCCGGTGCGTTAGTCAACCCAAACGGCATCACCTGAAACTCATAATGCCCGTAACGGGTTCTGAAAGCCGTTTTCGGAATATCTTCCTCGCGCACTCGAAGCTGATGATATCCCGATCTCAAATCGATCTTTGAATACACACTCGATCCCTGAAGTTGATCGAACAAATCGTCGATCCTCGGTAACGGGTATCTATTCTTCACCGTTAACTTGTTCAGCTCTCGATAATCAATACACATACGAAACGATCCATCCTTCTTCTTCACAAATAAGACTGGGGCTCCCCAAGGTGAAGAACTTGGTCTTATAAACCTCTTCTCGGCTAACTCCGCTAATTGTTTCGACAACTCTTCTAGTTCAGTCGGTGCAAGACGATAAGGCGCTCGTGCTACTGGTGCAGCACCAGGTATTAACTCGATCTGAAATTCCACTTGCCTAGTAGGCGGAATTCCCGGCAAATCATCGGGAAACACATCCGGAAAATCACGAACTATAGGTACATCCCCAATGCACCTTTCCTTCTTTTCCTTCTCTCCTTTCTCAGAAATTTGGGCTAAGAAAAGGTAGTTTCCTTTCTCTATTAGCTTCGACAACTTAGTGCAAGATATAACTGCTAATTTAGATGGGCCTCTCAAATCCTTTCTATCTCCTGGTATGTTTAGAATCTCTTTGCCGTAAGGCACACGCACGATCTTCTCATCGCAGATTATATGGGCACGATACTTCGACAACCAATCCATACCAATAATGACATCAAAACTTCCTAATGTGACGGGTAGAAGATCTATGTTGAAAGGACGGTTCAGAAAGTTTAACGTGCATCCACGAATGATGGTCTTAATCCTTTCTATTTTTCCATTGGCTAATTCTACATCATACCCAATTCCTAAGGCCATCGGGGGTTTCTCAAGTAAGGGTGCAAACTTAGTGGACACAAAACTCTTATCGGCACCAGTATCAAATAGTATGGAAGCATAACGATTATTGAGAAGGAACGTACCAGTAACCACGTTCGGATCTTCTCCTCTCTCGTTCCCGAGTGCATACACTCTCCCATGAGCAACTCCAGCTTCCACACGTTGGTCCGCATTATCTTGCCGTCCACGATTTCCTCCAGCTCCACGGTTTCCATTGTTGTACCCATTACCACCCGATCCTTGATTTCCTCGGTTCCACGATTCCCTACACTCGTTCCGATAGTGTCCTTTCTTTCCACATCCATAGCAAGTAACATTTGCCTTGTTCATAGTTTCAGGAGTAGCTTGAACCATAGCAAGAGGTCGAGCTCTACAATCCTTAGCTATATGTCCCATCCTAGAGCAATTCTTGCACATTATAGTACATCGACCAGAATGATGCTTGTAACATCGGTTACATTTTGGTGCATCTCCATTGTAGTTCTTCTTGTCTCCGTCTCCCATGGCATAAGCTCTAGTAGTTAGTTGTCTCTTGTTTCGACGATCATTACTCTTAGAGTGATCGTCCCTCTTTCTCTTTCCATTCTTATTCTTCTCAGTTTCTTCCAATGCCAAAGAATCCATCAATTGTTGAGCGATAGTAATAGCCTCATGAATGTTTGCAGGCTTAGCGGAAATCACATCGTTCCTTGTAGCTACCGGCAATCCATCGGTATACCTCTCGATCTTTTGGGTCTCAGTCCTAACCATATCGGGACAGAGTAAGGCCAACTCTCGATAGCGGCGATTGTAAGTTGCCATATCGGTGCCTTTCACCTTGTGGTTCCAGAACTCAATCTCCAATTTCTTAATCTCATTCCTTGGGCAGTAGGTCTGAATCAGCAAAGACTTAAATTGCTCCCAAGTCATAGCATAAGCCGTATCACTCCCAACCGAGTTACGGTAATTGTTCCACCAAGTTAAGGCTTCATCCTTGAAGGTAAAAGAAGCAAACTTTACCTTCGCATTCTCCGCACAACCACTGACATTGAACACAGACTCAGTCTTCTCAATCCACCTAACCAAGTAAACCACTCCTTCAGTCCCACCAAACTCAATCGGTCCACAAATCTTAAACTCCTTGTAGTGACATCCATTAGCACGAACAGGTGGAAAAGTTCCAGCAGAATTGTTGGAATGATTTGACTCAGCTAGTAACTCAGCAACTCGTTGCTCCACAAGTTGATTGATCATTGCTTGATCCACAGTAGGTGCATTAAGTGGAACATGATCATTGTCTCCCTGGACATCCACATTTTGATTCCTGTTATTGCGGTTAGTAGTGTCCAGGTTATCAGGAGTAGGGGTCTCAACATTTCGAGCTGGACGGCGTCCTCGACGACTAGGGGTAGTCGTTGCAGGTCCAGTTCTGGTAGCTCTAACAGGGTTTCTTCGGGGTGCCATTGATCTGAAACATCATACAAATTCGTGAGTCTCCGATGGAACTTATCATATACTCAACAAGAATTTAATCAACGAAGCCAAGTCATGGAAAGAAAATCAACAATACACCGTAAAGCATCAATAAGGCGAATAGGAACTCAATTTCCATAATATCCCAAAACCACATAATACCATATCATAATAACCATCGACCATACAATAACGATCCAACATCATTCCAACTACCGAAAACACAAAGATAATAATCGTTCCAACAAGACGAGTGATCAACAGAAAATACATCAAAAATAGGATAACTAGCTTTTCTAACCGAACACTCCTCGGTTTAGAAAGCAACAAGACAACATAAGCCAATCAACTAGCCACGCTGCTGGCGAAGTCTACTCAACTCCTGCCTCAAGCCATCAAGATCCCTCCATAACGATCCTAACTCCACGCTATGGGTGTCTCGGTCTCTCTTGAGGTCAGCCACCTCCTTCTCCAGCTCGGCATTCCTTTGCCATAGCTTGCGGTCAGCCTCACGAGCAGTAACAAAACCTCGCTGTAAACTATCGATATGCTCATGAACCTCCATCAAAACTCTCCTCAACTCAGTAGTCCTGCCCACAACGACAGTCAAGTCAACTCTCAAATCCGCTAAAAACTCTCCAATAACCCTCTCAAGTCGATCAGATACACGTGCAACTCTCTCACTAAGCTCAGTAATCCGAGCCCACAACCTGCCAATCTCACCCAACTCTGCATGCTCAGCAGAAATCTCAGAAGATGCATCCGACTCAACGGGACTACCAGGTGGCAACTCAAACAAAAACGGATGATCAGGTGAATCAGGCTCAATCGGGTGCACAGGTGAATCAGGCTCCTCAGCCTGAGCTGGTGGTGCTAACACATCATCATCATCAGGCACCTCATCCTCCTGAGGGTCATCCTCCTCCTCAGGGTCATCATCATCACCCTGCTCAACCTCCTGAGGGTCATCCTCCCGCTCAGGGTCATCAGCCTCATCCTCACCCTCGTACTCCTCCTCCTCCTCATCGGAAGAGTACATCATCAATCGTCGTCTCCTACTAGGTGAACCATGTGGTGAAGGGGTAGGTGATCTAGGACGACGACGCAATGATGTGGGCGGCGCCTCAGACAGAAGAGAGTGAGCATCAATCTGTAAAGGTGATGAAGTAGGGCGTACCGACATGCGTGCCGTAGCTTGGTGGGCAAAGCGAGGTGCCACGCGAGCCAAAGCCTGATGAAGAGTAAGCTGCCTCGATGTACCAGGGAGCCCTAGAGAAGATGAGGGTCCCTGCGTAGATGCAGCAGATGGTGCTGAAGTAGAACCTGTCAGTATCATAGTAGCTGAATGCATGGCAACCTGGTACGGATCATCAGGGGCCATGGTGAACCGTGCTGGCAATACCGGTGTAGTAAGAATGTCCTCAACGACATCAGGCGTATGGGAGGCCATAGTCTGTGACAACGGCGTAGGGTAGGTGTAAGTGTTTCAAAACAACTAAACCGTGAACTCAAAATACCATATCCAAAATCATCATATAATCCCAAATCGTATAAAATCAAGAAAGATTTAAATACCGCATTACTAAAACCATTCTCAAAACAATTAAGCCATATAATTCCTCAAAACACATATAATTCCTCAAAAACGCATCATATCCCCAAATCAATAAACCTCAAATCCTCAAATCATCTCAAGAAATCCCAAAACTATCAATCATCTCAATAATCTCATAATACCTCAATAATAACAATGATGCTTCGGCTTGGCGGGCTGGCGGGCAATGGTCGAGGATCGTTTTCTATAAAAATCGGTTATAGTTTAGGTGTCTATTTACCTAGTTCTCTATAACCTTGGCTCTGATACCAATCTGTAACACCCCCAAAATTTGGTACAGCGGAAGTCTCAACAAGCTTTCGGGGCGTTACGGGGATTGGTATCCAAACACAAGACACAAAAGAACGAGATAAAGTAAACAAGATAAAATGCAACCACGCGGGGTTTTAAAGTTTACATTATCCCAAACACATCCAAAGTCAGGCCCAAAGAAAACAAATATAGGTCCACATTAGTTATCAGAGTTTTAGAAATATAGATCCATAACCGGTGCCAAATGCCAAGCCTCCAATCCCAAGCATCCGCAGAGCATCACTTAAATACCTGAGAAAACGTGCTAAAAGTCAGCTTTCGCTGGTGAGATCATAGGTTTAGATTCTTAATTCAATATAGTGGACATGTACGCAAAACGCTTGCTAGCTAGACTAGGGCTCAAACATTCAACCAAAATATCCAACCAAGATAATCCAACCAAGATAATCCAACCAAGATAATCCAACCGAATCAAATCATCCCTATAGGTGCACGCTATAGCTCAAATCAATCCAATCAATAGCTTACCTAGCTCAAGTCTAGGCCTCGCTCTATAATCAATCCAATAGCTTACCTAGTTCGGGGACTAGGCCTCGCACAACAACCAAATCAATAGCTTACCTAGATCTAGTCTAGGCCTCGCTCTATAACCAAATCAAATAGCTTACCTAGTTCAAGTCTAGGCCTCGCTCTACCTAGTTCTATAAGCATAGCAAGTTTTGAAATTAAAAAGCGATAATAGTCCACACAAAACATTTGCACGTTTCTCACCCCAAGTATTGAAAACAAAGTTCAAGAGTAAAAGTGGGGCTATGACTCACTTCAAGTCCAGAAATATAGTAAGACGAGGTAGGTAGCAATAAGATGTATGATAACTCACGAAACAGCAACTACGGACTTGGCACGACCTAACAATATTAACTCTTTCAGAAATCATTTCCTCAAATATATAATATTCCCAAACCCGGACGAGAATCCGTTTTATTACCGAAAATCCATTTCGTATTAGTTTGGTGTATTTGCGTTTGGTATCCATACGGGTGGTGGGTCGACTCAAAACAAACCAACAAGATCACATGTAGAACATATAATAAACTATAGATCTAATATTAGCCCAATATATCATTTAAATAAATCGCCAAAGTTTACCAAATCCGTCGATTTGATAATCCTCACATTTATTTACGTAATATACCGTTCCAAGATTACACCCAATCTAAAGCACATATAAAACACATATCACGTAATTACTATATAGTATATATCATAGTTTAATAAATTCCTCGTATATATCGTCAAATTGGCCAGATTTCCCGATATATACACTCGCAATCTATTACCCTTTACATATACTACAACCTATGGGCGTCGTAGGATACGATGCCCACTAATATATTCGTTTCATATAACCAAACAACCCGGCTCAACCTTACGGTTGGGTGGTTATTTACTTATAGAAAACGTCTATATTAGTCGTCATATATCCGAGACAACACGAATGTCGCAAATAATAACTTACCTGGACCCGAGTGACGACAATTTCGTCTAACTCAATAAGCTTATTCGTTATATATCCAAAATGACTTTTTATTAAACGTTTCATAATTGTCGGGAGTTTCCCCTTTATAACACAATTTTTAATAATAATAATACGTTTAATAATATTACGCCACTTTCGTAGCCTAATATGTATCTAATCGTATTATTTATAATACGACTCGTGATTATTATTATTATTAATATACGCGTTTATATAGTTATATATACGTTACTCACGTATATACTTTCGTATAAACGTTCATATTACTAATAATTATTATTACGAGTTTTATTATTCTCGTTTTATTTTTAATATTTATTGAGTTACACGAAATGGTCATATGTCCGAGTCATGACTCTCGGCTCATTGTCCAAGTCCAATAATAAACCAAAGTCATAAATAATAATCTCCGTCCAATCACAATCTCAACCACGGGCTACAACAATAAGGTCCGACTACGGCACCCGACTAACCTATCTCCGTCAATCTAATGACCGTCTCACAATCGGTCCCCAATCACACTCCAATCGACAACAACTTCTCAATACCAAAATCAATATCCAATTCGACCACATGTATTCGGCCGAGAATATAAATACCACCACAACAAAATAAACAAGTTCACAATTATACAAATAATAACATTAACAAAGTTAATGTGTGGGTCGGTTTACCAAGCCGACCCGAGCCCTCGACTCACTTGAGTCTCGGCTCCGAACCGCGAGTCATTAGGACTCGAACCAAACACAAGTATCATATAGCTCACTTGAGCTTAACCAAGAAATCATATACTCCATTCGACCCAAAGGTCAATTCGGCAACAAGAAAAATACTACACGGCTCAAGGCCGCGACCCACAAGGGTCGAACCACAAAAACCATACGAGCCGAGGCTCGAACCACAATAAATCGAGAACCATGAGGGCCTCGGCATGGCATACGAGCCCAAGAATGAAACCCCGAGACCACATGGTCTCGGCTAGCTCGGATCGAGGATACAACACCCTCGACAACAACAACCAAACAATCAATCATCAAGAACCAAAGCCATCAAAAGGCTTCGAACCAAAATAAGCCGAGAGTTTTACTCTCGGTTCCGAGTCAACCACGACCAAGCCATGAAAACCCGGATACCAAACTATCTTTTTATCACAAAAACATCCTTTCTTATTAAAACCCATTTCGATTCTCACGAAAATATTCCGTGTAGCCACGGATAAAAGCCAAATCGTGGCTCCCAAAACCCAAAAATGGCTCCTTCTCACCTTCTTAAACCTCCAAACGCACGGATCTAGAAAAGTTATTAAAATTCGAACGGTTAACTATAGATTTGGTGGTGTTAATGATGGTTTTAGGATGAGTTTCTTATACCAAAAGAAAGAGGGGAAAGAGAGGGATAAAATGGTGGTATTAGTTTTGTTAGGGAGTCGGAGACGCGGCGGTGGTGGCCGGATTTTTAGTCGGCGGCTAGGGTTTTGGTGTGGGAGAAGAGATGAGATGAAAGAGAGAGAGATGGGTGGAGGTTTGTGTTTGTGTTGTGTGGGTAAAACCGGACCAAACACACCTTATTTAACTTTTCTTTCTTTTTTTTTTTTTTTTTTTTTTTTTAAAAGTTATAATAATAATAAGAATAATAATAATAATAATAGTAATAATAAGGATATTATTACGGTGGAGCGGGTAACGCGGGTAACTGTAAAAACATATGGCCCGAACCCGAACTCATTTTAAAACTTCCATATTACACGAGAACCTCTCGTAATCAATTAAAATAATAACCGCTCGTTAAGACGAATCATAAAATTGTCGTTAGGTAATCCTAGTGCCAAAGTCAACGTAGTACCAAGTGAGAATTCAAATACACATCACCGATCACATAATCAAAAACGAATTTTGAACATAATTCACGAATACCATAACGTCATTAAATAAAATTTCCATAAAATAGGTCTTACAAGTTCGTTGTGAAATGAAAATTTCAAATAAAAATTATAAACGAACTTAAGTTGTAATGCGGGTTTTAAAAATAGCTCCCTAAACTGCCGGTTGTCACACTACCAAAGTTCAAATCCGTAAATGATACACACATTCAAACCACGCACTACAATGAAACAAGAAAAAACCGATACCATGTTAACCTTGTTGATGTGTGGAATCATTTGTAGCCGATCGACTTTATGTAGAAACACAACACACACAATGATTATTTTAACCTTAAAGGAAAATACAAAGTATGAATGGACAAATCAATGAACATAGTATTGTAATCTTCACTACAAGCTAAATGTGTGATATTAATCCTAAGTACATGATATGCTTGTATTTGTGTATATAAATAGATGATCATGTTCATTAATGTTGTGCACTTGTGCTTATATATACAATTATAGAGCTTAAAGAATAAGAACAATGGCTGGCGGCAATAAGAAAATGGGGTTATTTGTGTTCGGTTTGATGCTTTTATTTTTGGGGACGACAACGGTGGTGGTGGAAGGCATAGCATGCTGCAGTGGTGATGTATATCATTGTTGTTGGGAAGCCAACGTGCCAACCGCCATGACACCGATGTCTGCCAGCTTTACTGGTAACAAAAAGGTGCTTGGTCAAAAAGCTTACTCCGTAGTCCCATCTATCACCCATCATTGAGCATATCGACTCATTTTGGATCAAAAAGGACTTTATGTTATGATTTCATGCTTTTAAATAACTTGATTCACAATCAAGAGTGTTATAAGTAATTAATACTAAGAAAGTGCGACTTCATACTATTATTATTACTAATAAGTTGAGCTTTTATGTAGTTATACGTGCTCGAACTCAACTCAAACTAGCTTGAAGTATTCATATATGTATGCAAACAAGCAATCGAGTTGTTGAAGTCGAACATACTTGAGTCTTAACATCAAGGTACAGTTACTTATTACTAATATGTTTGAGTTATATTCCAACTCTCTCGAGGTGAGCTCGAGCTTTGCATCAGGAACATGCGTCTAGCTATCGAAAGGAGCTAGAATTATGCTAAGGACGTCTCATCGAACTCATACTCACCTCAACTCGTACTTGTCCACCTTAGTAAATTAGATCGGACTTTAATTCGCAAAGAAATATATGGTAAGTATGCTAGAAAATATTTCAAATGAATTCACTTTTTTTTAATAATTTTTTATGGCTTCTGGACAATATGTTTAAACCCTATGTGTTAGAACTATCAAATATGTTACAATCTCTAAAAAGAAGACTTTGCTTGTGGATAGTAGAATGGGCCAATAAGGCCATTTACAACTAGGGCTTAATACTTTTATTCCGTTACTATTATAATCGTATGTGATTTTTAAAACAACAAATTGTATACTACGTATGATTTTTCAAAATATATGTAATTTTTTAGGGCGGAAATTTTAACACTAAAAAAAATGTTTGTTGAAAGATACAGAAGTACCCTTCTATAGGGAAATTATATAATTCTCGTGGCGATAGTACGATTCATTTCACGTAATGATTAACGGTTTGTGAAATATTTAACTTTTAAAAATAAGGATGAAGATTTGTTTTTTTTATTTAATGTAAAAAAAAATGAACTGTCTAAATTTGTTCATTTGATATTTAGATAATTTATGATCTGAACTTTTCTCTATAGCTATATATATAGTTAGAGAATTTAAATCAAAATTTGTTATTTTAAATCAACTAATTATCTCACCAAGGGTAACCTTGGGGAGGTATCCTTGGAGAGGTCTCAGGTTCGAGTCCCATCATGGACCTTCAGGAGTGGGGTTTATCCCCTAAGGAGAAAGGTTCGATGCTTGCATACTGTCCAATTGGATGTCACTGTGGGCTCGAATCACTAACTACTAACTAGCCATTCAAAAAAAAAAAAAAAAAAAAAAAAAAAAAAAAAAAAAAAAAACTAATTATCTCGCAATACTTGAACTCACAATTATTTGATTGATAAATCCTCACACAATATCAATTTCCATATATAATCAATTTCATTAGCAATCAATAATTTGATTAGGTAAAGAATAATGTTAAATCATCATTATCACTAATTATTTTTCTAACACGTCCAAAACTTAGCTTTCATATAGTTTAGTTTCTTGATTTAACATTTTTCAATTTAAAAAACTATATATGAAATTAAAATCACTTCATTATACATACAAAAGACTTCTAAATTTCTAATCACATGTAGCATTTAGATACACATTCCATCGCATACATTTAATTGTACTGAGAACACATCAAATATTACGAGTATCGCGCTATGATTGCTAATCAACTCGAACTTCGAAGGCCACTCATGCGGCAAGGCATGCATCACATTGACGTAGCCGTTCAGAGTATCCAGTCCATGTAACTCGACATCAGATTTTGGTAGCATAACTACTTTGCTGCAGAGTGTCATATATATTAGGTAAATTTTATGCTAAAAGAACGACTCAACAAAAAATGTATCATCACACGGTCTCAAGTCACTGGTCAGTCACCTTCACGTCTAGTAATGTATCGTTTGCTACGTGGCTTATGGCTTGTAGCATCGTGTTATACTGTTATATATGTTTTTCCTCTTTTGAATAAAGCAAAGTTTTGCCTCTATGAGAGCAAAACAAACATGTATGAATCAAAACAAGTCGCTTATAATCATATGTAAGCGTAAATGTAAAATTTTATGCAAGACCATCTGAATATATCAATAGGGCCGGAAATTCGCTCTATATAATTGCCCATCATTCATTCATATAATATAAACCTCCAAGAACACGAATATATTCCCTATAACCGAAAAGATTTATTATCCTAGATGATTTACTTGCTATGCATATATTTATAAAATTTATTTCTACCACCGACTCTCCCCCTAATCCGAAAATATATCTGCATTATCATGTTGGCGAATGTGTCTTGATTGGGGCCCAGATATCTGCTCCATTGCTGCTAGCAACTCCCATAGTATATGAAGTCGGAACCAGACACAAGCCTTTGCTTCTCAAGTTATATGAGTCTAAATCCTACAAAATGATAACGAATAAGTCAATGGTTTTGGCATCAACTGTTAACTTGATTCATAATAACAATATGCATGTCGAAAAGCTTGTATAATGGGTCATATGGGTTCAGGCCACAACAAAGTTATCTTTGTGTGCGGGTTAATGCAACTTACGATACGTTCACCGTATTTTACTTTTCTTAAATAGCTAATTATTATGTTTTATCTGTTTGCCGTTTTATAAACTCAATGTAATCATAATTGGTCTTTTTTAACGTAAATGGGTTACAAGTGCCACCTTTAACGGGTCAGATAGAGAAAGTTAAACTATTTACTTGGTTCTCTCACCTGATACTGATCTGTTGGGTCGCTCTGAAGATAAGGCGCACTCAACACCTGAAACAAAATCAAATACAGTATTACTTAGGTATAACGATCAAAGAAACTGAGATATAAAAGAAAGGGAGGGGATAGTGATATGGGTAGTGGCCAACCTTTACTTGATCGTGAAGAAAGTGTATGTATTCCATTGCCTCAAGAAGTACCGAAGCAGTATCTGTCTGCAGTCAAAAATCTTACTGTATATTAGAAAACTGCTGGATTCCAAATTTACTAACGTGTTTACGAAGCAGAACGGTACCAAAAGTTTATTAAACCAATGATACGGCCTTAAAATAACATTGACTGGGAGAAAAGTGATTTATGCTATATCGCTCAGCCCACTGAGCATCTAGATTTCAGTGTACCTTGCCGTATGGTGAGACAAGCTGCTGAAGAGCTGCTACCCTTTCACCAACCTTCTCTTTTCTTTCCTGTTAACAAAGTTAAAATGAGTGAAGCATTAATCGTCAATGATTTATGTGTTTACATATTCGAAATGCGCAATGTAAATCACAGAGACAATAAATCTGAGTAAATGAACGTGATAGGTGATCAATAACTGACAACTCTATACGGAGGAATTCCTCTCTCCGCTTTTAGACCAGTAGTATGCAGTCCTCTAGTTGATTTGCAGGACGCATATCCCATACAGGACAAATTAGAAAAATGTGAATGGGAACCATGTTAGACAACGACATGAATCTTATTCTACATCAACCGTTTTCTTTACTATGTTCCTCTTATTCACTTTGTCAGTGTTTACTATCTTCCGTTTTCTATACAGACGATTTTAACTTCCAACAGGAAGAGCAATTCCCTCATTTTTCTGGTAACTTAAGGGTGCAATCAGGAAAAGACGTCTTTTAAGATATTGCTATGTTGGGATTTCAACATACATGAACTTTATTTATCTTAAAGTCAAATTAGTTAGTTCAGCTAAGACGCTGACAAATCCATATGGAAATGCGTTCTGAGCCTTCCCAAAAGCACGAATCAGGTGATAAAATATGAAAAGGCAAGGGGACAGAGCAAGGAACAAGAAGAAACCTTGGAGGACATGGATAAACCAGCCTTCTGTCTTTTTGGTGTCAAAGAAGTAAGACTCCCCTGCTCAATAGACACTGGACTTCGCTTATGCTCCATCATCTTAGTCGCTGGTTCAACTCTTTTCGTCTCGATTACCGCAAGCATTAACTGTCAAGCATTGTAAACATAATAAGCAATATGCAGGCTATGTAAATACAGAACACACATATAACATAGCATACATCTGCATTAAATAGTTTTTACACTTATTTATTATAGTCCCCAATGACTACTAAACATCCAATGTGATAAATAAAAAAAGGTGGGTAGGGGTCGGGATTCGCGACAGATATAAGGTGGGACATTCAAAGTCAGATTCGACATATGGCGATATAAAAGCTGGTGGAGTACTATTCAGGGACAAGTTATCTACCCTGTGTCCCTGTCGTTATTAAAGAGAAATACATTTTCTCCAAGGAATAGACCAGCAACTACACAAAACAAAAGGCTTCAGCCAAATTATGCACTTGTCAACTCAATAAGATTAATTACCGCTCGTTCTATCAAGTACTAACAGCAAGAATGAAAGCGACAGAACGACCACATATGTAAGTTGCAAGACGTTGCTTACATTATAAAAATAGGGATAATTACCAAAATGGCCCGTTGCCCTGCGGTCTAGGCATTTTTAGCCCCATTTTTCAATATTCTTGATTTAGCCCGGGTTGCCCTGGGCAACAAGTCTATAGCCAACCGCAAGTTGCCCAAAAGACACAAAAGTTGCCCCAAAAAATGACACGTGGCATCCTGTAGTTGGCTATGCGCTAGTTGCCCAGGGCAACCCGGGCTAAATCGAGAATATTTAAAAATCAGGCTAAATATGCCTAGCCACAGGGCAACTGGGGTATTTAACTATTTATCCCTTATAAATAATATTATGACCACACCGTTGTTGTGCCATGGAAGGCAAGCAATATTAAATAATCAGGTTTGACAATTCAACGACAAAAAAAACAAGCATAACATTAAAAAAACACATCAATCATAACACTAAATGCCTACATTAAAAAAACCGTAAGCCGCAAACAACTTCAATATGATTAAGACATTATCCGGTTATTTATATTAAACGCGACTTAATAAAATGTATGCTAGATGTAACACATCAACAGAAACCTCTGCAATGAACGGTACAAATTTAGTCAAAGAAGCAACGTTGCGTAAGTATTGACATTATTTATATTAACGGGTCCCTGGATTGAACCATTATGATAAAATATTGGTACATGATATCACATTTGAATATATCTATGTTTGAAAGTAGCACACATATGCTATATTTTGGTTCCGGGTAGGACCCGTTCTTATTGTTATTCAAAAGAGTAGGTAAGTGATACGTGCTTGAAGTTAAAGACCAAGTCCAAACGAAAGAGTCGAGTCAAACCATTTGGTTTTGTTGACAGAAGACCAAATCCATTTTAACGTTTATTTAGTGCATTACGTTCATAGTTGTTGCATGCATTTAGGAAGAGGAGTGGACCACCACTTCATGCATTAGTCCCATGTTTATTTGTTAGTTTTGTTCCTAAAGTCTAGGAGATCATGCATTAGTCCGCTATTGTTTCGGCATTATAAATTATATAATTTGCTTTGGCAAAATGATCCCTGCTGTAACAGCAGGGAAGTTCTCTACTTTCTGTATTATAGCCAAGGATGATTCAGATATAATTCAAAATCATGAAGGATTAAAAATGTAAATATTAAAAAGATATTGTTCCTTGCAGCAGGCAATTTATATGCTGTACACAGCAGCGATGTGAAGCCCATTTGCTTTCTATGAAAGTAGAGGAAAAATGTTTAAGAAAAGTTAGTTAGTTTTAGTAGTACTAGAATTCTATTCCTTCATCTATTTCTTGGAGATTGACTGCCTCAAGTAGTCCCTATCATAACAGTAAGTGTATCAGTAGTATGCAAGACATGTGTTCTTCTAGCGCATCAGTAAACTTTAACAAGAACCACATAAAAAATGGAACATTAAGTTCTAAACTAAGGGGGTGTTTGATTTTGACTTAATATGTAAAAAACTGGATTAATTAAGTCATACGAAAACTGTTTATTTGTGACTTAATAGAAAGAGATGACTGAAAATATTAAGTAATAAAACTGAGCTTGTCTACATTAAGTCATCTTTTAATTAACATGACTTAATAAAAAAATTAAACAAACAGGCCCTAAGTCTTAACAATAGGTGTAATCAAGTCTAGTAGATCTAAACGTTAAGTTCTTATTGTTTACGGTTAACGTATAAACAAGTTTAAAAGTATGAATAATAACATGATCCAAAACGTAAATTGTCATTTTAGTATATGAAATGATATTGAATAGATTAAGGTTACATTAAAATTATTCCGTCACAATAATTGCATTCAAATACACATAACACATTAGAAAAAAAAATATTCAATATTTATAAGTTAAGGCAAATCGCATAAAAAGGTATCAAACTTACATTCAATTTCAATTTAAGGTACTCAACTATTTTTTTTTTCAATTTAAGGTATTCAAGTTATTTTTTATTGCAATGTCGGGAATTTTTTACCTACACAAAGGGTTTCAGGTTACCATCATCATACTTATAGGGAAGATGTGTATATTGGAATACAAATTAAAGTAAACCAAAAATGTAAGTTTTTGGCCACAAATAGTCTAACATCGCAACCAAATATAAATTGGATACCTTAAATTGAGAGAAAAATAGTTAAGTACCTTAAATTGAAATTGAAAGCAAGTTTGATATTTTTTTGTGCAATTTGCCCTATAAGCAATCACATTAATCAATTTTCACACATACATGTTTAGTAAATATTTACATTATGTGCAAAATCGTTATACAATAAGAGTAGTGCAATAATATAATCAATACTTATACAATTATTTGAATTTTTAGCAGTGTTCTAAAAGGCGCGCCAAGGCGTAGCCAAGGCGCGAGGCGTGGCCTCGGCGCCACGAAATGGACCAAGGCGTGAGGTCTAGGCGTCGTGTGAAAAGGCGTGGAATAAGGCGTGAGGTCTAGGCGTCGTGTGACAATCCCTCGGCTCTTTTCTCAAATCCACTGACTAGATATTCACATAATACCAGCCTCAGACCCACCACTACTACACCAATCAGACCACAACCTAACGCCAATCCTATCCCCAACATCCCCTCAACAACCACCACTAACAGAGTACTAACTACTTTCACTACTACACCAATCAGACCACCACCTAATGCCAATCCTATCCCCAACATCCCCTCAACAACCACCACTAACAGAGTACTAACTACTTCCACTACTACACCAATCAGACCACCACCTAACGCCAACCCGATCCCCAACATCCCATCAACAACCACCACTAGCGGAGTACTAACTAGCGCTACTACTACAACAATCAGACCACCACCTAACGCCTACCCTACCCCCGCCATCCCCTCAGCAACCACCTCAACCACCCCTTCTACTGCTATTGCTAGACCACAACCTAATATTTTTCCCATTACCCCCTAGACAACAAGCCACCTGCTGTCATTCCAATTACTCCCTCCACTACCCCTGCTAGCAGACTGTCAACTAGTGTTACCTCAATTACTATCTCACCAACTACCACTAGCAGACCATCAACGACAGTCACCCCAGTTACTTCCTCAACAACCACCACTAGCATAGCTCCACCTACTGTCACTCCGATTACCACCTCAACCACATCTTCCACCATCAGATTGCCACATGGCTCAAACCATCTTTCTCCATCAACCACACCAATCAGACCACCATTCAGGTTGAGCCCTTTAGACATGTCTGCTGCCAATCTACGAATTAACACCGAAACCCGTGGTCAATCACCGCATAGTCGACCTTTGGTAAACGGTGCAAGTCGTGGTGCACATAAGCTTAGTCATGTTCTTAATAAGCTTCATATAATTGTATGTTCCTAGGCTATAATTCTACTCAAGCGATTTCGAGGTGAGTAACATATTTAAGCGTAGAAACGGGTCCTTGGTAACCCGTTAGTCTGCCACTTTAATTGTGGTATTCACGTTCATGTTCATGTAGTATATTCGAGTTACGAGTTCATGGTGTTATAATTACACGTTATGTGCCTAAATGAGTTACTCGTAGTATGTTTATATGTCAATTATGCTAGACGGGTCGAAACAGCCCCGAGTGACCTGTTTGGGTTTAGTTATGCGATTTTAGCTCTAATTCCACGATATTACTAGTATAGCGTCCTAAGTGGGCGACATAGCTGAATTAGCCGTCCTAAATGGACGATTCACATATTATGACCCGAAAGAAGGGTGTAGACATCCTAAGTGGACGACATGTGTTATTATGTCATGACATGCTCTGAAAGGGAACCTAGACGTCGTAACTTTTAAGTGGACGACCGAGCCTTTATTAGCATCTAATATTGTAAAATGGGACTTAGACATCCTATGTGGATGACTTTTGTGTATGAGCGGCTCAAAGTCATGGAATATATGAGTTAGACGTCCAAAGTGGACGACTAGAACATTTTTAGCTATATTGAACCAACGTGGGTTCATAGCGTCCTAAGTGGACGACTAGTGCAAGGCTAATAGCAAGCATCCTCAGATTTACAAAGCAACACTAGTATTATGCCGTTTATGTTATGCTTTTATATGTTATCTCACTAAGCGTTGTGCTTATGTTGCTTTGTTGTACTTGTTACAGGTGAAGCTAGTGGTAGTGCTACGAAAGGTACGAAGACCGAGAACTAGACCTCGGTGGGATACTTGGGTAATGAGCCTTTTCCCTACATGCTCTTTTACCAAGAAACACCCTAGGACGTCGTGTTTTGGTTTGTAATTATGTAAACACAGATTTGGTTAATAACTTGATGGTTTTGGTTGTGTTTAAAGACCAAAGGGGTGTTTGGCATAGTGCCACTCTAGCTCCAAATGACCCATTTTGATGTTGTACGGGTCTAAATGGATAGTGTACGTTGTGTATAGTTTTCTTATAATATAAAGTATGTTTTGTTTGTGTTTAAAAAAAAAAAAAAAACCCTAGGCGTTTTGATTAGTTTCATATAATCAAATTAAAACTTTGCGCATGAGTCTAAAGGTTGTTTTTATATCGATTGTAGAGAGAATATGAGGAATATAAAGTCAGGGTAAATGAATTATTAGCAAAAGGTTGGAAAACACCAGGAAATAACCCGAGAGACCATCCTGGCATGATACAGGTAAATTATCAATTTACCCTTTCCTACGTTATCTGCTAATTGCTTATTACTCATCCAAAAGGTCAAAATTACCCTTTCAAAAGTCATCTGAGATGCTTATCTGCTAACTGCTTTTTTGTTGCTTAGATAAGGACTATTAAATACCCTGTTTGTTTGATTGGGTTGTGACTTGCTGTCAATATAAATGCACCATTTCCACAACCAACTAATTTAGAATGCCAATATTGGACCTTTATGTGTTCACACGTTTTTGGTCAAATTACTTTGATTGAATAAGCAATTTCCCAGAGGATGTATTGGGTTGCTTATTCCTTTTTTTGGTTAATCTTATCTTACTTTCTCATTGACCATATGAGTGGCTCATCTTTCTTTTCAAACACTGAATCTTATCTTTTCATTTCCATTGACCAAAAGAGTGGCTTCTGTTTCTCAAGAAACATTAACACATCACTGCAGCAGCTGGAACTAGTTTCTTAATTTCTTCACATAAACTCTTTCAACCATATCAGTTTCATCATAATTTACACCTTATCTATTACTTTTATTCAATGGCATCTTCTTCTAACTCATCTGCACCAAAAATAATGGCTTCTACTTCAAGCTCATCCAATCAAAAGAGGTTTACGTATGATGTTTTTTTAAGTTTCAGGGGTGAAGACACCCGTAAAAACATTGTTGATCATCTTTATGAAGCTCTTCAACAAAGAGGGATTTACACTTACAAGGATGATGTAAGAATCCATAAAGGGAAAACTATCAGTGATGAGCTAATCAAAGCCATTGAAGACTCCAAATTTTACATCATTGTTTTTTCCAAAACTTATGCTTCTTCGTCATGGTGTTTGGAAGAGCTTGCCAAGATTATAGAGTGCCAGAAGATGGATGAGCACACTGCTTACCCTGTATTCTATGATGTGGAACCCACCGAGGTCCGCAAACAAAGTGGGGCTGTTGGTGAAGCTTTTGCTAAACATGCAAATGAAGAGGCTGCTCGGAAATGGAGAGAAGCTTTGAAAGAAGCAGCCGATCTGGCTGGTTGGGAGCTGAAGAACACTTTTGATGGGTAATTATTTCATCATATCTCTACTTGCGATATTCCTTGCTTAAGTTTCTTCTTAAATTATTACCGAGTATAGGGTCATCCATGAAAACTGACTATAGTATTATGTTACATAGTATTACTTCGTATATGAGTGTATGTAATAGATTATAGATCTAAAACATTTTTTATGTTGGATTTAGACTACGCTAAACGGAACCTTTTACATACATACAGGCATGAAGGTAAGTTCATCAAAAAAATTGTTGGAGAGATTTCGCTAGAGTTACGTTCCATCAATTTCGGCTTTGATGAAAAGTTAGTCGGCATGGAGACTCGAGTAAAGGATGTTGTTTCATCTTTAGAAGTTGGTAGTGATGAAGTTCGCATGATAGGGATCAAGGGCATGGGAGGGGCTGGGAAGACAACTACGGCGAGAGCTGTTTTTAATAATCTATCTGCTGATTTTAAAGCCAAAATCTTTGTTGAGAATGTGAGAGAAGTTTCAAATGGCTCAGTGTCTGGTTTGAAGAATTTACAAGAACAGGTCCTTTCAAATGTACTAAATGAACACGTCACTCTAAATAGTGTTGATGACGGGAAAGACATGATGAAAAGGAGGATGTGTGCTAAAAAGGTTCTTCTTGTTCTAGATGATGTGGATCACGTAAAACAACTTGAGGCATTAGCCGGTGAGTCTAAGTGGTTTAAGCCAGGAAGTAGAATTCTCATTACAACAAGAGATGAACAAGTATTGAAAGCACCCAGATCAGTGGACGTGATTCGTGATATTGCTCTCTTATCAGACCAGGAAGCAACTTCCCTCTTTAGTAGGTATGCATTTGGAAGAGAGGATCCACTTCAAGGATACGAAAAGCTGTCAAGAAAAGTTGTTCATTATGCTGCTGGTCTTCCCTTAACAGTCGAAGTCTTGGGTTCATTTCTCTGTGGGAAAGATATGGTTGAATGGGAAGATGCCATAGAAAGACTAAAAAATATTCCCTTGAAGGAGACTCTCGAGAAGCTAGAGTTAAGCTTCAACAGTCTTGAGGATGATTATCAGCAAATATTTCTAGACATTGTATGCATATTGAAAGGCAAGGAGAAAGAAGATGCAATCAGAATTCTTGAATGCTGCGGATTTCATGCTATAATTGGTTTAAAAGTTCTTGAGCAGAGATCTCTCATAACTGTTGATAAATATGGGCCCTTGGACATGCATGACCACATAGAAGAAATGGGAAAGAACATTGTTCGTCGTGAGCACCCCGATGAGCCTAACAAACATAGCCGATTATGGATTGATGAGGAGATTGAAGATATATTGACTAATGACAAGGTAAAGATCATTTTACTTGTAAGGTGGAGAAAACTAATACATTTTCATCGGTTCTGACTTCTGACATTGTTATTGGATTGCAGGGTACTAAAGCAACAAGATGTCTAAAACTTTATATGCGGAGAGGAAATTCGAGAATTCTTCTGAAAGGGCTTGGAAAAATGAAGGAACTTCGATATCTTGAAGTGACCTTTCCATATTTTGATTCTGAAAGTGATCTGAAATTTGATGATATCAGGCAATGCTTCACAAATTCTTTAAAATATCTGAAATGTAGGAATTACCCTTTCTTGTATTTACCCAAAACATTTCAAGCAAACAATCTTGTTGGACTTGAAATGGAGTCTAGCGGAAGAATGGTACAACTTTGGGAAGAGGGAGAAAGAAAGGTAGAATAACTGTTGATTGGTTGTTTCGCATAATTCGTAATATTGGTTTGTTAATATGCTAATATTAATCTTTTTGTCTTATTTTTGCTGGCAGGTTCTAAAAAAACTCAAATTCCTTTCTCTCTCTCAGTCAAAATTGACGACCTTTGACTTTGGGTTGACTCCGAATATTGAGACATTATCTCTTAAAGGTTCTGGTAATTTAGAAGAACTTTGCATACCATTTATTTGTCAAAAGCTCAAGCATCTCGATATCAGTTGCTCAAAGTTAAGAACCTTTGACCTGGGATTGACTCCGAATCTCGAAACGTTATCTCTTGAAGGATGTGCTCAATTTGAAGAACTTCGCGTGCCTGTTGCATGTCCAAATCTCAAAATCCTCAACCTTCATGGATCAAGGTTGAGGAAACTTGACCTTGAGCTGATTCCAAATCTTGAGACGTTAGATCTTGCATATTGTGGTAAGTTGGTAGAAATTAAGGCTCCCGTTGGATGTCTAAGAGAACTTGTCAACTTAAATTTAATGGGTTGTTTGAGGTTTAAGTCGTTTATGTTTCACAGTAGATGTGAGCCCAAGGTTAACTGTTCTTCAGATAGTTTATATCTGAATGGTATGTCCCTAGATTCATGCCCGTTGCACCCCAACAGTAATCTCCCAAAGTTTCGGTTTGTTTGTATTTATAACAAATATCTACCGTCATCAGTTGGAAATATTGAGAAGCTTATTTCTTTTGGTCTATGTGCTTGCACAGACTTTGAGAAATTTTCAGACATGATTTGTAGTTTACAATGTCTACAAAAACTTACACTCAATATTCCAGAGTTTCCCAAAGATCTTGGCCAGTTGGAATATCTAGAAAAGCTCTGTTTGTACTCTCAGAATATAAAACATCTTCCAGATAGCATTTGTATGTTGAAACGTCTGAAGTCGCTCGATCTTGATCGTTGTGCTCTTCTTGAGAAGTTGCCTGAGGACATTGGCCAGTTAGAATCTCTGGAGAAACTCGATTTGTCGATTACAATGATTAAACATCTTCCAGATAGCATTTGTAACTTAAAACATCTGACGTATCTCAAACTTATTCATTGTGATCTTCTTGAGAAGTTACCAGAGGATCTTGGCCTATTAGAATGTCTAGAAGAGCTACGTGTGAGTAGTAAGAAGATTGAATATCTTCCAGATAGCATCTGCATGCTAAAATGTCTGAAATCGCTCAATGTTAGAGACTGTTCTTGTCTTGGGAAGTTACCTGAGGACATTGGCCGGTTAGAATCTCTGGAGAGGCTAGATTTGTCATTTACAATGATTAAACATCTTCCAGATAGCTTTTGTATGTTGGAACGTCTGAAGTTGCTCGATCTTTATGAGTGTCCTATTGAAAAATTTCCGGATAGCATTTGTATGTTGAAACGTCTGAATTCGCTCAATCTTTCTCGTTGTGCTCTTCTTGAGAAGTTGCCAGAGGACATTGGCCAGTTAGAATGTCTTGAGGAGCTCTTTTTGTCATCTAAGATAAAACATCTTCCGGATAGCATTTGTATGTTGAAACATCTGAAGTCGCTCGATCTTGATCATTGTGATCTTCTTGAGAAGTTACCAGAGGATCTTGGCCAATTAGAATGTTTAGAGAGGCTACATGTGAGTAGTAAGAAGATTGAATTTCTTCCAGATAGCATCTGCATGCTAAAACGTCTGAAGTTGCTCGATGTTAACTGGTGTTGTCGTCTTGGGAAGTTGCCTGAGGACATTGGCCAGTTAGAATCTCTGGAGAGTCTGAATTTGCGAATTACAATGATTAATCATCTTCCAGATAGCATTTGTATGTTAAAACATCTGAAGTCGCTCAATGTTGCATTCTGTCAGCGTCTTGAGAAGTTGCCTGAGGACATTGGCCAGTTAGAATCTCTGGAGAGGCTAGATTTGTCGGCTACAAAGATTAAACATCTTCCGGATAGCATTTGTATGTTAAAACATCTGAATTATCTCAACCTTGAGGATTGTGCTCTTCTTGAGGAGGATCTTGGAAAATTAGAATGTTTAAAAGAGCTATTTATAAAAAAAACAGAGGCATAAGTCATCTTCCCCAAAGAGCTAATATTCGGAGCTTCTTCAGTCTAATGGGTGTCCTTGAGCAGTGGGAGGCGAGGGGCTAGTGGATTCGGAGAGGCGTCTAGGCGTCAAGCATACAGGGGATATCAAGTTGTTGGTGTTATGAATTGGTTTTATGTTATGTAAATGGTGCCGTATGATAGAAAAATTTCTGATAAAATATATATAGAAGTGATAAACGATTTACTGGAAAAGTGGCAGAGATCAGAGATTGAAGAAAGCAAGCAAAAGGAAGTTAAAATGAAGATGATGGAGATTGTGTCTTTTTGTGCTCACGTGGGCTACATTAAAAAAGTGGGAAATGTGCATATGCCTAGGAAAATGAATATATATATCAATTGATTTCTTTTGTATTTCTTTTTTCTTTTTGAAAATCTTACAAGTCTTTAGTTATTTCCTTTTGGATTGTAAATTTAAGTTTTGCAAATCAAAAGTTCGTAAAACAGTACGATTATTTTTCAAAAGTTATATAAAAAGAACTGGTCATAAGAAGTTCGTTGTTTGTTTCGGGTGAAAACACTCTTTCAGGTTTGATGCACATTTAAATCATCAACTCATTAGCTTTTGCACATTTCTTGCCTTGTTAGAAAATTTTGTACCAACGTTTCTACCCCCATTTCAATTTTCTCATTGAACCCGTACGTCGAACAACTTAAACTTCAATCCAACTTCTTAAACAAAGAATTATATGTTACTACGGATAAAAAAAATTTTTTTTGAGCCCCCTTGATATAAATTACTGGCTCCGTCTCTCATTGGGATATAAAGACTAGAACCTGTCACCTTCGGTGAGTAAATAACCCACTTTCCTTGTTTTCTAAATTCATTTTTCTCTTATTTTAATATCGAATGTGATATTGGCCAACAAAAATTATTGGAACAAATTAATAATAGTAGCTTTGTAGAAAGAAAACAGAAAGTAAATCACACGATGGTCCTTATAGTTTATAGACCTAAATGAGCTAGGCTTGTTTATTAACTACTCGGTACTCCTCTTTGATGCATTGTTTTCTATTTGCCCGCCCATGTACGTAGAGGCGCATCTTTAGATGAGGCTCAAAGCCGTTGATTACTTCTTGAAGCTAATTGATATTGGGGCGCACGATGGAAAACAAATCTGGAAATTGGCCAGACCTCAAATATTGTGAAATAAGAAATGGTCTCGAAGAAGAATGAGAAACACTAACAAGCTCAGTTTAGTTGGTGAATGGTCTCAATATATGTTCAAACTTACTTATTGCTCTCCATAGAAGCTGCCTATCTTAACTTGCATTGTTTGATTGTTTTACTATTTCTATTTACAACGTATTTAGCTAATTTGTTTTTTGTACTTTCGTTGAACCAATTTATGATAATATGGTAGAATGTCTATTGTGACATAGGTGAGCTCGAGGTTTGCATCAGGAACATGCGTCTAGCAATCGAAAGGAGCCAGAATTACGCTAGGTCGTCTCACCAAACTTATACTCACCTCAACTTGTACTTGTCCACCTTAATAAAATAGATGGGACTTTAATTCGTAAAGAAAGATATGGTAACTATGCTAGAAATATTTCAAAAGAATTCAAAATTCTTTTATTTTTTTATGGGTTCGAGACAATACAATATCTAAAAAGAAGACTTTGCTTGTGGATAGTAGAATGGACCAATAAGCTCATTTACAACTTATAACAAATCAGGTATGATTTTATAAAAAGAATCAATGTGATTTTATAAGTGAGCGTGATTTTTCATAAATTTCAACACTTACAAAATAACTCAAAGGGAAATTTATCAAAAATATATAAAAGTGTCACTGTATAGAAAGATGATTTAATTCTCGTCGTGATGATATGATTTGTTTCATGTAACAATTAACGGTTTGTGAGATATTTAATTTTATAAAATAAGAATGAAAGTGAGTTTTTTTTTTTTTTTTTTTTTTTTTTTTTTTTTTTTTTTTAATTCGATGAAAAATAAATGGCAAACATTTGTCCATTTGATATTTAGAGGTATATACATTACAAATCAAACTCACATATCACAAATAAAACTTGAACCCATAATTATTTGATTGATAACTTCTCACACAATATCAGTATGGCGAGACCACAAAAAAACTGCTAAAATTATCATATATAATCAATTTCATTACCAATCAATAATTTGATTAGGTAACGAATAATGTTAAATCATCATTAACAATAATTATTTTTCTAACACGTCCAAAACCTTAGCTTTCATGTAGTTTGGTTTCTTGATTTAACATTTTTCACTTTAAAAAACTCACATGAAATTAAAATCACTTCCATTATACAACTTGAATGTCGAGGGCCACTCATAAATATTACTCGTAAATCTCTGTGATTGCTAATCAACTTGAATGTCGAAGGCCACTCATGCGACAAGCATCACATTGACGTAGCAGTTTATAGTATCCGGTCCATGTAGCTCGACACCAGATTATGCTAAAAGAACGACTTAACGGAAAATGTATCATCACATGGTCTCAAGTCACCTTAACTTCTAGTAAACTGTTTGTATCAAAGAGGTACATTAACAAAAGGATAAAAATGATGAACGATGAGTGATTTAGGATGGACAATTCAATGAACCTCGTACTTCACAATATTTCGATTGTTTATATGAATCATATATGCGTTATATAGACGTAGGCACGTCTATACCATTAGTAGAGAAAAGAATAATACGATAAGTATAATGGGTCATAGTGGTATTAAGCAAATTGGGGCGATAATGATGGTTTTGATGGTTTTAATTGTTGCGACTGAAGGAACTGGACTTCCATGCTGTCACCAGGGTCCCACTTCGTGCTGCAAGGAGGATTCCAGCCTCACCGCTATGGCTCCTATGGCTTTTCAACCCACCAAGCTCGAGGTACTTGGTCGAAAGGGTCAAAAAGCTGACATGAAAATGTTCTATGCCACCAACAAGAACTAATGTATCGTTTGCTGCGTGGCTTATGGCTTGTAGCATCGTGTTATATGTGTTTCCTCTTTTGAATAAAGCAAAGTTTTGCCTCTATGAGAGCAAAAGAAACATGTATGAATGAAAACAAGTCGCTTATAATCATATGTAAGCGTAAATGTAAAATTTTATGCAAGACCGTCTGAACATATCAATAGGGCCGAAAATTCGCTCTATATAAAAAAAAGCGTCCAGGCAGATAACAGAGGAAATATATGCCCTTCGTACCGTAACCACATATATCGATCTCCATTTGAGATCATTACAAAATACAAGACCCCATCATTCATTCATATAATATAAACCTCCAAGAACACGAATATATTCCCTATAACCGAAGAGATTTATTATCCTAGATGATTTACTTGCTATGCATATATTTATAGAATTTATTTCTACCACCAACTCTCCCCCTAATCCGAAAATATATCTGCATTATCATGTTGGCGAATGTGTCTTGATTGGGGCCCAGATATCTGCTCCATTGCTGCTAGCAACTCCCATTGTATATGAAGTCGGAACCAGACACAAGCCTTTGCTTCTCAAGTTATATGAGTCTAAAGCCTACAAAATGATAACGAATAAGTCAATGGTTTTGGCACCAACTTTTAACTTGATTCATAATAACAAAATGCATAATAAGAGATAAGGGCACGCACATAAAAACATGGGTCATAAAACAAGCAGGTCGCAAGCTTGTATAATGGGTCATATGTCTGTGTTCGGGTTAATGCATCTTACGATTGTTCACCCTATTTTACTTATTTATAATAGGCTCATTATTATGTTTCATCTGTTTGCCGTCATAATTGATCATTTTCTAACGTAAATGGGTTACAATTACATGTGCCACCTTTAATGGGTTACAATTCATAGGCTATTGGTTCTCTCACCTGATACTGATCTGTTGGGTCGCTCTGAAGATAAGGCGCACTCAACACCTGAAACAAAAATCAAATACAGTATTATTTAGGTATAACGATCAAAGAAACTGAGATATAAAAGAAAGGGAGCGGGTAGTGATATGGATAGTGGCAAACCTTTACTTGATCGTGAAGAAAGTGTATGTATTCCATTGCCTCAAGAAGTACTGAAGCAGTATCTGTCTGCAGTCAAAAATCTTATATTAGAAAACTACTGGATTACACATTTACTAACGTGTTAACAATGCAAAATGGTACCAAAAGTTTATTAAACCAATGATACGGCCTTAAACTAACATAAAATGGAATAAAAGTGAATTATGTTATATCACTCAGTTGTTTGAGCATGAAGGTTTCAGTATACCTTGCCGTATGGTGAGACGAGCTGCTGAAGGGCTGCTACCCTTTCACCAACCTTTTCTTTTCTTTCCTATTAACAAAGTTAAAAACAGTGAAGCTATAATCGTCAATGATCTATGTGTTCACATATTCGAAATGCGCAATGTAAATCACTCGGGCCATAAATCTTAGTAAATGAACGTCATAGATGATCAATAACTGACAACTCTATATGAGTTTGCAGGACGCATATTCCATACAGGACAATTAGAAAAATGTGAATGGGAACCATGTTAGACAATGGCATGAATCTTATTCTACATCAAGCGTTTTCTTTACTATGTTCCTCTTATTTACTTTGTCAGTGTTTACTATCTTCCGTTTTCTATACAGACGATTTTAACTTCCAACAGGAAGAGCAATTCCCTCGTTTTTCTGGTTTAAGGGTGAAATCAGGGAAAAACATTCTTACGATACTGCTATGTTAGGAATCCAACATACAAGAACTTTATTTATGTTGAAGTCAATTAGTAAGTTCAACCAAGACAGTGAGAAGTCCATATGGAAATGCGATATTAACCTTCTTAAAAGTACGCATCAGGTGATAAGATATGATAAGACAAGGGGACAGAATAAGGAACAAGAAGAAACCTTGGAGGACATGGATAAACCGGCCTTCTGTCTTTTTGGTGTCAAAGAAGTAAGACTCCCCTGCTCAACAGATACTGGACTTCGCTTATGGTCCATCATCTTAGTCGCTGGTTCAACTCTTTTCGTCTCGATTACTGCCAGCATTAACTGTCAAGCATTGTAAACATAATAAGCAATATGTGGGCTATGTAAATACAGAACATACATATAACATAGCATACATCTTCATTAAATAGCTTTAACACTTATTTATTATAGTCCCCAATGACTACTAAACATCCAATGTGATAAATAAAAAAAGGTGGGTAGGAGTCGGGATTCGCGACAGATAGAAGGTGGGGCATTCAAAGTCAGATTGAACATATGGCGATATAAAAGCTGGTGGAGTACTATTCAGGGACAAGTTATCTACCCTGTGGTTATTAAAGGGAAATACATTTTTCCCAATGAATAGACCAGCAACTACACGAAACAAAAGGCTTAAGCTTAATTATGCATTTGTCAACTCAATAATAGAATTACGGCTCGTTCTATCAAGTTTTTACAATAAGAATGAAAGCACCAGAACGACCACATATGCAAGTTGCAAGACGTTGCTTACATTATAAATAATATTATGACCACACGGTTGTTGTGCCATGGAAGGCATAACAACCGTGTGGTCATAATTACTATGGGTATTACCACTGCGAGTGCAAGTCAATGTACTTGAGGATTTGAGGTAGTAATGTGCTCTGCATATTAAGGCATTAATTTCTTACATACTCCATAACTACATTTGATTATTTGCAACTTTATGAAATTAACAAACTCTAACAACCAAACTGAAATTACAAATGGTGGTTCGTGAACCAATAAGTGCAATGAGGGTTCAAAATTTGTTAGAATGATAACCCTGAAAAGTGGAACTCAAAGTAAAATGGCTTCAAAGAAGAAAAGAGGTACTTCCCTAAATTTTAAAAGATTCAAATCAGTTGGATGCAAATTTCGTATTGGAATAAGTTAGTTGGAATGATGGACACTGTTTTGACAAACATCCAAAAAGCTAAAAACATATCCGCTATTGCAACAACTTACAACTATAGATTGGAGGGGTGCGCCAGGCCAAGGCAATAGTGCAACAACACAAAGGCGACACATGAAGAACCCCAGCAGCAAGCTACTCTGGAGGATTCTTCCCCAATAAAAAATAAGATTAATATCGAGTGAGCCGATGGCTCACATATCATATATTAAATTGATAAGAAAAAATACTACACTTGATCTTAGCCAATAGGCCGAGAAAGGTAACCAAGAATAAAATTATGAACAAGAAGGATGCATAAGCAGTACAAAACTGTAAATTAAAATAAATACATACAGATGTTTTAGAACGAGTATGATCATTACGGCCACCCAAACACACCCCATAGCTTCCCCCGACCTATTGTCTCTTGTAGCTTCTTTGCACCATCAACATCCATTTCTACAAGCTTTTGTAAAAACAAAAAAGCACCCGCATTTACCATGTGTTTGCGACATTTCTTCGAATGAGTTAAAGACATTAGAGTTGACACAGGGTACTTGTTATCAAAATTCGGTATAGAAGGATCTAATTGCTGAACTACACTCGCTATCACTCTTTCTTCCTTCTGATAAATCCTTGTGTTCCCCGAACAAATCAATTTAACTGACAGCAATTCCCCCAACTCTCTCCGAGCCTTCGCATTACGCCCCAACCTAAAAACCCGCTTTCGCACACGGAATCCTCACTACACAACAAAAACACCCCAAACTAACATGAACAAAACTCGACAAATTCCTCGACACACAACACGCAACATTTCACGAACAACAAATCTACACCACCGCGCGAACTAATCACCCTGGCATTATCCTTAACTACAACAAACCTTGTTCAGCTATCAACAAGTCTCTACTTGACTCAACTACCAGTATTACCTTGTTCATATGTGGAATCATTTCAAAACGACAACGGGTCTTGACCGGGTCTAACCGGAATACTTAACGAATCCTTCATCTTCTTCTTCAATACTTAACGAATTCAAATTCTGATACCGTCAATCGATTCGTCTCATCAGTACGATCATGATGATATGAGTTGATTTGATTTTCGTTACGAGTAGAAAAACCCCCAATTTGGTGTTTTTGGCGCCAAATTAGGTGAGATCCCCAATGTCAACTAAGAAAAGAAACGTCAAGAGGAATGTTAGATTGCCGAAAAGATATGAAGGATCAGTTTCTGTTCTAAGTAGAACAAGTAGTCAGGAACATAGCTCAAATAACGAAACTGAAGTTGAAGTGGTTACTAGGAATCAGGATTTCACTGTTAATAGGGTACTGAAAAGAATAATTCAGGGGAAGGGGTGAGTAATGAAGTAAGTAAGTTTAGTGAAGTACAAATTGAGGCATAAAGTGCTTTTAAGTGAGATCCATTTATTTCTTTTGTTTCATCTATATCTACAAAAAAAAATATGGATTTTATTTCTTTGTTTCATCTATATCTAAAAAAAAGAAATATGAATCTTTCCCCATTAAGACATGCTAAGAGATGTGGATTACACGAGACCCACTTACTACTTAGCTAAGAGAAAAAAAGAAACACAACCTAAGGGTGGTGTCAATGGCAGCGGTATGGGCCATACCGGCGGTGAACACCGCCGCCACACGGGCGGTATGGCTCGGCGGCATTTGAAGCTTCAACGGCATGGAGCATTTATCATTCGAACGTTGGAAAAATTGTACCATTGGGAGCATAAAATGGAACGTTGGGAAGCAATAAAAAAATAATAAAAATAAAATAAAAAATAAAATTTTGCCTTCCTGTATAATGTGTGTGTGCAGGTAGAGAATAAAGCACTTTTTTTTTCCTCTTTCTTTTCTTGGAATATGTCACATGCTAATACTTAAAATGTTATTTTTTAAAGTTAAGATTCATTTTTATTATTTTTTTTAGTTTGTATTTTTTTTTTTAAATGTTATGTTGTTTATTAATGAAATATTTATGTTTTTATTAAATTGTTTAATATAATTTATGAAAAGAAAAAAAAAATTAGTTGGTGGGTTGGGAGGTATGAAAAAAGTATGGTTGCCACTAAAAAGGGGTTGAGAGGTATGAAAAAAGTATGAATGGGGTGGAATGATGTTATTGGTGGGTTGAGAGGTATGGGGTTTTTTGGGAGGCATGATTGCCACCACCCTAAGTCTCATTTCCTATACACTATAGGTCTCGTGTTCGAGTTATCATCTCCCGTGAAGTCTTTTTTATTTTATTTTTTTTATTATTATTATTTTTTAATCATTCAGCTTTATTGTCAAATTTAATTGAAGTGATTATTGATAAATTTCATCCTTGAACACATATCACACACATTAAGTGCACTCAGGTTTGTCAAACTTTGTTTGAGTGAATACATTCACAAGTTTGACACAGTCTAGTGGTAATGTGTCCTCAAAATCATAAAAACAACCAATGTTTTGAAACCCGGGTCGACCCGGCCATGTTAACCGGTTTCGGTCAAAAAAACCTGGGTTTTTAAAAACAGGTCAACTGGTTAGACCCATTGGGTTTTGAGTGACCCGGATCAACCGGGTTTGGGTTTTCTCATTTTTTTTAATAGAAAATCTGAACCATGAGTATTAAGTTCCACTTTTTTACTTTATACTTTTTCATTACAATACAACCACCATGATAACCTAGTGTCACCTACCACCAAATTTAAGTGAAACAAACACCCATAATCAATTAATCACCGATAATTACAAGCACTCACATAGTAACCCCAACATAAGTGATTGTCTGATGGAGGTAATTTTGACTTTTTATTTTTTTATTTTCCGTAATTAAGGGGCTACTTTTGTTTGATATGACTGGTTAGGAAATTATGCATGTTTATATCCTACGAGATTACAAAATTATGCATATTTATGTATCAAAAATATTATCTAGGTTTATAAAATTAAGCAGGTTCTTTGCTTTTTTTCACAGCAAAGTAGTGTTTGGACAGCAGAAATGGATTTTGGGACATGTGCATAAAACCGGGTCTAACCGTGTTGACCCGGCGGTTGACCCGCCAACCTGGTGACCCGGCGACTCGGTCGGGTCGATCACATACCCGGTTTTCAAAACATTGAAACAACCATCATTTAAACTTCGCTGGTTGAAAATCTTGAGATTGCCCGAGAAAAATCCAGGACCGGCTTTGGAATACATTCGAGACAAATAAGTTTGACTATCCCGGATAACGTGAACTAGGATCCTTCTCCATTTTCAAATAACAATGATAAAAAGTTGCGTAATTATTTATTGATTTATGAATCTGAAGAACGAAGATGATACTAGCCGAAACATATATGTCCTATATTTTGGAGCTTAACTAACGCCCAATTAATATCGAATATTTTTCATGTGTAGAAAACTAACAAAACTAAAGCCAATGATATTCCTAATGATGTTAGCTTCTTAGCGGTTCAAGAAATATGCTATTTTCTTATTAAATCCATCATATAGAGTTAACTACATTTTTGCTCCTTGTGGTTGTACATGGATTTCACTTTTTGCCCAATTTTCAAAAAAGTTATGATTTTAGTCCAAAACTTGTAGTTTGGTTCCACATTTGGTCCAATTTTCTAACGAAGTTAGTTCAGTTAGTTAAGTGTAGCAACATTAGTCTTTTAACCTAATGGTCGTTTGCAACATTAGTCATTTATACCAAAGATCGTTTGCAACGTTAGTCCTTTCGGTTAGTTAGTACTTTAAAAAAAAATTCTAAAAAAATATTTCAAAAAAAAATTCAAAAAAAATGTTTTTCGTATAAAATTTTTTTTTCCAAAAAAAATAATTGGAAAAAAATTCTTTTAAGAAAAAAAAATTATTTCAAATAAAAATTTTCTTAAAAAATTAGAAAAAAAAAATCTAAAAAAAAGTTTTTTTTTTTTATCAAAAAAACTTTTCTTCCTAAAAAAATAATCCAGAAAAAAAAATTTCTAGATTTTTTTTCTAAAATAAAACTCTAAAAAAGATCGAAAAAAATTCTAAAAAAAACTTTCCTAAAAGAATTTTCTAAAATACAAAATTCTAAAAAAAAATTATTTCAAAAAAAATTCTAAAAAAAAATTTATTTTAAAAAAAATTCTATAAAATTTTTTAAAAAAATTTCAAAAAATTTAAAAATGACAATGCTAAAAAAATTTCTATTTTTTTTAATTCTAAAAAAAACGAGTGTAAAAATGTGTGTCAACTTTGGTTTTTTAAAAGTTTTTTTTTTTTTTTTTTTAAACGTATATACATTTTACACACATTGTTGCAATGTATATACGGCATATAAGAGACATAGATGATACGTAATTATAGTCTCTAATAGAAACACTATAAGATTTATAAGCGCTAAATTCCCATTTAAACATGCTTTTGATTTCTGCATTCGTGTTCAAACAAAATACTAACATGTTATAAACTACATTAAATTTTGCTTTAGAAATTTATTTAAAATTTTTTTCCTAAAAAAATTCTCAAATTATTTTTTTCGGAAAAAAAGTTTCTTATAGAATTTTTTTTGAAATTTTTTTAGAATTTTATTTTAGAAAAAAAAATTCTAGAAATTTTTTTTCTAAAAACATTTTTTTCCGAATTATTATTTTAGGAAGAAAAGTTTTTTGACAAAAAATACTTTTTTTAGAGTTTTTTAAGAAAACTTTTATTAGAATTTTTTTTTTCTTAAAAAAAATTTTCGAATTTTTTTTTTTGGAAGAAATTTTTTACAACAAAAAAACATTTTTTTAGAATTTTTTTTTAAGAAATTTTTTATTCAAAAAAAAAATTAGAATTTTTTTTTTCTTAAAATTTTTTTTTTCGAATCATTTTGTTTGGAAAATTTTTTTTTAGAAAAAAAAAACATTTTTTTAGAATTTTTTAAGTAATAACTAACTGAAAGGACTAACATTGCAAACGATCTTTGGTATAAAGGACTAACGTTGCAAACGACCGTTAGGTTAAAGGACTAATGTTGCCACTTTACAATTAGACTTAACTAACTGAATTAACTTCGTTAGAAAATTGGTCCAAAAGTGGAACCAAACTAAAAGTTTTGGACTCAAATCACCACTTTTTTGAAAATTTGACCAAAATTGAAATCCATGTACAACCACAAGGACCAAAAATGTAGTTAACTCCATCATATAAATAACGGCATCAAACATCCATCATGGAATACAAAGAATTAACAACTAGAAAAAATCGAAATCACGAGAACGGATAACGATGATATGTGTGATGATACTGGCGCTGCTAGGAACCACTACAATGGCGTCAAAACCATTTCTATTCGATGAACGTCCGGATGAAGTTTGTTGCTACCCCGGTTACCCTTGTTGCACTGTCCCTCTTCCTCCTGGTCCTGACTCCTTATGATGAGGATGATAACGGTACAGTTAAAGTTGTCCTTGCACCTTCCCCTATGACTCCAAGTCCGTGATCTTGATTCAAGATATGTGGACTTACAAAGATCGATGTAATTGTGTATGTGATATAAAATCTTGAGTTATAATAATGGCATGCATGCATGTAGTGCCAGTTAGAGTTTTGTCAAAGTCAATGGCGGAGCTTAAAAAAGAATTTGGGAGGGCCGAGACAATTTTTTCCGGAAAAACATTAAATGAGATGTCCGAGATGAAATTTTTTATTTTAAACATATGAAATCGCGAAAAAAAAATACAATAACAGGCTTAGGCGTAAGGGGGCCGGGACCCTTCCCGGTCCTAACTAAGCTCTACCCTGGTCAAAGTTAAGAACTTAATTTTACACAAATATAATAATTAAATGAGGATTACAGAATTGGGATTGCGGGTGATTTGATGGCTAAGCATATGGGTGGTAATTTGTGCCCAAAATAAAAAATTGGCTAATTTTGTCAAATTTGTAAAAGATTTGGGCACATTTAACCCCCTTCTTTTTTTTAAATAGGCATATATTGCCCATTGAAAAGAAAGATGGGTACAAACGGACACATATTTTCTCTTAACTGGAGAATATTACAATTGTTTTTAAATAAAAACTTATAAATATAATATATTTAATTTTTTAAATATAAATAAGATGTTATGTTTGAAGAATTTATTTCGTCGTTTTGGATCTTTTCTAAAGCGATTTGTATAATATGCGCCTGTTTGGCCCGTGCCCGTTTAGCCCGTTGCCCATACCCGCCTGGCCCGCCCGTTTTCATGGTATCTTACAAACATTAGGTCTCGTGTTCGAGTCATCATATTCGATAAAGTAACCATTTTTTTTTTTTTTTTTTTTTTTTTTTAACAGAGGCGGACCTACAGTTGTTACCTTAGACACCGAAAATTGCTAGAAAGTAGAAACATATGCAACAAAATTATGGGAACTACCTTAGAAATTAAACGCGAACCACCTTGGTAGCTAAAAGATCGTGACTCTTTAAAAACATGAAGTGACTTACTACATTTTTTGAGCGCCGGAAAATCAAAGAGGTGGTCGGATAAGAAATGAGAAAGTTAGAAAGAGAATAAAATGAATTTTTGATGTTTTACTTTTGCAGGAGTTGTATTCCCCATGTAAACTATTGTTACTTTTTTCACTTTTGCTCCTTATAAAATACGAGTAATTGATTTTTAACCCTTGAGCATTTGATAAGTCTATTTATCATTTTCACAATGACCACAAAAAGAAACGTAACTCATTTAAAAATTATAGACCCTGTATTAAAAATTATAGACCCTGTGAATTTTTATATTTCAAAGTATTATTTCTTAATTTTTTACTACCTATTGTGTTGGTTATATCTTTACTTGTTTTCTGCAGTATAAGCTAACGTTAATACTTAATAGTGCTAAATGGTAGGTCTCATATTCTTCTTTTCTTTCTTTTGATTTTTCTCTTTTCCTTTTTATCTATGACTATGTCTTCTCGATGTTATTAACTAAAGTATATTTCTATTATATAGTAAGATTCTGGATCTTTTATATTGTCGAATCTAAACAACAACTAATACACAATCATGTGGGAGCGGGATACGAAGAGTTAAGATGTAAGTAATCATATATACCCGGAAGTAAACCTGATGATAAGAAATCGCTATAAGAAAGACATTCACTCAACACTTGTGCTCTTAAGAACTACGTACTACAATGGCAACAAAACCATTTCCATAGGATGAACGTCCAGATAAAGTTTATTGCTACCCCGGTTTCCCTTGTTGTACTGTCCCTCTTCCTCCTGGTTCCGATGATAAGGATGATAATGGTGTTAAAGTCGTCATAGTACATTCACCTGTGGCTCTTGGTCCGTGATCTTACCAAATACTAGTAGTAATTTGTGTTTGCCAAACAATAAAATGCAAATAGTATGTGTTTTTAATTGACTACAAAATAGTGGCTGGTGCACCCAGTGCTGGCAATTGAGTACATTCAAATCCTATAAACCATTAACAATGATAAATATAAATAGTTATTAGCTTAACAAGAACAACTTTTTATATAAACTAATTTTAAGATGAGAAATAGCAGAAAACCTTAACAGTTGGGCGAAACTAGTTAACAAGGAAATAGCTTAACTGTTATTAGACTATAAGTTCACAAAAGCTAATTTCTAAATCCTATAAGCTCAGTCCTACTAACAACTGATCTAAAAAACTAAATCAATCACTTAACTAGGCTAAAATAAACTGAGAAGCACAGATTCAACAATTTAAAATTCTAGAACCAAACAGTCTAACATACCCTAGTTTAAGCTATCCTACAAGCTTCTATACTAAAAGCTAGTTCCTAAAAGACTTAAATAATTCAAGTTCAACCGCCAAAGATCTTGTGAAATGAAAATCAGGCGAAAATGAGCTTATGAAAGCTTGAGAGAAGCTGCTAAAGTGAGGGCTTGTTGGGACAGATATGAACTGATGGTGCAGGGTAACATGTTCTAAAGGGGCTATTTTGGTGCTACTAAAAAACTAAGAAAAGGTTGAGATAAAAATTTATAAAAATGTAAATCAACAAAAATAGCAAACAAATATCAAACCTGCCAAATCTCAGATCAAGGGAACTATAAATGAAGATACTAAAATTCGAAAACAAAGTTCTGTTTGAAAACTACCTTGTGGAGCAGGGTATAACAGGCCTAAAGGGGAGGGGGGTTTAAGGCGAGGGAAAAGCTAAAAATTAACTAAATCAATCTTAAACAAACTAATGTAAAAATAAGCAGGTTATAAAAGAATAAAAGCAAAGAGAAACCAAAAAGCTATATGGGCTATTTGATGCACTAAACAGCTAATGGGGTAACTAACAGGCCTCATAAAGCACTCAATTAAGCTCTAGATTACTAAATAAGCACACAAACATTAAGACAATCTATAAAAAATTATGATTACCAATCAACAAATTCAATTAACAAGCTGGGAAACAGCTCATGAAAGAGGACTAATTGGATAGTTGAGATGCTGATGCAGAAATGGCAAGATGAGTAAACTAAGGTTCTTGGTCAATTAAGTTTCAATTCCAGAATGTGCACAACTGCTATAGCATAAACTAAACCTGATGAAAGTAAAATTAACAACTAACAGTGGTCCTAATCCAAATCTACCCTTATGACTACTACTTAAGGATTATAAACCTCAAGAATTAAACAACTAATACTAATCCTATTTAACTACTTGCAACTGGTTCAAAACACTCGATTACTACTCATAATTTCAAGCTACAGCTAATTGGAATCCAAAATGAGACCTAAACCTAGTTTGACTATAAAAGTCAACATGAACCAAACACCCCTTTACATTAGGTCTGTCATAGATTCAGGTAGGTTAAAGTGAAGTTAGCCAAAGCCAAGCAACTCAGATTATCAAAAAGCTAAACAAAGTTGAAATGGACAATAAACTATAGGAGATAAGCACTATGATATAAACTGCAAGCTAAATCATTCTAACACTAATATTTTTGTATTTTTGAGGTTTATGATAAAAAAAAAAAATACAGACCATAAGAATCTAAACTGAAAATAACAACTAAAAATCAACTATAAACTGAGATAAGCAGTTAAATGAACAAAATAAGTTGCAAACCTTAGAGGTAAATGGAATCACTCCAATCATTAGACCCATTCTATAAGCCTATAGGATTAATAAGTAACTAATTATATACCGTACCTAAGTGATTCAATAACTTTCCACACCTCCTACCTGTCACCAATTTAACATTTAAGATAGTAATTCAATAACTTTTCGTAGTTCCTACCCGTCACAGAGTAAAGATAGAAATTCAATGACTTTCAATTGTTCATGGTTCCTACCCATCACCGATTTAGATAGACACATTCGCTACTTTTCGCATATATTAAGATTGTAATTCAATAACTTTTCATAGCTCCTACCTGTCACCGATTTAAGATAGAAATTCAATAACCGGGCTCTATTAAAGGGGCTCTATTTCACAATCTCTAGTAGTGATTGAACCAATCTATTGCCGCAGAGGTGAAATAACTACTTGTTGCTATGATGCCAACACGCCACTAGCAACTAACCACCATGGCTTTAAACTAATAAGTAATAACAATGATGCACAACAAGGATTAATTACTAAGAATAAAATTCTGAACAACAAGGATGCACAAGCGGTACAAAACTGTAAATTAAAATAAATACATACAGATGTTTGAGAACGAGTATGATCATTACGGTCACCCAAACACACCCCATAGCTTCCCGCGACCTATAGTCTCTTGTAACTTCTTTGCACCATCAACATCCATTTCTACAAGCGTATGTAAAAACAACAAAGCACCCGCGTTTACCATCTGGTTTGCGACATTCTTCGAATGAGTTAAAGATATCAGAATCGACACAGGGTAGTGGTTATCAAAATTCGGTATAGAAGGATCTAATAACTGAACTACACTCACTATCACTCTTTCTTCCTTCCGAAAAATCCTTGTGTTCCCCGAACAAATCAATATAACTGACAATGCTCTCACAGCCGCTTGTTTCTCCTTGATCGCCTTCCCATCCAACATACTGATCAACGGTCCTATACACCCCACAGCTCAACAATTCAACAATCCTAACCAAAAAACCCTCATTAACAATAAACTCCACCACCCGTTCATCAAACGCCAAATTCTGAAAAACCACCTTAAACTCACAAAAACGCTACTCCTAACAACCATCACCTTCAAAGCATCATCTTCCCTAACCAAATTACTCAAACAACCAAATCCATACTCCTGCACCAAAACCGTCCCAGGCTTGACAACTCTCAACAAAAACACCCCTATCATCAACAAAACTCGGCAGATTCCTCAATACACAACACGCCACATTACGCGATTTCGTTGTCCCACTCTCACACAGCTCCAACACGTGTATAATCACCCTAGCATTATCCTTAACACACGCATAGCTACTACCTGATTCTAACAACCTTCACCTATCAACACGTGTCTACTTGACTCAACTACCACTAACCAAAGTTGTTCTTATGTGGAATCATTTCAAGCCCACAATGGGTCTTGCCCGTATATAACCGGGTCTTGACCGGATATGACCGGGTCTAAGCGGAAATGACCGGGTCTTGATCGGAAATGACAGGGTCTAACCGGGTCTTACCCGGAAATGACAGGGTCTAACCGGATCTTGACCGGGTCTAGGCCGGATATGACAGAGAATATGTTTCTTATTACTTTTAACATATAAAAGCATTCACCTTTTTTTTTTTTTCTTCTGCTCTTTAATTTGCAATAGTGTCTTAAATGGATTGTATTTGAGAATGAAACATGAGAGTGTGTGTGTATAGATATTTTTCTTTCATTTTTCCTCTTTAATTAATTTGCTACAATGTCTTAATGGATTGTATTTGAGAAATATCACTTATGAAAGGTTGATCAAATGTTCGAGTCGTCTCAGTTGCCATACACATTTTTAACCTTTTTTCTTTATTATTATTATTATTATTATTATTATTATTATTATTATTATTATTTTTTTTTTTTTTACCATTATGTTATTCTGGTTATTGTTATTGGCTTTCACATGCATTCAAATAGTGCACTTAGGCTTATTAACACAAAAATAGTGAATTTTTAACCATTAAATTTTTGGTTTTGTTGATACTATAGATTAGCCAAACACCATTTTAGTTGGTTTAGTTTTACTTTCAAGTTAGGCGAAAATTTTGGATACGTTCACGAGGCAAGCTCAAACTAAGCTTTAGAAAGTTTGAATTCAGCTCAGAAAGCTCGATTCATTTATGATGTGTTTATACACCAACTAAAATTGAAGTATAAGATAAAGTTCAAATTCGTCTCGAGCTCGGCTTGAAAAACTCGATACATCCATAAATTTGTATTTACTTTTATTGTATTTATATATAAGCTTGTAAGAGCTCGACAATGACTCAAGTCGATTATATATAAGCTCGAGTTCGGCTCGATAAACATTTCGAGCTCACTTTCTGGTCTCGAGCTTTGAGACTCAATAAAATTCAGCTCAAACACGCTCGAGTTATTCGACAAAAGCTTGACTCGTTTACACCCTAAATTCAAATACTTAGTATTTAAATTCCCTATTTATTTTACTACGTATCTTTTTGTCCTGTTTAAAAGAAACTTTTCTAACATACAAAAATGAAAGTGTGAATTATTTGAAGACTAAAGCTCATTACTTATTGAACCGCAGGTCTCGCGTTCGAGCCGTCAAATAATGCACGCTTCTTTTTCCTCAATTTTATTATTTTGTCTTCTTCTGAATTCTGAAATACTGACCAGCAATAGTTTTTATGAGTTGCAACTAATAGATATCAACACAAATGTACATGGAAAAAAACTTGTAGGTTCTAATCTAACGCGATGCGAAAACATATATACGGGTGTACATCAATTCCTTGCCAATTTGTATGTTTTTATTGCTTCATTTTTAATCAATAGCATATATTTCACCAACGCTTTTATATCCTTGGAACACGGTAGCGTCAACTTATTAAAGTATTAATATTCTTTGAACAAGTTGAAAAGAAAAAGAGAAATCTGATATTAAAGTAAAGTAGCAAAACATGTTCGATTTTGGAATTAGCTAGTTGGTAACTCGAAGGCACGTTATTGCAGTAGTTTGCAACTGAGATCCGACGCATCACAAAATTAGATGGAGTACAATGTCTATCAAATAGTAATCAAGTTTGATATTTGTTTCTATTAAGTCATTTTAACTTTATCATAATTTTAAAAACAATTCAAAGTTTTAAAAATGTTTCCTTTTTGTGAAATTCTTATGTTAAAGTGACATGAACAAAACACTTCTCAATCTTGATTATTATTTCGTTGTTATTTTATTTTATTTTTTTTCTTGTTTGGGAATGCATTGATTAGTTGTACATAAAGTTAGTTGGTAGTAGTTATATTCAAAAAGTGGATGTTTATTATTAAGTTACAACTGATAATGTATATATGGCACTTTAAGCACACTATTTTAAACAATTTCAAAAGAATAAAACAATTTTGAAACACTAATGATATTTTTGGTCGATATAAAGTGTGAGTGACCAAATTGAAACACTATTGAAACATGACTATTATCTGGTGAAAAAAGTAAATGCTACTTCAATTCAAAATAAATGAAAAGTACCATAGACCAAAATAAAGAAAATTTGACAGTAGTATAGTTGTTATTTTTGGTAAAAATATCAATGCATTTGAGTATGTTTGATATAAAGTTTGAGTGGTTAAACTAAAACACTAATAAAATTTGGTTGTTATTAGATGACACAAGTAAATGCTACTTCGATTCAAAATAAATCATATGTATCATAGACCAAAACAAAGGGGAAAAAAGACATCAGTGTAGTTGTTGTTTTGGTAAGAATATCAATGCATTTGAAGCCTCTTGAGATGGACGTATATAATATCATAAATAGTAAATATTGAAACTGAAACTTGAGAGTGTGTGTGCCTTGCTGGCTAAGAATTAAGTCTCATAAGTGGTGGTCATGTGTGTCGAGCCAGCATGAACTAGGCAATTTTTTTTTTCTACTTTTGCTCTTTAGTTTGTTAGGTTAAAGTCACGTGAGTTGATCGACCAAAACATTAAAAACCATAATTTCCTGAATGAAATAGTGCACTCAAATTTATCAACACGAAAATAATACATTTTTCAAATATTTATCAAGTTTAGAAAATTAACAAAAGCTAGTGATAATCTTCAATGATGTTAGTTTACATCTTTGTAATCTTGTCAGATGTAGAAATATGCCATTTTCTCACTAAATTTCACATTTAAATAACTTCATTAAGCATCCACCATGGAATACAAACATTGAAACTAGAAGAAATTATGGCTATCTTTAGAAAGGTTATGATGATATGTGTAAAAGCAATTCTATTTCATTCTATCAACTACGTGGATAGGTCGTTGGCTAAGGATGACACTCTATGAGTAGCAGGTCTTGAGTTCGAGTCAGCTACCCTTCCTCGTTTTTTTTTTTTTTTTTTTTTTTTTTTTTTTTTTTTAATAATAATAATAATAATAATAATAATAATAATAATAATAATAATTATTATTATTATTATTATTATTATTATTAATAATATAATAATAATAATAATAATAATAATAATAATTATTATTATTATTATTATTATTATTATTATTATTATTATTATTATTATTTTCATCTTTTTCTTTCACTTTTGCTCTTTCATTTCTAATTCACTACAAAATAGAGAATAGTGCATCCATGCTATCAATCGAGTACATTCAAATCCTTAATTGATAAACCATGTTTTCTCTATGTTATCATGACCTTTTCTGTAAACCTCCATTGATGGTTTTATTATCAATGATAAATATAGACAGTAGTTGATAGAATGAAATGGAATTGCAAAAGAAACAACACGTAAAAGCAAGTAACAAATATAAACTCATTCAAGTATCAAATAGCACATATTGCGGAAGCTAGGATCAATAATAACACTTATAAAGATAACTAAAACATAAATAAGAACATACCCGATGCACTTCAATAAACCTTGAACTTGTGTAAAATAGATCAATGATAAACCCCTTACCGTTTTGTTTATCGATCTCTTGATAATTACTATAGTGAGTAATTACCTCGTTCTTGTACACACAAACTACCAACGAATAAAGGTTTATGCAAGTAAACGTAAACACTTGTTTTAGCTTATAAAAAATCGACCCAAAACCCTTGCTTGCTCTCCAAGATTGATCTAGTATAAATACAAGGCCTTAGGGTTAGACTTACATATCTTTTGTGCACACACACAAACCCTAAAGTTTTCCCTTGTCATTATCGTTGAATATAAACAAGTTGAAAAGAAAAAGAGAAATCTGATATTAAAGTAAAGTGGCAAAACATTCTCGATTGTGGAACCATGGACGGACCTACATGTATGCAAGGTGCGGCACAGACTACACCCGATTTTAGATCACTAAGTGTAAAAAGAATTCAAAACTGTCGTTTTTGTAGTATGTGCAACCCCCAATTTTTTTCTACTTTCGTTTCTTACGGTGTAACTTTAGTTAGCCTAATATTTCTTTTGTGCAACACCCTTTTAAAAATCATGGGTCCGTCAGTGGAACTAGTTGAGAACTGGAAAGCATGTTATTGTAGTCGTAGTTTGCAACCAAGTTTCGGAAGTATCACGAGAATGTCACAACGATGCATCGCAAAATTAGATGGAGGACAATGTCTCTCAAATAGTAGCATCAAGTTTGAGATATATTCCAATTTAGTCAATCTAACTTTATCGTAATTATAAAACAACTTAAAGTTTTAATATTGTTTCATTTTTGTGAAATTTTGTATGGTAGATTAACCTGTATAAAACACTTCTTAAATCTGGTTATTATTTCGTGGTTATTTTTTATGTTTGATTGGTTGTACATAACACTGGTTAGAAGTAGTTATATTTAAAGGTTGAGCGGTTTTTTTTTTTTTTTTTTTTTTTTTTTTTTTTTTTTTTTTTTTTTTTTTAATTAAGGTTTAGCATGATAATGTATATGATATGTTTTAAGCACACCAATTTTGAACATTTTCATAAGAATGGAACAATTTTGAAACATTGATGATTTTTATGATTGATACAAAATTTGAATGACCAAATTATAACACCAATGAAATTTGATTATATTAGCTGACACAAGCAAATGTTTCTTCAATTCAAAATATATTTCAAGAGTATTATAGACCAAAACAAAAGAAAAAATATGATAGTATAGTTGTTATTTTTTGTTAAAAATATGAAAGCACTTGAAGCCTCTTGAGATGAGGTACATATAACATCATGAACAATAGATAAATAATTTGTATATGAGAATGAAACTTGAGAGTTTGTGTGGCTTGCTAGCTAAGCTTGATTTCCTATAAGTGGTAGGTCAAAGACTCGCTCTCCTAATAACTCTATCCGTTTATAAATGGGAAGTGATTGGCACATTTTCAAAAGTTATTGGCACACTCAACAGTACAAGCAGTTAAAGCATGTTATACTTAAAATACAATTGTCTAATGCAATCAATGGAGTATGCTAATAAATTATGAAAGTGTGCCAATCATTACCTTTTATAAATCTATACTACTTATAATACATCTTTGACCCTCTCTCATATTAATTTTTTAAGATTACCAAAAATAGATTTTTTAAGTAAATACAAGTAAATAAGCATAATTTACAAGTATTTAAAGCACAAATAAAACTAAAAAACACTATTTAACCCATACAATTAATACACTATTAAAAACACCCCTTCACCAAAATATACAACTACTAGCTTATACACCCGTGGATTCACGGAGATTTTTAAAGAAATTATTCATTAAGAAGTTGAGTATGTGGATAAAGTAATAAAAAACAACGAACGTACACATGTCCAATTATATATTTTTTTTGAAGGAATAATATCCTATAAACAATTATGTTTGTAATTATTAATATAATAAACGTCCATCGACATCTCCAATTTTGATTGTCTTAAAGAGAAAATGTATGTAACTATCATGCATAAGCGGTTACAAGATTTAAGGAGTGTTTGGTACAATAAGATATTTAAAAGAATGGCACCTAAAACACAATAGATAACCTGTATTAAATTCTTGTAAAATATTTGATCAATTCGTATCTTCTCCTAATATGAGTTTTCAAACCAATTACTATCATACAAAACCATTTATATCCCGTTGCAATGCATAAAAGAATAATGAAATGCTACTTGTATTCTTCTAGTATGAAAAAGAACAATTTGTAACCAACTAATACAACATAATAGTGCGAAAGATTGGTAAAAATCACAAAATATTTAAAGCCGCTACGAAATCAACTTAGGGCCCGTTTGGTTTGTAGATGGGGTTAGGATTTGGATTTGATTTGATTATCAGTGAAACTACATTATAAAAGAAATATGTTATTATTTTACTAAATTATATACTAATAAAAAAGAGAATATTAGAGGAAGAAAATAAAAAAATAAAAAAATAAAAAATGTTGGTAGTGGATTGTCATACTAACCCCACCTTGTGCTTTAGGAATTTGCTTATCTTGAGTCCGAATATTTGTGATATGTTTTTGAACCAAACATTTTTTTTTTTCTCTAAATCCTAAACCCATGAACAAACACCCCAAAGCAAACAGCCCCTTAATTTTAGTATGAGTTATCTTTTATTTAAATACAGATCATTAAGAGTAACACTATGACAAACAATGTTTGCTTATGCGGTCAAGGCCCAAAATCCGCCACAAAAAGGCTAGGTACATAGTAGTTCCATAAATACTAACTTTAAAGCTAACCAAAAAACATAAGACAAAGTAGTTAATTCTAGACATACTAACTTGGAAAAAGAGAGAATTTATTAGCACGTTTGTATCACATAAATAGTTGTAAAGATAAACAAAGATTCATAAGTATAGTTTTAAGGTCGAGCCTCTATCTCTATATAAAGAACCAACTCACTCCAAACCGACTAATTTTTCATTGCACAAACTACATATCCCATCCAATTTGTTATATATTAGTTCAAAAAAAGGGAACAAAGGAAGGTCTCTATAACAACAAAACTGGTTGGTTAAAAGGTAGTAGTTTCCATAGGTTCACAAACAAATTCTGCAAAGATCAATTTATGTTTGTTTTAATTACCTACCTTTGAGTAATAAAGTTACATTGATATTAGACTTAGCAACAATTATATATAGTTACTCAACTGAAGAAAACAAAATCAAATATAAAAAGCAGAAAATTGATTCATAGACATTTTATCGAACATATGGTGTGAACAGGAAAAGTTTCACAATAGAAAAACATGTACCTGTCATCAAGATTGAATTCCATGTGACCACGATTCCTACAAAAGAAAAGAAAAAGAAAAAAAGGAAACACATGTTCCAACAATTACATCAGCTCGCTAACATACAATTGTTATAAGATATACAAAGAAAAGGTCCATAAGATACCTGTTGTTGAGTTCGTCGCATCGAACAGTGACCACCCACAAACCATCCTTCCTCTTCATAACCTGATATAAATTTGATCCAAGCATAATTATAATGATTGTATATAAATTGAATCCAAGTACAACTAATATATTCATAGAACACACAAATTATAAAAACTAATTCATGAATGTAATTTTCTGTAATATTTTCTTGGGTTTAGCAACACATAAATGAATTGAAATAAAAAACAGATAAATATAGGATTTAAATTCAAAAATCATAACTTATTTCGGAAATTTTTTTAATGCATTGCAATTAATGGTGGAGTTGAAACTGCCATTTTTTATTTAATTATAATGAGTAAGGATTGTAAGAAAATTAATGGTAGATGTAATTAATTTTATGTGATTGAAAGAGTATTGAAGAAGCTTTGACTTTATGTGTGTTTTTGACAGAGTAAAGTATTAAAAATTCTATGTATGCAATGTATTGTACCTTCTTTTTTTTTGGACCAATCACAGGAAAGCCACATCAGACAATTAATTGCAATGGCTGCATTATTAGGTGGTACAAAACTCTTGTTTATTATATTAGATAGATAGATAAAGAACCAACTCACTCCAAACCGACTAATTTTTCATTGCACAAACTACATATCCCATCCAATTTGTTATATATTAGTTCAAAAAAAAAGGAACAAAGGAAGGTCTCTATAACAAAAAAAACTCGTTGATTAAAAGGTAGCAGTTTCCATAGGTTCACAAAAGAATTCCGCAAAGATCAATTTAAGTTTGTTTTAATTACCTACCTTTGAGTAATAAAGTTACATTGATATTAGACTTAGCAACAAATATATATAGTTACTCAACAGAAGAAAAAAAAATAAAATAAATAAAGACAAACAAACAAAATCAAATATAAAAAGTAAAAAATTGGTTTATAGACATTTTATCAAACATATGGTGTGAACAGGAAAAGTATCACAATAGAAAAACATGTACCTATCATCAAGATTGAATTCCATGTGACCACGATTGCTACAAAAGAAAAGAAAAAGGAAAAAAGGAAACACATGTTACAACAATTACCTCATCTCGCTAGCATACAATTGTCATAAGATATACAAAGAAAAGGTCCATAAGATAGATGTTGTTGAGTTTGTCGCATCGAACAGTGCCCACCCACAAACCATCCTTCCTCTTCATAACCTGATATAAATTTGATCCAAGCACAATTAGAATGATTGTATATAAATTGAATCCAAGTACAACTAATATATTCACAGAAGACACAAATTATAAAAACTAATTCATGAATGTGATTTTCTGTAATTTTTTCTGGGGTTTAGCAACACACAAATGAATTGAAATAAAAACACGGATAAATATAGGATTTAAATTCAAAAATCATAACTTATTTTGGATATTTTTTTTAATGCATTGCAATTAATGGTGGAGTTGAAACTGCCATTTTTGATTTAATGATAATGAGTAACGATTGTGAGAAAATTAATGGTAGATGTAATCAATTTTAGGTGATTGAAAGAGTATTGAAGAAGCATTGACTTGGTGTGTGTTTTTGACAGAGTAAAGTATTAAAAATCCTGTGTATGCAATGTATTGTACCTTCCTTTTTTTTGGACCAATTACAGGAAAGACACATCAGACAATTAATTGCAATGGCTGCATTATTAGGTGGTACAAAACTCTTGTTTATTATATTAGATAGATTTAACCACAATATACAATCTAATTATGCTTCCAAAACATTAAGCTTCCAAAAAATTTGATCAAGATGGTGTGTACATGTCAAACGTTATATATCGAGAAGTTCTTCGTGTAGAGTAAAATATAAATGTGTGTAGGATTTTCAATATGGTTATGCATATATTGTAAAAGACTTTATCATATGAATTTGTAGTCTCATTAATAAATGTATGTTATTCAATTATTGCACTTTATACAATATCATTAAGTATTTGATATACTGATTATTTGTCTGTGACGGACATGCAGACACGCCACTAGATATTTGGTGTCATTAATATTTATTTTAAGGTACCCGCCGCTGCAACGCGCGGATACCCTACTAGTACTAGGTGAAACATTTATGTTTATATTTTGGTACTAAGGGATGTAGTGATGTACTATAGCTGAAACATATGCCCAATATTTTGATGCTAGGGATGTACTTATTTTTTTTTTTTTTTTTTTTTTTTTTTGGAATATTCATCAAGCTTATAAAAATAACAAAAGCTACTGATAATCTTCAAGATGTTAGGGCATGTCTGCTTGGAGGTTTTTGAACTCAAGGAAAGGAAAAGTAATCAAAAGCGATTGTTGGTTGGATATAAACAAAGCGATTAGAAGTAAGCAAAATACTTGATGCAAGGAAAAAAAATGCATTATTACTTAATGTAAGGGGAAAAGATTTTACATGAATACTTAATAAGTAGCAAATATAAACCCTTGTGAAGACAAAAAATAAAAATAAAACACAATCATAAAAGTGTACACGCAAGTTCAAAGTCCATCAATGGCATTATCAAAAATCAAAACAATAAAAGATAGGTGTGATATGTTTGTTAGTTTTAACACAAATATAAATAATTGATTTCTTAGTTCTTATGAAATTCTGGTCACGTGTACGAGTTATCTAGTTAATCCCTTTTTTTTTTTTTTTTTTTTTTTTTTTTTTTTTTTTTTTTTGTCTTCTAAAGTAGTTTTCTATTACTAGTAATATTAGTGTTACTGACGAATTTATTAATAAAGTTCATCTTTAAACATCTCACACATTAAAATAATTGGGGAATTGCATATGCAATATTTGAATGGATATATATGCAATGCACTTTGATTTATCAAAACAATGATAATGGATTTCATCCATTAATTTTCTGGTTTTATTTATACAGCGACACTATTTTTATTGGTTTAGTTTTACATTCAAGTGGTTAAAATTACGAATGGGTTCACAAGAACTGTAACTAGAAAATTTGACACTTTAGGGCCGTATTTAAGTCATATCGAATATTTTGCAAGTGTAGAAATGTATGTTGGTTATTTTTAACTTGAGAATAAATAAGTTTATTTGAGAATAAAAGATGTTGGTGTCGGTGACATGAAGGCTAAGCATTGTCTCTTATAAATGTGTGTCACGTTCATACAAATCTCGTCATATCGACACATCTTGTACTATATCTAAACCTCTAAACTTAAGCAATTACGGGAATTAAAGGATGCATGTTATCGGTTTTGGATCATAACCGGTTCAAAAAATCGATTTTGGACCACAACTATTATCATACATCTGAATCTTTTCCTTAAGTTTGAACAAACCATACATCTAAACATTAATGTATGCATGACTTACTAAAAAGATTTAAAGTAGGTATAGAAACCTATTATATAACTTGTTTGAACAAATAATGCATCTAAACACCTCATCACAATCATAACCTGCTTTAAATAATGGATTTTTCAAACGAAAGAGTGTATATTTCTCTTTTGTCCTTTAATTAGCTTTAAGTTTATCTTCTTTTTTTTTCTTTTTCGTCTTTTAACTCAACATATGCCACAGACCAGGCTCTAAGACCAACTTAAGATTTTACTTCCAAATCACAAATTTTAAATTATTAGTGCATGTAAATTGGGTTTCTTTTCCATAAATATCCAGTTATCTAAGTGACTAGTTTTAAGCATTTATCCGAAACAATCATTGTCTTTACTTCTAGTTTTGTATATCTTATTGATTCTTTTCTTTTTTAAAAGGAAAAGTAAAATAAAGTAAAAGCTAATAGTTCATGCTGCTAAATGTTAGTAATATATGTGGAATAAATGACAAAAGAGAAAGAATACATATTAGAAGACCAAACTTAGAATTTTTAGCTTTTGCTAACTTAATGGGATGAAATTCCTATAAAAGCTAGCTCATATCATTTAATCTATGTTGTACCCTATTCTGATTTCCATCTTCTTTGTTTGCCATCTATTTATTCATATATTTCTTTTTTGTTAATCTACCCCGCAAGTTTCATATATGGACTCCAATTCCAAATTTTCAAACCATGAAAATGCAATTACAGTGACACAACATGATTACATGAACATCTGCTACTAGTAGTTTGCAGACTATGTAGAATTTTGTGAAGGCGAGGAGGATGATAGGGTTATAAAATGGGATTAACGAACTAAATGCAACCTTATAGCAATTAAGTCAACATATGCCACGGACCGGGCTCTAAGACCAACTTTAGCCCGATAGTTGTATAGAATATATAATAATACATGGGACTCAGTTAAGTTAGTTGATTAGGTATTATACCTAGCCAAAGTCCAGTTAAAACCAATCCTAATTGTACGAGTTTCTACGAAGGATGCATGTAATAATTATATCCATTTAATTCATGCATCTATAATCTTTTCAAGACGTTAAAACATGCACATGATGAAACTGATACATATCGATGCATCAAACCTGTACGTGTTTTTACATCAATATGCATCTACTTCATTGTCAAACCTTGAATGCATAATGAAGTTTGGAACAAAATTGAAACCATGATCACTTAATTGACGCGTCAACACACGTTCATATAATATATATATATATATATATATATATATATATATATATATATATATATATATATATATATATAAGCATCTGACCATATATATCAAACATATATTGATGTGTCACGTTCATACGATGCATCTCGCCATATCGACTCATCTAAACCTCTAAACTTAAGCAATTACACGAATTAAGTGATGCACACGATCGGTTTTGGATCACAACCGAATCAAAAAATCAATTTTGGACAACGACATCATACATCTAAATATTTTCCTTAAGTTTGAACAAACCATGCATCTAAACATTCGTGCCCGCTAACTTTGAATGAATAATTAATGCATGCATGACTTATTAAAAAGATTTAAGTAGGTATAGAAACCTCTTATCATGTTTGAACAAATAATGGATTTTTCAAAGGAATGAGTATATATTTCTCTTTTGTCCTTTAATTAGCTTTAGCTTTAACTTTAATTTTATCTTTTATCTTTTATCTTTTTCTTTTCCTAATATAAGAAAAATGTAAGATTACAAAAGCAATGCCTCATGTTTTTTGTTACTAAACATTTATACAAGATTGAGCTATCTCATGTCATATTTTTGAAACCGCAGAGATATATAAAATATTTAAAACCAAAGTAGAAGATGATGGATGAATCATCAGCATATTATTAACGAACTTAGAGAACTAATTAAATACTTGATACTTCCACTGTGGTTTTCCTAATAAGCACTCAAAGCATATTAATATGTTCTCCTTTTCTTTATCTTATGGTAAGTTAAATAACATAGAGGCAACTTTTAGTTTTTATGAGATTGAATTTTTGTACACACTTAAAAATAAAAGCTTAACTATTTTAAAGTTAAATATTCTCTACAAGTTGTATCAAGAAAGGCTCGATACCAGTTGGTTCTACCTCGAACTCGACTCGAAAAGCTCGATACATCCATAAATAAGTATTTACTTTTAGTGTATTTATATATTAGCACGTAAAAGCTCGAAAAGCTTGACAATTACTTAAGTCAAGTATATATAAGCTCGAGTTCGGCTAGATAAACATTCCAAGCTCACTTTCTAGGCTCGACCAAGAGACTCGATAAAGTTCGACTCGAACTAGATCGACTCGTTTACACCCCTAAATTCAAATACTTGGTATTTAAATTCCCTTCTTATTTTAACAGTATGCCAGCTTATAGTATTCTATGCCACACATCGTACTACTTATTTTTTCTCTATTGATGTTATTATTTTGTCTTTCTTATGAAACATTGACGAGTAGTAGTTTTTATGAATTACAACTAAGTATACATATTCTTACTTTGTATATCTTATTGAGTCTTTTCTTTTTTAAAAGCAAAAGTAAAATAAAGTAAAAGCTTATAGTAATATATGTGGAATAAAGTACAAAAGAGAAAGAATGCAGATTCTTACCTTGAAGACTAAACTTAGAATTTTTAGCTTTATGCTAATTTAATGGCTATAAAAGCTTGCTCATATCATTTAATCCATGTTGTACCCAATTCTGATTTCCATATATTTCTTTTTTGTTAATCTACCCCCAAGTTTCATATATGGACTCCATTTCCAAATTTCAAAACCTTGAAAAAACAATTACAGCGGTGCAACATGAGCATCCGCTTCAACTCGTAGATTTGCAGCCTTGTTATCCAGACTATGTAGAATTTAGTGATGACGAGGAGGAGGATAGGGTTATAAGATGGGATTTCAATCACACATGTAATCAGTGTCACAAAGATATCAATGTGTACCATAGGTATTACTACAAGTGTACTGATTCATGTAATTATGCGCTGCACACACTGTGTGCAAAGCTTCCTGCGGCGCTAATAGTAAAATCCCATCATCCAAGTCATACGCTTACCCTTGAGAAGTGGGGTAATCACTATCCCTATTGTCGTGTATGTAATAAATGGGAGTATGATAACTTGTGCTATGGGTGTTCAATTTGTACCAGGTCAAAAAAGTATGACATGGTACATGTAAAATGCGCCATGATCAGAAGAGAAAATCATATAATCTATCATCCAAGTCATCCGCACCCACTACAGTCTGGTACATCAGAACCAATTCTTTGTACTTGTGATGCTTGTGGGAAAGAACATAGGGGTATCTTCTATAATTGTACCACATGTTTTGACCACACCGTCCATATTGATTGTGCATTCCTCCCCAGAAAGTTACACATTCAACATACTCACCCACTCATCATTTCTTATTCCTCTCAAGATATTACATTTGGTAATAAATGCAGGATATGTCACAAGTCTTTCTATCCTAAGAGCACTAGGTATCGTGGTGCCATCCCGTTAGTGCCGTGGTGAAAAGAGATACCACATCAGCATTTTTTTCTATAACACTAGAATTCATCACAACGCCAAAAACCCCTCCCTCCTATAACATCAGTTTCTGATGCCGTCGTGCACCTTTGGACCCCGCATAATTTTTTTTTTCGTACTTTGTATCATTTAATTAAACTAATCAACACATTTAACTAAATTGAAATTTCATTAATTGAAAAAACTACGTTACAAAAAATAAAGGATACAAAATATTGTACTATTACAAAAATATTGTATAACCATGCAGTAAAAAAAAAAAAAAAAAAAAAAAAAAAAAAAAAAAAAAAAAAAAAAAAAGCCTACACGTGACACATATCTAAACTTATCCTCATTCTCAATTCTTGAATTATCTATTTTTTTGAACAAGAATTATCTCATTCACTCCTCTCCAACCATCATCATCTACAACAACAATGGCAGCAACCAAAGTATCTCTCACAAGCACCATGGCAAATTTCACAACAATGGCAGCAACTAAAAACCCAGCCCACCATCATCAGTAAGGTGATCCACAAACTAAAGAAACGGGATAACGCCAAAAAAAAAAGAGGAAAACGCGAGGCTCGGTATCGTGCTTGCGCCATCCCGTCGCGTTTTCCGGGACCATTTGGGCTGGTCGTGACGACTCAAGACGCGAAAACGCTAGCCACGGTGTGGAGCTCGCGCCGTCCGGTCGCGTTTTGCCGGAAAACACCAGCCTTGGCGCTGGGTACCGAGGCCTCTAAATATCTTTGGAGTTATCAATGTGAAAGTTGCAGGTACTATGTGCATCTAAATTGTGCAACATCTCCTGCAGGTAATAAAGTACATATAAATTTACTAAACATCTCATGCTTCGAATAATTGAGTGGAATTTTGTTTGATATGTACCAACATCTTAATATTCAACCCATTTTCAATTCATAACAGGTACAGGCAAAACGATCAAAAATTTCGAAGAGGCTGATCATCCTAAACTTGTTAATCTCCCATTCCACGATCACAAATACAGCATACTACAACACTGGTTTTCCAAAGAATTGGGATCTACGAGTGAAAGGAGCCTGAACTATAATGGTCATCAGCATCAGCATGTGCTAAGTCTGGTAGGCACACAATCCAACGACAGTAAAGGTGCCTCCACTTCAAGCAGCGTTAGTTCATTATCTTTGCACGACCCAATGAAAAGGATTGAGCTATTATGCAATGGGTGCGCGAGACCAATCATGGATGTGCCTTTTTACAAATGCTCCAGTGAAGACCAATGTTGCGACTTTGTTCTTCATGAGTGGTGCACTCGTTTACCTGCTAAATTGCCAAATCACCCAGGTCACACGCACACTCTCACTTTCCTTCCAAAAGTTTTGGAAAATATATTCGGCATTTTCTATTGTAGCATTTGCAAATTATACTGCAACGGGTTCGCTTACGAGTGCACCAAATGTGAATACTACATTGATGTTAACTGTGGATTCATCCCTGATGAAATTACACATGGAGCTCACCCCGATCACATTCTTTCACGGTGTAAGGGAAGAATAATGGAGCCATGCGTTGCTGTTAAAATGAATTTTGGCCTGAATAAAGTTAAGGGACAAATGTTGCCTCTTTTATATTTCAGGTTTTATGCTTATAATGGTTTGATGACTTAAAGTTAAGAAGAGAAAGATGAAGGGGGCTTTGTGCTATTATTGAAAAGATGGTTGCTTATCTTGGGCTTCACACACTCACATCCTTGAGTGTGGTATAGCTGTTCTCTGGTGTTTAAGCCGTTTTCTTGTCCTCTTCTTGGATATCTCCTTCTGCTGATGATCTATATATATCAGCTCTCATCTCTCCTTGAAGTTTATCACAAAACATTATTCATTCTCTTGTATTATTATTTTGTGTTCCTTGATTGAAATCAAGTATTCGTATAACTGTTTGAGAACAGTTTGGTTATAATACTCTTTATCATTAATCTGATTGGGCAATATTAAGTTTTCTTACATGGTATCAGAGCCAGGTTGCTCTGAAAAAACGTTTTGAATAATTAAGGTTTGGAAAATTTGGGGCTTTTACGCTTTAAAGGTTCCAGAGGTTGATTAAGTTCCTAAATTGGAAGGTTTGGTAATTTGTTTGTTGATTGCAAGTGGTTCTGGTGATTTGCCCTAATTTTAAAAATTAGGGTTTGGTGGATCTTGGTTGGTGGATCTGGGTTTGCCGTGTACATCTGCTATATCCCTAGACTAAGTGAATCTAGGGTGTAGTAGGTTTGATTCCGCTGCTGCTCTGCCTTGCGTACACTGTAACACCTCTCGCACCTTTACTTTTCTTGCATTTCTTTTCTTTTAGATTGACGGGGAGTAGGATTTAGGTTGCTGAAGTTGTGATTATTATGATTGGTGGTATTGGTATTGATCTTGTGCTTGTCTTATCTTTGTTTAGTAGATAAAGCCCTTGACCTACCACTTTAGTGGCAAGGAAGCCTGGGAACTTCTTTCTTCCCTTCCTCTTTATGTGTTTAGCTTTGTTCGGCACTTACTTGTTTCATTATGTCTTTGCATAATTCTACTCCACCTCCCTCTGTTCAGGCTTCTGATACAGAGGAAGATGATGCTGTGCCTGTTACTCTTATTAGCAAACTTGATATCAGTCACCCTCTACACTTGCATCCTAATGACTCTGCTACATTAACTGTTATATCTATAAAATTAAAAGGAACTGAAAACTATAATGTGTGGTCTTGTGCTATGCTGTTAGCTCTTGAAGGCAAAAACAAAATTGGTTTTATAGATGGTTCTTGTAGGAGGTCTAATACTGATGAGGTACTTGGGAGACAATGGGACAGGGTAAATGCTATTGTTCTGGGTTGGATCTTAAACTCCATCTCTGAGGAACTGTTTCTTGGACAAATTTTTTCAAAAAAGGCTTCTGATGTCTGGACTGAGTTAAAAGAAACATTTGATAGAGTTGATGGGTCTGTTACCTTTAATTTACACCATAAAATCAACTCTTTGTCTCAAAATGGTACATCTATTGCTGAATATTTCAACAAGTTAAGCACTTTGTGGAAACAATTTGATGCTCTTATTAAATTGCCTAGATGCACTTGTCATGCTGCTGATGATTTCAAGAAACATAACCAGTTAATGAAGTTAATGCAATTCCTTATGGGGCTTGATGATTCTTATATGCAAATTAGAAGCAACATTTTGTCTAGAGACCCATTGCCTGATGTTAAGGGGGCCTTTGCCATTATCTCTAGTGAGGAGTCTCACAGAGCTATGGTTTCTGGGACTGGGGTTTCTCAAAGACCTCAGTCATCTGTCTTTCACTCTAATGTGCCTAATAGAGGTAGTACTCAGAGGCCCCAAACCTCTGGGAACTCTTTCAGGCTCAGTAATGCCCCCAGACCTAATACTAGTTGGAACAATAGGGCTGCTGGTGGCTCTACTCTTGTTTGTGAAAATTGTGGGATTAATGGACATACTGAGGATAGATGTTTTAAGTTGATTGGGTACCCTCCTAATTTTGGGAAACGAAATGGTTACACTGGTACTAATTCTAATCAGGGTGTTCAAAACTTTAACAAAAAGTTTATAAAGAACAACAACTCTGTTGGTTCTAGCTCTCTTTCAAACCTTTCAGATGAACAGATTTCTAAACTCTTGTCTCTCATCAAAGACACCTCTGTCAATGATGATGGAAAAGGCAAAAGTGTACATGCCAACATGGCAGGTATTGTTTTTAACAACAACAAGTTTTTTAATCAAAATTTTCATAGATTCTTTTGTAATAATAGTAAGGCCAGGGCTGCTCTCATTGCTGCTGGTATTATTGTTGACTCTGGAGCTAATCAACATCTAACATACACTGATAAATTTATGGTTAATGTTGTCGACATTTCCAAACTTGGAATTAAAGTCTCTCATCCTAATGGAACAGAGGCTTTAATTACAAAAGTTGGAAATATGATCCTAACCAAAAACTTAACCCTGTATGATGTGCTTGTGGTTCCAGAGTATTGTGTGAGTCTTATGTCTGTTCATAAGATTGCTAGAGATAGCAAATTTGTTGTGGCCTTTGATGAATCTAAATGCTATGTGTTATCTCAGGGTTTGAGGGATGTGAAACTTCTGGGGACTGGTAGACAGTCTGATGGTTTATATTTCTTTGATAAAACTGAAGGTAATTTACCCTCTAGAGACCAACCTTACCTTTTCTCTGGTTTGTCCAAACATTTGTGGCATTGCAGACTTGGTCATCCTTCTGACCAAGTCCTAAAAGTTCTAAACAAAGATCTTGATTTTAAATCTAATGATAATGTGCAGTTTTGTGAAATTTGTCAAAAGGCTAAACAAACCAGAGAACCCTTTCCCTTGAGTGAACACAAAACTTCTGCCCTTGCTGACCTTGTCCATCTTGATGTTTGGGGGCCCTATTGGGTTACCAGTAGAGAAGGATATAGGTATTTTTTGACCATTGTTGATGATTACACCAGGGCTGTTTGGGTTTACTTGCTTAAGACTAAAACTGAAGTGTTTGATTGTGTCTATATCTTCTTTAATTTGATCAAAAATCAATTCAAGAAAACCGTTAAAATTTTCAGAAGTGATAATGGCACCGAATTTGTGAATAAAAGGTTTAGTGAATTTTGTGTCACTCATGGAATAATACATCAGACCTCTTGTGCTTATACCCCTCAGCAGAATGGGATTGTGGAACGGAAACATAGGCATCTGCTTAATGTGGCCAGATCCCTTCTGTTTCAGGGGGGAATTCCTTTAAATTTGTGGTCCGAATGTGTTCTCACTGCTTGTTATCTCATTAACAGGTTGCCCTCTTCAGTGCTAAATGGGAATTCTCCTTACAACATGGTTTTTAACAATAAATGTTCTTTAAATCACCTAAGAACTTTTGGATGTTTGTGTTTTGCTACTGTCCTTAATAATGATGATAAGTTCAGCAGCAGATCTGAAAAATGTGTGTTGGTTGGCTATGCATCTTTTAAAAAAGGTTATAAACTGTTTAGTCTTGAAAGGAAACAATTCTTGTACTCAAGAGATGTTGAATTCTTTGAGAATATGTTTCCCTTTAAGACTAACCCTGTGATTGAGACTTGTCAGGATCTGGATCATACAAACTTTTTCGATAAAGTTGTAACACCCCAACCCGATAGGGGTAGAAGTATTACATTACAGTGACATATCAGAACAAACACAAGCATATAATTCATACATACAACGAAATTCAGGGTTACAAATGAAAATCTGAAACTACAAGGTTACAAAACAATAAATACTATGTCTAATAAAGTGAAACTTCATCTAATCGCCTCTAGTCCAAAGCATAGTCTTCTAAGTCCAGTCACACTCTCTTCCCATAACCCAGCTTCCTACTAAAACCTGCCGCAGGAAAAGGAAATGCGGCTGAGCTTAAAAAGCCCAGTGAACAGATACATATACAGAGCAATGATAATGAAACAGAACTGAAATATAGTGCATTGGGGAAATAGAATAAGGAATAGATAAAAGAGTAATAGAATAGAAAGAAGAAAGGATAGTCATCTACCACGAGCCCAGAAACATATCATATCATATAAGCCGTCAATACCATAATTCTTCATAATCATATAGAGGGGAGTCCTCTCAGATAATCAGATAATATGAGGGGTGTCCTCATTCTTCAAATGGGTGGAGTAGCGAACTCCCAGAAATTGTGAAAGGCATGTATAGCACACAGTACCAGTCACCAGACATATATCATAATCATAATCATAGTTAAATCCACTAAACAGAACAGATCTAGGATGCATCCATACGCCCCCGCAGAAATCATAGTGGCCATAACAAATCATATCATAAAGCGCGCATATCATATAACAGAAAGGGGACGGTGTAGCCAAATCACTAGGGCCACACACTAGTCATGCCAGTGGTGCATCACAGACACGCCTATGGTACCTCCATAGGTAGGGAAACAGAAATGGCTCGGGTATCAAACTAAGAGTCAGGTCTCATATCATACAAAAGGTCATATGGCAAAGGTGTATCTCAGAATCATATCAAAGGTTCATAATAGCAGTTCATAACAAAAGGTTCATATCAGAAATAGTATTCAAGGTCCAATCAGAGTTTATCAGGTCAAGGTTCATATTCAAAATCAATTCATGGTTCAGTTCAAAAGTCCGTTTCAAAAGTTTCTATTAAAAGTCCAATTTAAATAATCTTTTAAAACAGTTTTCATAAAAATGGTCTTTCAAAATATAGGGTTCATGAAAGTTAAATAACCTTTCTTTTAAAAAGAAATTTAGCATCATTTATAAACATCTTTTCAAATCGGTTCTTCTCAAAACATTTCCATGGTATCATTAAGAAGGTTTTCATAGCATGGTTTCATAACGGAGGTCATATCAAGTGGGATCAACAGAGAAAGTTCAAGTAAAGGGGATCATAGCAATGGCATCAATTCGGGAACTAACGGATCAGAATATGAAAGAGATCATGAGAAACCTTTTGAGAAAGGTCAGAATATCTGTACCTCAATCGTCATCGAAATCATAACATACGTAAGCATATGGAAACACTCCTTCTTCAACGAATCTACACGAATTAATGATTGGCTTATTATTAATAACTTATTCAATTCAGATTTCTCATTTTAGTCGGCTTTCCAGTTTTAGTAACTTTCCATTTAAAGTGACTTTCCACTTTTAGCAGGTTTCCATCAATAGTAAGTTTCCACTTTTAGAAAGTTTCCATAATTAGAAAGTTGAGTCATTATTAATGAAATCAAAGTATCTTTTAACATATTTACACATTTGGTCCTTAGGGTTTCACAACTTTACACTTTATACCCTTACATTCCAAAATTACACTTTAAACCTTTTAGTCTTCATAGTTACACATTAAACCCTTAACTTATCCATTTTACACCATGATCACTTATTTTATCATATAATACGAATGGATACTCAAGTATTCATAATTTACACATTAAGTCCCTCAAGTTATCAAAGTTACATATTTAACCTTTTAATTTACAATTTCAACTTCTAATTATCTATAATTACATATTAAGCCATTAAATTACCAATTTAGCACAAAACCCCCTGAATATATTTTATTACTCAAATCAGTCCCAAGTTTCCAGAAATTACACTTTTAGTCCCTCTACTTTAATTAATTACAAATCGCACCAATTAAATACAATTAACTCATTTCTTGTAATATTTACACTTAGAACCCTCAAGTTATATTTTTCCCATATTCCTACTGATATATATGATCTTACAAAAATATCCCAGATGTTTCAAAGTTGGCAAAACACACCCTTGTACTTTATTTTCCAATCGGATTTATTTTAAAGTTACCAAAACCAAACCCTAATTTCATAAAATCATTATGCCATCATTATACAATCATTACTCAATCATTATTATGCATTAATTACCAGATCCAAACATAAAAACCCTAACCCTAATTCGATTTAGGGTTTCTTTTATTTTCTTCATTGTTTTCTTAATTAGCCGATTTATAAAATAAATCACAACACGAGATTTAAGCTTCTATAATTCAAACCCATATTTTTATGAGATCATAATTAATATATGGAGTTCGTAAAAATTATCATTCATATCCAGAAAATTCATATACAATGATATAGAGTTTTGTTGCGTTTTTAGGGTTTAATTCACCAAAACGTTATAGAGCATGCATGGATCGATTAGAACATTTTATTTGGTGTTCATAAGGTATAAGGGACCTGAGAAAAATACCAAATCAAGGATGGAACGTGTAGAGAGGGCTGTACGAATTATAGCACACGCGTAGAGCCAAAACGATCCAAAAATCACCACGACTTCACCAACGATCTTCCAACCTTGAAACCAATTTTAGTGGGTCTTATATGATGTAAGTATCACAGGAAAAATGAGAAATAATTTTTATAGAGGTCGAATGAGGTGCAAACGAATTACCTTGTTTTTAGGGCTCGACAAAAGAAAACAATTGCTATGATCGTGTAAGGCTTCAACAATTCGAATGGGATTTTTCTTGGCTTCTTAGGATGTTGGTTTATCACAGAAAAATACCCATGAGTGTTGTGTGAGTCGAATGGGGGCTGTGAGAATTGTTTGTGTGTTTATTGAAATCGGCAATTAGGGTTTTTTTAAAAGAAAAGATATGGTTTTTGGTTTTTAAAAAGAATATGCCGTGTGATGAGGGGTTTATGGACCAGAAATTTCATGATTTAGGTTAGCCCAATTATTCATGGTGATATACTTCCTTAATTATCCAATAGTTATCCTTTTTAAACCAATTTAAATCATAATAAAATCAAGTTTGGTTTATTCGGCCCTTGTGAGGGTATTTTGGTAATTTTACCACTTGTATAAATGTTAAATGTAATTGTTAAAATTATTAGGATACATAACTTGTGCATTGTTTGAAGTTTGGGAATTATTTGGATACTTTATAAGCCTTAAATAAATTTTTAAACTTGTAGGGGTAATTTGGTCTTTTCACATGCTTTAGGATTTTAGGTGTTACAACTTCTTCCCCTCTAAAAAAAAAATTTTTGTCCTCGAAAATTGAAGTCGCAAACGAAGTCGTAGCAAATCGAAAAAAAAAAAAAATCGTCACCACATTCTCATGCCCGGGGAGGTTCTTCAGACCAAGTAGTTTCTCATGACTCGTAATTATTGTCAGAATAGTTTCAGATTTCTCAGAAAGGCATATCATACTGAATTTGAATCAAAAGGATAATGTACCAAACATAACGGATGATAATCGAATTCTCTAGGAAGAGGTATAAAAATACATAGGATTTTCATCGAATTGATTAGGCGAATCAGATGGGAATACATTGATTTGTAGCAAACATGGGGTGATATAAGGTTTAATTCTTCAGCTTCTCAGATAGTCTCGGCTTTTAGATAACCTTCCAAAGGTATTCTCATAAACAAACAGGTCTCATTTCCTCAAAGTCCACAATCACATATTTTACTCATGGCAGATCATAATGAACAACTTCAACGAATGCGAAACGTATACGGGCAGAAAGCATATGGTTAGATATCATCAATGGCAGAAATTTCATAATGGAACCTAAGATTCTTATCAGAAGTTGCAAAGATCAGCAAAACACGTGTCGAGAGTCCAAACGTATCGAATCATATAATAAAGACATCATATCAAACGTATAGGTAGAATGAACCTAAAGTCTCACTAAACTCAGATGATCTTGATCAGATGCCAGAATTCTAAAGCTTCTAAGGCACTTCTTAAAATATCATATGCCCACCATAAGTGCACGTTATATGATGTAAGTATTATCACGTTGGCCAGGCGTCATAATACTGGCATCATATACATATGCCCTCATGATGATCATACTTTATCTCAAGTCGTGAACACCCAAACTTATTTAAATCCACCTAGTCCACCTATAGTCTCAGAGGTCACCAAAATCAAACAACATAACTAAGAGAACGAAATTAATGTCATTCAAAATTAAGGTACGTCATCAGTAACGTCAATTCTTTACAGCATCATCTCGTCTAAACACAATGTCCGCTTTCAAATCCGTCCACTCATTTACAAATTTCAAAATTTCTTCCAAGTTGGAGTAGTCGGTTTATTCTTGTCCGTCTTACCTCATGATTAAGAGAATTTAAAATTCGAGTCTGGTTCCTCCGGTCTTCAGCAGCTCCTCTTGGTAGTGTGGCATCGTAACGGCCGCCTCTGACACGATCACTGTGCATCCCTCCATCCGCAGGTCTGCTTCTGCTCTCAATTCATCTTAGTACAACTAAAATGAATAGAGAAACAAGACTGCGTGTCTTCGACAGGTCTTCTGTCATGGCTCCAGGTTTTAAGGTACATGATGTTGTTGCCGACTCCAGGTTGTGTGTTGAATGGTTCGTCTTCTTTGGTCTGGTTGTCTTGGTGCCCAAACTGAAATCTTCACGTGTTGCATGATGTATGATTGAGCACTATCCCAGTTCCTCTCTTCTTCTTATATGCTTCTTCCATGGTAATGCTTGTCGCAACCATCTCCTACTACTCTTCCACCAAGTTTCTAACTCCGATAACGGTCTTCAATCTCACCAATAATCTCTATGTTCTTCTTTCGTTTTAGAACACAACACAATGTCATACTATGACAATTTGTCCAAAACACGCGAAAACATGATTATTCTAGCCAACACCATTGGCATCATTCAAACTCATAAATGTGATGACGAGTGCAAAGGCAACTGTAGAAATCATCTCAGGGAATTTTCACATCGCCTTCTTTCTTCTTCAAGAACTGAAATACTTCACAAAGGTTACTCTCGGTTAGTTAACCCCCTTCTTAGAAGTTCTTGTGGTTGCTTCTTCAGTCCTTCAAATCTAAAGTGATGCAATCAGATGCGGAGTTTCAAAGGAAGACCAAATTAATTATTGATACGCGGAAACAGATAATGATTAGTGATAGTGGTACGTTTAAATTCACGATAGTCGATACGTCATCGCATACTTCTCTCGTTCTTCTTCATAAACAAACAAGAGCATCTAAAGAGAATCACCAAGGTTAAAAATCATATTCCATCAGCTCCTTCAATCTCTCAACTTCTATGGCACCATGGTTTCTTCAGTGATATCAGTTCAATGTCCACTCTACTTCTTAAGCAGGAAGGAGTACCAAAAGGTTCATCAGAGAATACCGGAAAATCTTCGTATGACAAAATATTTCCCAATAGTAGAACTTTCCAAGGGTTGATAATAATGGTTTTCAGGACAACTTGGTAATCACATGAGTTTGGGGTAGGTGTTTCCATAGTGACAGAAATTTTAGCAGATGTAGAGAGTCATCATGATGGAATAGGGTGAAGCAGATTTTTAAGGTCACATTTCAGATATGGTAGTCTATGGTATCTTCACGAATAGCCATTCAGTCCAAAAGACCGTACAATCAGACATCTCAAAGTCAAAGGATTTATAGAGTGAATACAGTTGTCAAATCATACAGATAGTTCATATATCAGAGTCAAGTACATGGTTCAACAAAATGTTGGGATGGATAAACGAACGGTTCAATGTGTGGGAATTTCGTTTAGCTTCTTAGCATAAGTAGCAGGTAGGATGTGTATCATTGGTAATACGAATATCGTATAATCGTCAATTGTGAGAGGTACAGAATCTCAGTTATCAGCATCATCATGCTTAACAAATTCATATAGAGATAGTACTTACATCATACCCTTCCAAAGGAAACGGTTGGCAGAACAGGGTTCATCATTCAAAGAGAGGAAACAAAACTTCTCATATTTGTGGTTCATAATTACCAGGATTCTCATAGGAGTAGTAATGGATCGTACAGAGTTAAGTAGTATCGGATGATACATTCATACTCATCATAAGTAATGAATTCACAGAATGTGTCGAACACATTGCGGTTGAATGACCTACGATGTGGTCAAAAGGTGTCAAACAGCTTATCAAACAAATCGGAGGCGGAGATCAAAATCTGAAAGTGAAACTTAAATGTGTAAGGTATCCAGGTAGCTTTCCGAGGTATTCCAAACTTACTTGGTTACTAAGCTTAAGTTGCGAAACTTCTAACTTCTGAAACAAGGGTCCTTATAAGGCTTATATCTAAGAACAAAGGCACGATCAGAGTGATACGGAAACAAATGATACTTACATAAATGTCTTAGTCTACCCATTCCTCACCGGTAATAACTTGGGTTCCTATGGGGAATCCTAATGTAAAGTTTCAAAGGTTGTCTTATGAGCGCCTACAGGGAAACTTAGGGGTCCAAACTTCACAGGTCAAGGGTAAATGTATTACGAATCGCAGCCTGTCTCTGATACCATAATTGTAACACCCCAACCCGATAGGGGTAGAAGTATTACATTACAGTGACATATCAGAACAAACACAAGCATATAATTCATACATACAACGAAATTCAGGGTTACAAATGAAAATCTGAAACTACAAGGTTACAAAACAATAAATACTATGTCTAATAAAGTGAAACTTCATCTAATCGCCTCTAGTCCAAAGCATAGTCTTCTAAGTCCAGTCACACTCTCTTCCCATAACCCAGCTTCCTACTAAAACCTGCCGCAGGAAAAGGAAATGCGGCTGAGCTTAAAAAGCCCAGTGAACAGATACATATACAGAGCAATGATAATGAAACAGAACTGAAATATAGTGCATTGGGGAAATAGAATAAGGAATAGATAAAAGAGTAATAGAATAGAAAGAAGAAAGGATAGTCATCTACCACGAGCCCAGAAACATATCATATCATATAAGCCGTCAATACCATAATTCTTCATAATCATATAGAGGGGAGTCCTCTCAGATAATCAGATAATATGAGGGGTGTCCTCATTCTTCAAATGGGTGGAGTAGCGAACTCCCAGAAATTGTGAAAGGCATGTATAGCACACAGTACCAGTCACCAGACATATATCATAATCATAATCATAGTTAAATCCACTAAACAGAACAGATCTAGGATGCATCCATACGCCCCCGCAGAAATCATAGTGGCCATAACAAATCATATCATAAAGCGCGCATATCATATAACAGAAAGGGGACGGTGTAGCCAAATCACTAGGGCCACACACTAGTCATGCCAGTGGTGCATCACAGACACGCCTATGGTACCTCCATAGGTAGGGAAACAGAAATGGCTCGGGTATCAAACTAAGAGTCAGGTCTCATATCATACAAAAGGTCATATGGCAAAGGTGTATCTCAGAATCATATCAAAGGTTCATAATAGCAGTTCATAACAAAAGGTTCATATCAGAAATAGTATTCAAGGTCCAATCAGAGTTTATCAGGTCAAGGTTCATATTCAAAATCAATTCATGGTTCAGTTCAAAAGTCCGTTTCAAAAGTTTCTATTAAAAGTCCAATTTAAATAATCTTTTAAAACAGTTTTCATAAAAATGGTCTTTCAAAATATAGGGTTCATGAAAGTTAAATAACCTTTCTTTTAAAAAGAAATTTAGCATCATTTATAAACATCTTTTCAAATCGGTTCTTCTCAAAACATTTCCATGGTATCATTAAGAAGGTTTTCATAGCATGGTTTCATAACGGAGGTCATATCAAGTGGGATCAACAGAGAAAGTTCAAGTAAAGGGGATCATAGCAATGGCATCAATTCGGGAACTAACGGATCAGAATATGAAAGAGATCATGAGAAACCTTTTGAGAAAGGTCAGAATATCTGTACCTCAATCGTCATCGAAATCATAACATACGTAAGCATATGGAAACACTCCTTCTTCAACGAATCTACACGAATTAATGATTGGCTTATTATTAATAACTTATTCAATTCAGATTTCTCATTTTAGTCGGCTTTCCAGTTTTAGTAACTTTCCATTTAAAGTGACTTTCCACTTTTAGCAGGTTTCCATCAATAGTAAGTTTCCACTTTTAGAAAGTTTCCATAATTAGAAAGTTGAGTCATTATTAATGAAATCAAAGTATCTTTTAACATATTTACACATTTGGTCCTTAGGGTTTCACAACTTTACACTTTATACCCTTACATTCCAAAATTACACTTTAAACCTTTTAGTCTTCATAGTTACACATTAAACCCTTAACTTATCCATTTTACACCATGATCACTTATTTTATCATATAATACGAATGGATACTCAAGTATTCATAATTTACACATTAAGTCCCTCAAGTTATCAAAGTTACATATTTAACCTTTTAATTTACAATTTCAACTTCTAATTATCTATAATTACATATTAAGCCATTAAATTACCAATTTAGCACAAAACCCCCTGAATATATTTTATTACTCAAATCAGTCCCAAGTTTCCAGAAATTACACTTTTAGTCCCTCTACTTTAATTAATTACAAATCGCACCAATTAAATACAATTAACTCATTTCTTGTAATATTTACACTTAGAACCCTCAAGTTATATTTTTCCCATATTCCTACTGATATATATGATCTTAAAAAAATATCCCAGATGTTTCAAAGTTGGCAAAACACACCCTTGTACTTTATTTTCCAATCGGATTTATTTTAAAGTTACCAAAACCAAACCCTAATTTCATAAAATCATTATGCCATCATTATACAATCATTACTCAATCATTATTATGCATTAATTACCAGATCCAAACATAAAAACCCTAACCCTAATTCGATTTAGGGTTTCTTTTATTTTCTTCATTGTTTTCTTAATTAGCCGATTTATAAAATAAATCACAACACGAGATTTAAGCTTCTATAATTCAAACCCATATTTTTATGAGATCATAATTAATATATGGAGTTCGTAAAAATTATCATTCATATCCAGAAAATTCATATACAATGATATAGAGTTTTGTTGCGTTTTTAGGGTTTAATTCACCAAAACGTTATAGAGCATGCATGGATCGATTAGAACATTTTATTTGGTGTTCATAAGGTATAAGGGACCTGAGAAAAATACCAAATCAAGGATGGAACGTGTAGAGAGGGCTGTACGAATTATAGCACACGCGTAGAGCCAAAACGATCCAAAAATCACCACGACTTCACCAACGATCTTCCAACCTTGAAACCAATTTTCGTGGGTCTTATATGATGTAAGTATCACAGGAAAAATGAGAAATAATTTTTATAGAGGTCGAATGAGGTGCAAACGAATTACCTTGTTTTTAGGGCTCGACAAAAGAAAACAATTGCTATGATCGTGTAAGGCTTCAACAATTCGAATGGGATTTTTCTTGGCTTCTTAGGATGTTGGTTTATCACAGAAAAATACCCAGGAGTGTTGTGTGAGTCGAATGGGGGCTGTGAGAATTGTTTGTGTGTTTATTGAAATCGGCAATTAGGGTTTTTTTAAAAGAAAAGATATGGTTTTTGGTTTTTAAAAAGAATATGCCGTGTGATGAGGGGTTTATGGACCAGAAATTTCATGATTTAGGTTAGCCCAATTATTCATGGTGATATACTTCCTTAATTATCCAATAGTTATCCTTTTTAAACCAATTTAAATCATAATAAAATCAAGTTTGGTTTATTCGGCCCTTGTGAGGGTATTTTGGTAATTTTACCACTTGTATAAATGTTAAATGTAATTGTTAAAATTATTAGGATACATAACTTGTGCATTGTTTGAAGTTTGGGAATTATTTGGATACTTTATAAGCCTTAAATAAATTTTTAAACTTGTAGGGGTAATTTGGTCTTTTCACATGCTTTAGGATTTTAGGTGTTACAAAAGTTGTGTATGAGGATCCTGACATACCCCAAGATGAGAAAAACATTAACAAAAAACCATCTTATGATGGAAACAAGTATGCTAACTCTCCTATTGAAGGCAGAAACTCCTTTCTTGATGGCAGTCCAACAATTGACCTAGTTGAGGATGAGTTGGGGCATCCTCAGGGTTCCAATGGTTTTGCCCCTGAAAATGAGGTGTCAGCTACACTTGAGAATGATAATGCATTATCTGAGGGTACATCTCATAATAGTCCAATCACAGATCATCTTATGATTCCTCAAACTCAACCCACTAGAAGATCTGAAAGATCCTCTACTTTTCCAAACAAATATAATGACTTTGTGGTTGATTCTAAAGTAAAATATGGGCTTGAAAAATTTGTTAGCTATGCCAACCTCAGTTCTGAAAACTTCTGTTTTGTAACCAAGTTAAATAAACTTTCTGAACCACAAAATCATTTGGAAGCTAGCAAATCTGAGCACTGGAAAGGGGCAATGAACACTGAAATGAACGCTTTATATGAAAATGATACTTTTGAGATTGTTGAATTACCTTATGATAGAAAGGCCATTGGGTCCAAATGGGTGTTTAAGATTAAATATAAGTCTAGTGGTGAGATTGATAGATTTAAAGCTAGACTTGTTGTTCAGGGGTTCAATCAAAAGGAAGGGGTTGACTTTGATGAGACTTTCTCCCCTGTGGTCAAAATTGTTACTATTCGATGTGTTATTAATTTAGCTGTTCAACAATCTTGGCCCATTTTTCAATTGGATGTTAACAATGCCTTTTTATATGGTGACCTTGAGGAAACTGTTTACATGAAACTTCCTCCGGGTTATTTTGATGAAAATGACAAGAGAGTGTGCAGACTTAAAAAGTCTTTATATGGCTTGAAACAAGCTCCTAGACAGTGGAATGCCAAACTGACTAGCACTCTTCTTGAAAATGGTTTTGTGCAAAGTAAAAGTGATTACTCGCTGTTTACTAAAAACGAGTCTAGTGTGTTTATCGCTTTACTTATTTACGTTGATGATATTATTATCACTGGGAATGATCTTGGTGCCATTGATGATGTCAAAAGGTATCTTAAGACCAAATTTCAGATAAAAGATTTAGGAAAACTCAAATATTTTCTTGGCATTGAAGTTATTGAAACTAAGAATGGGGTTTGTTTATCTCAAAGGAAATATTGCCTAGATTTATTATCTGAGTTTGGTCTCCTTGCTTGTAAACCTTCAGCTATTCCTTTAGAGCACAGTGTGTACATCACCTCTGAGCCAACTGACACAGATCCCTTACTTGATAATATCACTGAGTATCAAAAACTCATTGGGAAACTGATTTATCTAACTCACACTAGGCCCGATATTTCTTACACTGTTCACTGCCTGAGCCAATTTATGCATTCCCCTTTAAGGTCTCATTTAAAAATTGCCCTAAAGGTGTTGAGGTATTTGAAAGGTGCTCCAGGTCTAGGTGTGCATATAACTAAGAATCCTAAGAACTTTATGAATGCATTCGTTGATGCAGATTGGGCCAAGTGTGTAGTTACAAGGAAATCGGTCACTGGATACTGTGTTAGTCTCAATGGTTCTATGGTTTCTTGGAAAAGCAAAAAACAGAACACCCTCTCAAAGTCCTCTGCAGAAGCTGAGTATAGAGCTTTGGCTTCTGTGACTTCTAAGATTGTTTGGATCCTGAAAATTCTTAAGGATCTCAACTGGGAACATTTTATGCCGGTTAAAATCTTTTGTGATAGCCAAGCAGCAATTAAGATTGCTGCTAATCCTGTCTTTCATGAGAGAACAAAACACTTGGAAATTGATCTTCATTTTGTAAGAGAAAAGATTCTAACTGGTGTCATTGAAACAGCTAAAATTCACACTGCTGATCAAACAGCAGACATTTTTACAAAAGGGCTTGATAAAACTCAACATGTCAAAATGGTTTCTAAACTGGGTTTACTTGATGTCTTCCAGGCCAAAATCCAGGGGGGATGTTAAAATGAATTTTGGCCTGAATAAAGTTAAGGGACAAATGTTGCCTCTTTTATATTTCAGGTTTTATGCTTATAATGGTTTGATGACTTAAAGTTAAGAAGAGAAAGATGAAGGGGGCTTTGTGCTATTATTGAAAAGATGGTTGCTTATCTTGGGCTTCACACACTCACATCCTTGAGTGTGGTATAGCTGTTCTCTGGTGTTTAAGCCGTTTTCTTGTCCTCTTCTTGGATATCTCCTTCTGTTGATGATCTATATATATCAGCTCTCATCTCTCCTTGAAGTTTATCACAAAACATTATTCATTCTCTTGTATTATTATTTTGTGTTCCTTGATTGAAATCAAGTATTCGTATAACTGTTTGAGAACAGTTTGGTTGTAATACTCTTTATCATTAATCTGATTGGGCAATATTAAGTTTTCTTACAGTTGCAGACAGCAACTTTTATGGATCGGATATTTCTTTTAGTTGTCGATCTTGTGATTTTTACCTCCATTCTTTTTGTGCTTTATTCTTGCCTGGTATTATACATCACAAGTTGGACAAGCACCCCATGAGGTTGACATACGGTCCCGTAGAGAACCATAAGAGTGAATACATTTGTGAAGTTTGTGAGGAAGAGCTGGACCCAAATGAGTGGTTTTATCATTGCCATGAGTGTGCCTACTCAATACATATTCGTTGTGCTCCGGTGATACTTAACTTTGAAGCAGCCTATAACAATTGGTGAAGCCTTTATGAGTTTTTGAATATTAAGTTTGGGGAAATTTATAATATCGAAGGTCACGAGCACACTGTATCACTTGCTCCAAGGTCTGACACAGATAGTGATTGCTCAATCTGTCATTATCGCTATCGCATGAGGAATAAATTGATAATTAAGTGTCAGAAATGCAAGGTCGCAATGCATTACGAATGTTGTAAGAGATTGTAATGTGTTTTTAAGTAATGTCTCGAATTTGATGCCTTGGTCTCAGCTTGTAATATTTAAGTTTTTGCTTTTTCATGATTTTTATTTTCAATAAATCTATTCATATTTAAGTTTTTGCTTTTTCATATACTACGTATGTGTTTTCTGGGTGCTATATGTTATCTTAAAGAGGTCATCAAAGTGTTTGATTTAACGCTGAAAGAAATGTAGTAGCTTAATGATTGTATCGAACTAAACATTTATCTTATAGTTCGATGAGATAGCATTCCAAGAAAGCCTCATGGAGTTGTATTCCTTTCTTGATATAATTACTAGAGAATATTTACCTTTAAATTAATTAAGCTTTCTTTTTTAAAGTGCACAGAAATTCAACCTCATAAAAAAAGCAAAAGTCATCTTGGTGTTATTTAACTTAACATATGATAAAGAAAAGGAGAACATAGTATGCTTTTAGTGCTTATTAGGCCAACCACAGTGGAAGTATCAAGTACAAAGTATTTAGTTCTTTGAGTTCGCTAATAATATGTTCGTGTTTTGCCCATCATCTTATATTTTGGTTTTAAATATTTCATATATCCTTGTAGTTTAAAAAATATGTACCTGAGATAGCTCAATATATCTTGTTTAATAAGAAAAAATATTGATTGTATCGTGATAGCATTGCAAGTGTAAGTTTGGTGACTATGTTGAGTATTAATCCGAAATAGTTGTCTTTACTTCTTTTAGTCTTTTGTATATCTTACAATTTCTTTTTATTATAAAAGAAAAGGATAAAGAAAAAGTTAAAGTTAAAGTTTTAGCTCAGGGAAATAATTAGGAAGTTTTAGCTTTTAGCTAACTTGACATTGTCGATAAAGAGATGTTGTATATCAAATCATATATTAATCTAAGCTGAGTAAAATGGTTATATTAAAAAAGATAATAACAAAGAAAATATAGCTAAAACAATGTATTTCGTCTATCATATAGAGTTTTAACATACATATTATCAATTAGTACTACCTATCTTTCACACAACCATAATATCTTTTTAGGCATTACAAAAAGCACTTAGAATTGAAGACCTCTTTTAGGCATTACAACCCCGACCATATGTCAACTTCATGGGGTGCTTGTCCAACTTGTGATGTGTGATACGAGGCAAGCATAAAGCACAAGCAGAATGTAGGTTAAAATCGCAAGATCGACAATTAAAATAAATTTCTTCATCAATGAAGTCAGCTGCATAATCATTCAAACATTGAATAGTTAGTAAAAAAAATAAAAAATAATAAGGCTACCAATGAATTTATTATGCGGGTTGGGATGAAACCTGATCAAGACCTCGTATGTACTATATATGTAGTATAGACATCACTTTGGTCAAGAAAAAAACCCCACTTATCTTCGGTATATTTGTCCAATTTTTAATAAAGTCGCATGGTCTAACGGTCGCACACGACTAAAATCGAATTTTCTACAAAGTGGACATTTTTTGCATTTTCTCTTTTAACAATGTGTAACCTTGTACCATCCAAAGTTACATACCGAACTATGTTTTTGTCTTTTCCAAAATGAGTTTTCTAAAGTAAGTCAGTAAATAAATAAATGCATTTGATAATGTAAAGTTTGATTGTCCTGATTGAACTTTTTTTTTTTTTTTTTTTTTTTTTTTTTTTTTTTTTTTTTAATATTCATTTTGCTTACTGTTATGTCAAATTTTATTTAATGACAATTATTGATATATTTCAGTTTGAATTTTGAACAAATATCGCAAGAATTAAAAAGTACGTATTCTCCTGTTTATTAATGCAAAAATAAAGAATTATACACCACAACATTTTTAAGAACTTAATTTTCTTATGTATTTTAACTTTAATTTGTGAGAAATTGAACCATATAGAAGATTCGCCGACTGTAAGTTGTTCACTCATGCATGCTAGCGAGTCCATCTAAACCAAGGGAGCTGATTTACACGCACTTGTCATACCATTGAGGTCTTGTTTATTTGTGGAATCGTTTTCAAGCCGCTTACTTAGAAACACCGAACACGGCATATTAAAATGATTATCTCAACGTCCAACTCCGTTATAGGAAATAGAATCACATATATACCTATTAGATTAACATAGATGAATTAAACTTTCTCAAAACTAATTATTTCAACTTAGTACTGCAATATACTATTGATAATTCTTTAAAATTAAAAACTTTCTCTCTTGATGTAATGGAAAATACAAAATATTGACATAGTTAGATAAACTAATGTTGGCTACGAGTTAAATGTTACATATTAATCTTATGTACGTATGCATCGGTAGATGTTAGTTGTGTATATATGAACAGAGGTTAAGAACAAGAACATATCAAGAGTAAGAATAATGGGTGGAAGTGATAAGCAAATCGGGTTGATAGTGATCGGTTTGATGCTTTTATTTTTGGGGCCCACTACTTCAAAAAATGTCATAGAGACCTATTAGAAAGGCTCATTAAGCTCTGTTTTACATAGGGGTGGCAATTCTTGACACGACACGATAAACGACACGAACCTGACACGAAGTTAAACAGGTTTGGGTCAAAAATAGGTCAACCCGTCTAACCCGTTTAATAAACGGGTCGTGTTTGGGTTGAACAAGTATTAAATAGGTCAACCCGTGAACCCGTTTAAGTTTATAAGACTCTAAAAATAAAATATATAACATGATTTTTATGTTGGATGTTGATTAAATGTATTTTGTTATGTAGTTAATATAAGTGAATTACGATTATACCTCAGATATTATTGAAATTGATATCAGAAAATTGTTGTATAGTTATTTGTATGTTATTTTTATCATATTTTAGATCCTTATATCATTTTTGTATTTAAACTAACTAAATCAACAAACCACCAAACTTATTCACTGCTTGACCTATTTACTTAAATAGGTTAAACGGGTCATAAATGGGTTACATGTGTTATGCAGGTCTGGGTTAGGGTTGACTTTCTTGACACGATTAATAAATAGGTCGTGTTTGGGTAGAGGTTATTCTAACCCGCCAACACGCGAACCCGAATAGGTTAACACGAACACGACTCGATTGCCACCCCTAGTTTTACATAAGGGCTCAAAGGGGTGGACTTTATGTGCAAAACAAATAGAGTCCGGTTTTAAAAACAGACTCTATGTGATTTTATATTAATGAAATTTATAATAGAGCCCTGTTTTCCATTAAGAAACATTGCTCTATCCGGGAAATTTTTTTTTTTTTAAAAAATGTTGCTATGCCATATTTCCAACTATAATGTCCAAAATTGAGGAGAAAAGAAGCCAAATCAACAATTGCTTCAGCTTTTGATCTCTCAAACAATTCAGAAGTGCATCTGCAACAATGCGCGGCATACTAAAAATCAATATTGATTTTAAGAAACAATCACAAGTACTTAAGTATACTTAAGCAAACTGACAACGTAAAATGCTATCTTTGTAGGATTCCTTACTCAGGGAATTAGGTTCTGTGATTTTAAGAAAAAATAACAAGTACTTAAGTATATACCTTTAGTAAACTCAGAAGTTGCATAATGAAGTGTTATCTTTGTAGGATTCCTCGCTGAGGGAATCAAGCTCTTAGATAGCTTCATCGAAAGCTTGTTTTGCCAAGTGGCAGGCCTAACACAAAAGATACACAGGTTAGCAAATTTTTGAAAATAACTGTAAAAATATCAAGGCATAAAGAACTTAAAACATACCTTTCAGAAGAGTTCATAATCTCGTAATAGAACATGGAGAAGTTCAAAGACAAACCCAAACGAATGGGGTGGGTAGGAGATGAATCAACTTCTGCTAAGGTGGAAGTCAACTGTAAACAGAACATATAACTGGTTAGTAAACTGAGAATGTAAAATTAACAACCAAGCTTGTAAAACCGCTTTGTGCGGGCTTAATATTATTTTTGTGTTGTAGGCATTATCATAATCATACGTTGACTCATTGCGATTATACTTGTGACACTATAAGTTATTTGTAGTTGCTCATATATGCCCAAGAAGGTACAATAAGTAAATAAAGATGTTTCACATTTAGATATTGTCATAATTGTCTACCACTTTTTGGTGACAACCATATAACAAAGCCAATTCGAGGGGACTTATACAAAATGGTCAAGTTTTTTAAGTATTTGCGAACGCCTTTTTAGTAGGATAACTAGTTGCTATTAACAATGCGATTACAAAAAGAGTGGTTAAGTTGTCACTGACAGACTATGTAACAGAAAGTTACATAAAGAGTCCATGAAAGTTACCTCATTTAGTGAAATTCATCGCTAAGTGAAAAGTTACATAAACAATTTCTTTCATTACATTAATTTTTAAAAACCGTCTCTAAGTTCATAATTTAATAATATTCTTCTGTCATTTTTTTAAGTTTTACATAAATATTTTTAATTTTGCATTCAATATATAATCATATTCTTCTTTCGTTTTTTGTCTTATTTATTTATTTTAATTTACATAAATACCTTTAGCTTTACATAGTTGTAGTTGTAGCTTTACATAGTTGTAGTTAACCTGTAAAAATGGGTGAACTAGGTCGAACTGGGATCATTTTTTATTCATCGGTTAATCAGTTCGTCACTGTAATTTTGTTAGCGTCTAAATTTTAATCACAGGGTACTCGCCGCTGCAACGCGCGAGTACCCTGCTAGTTATTATTATCAATGCGATTACAAAAACAGTACTTATGTTGTATAAACCGAACTCATATAAGCTAATAAGCCCATATATAAGCCGAAACAAACACCCCTTAATATTGCTAAAGTAAAAGCAAAATAAAGTAAAAGGTAAAAATTGCTAAAGTAAAATAAAGAGGACATGTAAAAGAAAACAAAAGCAAAAGTTAATTATTTAATACTGCTAAATGGTAGGTCTCATATTCTTCTTTTCCTTCTTTTGATTTTTCTCTTTTCCTTTTTATTTATTACTATGTCTTCTCGATGTTATAAACTCAAGTATATTACTACTATATATAATTGTTAGTCGTATATGTTATATGCCCAAGTTGTGTTTTGTATGGGTTAGAACCCAAGTAGTATTTGATAGGGTTTATGTATTATATAAACCAATATTCGGTATTGAATAAGATACGAAACATTAGAAACCTTCATGGTATCACATCCACCAGAAAATCGATCCTCTAAAATCATAAACAACCGTTCCTTTTAAACTTTGTTCTCTAGTCGATCGTTGGTATTTTGTTTGATTACCAGTTGACTAACTTATTTGTTCTTGTCAACCGTTGGTATTTGTTTGATTACCAGTTGACTTGTGGTGTTTATAACTTCCTCGACCGTTGGTATTTGTGATTACCAGTCGACGTTGTTGGTTCAAGTGTTAAAGTTTTAGTTTTCTTCTTTTTCTTTGTTGACAGTTGTAGTCGACATTGGTTTCCTTGGTTAAAGTAGTGCCTTTGTTACAACCCATAATCCTTGATACACTTACTGTTACATTAGTCCTATTAAAACCATAAGGGTTCTTGCCATGGACAAGGTACAAAAACCATGCTTTAATTTTAATAATGGTTCTTGCCACTTTGGTGAGTATTGCAAGTTTTTTACGTAACGAGGTCCATGGTAATGCTACTGTGTCGTTGCCTAGAGGTCATGATATTGCATCATCTTGAGCTTTGACTTCCACTGATATTGCAACTCTTCAAAGTTTGTTGGCTAAACTTAGTACTCATGGCATAAATAATAATATTGCATCTGTTAATAACCAACCTTTGCCAAACTTCACTGGATCACATAACCATGTTGCATGCCACACACAACATTCGTATGGTCCTCCAGGCTTCATTAGTCCATCACAGGCCCAATCTTATTCTATGGCCCAACAGCACTTAGCGGGGCAGTTTCTACAACCGGGGGTCACAACAGGTGTGTTTGGACCTACGTACAGGGGGTTCAACTGGACAGTTTATGGCAGGGTCAGCAGGGGGTCAGGTTCAGCAGGGGTTCATGGTAGGTTCAGCAAGTGGTCAGGTTCAACAGGGGTTACTGGCAGGTTCACCAGGGGGTCAGAACTGTCCTGCGGTTCAGCAGGCATTCCCAGGCCAGTTCAATGTAAATTTCTTATATTAGAGTGAAAAAAAAAAAAAAAAAAAAAAAAAAAAAAAAAAAAAAAAAAAAACCTTTCTCAAATTTAGTTATTATTTCGTGGTTATTTTTTATATTCAGGTCATGCATTGATTGGTTGTAAATAAAGTTAATTATAATTAGTTACATTAAAAGGTGAGTGTTTATTGTTTACTTACAACATGATACTGTATATATGGTATTTTAAGCACACAAATTTTACACAATTTTAGTAAGTTTGAGTGGGCAAACTAAAACACTAATAAAATTTGGTTGTTATTAGATGACACAAGTAAATGCTACTTCGATTCAAAATAAATCAAATGTATCATAGACCATAACAAAGGGAAAAAAAAAGACAGTAGTTTAGTTGTTATTTTTTGTAAGAATATCAATGCATTTGTAGCCTCTTGAGATGGACATATATAACATCATAAATAGTAAATATTGAGAATGAAACTTGAGAGTGTGTGTGGCTTGCTGGCTAAGAATGAAGTCTCACAAGTGGTGGGTCTCGTGATCGAGTAAAAAAGCTACGGATTTTTTTTTTTTTTTTTTTTTTTTTTTTTTTTTTTTTTTTTTGTCTGGTTAAATTAACGTGAGTTGATCAACCAAACCATTAAAAACCATAATTTCCTGAATGAAATAGTGCACTCAAATTTATCAACACGAAAATAATACATTTTTTTGAATATTTATCAAGTTTAGAAAATTAACAAAAGCTAGTGATAATCTTCAATGATGTTAGTTTACATCTTTGTAAATATCACATTTAAATAACTTCACTAAGCATCCATCATGGAATACGCCTTTCTAAAAAAAAAAAAAAAAAAAAAACATCATGGAATACAAACATTTTAACTAGAAGAAATTATGGGTATCTTTAGAAAGGTTATGAGCTTTGCTTATTTACGTCAACTTTTGTGAGAAACCAAGGGAGTTGATTTACAATACACATCTTGTTTTACTTTATATGAAGTTTTTTTTACTAAATATATAACAACATTGTTAATTTGTGCAAAATAGTTGATATGTTTTCACATTCAAACTCTATGAACATTTTACAGCAAGCCCTATGCAACCGTCATTATATTACAAGCTTGAATCCAAGCAATGGGCTGTTTTGTGTCTGTTTCACATAGAAGGCTTGTTATTTGTGTTTGACAAGAAAAGACAAATGTATGGTGCTTATTTTTAACACAACAATAAATAAATAAATTTGAGAACGAAACATGAAATTGCAGCTGGTTTGAAGGCTAAGCTTTATCCCTTATAAGTATGAGTTCGCAAGTTCGGATCTTCAGTCCAGTTGCCATTTCGCTTTTTTTTTTTCAAGTATGTCTTCTCAATGTTATTAGTGTAAAATCTATTTTATAAATATTATAATTCCGATTGGTGTTGCTATCGAAATTAAATATGTGATTTGTGGATCACGAGTTTCCTGTTTAAGCAGATATCATCCCCATTAAAAATAGCATACGAGTGGTCAAGGGGTAGAAGTTTGTGAGTTGCGATTATAATCTCTGAAACCATAAGTATCTTAAGTTTAGATGTTTTGTTTAACAGTCATGAAGTGCTTACGTCAACTTCATTACATTTTTCTCGATTTGACTATACGTGTAGCAGTGAGTGATGAGAAAAAAATTAAAAACTACTCGAACCAAAGGTTTATACATTAAGACATAAGACTATTAAACTCGTATTCAACACATACTTATATTTAACTTTTTAAACATGACATAAAAGAAATATTATTAAGAAAACGGTTGAACCATGAAAATGATATGTTTTCTGCTTTAGTTCCTGTATTTTTATCATTAATTGTGTGTGATTTCAAGATTTACCTTGGACTACATATGCTGAAAGTGCAGCTCCATACAACTTGTGAACTTATGCAAGATGAGCCTTACCACCAGCAGATGATGCAATGTTCATTTCCATTTCAATGCAGTTTCTACAGAAACCAAGCCGAGGACGAGGCAAAGCAAGAAACCTGCACAATCAATAGATCAGCAACTTCATAACAAGAAGCCTAATTGTTAGCTATGTTAAACTATTAACAAAATGTTTGCGAAGCAATTATGTTTAAAAAAAAAAAAAAAAAAAAAAAAAAAAAAAAAAAAAAACTCTCCCTCTTTGCATTTATGATCCTAATCGGGATACAAATACTAAAGGGTTAATAATATCCATCTTCTAAACCAACAAATTTGAGATTCGAGCCCCAGCAACAAACAGTAAGATGATTTGTGTTATATAGGCAACTTATGAAAATGATGCTTGACAGCTAACGGGTTAGCGACATACCACTTATACATGTCTCTTGCACTTTGAATTCCATTTTTCTGAACAACAAAGTTCACAATTGCAGATGAGAGGGAGAAACCGTCATCGCTGTCACCGTCTCTGATCAATGAACTAATAAGCTTTTCAAAATGATGCTTCTGATTTGAGAAATATTTCAGGCCCTGTAAAACATAGGCGCCAAACTATTTGGAGTGGGCTAGTTTGGTATACACACTGCATTCCTAAACATTCATTTATACTATGGCTTGCTATTCATGGAAGATTGGATACTCAAGATAGAATGATTAAGTGGTTTCCTAATCAAGATCTGAGATGTTCACTTTGCAAAGAATGTATTGACAGTCGCAGTCATTTATTTTTTGAATGCTCATATTCCAAAAAAGTATGGGATAAAATGTGCAGTATCTTACATCAGGGTAAGTTTGGATATGAATGGGAAGAAATTGTGATGAGCATGTGCTCAATGAAGTGCAACAAGAATATTGCGAGTGTAGTCAGAAGATTGGTTTTAGCAGCTTGTGTGTATCTCACATATGGAGTGAGAGAAAAGACTTTTTTATGATAAGCAAAGAGATTGGTTGGAAGTGGTCAATGCTATTGTTACTGAAGTAAGATTCAAAATGGCAGGTCTACAAGTGAAACAATCTAACCAAGTTAAGGATATGGCTGATAAATGGAAAGTAAAGATGAATATGAAGACTGATGATGATCAACTCATGGACAATATGGAAGTGTAGGTTTGTACTGTGAAATATGGTATGTTTGAAATAGTATAAGATGAAGTTTGATTGAATGATTGGAAGATTGGAAATTTGATTGGAATATGGAAGCAATATACAAAAATTTAAGTTTCCACTGCCTAAAGGGGTGTTTGGAAACAGGTTTAACAGCAAGTAAAATTTCAATTGCTGTTAAAATTAGTTCTTTGCAGGCCATTATAAAGATGAGATACCTTGTACCTTGGAGTTCTAACTAGTAAGACTGTACCTATAATAACCTCTTATCTAGTTCAGTTGGCTAAAATAGGAGGTCTATCTAGTATGAATGTACCAAAAAGAAGGGTCTCACTTTATGAAGGGTAAACCTGCTTTGTCCACTCAATACATAGGCATAGGAGGTAATGTATGGTCATCATGGAGGGTGTGTGTTCCCAAGCAACTGAAGCCTTCCATTGAGAGGGAAATGTAGGTTGTTTTGGTAGATCCCCCCATGGATGGGTTATGGGTTCCTAGTGATGCCTTTATCCTTTTCTACCTTGTCTACTACTGCAGGTTGAGTGGATTGGTAGAAAGGATTAAAGGAAATGTAGCTAGATGGGAGGTGCTAAAATAAAGTGAATCAGAGAGGTGAATGAATAAAGGATAAGACGTTTTTGGACCAGAGTGATGAATGGAAAGAATGAAGATGCTCTGTTCTATTGTATTAGATAAGAGTTTTGTCAGACATAGGATGTTGCTTTGTCTGATATTGGATGGAATTAGGATGTTTGTATTGTCTGTTTAGTATCTGGTAGCTAGTATGGTCAGTTGTATAAAAGGTTTGGGTTTGTCCAAATCTTTGTTACATTCTTATGATGTACATCATTTTGAGAAGTTAATATAAGTATTCACCTTGCACCAAAAAAAAAAAAAAAAAAAAAAAAAAAAAAAAAAAAAAAAAATCACTAGCAGTTACGTACTAAATATTAAAAGCTCCTAAATGTGAACTGAAGAAAAATTATACTATTGATTAATATCTAGCAATATTGGAGGGAATAAGAACAGTGGAAATTTCAGATCACATACCATAAAGAAGTGTTTAAATTTGAAGTGTGGAATCATTTGGAGGGAATGGTGAAGTTGAACGGTTGAGTAAAGAAGTGTTTAAATTTGAAGTGGAGGCTTTTATATCGAAGCATCAAACTCTGATCAAACAACAAAACAAAACAAAACAAGAAAACACCCGATACCATTGAGGCCTTGTTGTTTTCAACTTAATATTTGATTGAAACAGATGTATTAAACTTTCCAAAACTACTTATTTCAACTTAATATTTGATTGAAACATTGAGGCCTTGTCGTTTATATATGAACACAGAGGTTAAGAACAAGAACATATCAAGAGTAAGAAGAATGGGTGGAAGTAATAAGCAAATCGGGTCGATTGTGATCGGTTTAATATGATGCTTTTATTTGTGGGGACGACAACGTTGGGGATTGAACCTATCTATTGCTGCTGCTAGTGGTGAAATAACTAGTTGCTATGATACCAACACGCCACTAGCAACTAACGACCATGGCACGTATGCCTCTCCGGCCACCATTGCGTGTTAGTGAAATCGATAACGTGCAAATGATACGTATTTTTGATTCAGTACAGAAAACGCTCAAGAGATAACTGATTTACCAAGTGCGGTACTGAGTATGAAACTACTAAGTTCAGATTCTTAATTGTTGTATTATTGAGTTTTTGGTAATAAAGATTACAACTTAATCAAAGTTAGGTCACCAAACCGATTAACAAAACACATATATCTCAGTAGACTTTAAACTAATAAGTAATAACAATGCCTCTCAACTAAGATTAATTACTAATAATAAAATTATGAACAATAAGAATGCACAAGCAGTACCAAACTGTAAATTAAAATAAATACATACATATGTTTGAGAACGATTATGATCATTACAGTCACCCAAAAACACCCCATAGCTTCCCGGGACCTATAGTATATTGTAACTTCTTTTCACCATCAACATCCATTTCTACAAGCTTTTGTAAAAACAACAAAGCACCTGCATTTACCACCATCTGTTAGAAAGCGTCATAGAGCCCTGTTAGAAAGGCTCTTTAAGCCCGGTTTTACATTAGGGCTCAAAGGGGTGGGGACTTTATGTGCAAAGCAAATAGAGCCCGGTTTTAAAAACAAACTCTATGTGATTTTATAATAACAAAATTTATAATAGAACCCTGTTTTCCATTAAGAAACTCTTATCCGGAAAAAGAAAAATGAAAAATAACAAAAAAAAAATTACAATTTCTCCAGCTTTTGATCTCTCAAACAATTCCGAAGTGCATCTGCAACAATGAATGGCATACTAAAAATCAATATTGATTTTAAGAAACAATCACAAGTACTTAAGTATACTTAAGTAAACTGACAATGTAAAATGCTATCTTTGTAGGATTCCTTACTCAGGGAATCAAGTTCTGCGATTTTAAGAAACAATAACAAGTACTTAAGTATACCTTTAGTAAACTCAGAAGCTGCATAATTAAGTGTTATCTTTGTAGGATTCCTCGCTGAGGGAATCAAGCTCTGAGATAGCTTCGTCATCGAAAGCTTGTTTTGCCAAGTGGCAGGCCTAACACAAGTCAAAATAAAAACAAAAGATACACAGGTTAGCAAATTTTTGAATATAACTGTAAAAATATCGAGGCATAAAGAACTTAAAACATACCTTTCAGGAGAGTTCATAATCTTGTAATAGAACATGGAGAAGTTCAAAGCCAAACCCAAACGAATGGGATGAGTAGGAGATAAATCAGCTTCTGCTGTGGTGGAAGCCAACTGTAAACAGAACATATAACTGGTTAGTAAATTGTGCAACCTGAGGTCCTTGAGCAGGTGGAAGCTGATTTGGTGAGCCTAAAGTTGCCTTCTTCTCGTCCTCACCCAACATAACAGTGGGAGGATGAAGTTGATCAGCATTCTGTCCACTAAAATAGAAGGCGCCAGCAAATCAGATGGGCCATCAGCAAAATACTTTGGGTACAGTCTAAAACATCTATAGATAACGAAACGGGTGTAATACATGTGATTGATAAGATGCACAAGCAGCCGCCGTTGGCATATGTGTGTGCCTAGCCTGATCAAATGGACCAGCAGCCACGACTGGTGATTTAACTTGGTTTACAACAGATCTCACAGTAGAGTTAGAATTAACTTTATCTTTTTGTTTTTGATAAGACTCGAAACTATTGTTAGAAAAATCTGGATTTCCTTCAACTATCCTGACCCTGTTCTTAAGAAGAGATTATGGAGTAACTTCCTTCAAAATCTACAACAACTGAAACTAAAATTGAGACATTAGACCCTTTCTATAAGCCTATAGGATTAATAAGTAAAACTAATTATATACCATACCTAACTTTCTACACCTCCTACCCGTCACCGATTTAACATTTATGATAGTAATTCAATAACTTTTCGTAGCTCCTACCCGTCACTGAGTTAAGATAGAAATTCAATAACTTTCAATCTTTCATGGTTCCTACCCATCACCGATTTAGATAGACACATTCGCTACTTTTCACATATATTAAGATTGTACTTCAATAACTTTTCATAGCTCCTACCCGTCATTGATTTTACATAGAAATTCAATACCCAGGCTCTATTAAAGGGGCTCTATTTCACAATCTCTAGTAGTGATTGACTGATTGAACCTATCTACTGCCGCAGAGGTGAAATAACTACTTGTTGCTATGATGCCAACACGCCACTAGCAACTAACCACCTTGGCTTTAAACTAATAAAGTAATAATAATGCCTAATGCCTTGACCTCTTAACTAAGATTAATTACTAAGAAATGAAATTATGAACAAGAAGGATGCACAAGCAGTACAAAACTGTAAATTAAAATAAATACATACAGTTGTTTGAGAACGATTATGATCATTACGGTCACCCAAACACACCCAATAACTTCCCGGGACCTATAGTCTCTTGTAGCTTCTTTGCACCATCAACATCCATTTCTACAAGCGTATGTAAAAACAACAAAGCATGCGCGTTTGCCATCTGTATGCGACATTTCTTCGAATGAGTTAAAGACATTAGAATCGGCACAGGGTACTTGTTATCATAATTCAGTATAGAAGGATCTAATAACTGAACTACACTCACTATCACTCTTTCTTCCTTCCGATAAATCCTTCTATTCCCCGAACAAATCAAATAACTGAGAACGCTCTCACAGCCCCTTGTTTCTCCTCAATCGCTTTCCCATCCAACATACCGATCAACGGTCCTATACACCCCACAGCTCAACAATCCTAACCAAAAAACCCTCATTACCAATAAACTCCACCACCAGTTCATCAAACACCGAATTCTTCAAAAACTAAACCGCAACCTCCAGACTCCTCACACTATTTCCCGAATAAAAAAACACCTCAAACTCACAAAAACGCCACTCCTAACAACCACGACCTTCAAATCATCATCCTCCCAAACCAAATTACTCAAACAACCAAATCCATACTCCTGCGCCAAATCCGTCCCAGACTTCACAACTCTCAACCACATTCCTCAACACGCAACACGGCACATTTTGCGAATTCGGCGTCCCACTCTCATAATTATCGAACTAATCAAGCTAACACACACCCTTTTTTTGGCATATATAGCTACTACCTGATTCTAATAAAGGTATCAAAGGATGCAATAACAACAACAAACATTCACCTATGTGACTCAACTACCAATAACCAAAGTTGTTGATATAACCGGGTCTTGCCCGGAGATGGCCGGGTCTTGACCGGAAGTGCCTGTATCTAACGGGTCTTGACTCGATACGACCGGGTCAAACCGGGTCTCGACCAGAAATGACCGGGTCAAACCGGGTCTTGAGCGAAAATGGCCGGGTCTAACCGGGTCTTGACCGGAAATGACCGGGTCTTGACCGTATCTAACCGGGTCTTGGCCAGATATAACCGGTCCTGACCGGGTATAGCCGGGTCTTGGCCGGAAATGACCGGATCTAACCGGAAAAGTACAATGGCGGAAATGACCGGGTCAAACCGGAAGTGACCATATCCAACCGGGTCTTGCAAGATATAACCGGTCCTGACATAGCACTGAAAGAAATAAGAAATCATAATTATAGTTTTTTAATTTTTGGTAAAAATGTCACCTGCATTTGAAGCCTCTTGAGGTGAGATATAAATAAAATCATGAATTAGTAATACTAGCAGCGTACCCGCGCAATGCGGCGGTGGGTACCTGGTGACTAATTTTGTGGCGAGTAAATATTTTTCATTTATACCGCGCGTTGCAACGAGGTTGATTTTTAGCCAACGTATTTTTTTCATTTTTTTTACTGTAGCTTTTTTGTTTCGTAATTTTTATGATATTTGTATAAATTTAAACCATAAGCCACTCGTAAAGCAAAAGTAACATATTTATGTTTTAGGCCGCTGTTGGATCTCGAATAATGTGTTAATTATATTGTACTTTGTGGTTAAAAAATTGTATTTTTTTTGATGAAGGGGTGTTTTTAATAGTGTATTAATTGTATTAGGTGAATATTATTTTTTTAGTTTTATGTGTGCTTTGAATCCTTGTAAATAATGCTTATAAGGTAGTATTTTTCACTTAAGGGGTATTTTAATGACTACTATTTAATAGCATTAATGTTGTTTGATAGAAAAGTGGTCTGAAAATTACTCCAAGCTTATTTTTGTTGTACCATATGCTTGTTTTGTTGTAATTCTCAACATTTGGTGCATTAAAGTGTTGTAAACCATGCTTTATTTCTTATAAGTCTGAAAATTTTGGAGAGAGATTCATTTGTGCATTATATGTGGTATAGATATCTTGGGAGTGTGGATGGCTTGCCGGATGAGATTGATATCTTATAACTTAAGTGGTAGGTCTCGTTTTCGAGTCACCAACTTGTTCACCAACTCTTTTTTTATTATTTTTCCTTTTCACTTTTGCTCTTTAATTTGTTACCATGTCTTAACCAGAAGGTAGATTAATAATAACTTTTTCTTTTTCTCAGATAAGTCTTTTAGTGACCTTTTATCATTGTCGTAAGGGTTTAGGTTAGGGGCGTAAACGAGCAAAGTTGTGTCAAGCTCGAGCTCGACTTGTTTAAAGCGAGTCGATCTCAAATAGTTCACGAGTTGGCTCGTCTCGTTTACACCCATAGTTAAGGTAAAACAATAGCAACAATTTGTTTTCAAAGTCTCCTATTAGTACGTAAAGTATACAAAATATCATTAAATGCGAAAATTTTTCATAAAATTTTATAATTTGTATATTTTGATGTGTTGTCAAGGTAAAAATAGTAACACATGTCATTTTATAGTATGAGAACACATCAAAATGTACATATTTGAACATTTTATGAAAATTCTTTGTATTTAATGATAGTTTTTATAATTCACGTATTAAAATGAAACTTTCGAAAAAATTCATTGCTATTTTGTGACCTAAACATTTGTTGTAAAATATCTTTTTTGCCAATGACTCGAAGTCTTTTAAGTCAGTTGATAGATGATTTGGCGCTTTGAGCAAAACTCCCCTCAAACTATATTATTTTCAAATAATAATAATAATATGGTGTAAATTTTGCTTTGAATAAGCTTTCCAATAAATGAGCTAGTTTTTTAGAATAGTCTTATTGTAACAAAGATATTAAATAATGAGTAACATATTGAAGATTTTTTTTTTTTTTTTTTTTTTTCAATTTTAGAACAGCATCACAAAATTAGATGGAGGACAATGTCAATCAAATAGTCACCAAGTTTGATATTTGTGCCATTTTAGTCACACTCTAGCTTTAATTATAAAAACCACTAAAAGTTTCATTATTGTAAATTTCTTATGTTAGAGTGACATAAACAAAAAATAAGAAACACTTCTCAAACTTGGTTATTATTTCGTGATTATTTTTTATATTCAGTCATGCATTGATTGGTTGTAAATAAAGTTAATTAGAATTAGTTACATTAAGAGGTGAGTGTTTATTGTTAAGTTACAACATGATACTGTATATATATGGTATTTTAAGCACACCAATTTTACACAATTTCGAAAGAATGAAATAATTTTGAAACATTAGTGTTTTTTATGTTTGATATCAAGTTTGAGTGACCAAACTAAAACGCTGATAAAATTTGGTTGTTATTAGATGAGACAAGTACTTCGATTCAAAATAAATCAAAAGTATCAAAGATCAAAAGAAAGGTAAAAAAGACGGTAGTATGGTTGTTATTTTTGTTAAAAATATCAATGCATTTGAAGCCTCTCACATATAACCTTATAAACAATAAATATTAAGAATAAAAATTGAGAGTGTGGGTAGCTTGCTGGCTAAGAATGAAGTCTTTTAAGTGGTAGGTTTCGTGTTCGAGCCAGCATCAATTACGCTTTTTTTTTTTTTTTTTTTTTTTTTTTTTTTTCCGCTTTTGCGCTTTAATTTGTTAGGTTAAAGTCACGTGAGTTGATCAACCACAACATTAAAAACCATAATTTCTAATAAACGTATCAAAGGATGCAATAACAACATCAAACCTTCACCTATCAACAGCGGCGGAACTAGGAGCTTCTGTCAGGGGTAGCGAAATACGAAAATTTGTTTAGGGGTAGCGAAAATTTGTTTCAGGGGTAGCGAAATCGCCAAAAAATGGCAAAAAATCGCCAAAAAACGTAAAAAATGGCCAAAAATTCCACTACCAGGTAAAAAAGTTCAGGGGTAGCGACCGCTACCCCTGGACTATACATGGATTCGCCCCTGCCTATCAACACCTGTCTACTTGACTCTACTACCAGTAACTTTGTTGATATAATGATATGTGGAATAATTTGAAGCCGAATATGGGTCTTGCCCGGATATAACCGTGTCTTGACCGGATATGACCAGGTCTTGACCGGATATGACCGGGTCTAACCGGGGTCTTGACCGGTTCTAACCAGGTTTTGGCTGGTAGAGCTGGTATTGGGTCATACGGATAATGGTAAGGTCTTTTGGTAGTATATTATGTTATATAGTTTCTATTTTCTAATTACTATGGGTATTACCACTGCGAGTGCAAGTCAATGTACTTGAGGACTTGAGGTAGTAATGTGCTCTGCATATTAAGGCATTAATTTCTTACATACTCCATAACTACATTTGATTATTTGCAACTTTATGAAATTAACAAACTCTAACAACCAAACTGAAATTACAAATGGTGGTTCGTGAACCAATAAGTGCAATGAGGGTTCAAAATTTGTTAGAACGATAGACCCTGAAAAGTGGAACCCAAAGTAAAATGGCTTCAAAGAAGAAAAGAGGTACTTCCCTAAATTTTAAAAGATTCAAATCAGTTGGATGCAAATTTCGTATTGGAATAAGTTAGTTGGAATGATGGACACTGTTTTGACAAACATCCAAAAAGCTAAAAACATATCCGCTATTGCAACAACTTACAACTATAGATTGGAGGGGTGCGCCAGGCCAAGGCAATAGTGCAACAACACAAAGGCGACACATGAAGAACCCCAGCTGCAAGCTACTCTGGAGGATTCTTCCCCAATAAAAAATAAGATTAATATCGAGTGAGGTGAGCCGATGGCTCACATATCATATATTAAATTTATAAGAAAAAATACTACACATTGAATCCTCACTCCCAACACCCCACAGCTCAACAATCCTTACCAAAACCCCCCTCATTAACAATAAACTCCGCCACCCGTTCATCACATGCTGAATTCTTCAAAAAGTCAACCGCAACCTCCAAAGTCCTCACACTATTCCCCGAACCAAATTACTCAAACAACCAAATCCTAACAACCACTTCAAACTCACAAAAACGCCACTCCTAACAACCACCACCTTCAAATCATCATCCTCCCAAACCAAATTACTCAAACAACCAAATCCATACTCCTGCGCCAAAACCATCCCAGACTTGACAACTCTCAACAAAAACACCCCTAACTAACATGAACAAAACTCGGCAAATTCCTCAATACACAACACGCCACATTACGCGAATTCGTCTCACACAGCTCCAACACGTGTCTAATCACCCTAGCATTATCCTTAACACATGCCCTATCTTTCGCATAGCTACTACCTGATTCTAACAACCTTCCCCTATCAACACGTCTCCACTTGACTCAATTACCACTAACCTTGTTCATATGTGGAATCATTTCAAGCCGAATATGGGTCTTGCCCGGATATAACCGGGTCTTGACCGGATATGACCGGGTCTTGACCGGATATGGCCAGGTCTAAGCGGAAATGACCGGGTCTAAGCGGATATGACCGGGTCTTGATCGGAAATGACAGGGTCTAACCGGGTCTTGCCCGGAAATGACAGGGTCTAACCGTATCTTGACCGGGTCTAGACCGGATATGACAGAGAATATCCGGGTTTAACCGGGTCTTGGCCGGATATGGTCGGGTTTTTACCGGACCGAGTGGACAAAATGGTTAAATATTAACTCAAGTATTTCAAAAAAGAAGGAAGGAAGACATATATGGTGATTTTTTGTAGCACCAAAATAAATAAATATAATTGAGAAAGAAACATAAGCTACTGGTGTTGATGGCTAAATCTCATCTCTTATTAACGATGGGTCCCGTGTTCGAGTCAGCAACACCTTCAGCTGAAGTAACTTATTTATTTATTTATTTATTTATGGAGTACCATGACTTCTCAATGTTGTTGATGTTATTGTTGTGGAAAAAACGTCTTAAAATTACAACAAATGCATCTTAACATTGATGAAATGATAAATTGGCATTAAAATGATTGAACTTTATATTTTACACCTCTTAAATTTAGCAAAACAACAAACTAATCTTTAATCTAATTAAACTATATAGTTTATTCTTTAACTTTTTTCGCATTATGCATCTTCCTATAGAACGCCAGTTGGAAAACTCCTCTACTTAACAATGACCAGACCTGATTTAGCCTATGCAGCACAATCACTGAATCAGTTTCTTCATGAACCAAGGACACCACAGTTAAAGGCCCTAATGAGAGTGATCAGATACATCAAACTATGTCCAGGACAAGGTCTACTCTTCCCAACTCTCAACAGTCCAATCCTAACAACCTATTGTGATAGTGATTGGCCAATTGTCCCTACTCAAGAAGATCAGTGTCTGGCACCTGTGTTTTCCTTGGAAGTAGTCTAATCTCCTGGCAATCTAAGAAGCAAAATGTGGTCTCCAGGTCTTCTACATACAAAGCTCTTGCAGACACAGCTTGTGAAGCTTCTTGGATAAAATGCTTGCTCAAAGGATCTACTTGTCCCAATTTCTACACCCATCAAGATCCTATGTGACAATGCATCTTCTATAGCCTTGGCTTCTAACCCAGTACAACATGCTAGGACCAAGTATATAGAAATTGACTGTCATTTTGTTAGGGACGAGGTCAAAGCAGGGCTCATTCTACATACATTTTGTCCCCTCCAGAGCTCAAACTGCTGATATCCTAACCAAAGCCTTACACAGACCTCTCCATTTTTAACTGTCTTTCCAAATTGAGCATTTGTTCCTTTCACAATGCCAATTTTTTTTTTTTTTTTTTTGGGGGGGGGGGGGGGGGGGGGGGGGGGATAATGAGCTATACACTCATACTGCTGATAAAGTCAACAGAAGCTCACAAGTCAACTCTGCTATAAACACAAGTACAAGGCTGCAATCTCACCATAAGACGTGTTCTACTCTACAACAGCTTTACTCCTTGTAACAAGATGTAGTTAGTAGCTTAGATGATTCTAGAAGGTTCTAGAAGTAGCATAGCAGTTAGTCAAGTTAGTTGCTTAGACTTTATATAAATACTGTCAATGTACTTCATTTCCAGTTAATACAATACGATATCATTTCACTTTTACTCTCTTTTTCACTTAACTAAAAAGTAAAACTAATTATATACAGTACCTAAGTGATTCAATAACTTTCCACACCTCCTACCAGTCACCAATTTATAACATTTATTACAGTAATTCAATAACTTTTTGTAGCTCCTACCCGTCACCGAGTAAATATAGAAATTCAATAACTTTCAATCTTTCATCGTTCCTACCCATCACCGATTTAGATAGACACCATCGCTACTTTTCACATATATTAAGATTGTAATTCAATAACTTTTCGTCACCGATTTAAGATTGAAATTCAATAACCTGGCTCTATTTCACAATCTCTAGTAGTGAGTGAACCTATCTATTGCAGCAGAGGTGAAATAACTACTTGTTGCTATGATGCCAACACACCACTAGCAACTAACCACCATGGCATGTATGCCTTCTCCGGCCACCACTGTTAGTGAGAAAAAGGTATGATGAACACTCAATATGTCTCACTGAGTGTTGAGAAAGAAACAAGCTTCTATCTATCATATATATGAGCTTTTGAAGTTATTCAAAAACAAGCTTTGTTAGATAAAAAATGTTTTTGTAATATGTGTGTTTGTGAAATCGATAACGTGCAAATAATATGATTTACCAAGTGCAGTACTGAGTATGAAACTACTAAGTTCAGATCCTTAATTGTTGTATTATTGAGTTTTGCTAATCTTTTATATAATACAACAAAACCCCTAGTGGGGACTTTCGTATTTCAAAAAAAGATTATTTCTTTATTAAGTAATATTTTAATTAATTATTATTTTTTGATTTATAAATTTCTAAATTCGTTTTGTTGATATATACTACACAAGTAGAAGATAAATACAAAAAATATAGATAAGATGCAAAATTTTTAAATGATTATCTTTAATAATAAAAAACTATAATTTTAAAAAATATAATTGTTTATTTTAAAAACTATAATCATAAATCAAACAAAACAAGGATTAAATTATTTATTTTTTAATAAATAAAAATATGTTATTCAAAAAACTTTAAAAAAACTCGCGCGTGCGCGGGCATTATAACTAGTAAAGATTACAACTTAATCAAAGTTAGGTCACCAAACAGAAAACACATATATCTCAGTAGACTTTAAACTAATAAGTAATAACAATGCCTCTCAACTAAGATTAATTACTAAGAATAAAATTATGAACAACAAGGATGCACAAGCAGTACAAAAACTGTATATGAAAATAAATACATACAGATGTTTGAGAACGATTATGATCATTACGGTCACCCAAACACACCCCATAGCTTCCCGCGACCTATAGTCTCTTGTAGATTCTTTGCACCATCAACATCCATTTCTACAAGCCTTTGCAAAAACAACAAAGCATCCGCGTTTACCATCTGTTTATGGCATTTCTTCAAATGAGTTAAAAGACATTGGAATCGACACAGGGTACTTGTTATCAAAATTCGATATAGAAGGATCTAATAACTGGACTACGCTCACTATCACTCTTTCTTCCTTGCGATAAATCCTTGTGTTCCCCGAACAAATCAAATAACTGAGAACACTCTCACAGCCGCTTGTTTCTCCTCAACCGCTTTCTCATCCAACATACCGATCAACGGTCCTATACACCCCAATTCCCCCAACTCCTTGGCACACCGAATCCTCACTCCCAACACCCCACAGCTCAACAACTCAACCACCCATTCATCACACACCGAATTCTTCAAAAACTCAACTGCAACCCCCAAACTCCTCACACTATTGCCCCAAAAAAAAAAAAAAAAAAAAAAAAAAAAGAAAAAAAAAAAAAAAAAAACACGCCACTCCTAACAACCACCACCTTCAAATGATCATCCTCCCAAACCAAATTACTGAAACAACCAAATCCATACTCCTGCGCCAAAACCGACCCATACTTGACAACTCTCAACAAAAACACCCCTAACTAACATGAACAATGGGTCTTGACCAGAAATGACCGGGTCAAACCGGGTCTTGAGCCGAAATGGCCGGATCTCTTGCCCGGAAATGGCCGGGTCAAACCGGGTCTTGAGCCGAAATGGTCGGGTCTAACCGGGTCTTGGCCGGAAATAACCGGGTCTTGACCGTATCTGACCGGGTCTTGGCCAGATATAACCGGTCCTGACCGGGTATAGCCGGGTCTTGGCCGGAAATAACCGGGTCTAACCGGAAAACTACTGTAAGGTGTGTTGATGCCAAAATATAAGACAGCCACACAAGTATTTTAAAAAAGAAAGAAGAGGGAGGCATATGGTGGTTTTTCTTTAGCACTGAAATAAATAAAATCATAAGTATATAAGACAGCCGCCACACAAGTATTTCAAAAAAAAAAAAAAAAGAGGTAGGTCTTGAGATGAGTTTTAAAATTATGAATTGGTAATGTTTTCGAGTCGGCAACTTGTTCACCAACTATTTTTTTTTTTTTTTCATCATTTTTTTTTCCTATTCACTTTGCTCTTTAATTTTGTAAGATAAGTCGTAGGTGGTGTCCGGGAACCACCTTTGACACTAAATTTATTTAGAACCGATGTATAAAATAAGCCGGAAGTAAGCCGGACATATTTGCAGCTTCTCACGAAGAAGGTTAATATTTAAGTCTTGAATCTTGATTGGATAAATGGAAAAAGAAGTTTATTTAAAAGAGTAGTCAAAAGTTGTGGGGCCATAAAGTTTAGACTAGCCTTTTATTTTTCAACGTCTCAGTAAAAAATTTAATGGCGTGTTTGGTATAATTAGGGGGTCGCAGTCATGATTTCATGCCTCATTCCATGCCTCACCATATTTTTTTTAGTGGCAACCATTATTTCACCATTAATATACTTTTTTAGAAAAATAGCCGTTCAACGTCTCTATTTTCCTTCCCCACTCTCCCATGATTCAACGGCAATCTATGCCGAGCCCATCCATGCCGAGCCGATGCCGTGTGGGTGGCGGCGGTGTTGATTTACGACAAGCCCCATGCCGAGCCCACTGCCACCGCCCTTATAGGTTTAGAATAGGATTCGGATTTAGTATAGACTATAAAATGAAAGAAAATGAGGAGAGAGAAAGATTATGAGGATAAAAGAAAAATATTAATTAATTAAATATAAAAGTATTGTTTTAAAAATAATAAGAGAAAATAAAATATTAAAAAAAGAAGAAACACGTTTATTTGTGGATGAGGATTGTAGGTGGAAAAAATGTGAGTGTCAAAATAATTTTAATTGGTAGATATCACTCAAAGTAACTAGGGGAGGAAAGGTATGGATTTTATCATTGATGATAGATATCACTCAAAAACTTGCATATTTCCCCAAAAAGAAGAGGTAGGTCTTGAGATGAGTTTTAAAATTATGAATTGGTAATGTTTTCGAGTCGGTACTTGTTCACCAACTTTTTTTTTTTTTTTTTTTCGTCATTTTTTTTCCTATTCACTTTGCTCTTTAATTTTGTAAGATAAGTCATTTAGTGATCATTTATCATTGTTGTAAACGACAGGGGCGGACCTATGGCCACCGTAGGTGGTGTCCGGGAACCACCTTCGACACTAAATTTATTTAGAACCGATGTATAAAATAAGCCGGACATATTTGCAGCTTCTCATGAAGAAGGTGAATATTTAAGTCTTGAATCTTGATTGGATAAATCGAAAAAGAAGTTTATTTAACGAGTAGTCAAAAGTTGTGGGGCCATAAGTTTAGACTAGCCTTTTATTTTTCAAAAATTTTAGTCTAGTGTTGACCAGACCTTTCTTATTTTTTTTATCCCCACTTCTCCTAATTTTTTATTTTTTTTTATTATTTTTTTATTTTTATAATTTTGCTAATATAAAAAAAAACTATAAACCTGAAAGTGCGGAACAGAAAATATAAAGTTTAATATGTCAAACGCTTAAAACTGACAAAAATACGGAACAGAAACTGACAAAAAGCTGTGTTGTACCAAAAGAAAGTGGGGGACAAGAGGGGGACAAGGGTGGGCCACCCCCGTCCGGTTAACATGACCCAAATTTTAAGGGCATGTTTGGTATGATTAGGGGGGTGGCAGTCATGAGTTCATGCTTCTCCTATGCCTCATCACCCACCAATAATATCATGCCACCTCATTTCATGCCTCTCTCATGCCTTTCCATATTTTTTTAGTGACAATCATGATTCCACCAATAATATATCTTTTTAGAAAAATAGCCGTTCAACGTGTCTATTTTCCTTCCCCACTCTCCCATGATTCAACGGCAATCTATGTCGAGCCAATGCCGCGTGGGTGGCGGCGGTGTTGATTTATGGCAAGCCCCATGCCGAGCCCACTGCCACCACCCTTATAGGTTTAGAATAGGATTCGGATTTAGTATATACTATAAAATGAAAAAAAATGAGGAGAGAGAAAGATGGTGGGGACAAAAGAAAAATATTAATTAATTAAATATAAAAGTATTGTTTTAAAAATAATAAGAGAAAATAAAATATTAAAAAAAGAAGAAACACATTTATTTGTGGATGAGGATTGTAGGTGGAAAAAATGTGACTGTCAAAATAATTCTAATTGGTAGATATCACTCAAAGTAACTAGGAGAGGAAGGTATGGATTCTATCATTGATGATAGTATGTCAGAAAAATAAATTGGTACCAATCACCGCATACCAGACGGAACCTTAGTTTTCCAACTAGGATTACTTTGTTTTTTTTTTGCTAGTTGTAGAAGAGATAATTATTAAAGAGGACGTCTACTTTTATGTTCATTTGAATAAAGTTCGAGTTTTTATGTTGTTTTATTTTTCGATGGTAATGTAGTTAGGTGTTACACACATATACGTTTATAAATGGTCATTTATTTTCGTCTATAATAAATGTATTAAAAGGTATTAGTAACTATACAATCATGAATTATTTCAAGATTCAAGAATTAAGTAGTATTACATGCACTAAAACTTGGTGTAAATTAAGATATAAAATGGACTCGTTTAGACCCGATCCGACCCGACTCAAAACATTGATCGGTTGACTAATCGACCAGTCATTTTATTTTTCGCTTGATAAAGTTGGGAACCACCTTGGTTTGGTGGCTAGGTCCGCCACTGGTTAACGAGTAGAATTCTGCCAAGCTCGAGCTCGACTTGAATACAAAAGCTCGAGCTCGACTTGAAGCAGCAGAGACTTCCAAGGTAGTAATGCGGTAATGTTAGGAATTGCGTGTATATCAGCTAATTTGAATTGCGTAACAAGATAAGCAATAACTTGAATTGAATCAGCTGAAAACTTTCTCTAGAAAAAGTATTTTAATTTTAAAACAATATTATTGATATGTCAGGTTCATACGATGCATCTCGTCATATCGACGCATCTAAACCTCTCAACTTAAGCAATTACGAGAATTAAGTGATGCACGTGATTGGTTTTGAATCATAACCGATTCAAAAAATCGATTTTGGACAACGACCATCATACATCTAAATATTCTCCTTAAGTTTGAACAAATTAAACCATGCATCTAAGGGTGTTATCGGGTCGGGTTATCGTGTCTTGTCGGGTCGGGTTGAATCGGGTTTTGATTTTTAAAAACTCACCCGCAACCCGACCCGATAAGAAATCGGGTTATCGGGTTTGGGTGGTATTCTGTTAGCTGCGACAAGATAAGAAGATAGGATCAATCGGTTGGCAAAGAGATTGATTGTCTAGCTATTCATGATTAGTATAGTGATTAGCATGATTTGATTAGTGATTAGAATTTACCGTATATAGCTCTCTAGATAGGCTATAAATATGTCATTGTAATCTTGCATTTGGGATATCAAAACAAACATTATCAATACGTACATGACTGATACGTATATCAAACATATTCCATAACACCTTCTTTCATGGTATCAGAGAGTCTACTGATCCAATCCACTTCTACTATCAAAAGTTTTCTTTTCTTTTTTCGTGTTCTTTTGTTATCAGGTGATTGTGCTTGGTCATAATCCTCATTATATGTGTGTTACTTGTGCATAAAGGTCACAAGTCTAATCACAAGTGTTGGTGATTTGTGCTTTAGGTCATAAATCCACACCTATTTCTGTGTATTAATCGTGCTACGGTCACGATTTTTTGGTCATTTTCTCTTTTGTCTCCTGCCCTAGAACTCCCTGTGTCCATGTAAAAATTTCTATCCCCAATACAAACCCTAATTTCATCAACATGAACGGTTCACTAAACACTGAAGAAATTGTGATTAAACTTTTGGGAAAACTTGGTTTTACAGGGTCAAATATTACGGGGCATAACTTTTTGTAATCCAACTATCAATATTGTTGGGCCCACTGCCTATCTTATAACTCATAGCCCAATACACCCAACTCACACTTACAACCTAAGCCCACGCTACACACTAGCCCAACTTACAAAACTCCACAGCCCACCAGGCTTTACCACCTATGTGAACCAACTAACACCCTTTTCAAACCAACACCAACCAACCCATACAACATACGCTGGCCCCACAGCCCCGGTTATTGTTCATCAGGCCCCGCCCGGTCCTGTAGGCTCACCTCCTCAACCTCTCGTACAAACAATCACCCCGGGACAATAGACACTCTTGCCTCATGCTTTCACCGCCGGGACACTTCATAATCCTACTACCGGAGCATGGAATATGGATACAGGTGCGAGCTCACATTTAAATGCATCTGTTAATAGTCTTAGTAACATTTTTAATACGTGCATGTATCCATTTGTCTTGGTTGGTGACGGGCATACCATTCCTGTCACTAATACGGGTCGTAGCATTTTGCCTAATCCTTCTCGACCCCTTTTCTTAAATAACGTCCTTATTACTCCTCATATTGTCAAAAATCTTATATCTGTCCGTCAATTTGTTTGTGACAATAATTGCACCGTTGGGTTTGATCCTTTTGGTTTTTCTGTCAAGGATTTCATGATGCGTCGGGTGCTTCTTCGATGTGACAGCACGAGCGATCTTCACCCTGTCACGGCCCCGTGTCCTACTCCCCAAGCTCTTCTTGTCAGTCAACATACGTGGCATCAGCGCCTTGGACATCCAGGGAGCGAAGTGCTACGCCGTCTCGTCTCAAATAATTTTATATCTTGTAATAAGGAGAAGTCACCAGTGCTTTGTCATGCTTGTCAGCTTGGCAAACACGTCCGACTTCCATTTGTGAGTTCCGATACTATTGTTAATGCTTGTTTTGACGTTATTCATTCTGATGTTTGGACTTCACCCATTTCAAGCCTCTCGGGTTTTAAATATTATGTTTTGTTTTTGGATCACTATTCTCATTTTGTTTAGGTCTACCCGTTGATAAACAAATCTGATGTATTATCTAAATTTGTTCTTTTTCGCAAGTACGTTCACACTCAATTTAAGTGTGAAATCAAATCATTTCAGTGTGACAATGGCGGTGAATTTGATAACCGCACCTTGCATAAACTTTTTGCCGATAGTGGCATTCAGTTTCGTTTCTCATGCCCCAAGACATCTCAACAGAATGGGAAGTCAGAACGGATGATTCGCACCATCAACAACCTCATTCGAACACTCCTTTTCCAAGCCAACCTTCCGCCAACCTTTTGGGTAGAAGCTTTAAACATGGTTGTCCATTTAATCAACTTCTTACCTTCCACATCTATTGCCAACGAAATTCTGTATACGCGACTGTTTGGCCAAAACCTGGATTATAGCCTTATACGCACATTTGGCTGTTTATGTTACCCCCACTTATATCCTAACCATAAACTTGAACCACGCGCCACACCCTCCATCTACTTGGGACAAGCTTCAAATCATCGTGGGTATCTTTGCCTTGACTTAAACACCAATAAAATAATCATTTCTCGCCATGTAACCTTTGATGAAACTATTTTTCCATATGGCACCTTTAAACCAACAACAACACCCAAGTACAATTTCTTGGATGGCTCACCCGATATAAATCCTCCATTCATTCCATCGGCCCCCGTTGTACAAACCACTGTGTCTCAACCCACAAACGAGCCAACCACACCAATTCCCAACAGTTCAAATACAACCCAAAATCACGCAACCCATGACCCATTACCATCCCCATCACCACCCGCCGCCCAACAACAGACACCAAATACATCACCGCCTGCACACCAACACCAACATATTATCCCAAATCATCCTAATAACCCAAACCCTGTCTCAATTCATTCCATGGTCACACGACTTCGTGTCGGGACTAATCGTCCTAGTAAGCGTCTCAATATGCATGTGTCTTCGGTTTCACCATTACCAAAAACCTATCGTGATGCGTTTACTGATCTAAATTGGCAAAAGGCTATGCGTGATGAATACACTGCACTTATTAAGAACGGAACTTGGACTCTTGTGCCTAGGCCCACGGACACCCACATTATTCGCTCTATGTGGCTTTTTCGCCATAAGTACTTGGCTGATGGCACTCTTAGTCGATACAAGGCTCGTCTTGTGGCGAATGGTAGTAATCAATTGGAGGGGTTTGATGTAGATGAGACATTTAGTCCGGTGGTTAAACCGGGCACTATTCGGACTGTTCTAAGTTTAGCTACTTCTCGACATTGGCTGATTCATCAGCTTGATGTCAAGAATGCTTTCTTACATGGTGACTTATTTGAGACAGTTTATATGCACCAGCCTCCGGGGTTTCGGGATCCAGTGCATCCGGATTATGTGTGTTTATTGCACGGCCCCTAGAGCATGGTTTCAGCGTTTTGCATCCTATATCACTCGGGTTGGGTTTTCTCATAGTCGTTGTGACTCATCTTTATTTATAAACAGACAGGGGACGAATACTTGATGAGTGTGTAAATACTCATCATTTTTATCGTATCTGAACTGCTAAAACATCCAAAAACACTCAGAAATGCATCAAAATACAGAAATTATCCTAAAATTGTGTTTTATATGTTTTAGATGCAAAATGTTTAAAAACAAATGAAAAACGAACAAAGTTTGCATAATTGGCAGTTTCAGTCCCCCAACTTTTAAAAATTGACAAAACTAGTCCCTGAATATTTGTTTTGAAAGAAAAGTCAACCCAAGGCACTTAAAAATAAAAAACTATCAAACATGGTCCTTGGGTGAAAACTTTGGGAAAATTACATATTTGGTCCCTGTACTTTGCAAATTTGGCAAAATCAGTCCCTGGAATTTTAAAATTGGAAAATAATCAAACAAGGACTTATGGAATTACAATATGGTATGAATGGTCCTTGTGATATCTTTGGAAAAATGTCAAGTCCAGCCCCTCAAATTTGCAGAATTTACAAGATTGGTCCTTGTGTTAAGCTTAAATACCAAACGGACCACCCTTTGTATAAACCAACTCCCAAAATCCAAATCCACAACAAACACCCTAGCCCATATCCTACCCCAGGCCCATCACCACTCCCCCTTTTAATATTAAACCCGGTCAACCTTGCTTTGACCCTCCATCCAAACACACACCCGTGACCCTCCCTGCCTATACCAACACCATCATCACCCTGCAACCTCCCTACTCCATTCATTATTACTCCTAATCATTGCCAATCCACCTTGCAGTCACCCCACTCTAAATTATACCCCTAAGCACACGCTAAAACAGACCTCAGCTAGTACTAACATTTTGGCTCCAAAACCTTTCAAAGGTCCAGATTGAATCGCATTTATCCAAAGGCTGAAGTTATTGATGGGAAAGCTCAATAGGTCCCACAGAAACCCTAAAAGGTCACTATAAATGAAAGAAGAAAGACTGGAGTGGAGTTGTTAGTTAATCAGTAGTAGTAGTGTAGTTTCAATGTTGTTTTATTGTAATTTCCTTTTTAGTTATAAGTTTGAGTAAAAAAACAGTTGTAAACACTTTGATTTATGTAATTTAAGACATCTTTGCAATTAAATTCAGGTTCTATTTACTAATTCGAAATTAGCAAATTTAAGCTCATTTGACAAACTTGCTTTAATTTGTTAAAGGTTGTTATCAGTGTTCATTTAAGTTTCATTAAGCTCACTTGTGAGTTTGCTTAAGTTGCTCAAGTTTTTATTCAGTGTAATTCAAGTTATAAGATAATACCAAAAAGAAACAAGAAAATAGAAAAGAAAAATAAAAAAAAATGATTTTATGGGAATCAAGAAGCAAGGAGCTGGTGGATTTTGGATTTCATTGGTTTTAGTGCCACATGGGAGGTATTAGGATAGATTTTGAGTTCTTGGATACTTGTTTCTCAGCTGGAAGTAATTGTAAGCCTCATTTACCATTTTTTTTTTTATATATATGTAATTTGTAAGAAATTGTTGTTGTTATTACTGTTTATGTGCTCAACTTGGCTTAATATATCAACACATACCCTTATGAATCAATAGGATGCCCTGTAACAAGCATTTGCTTTGAAAAACTTGTAATCACAGTTTTTAAAGGTGTGTTTGGCTTAAGCCTGTTAACTGAAGTTAGAGGTGTTATGAATGTTATTTTTGGTTGTGGTAACTCATAAATGGTCTCATTAGTTTATGCTAGTCATAAAAACTCAGTACCATTTGATCAAAAGTCAAAATGAGCCTCTCATCTCCTTAGCTTGTTCACTGTTGGAGTTGTGAGTTTCAAATCCCTTTCAATCTTTGCATTAGTGTTTCATGTAGCTTATTCTTATCTCATGTTAGCTTAAATTATCATTTTCAGTGTTAAGGATTGATCCAAAGTTCAAATTAGTCAACTGTGGTGCAAGGTTTCAAAAGTCAAAATTGCATGTGACTCAGTTTTTGTAAATCTTGAGGAATTTTTCATGATCTCTGTGTTAAGTGTTAGCCTTTAAGCTTTTGGGTTCTTAAAACTCTGAAAGTTCAGCTTTTCAATGCTTATTTTAGTTTAATTTTATGAATTTTCTACAATGCTTATTTGTTACCTTATCTTGGCCTGTTTGATAGAGATCTGCCCTGCACCAGGGTAGTGGTTTCACCAGTCTAAATTCATAAGCTCACTCACTGTTCTTCATTAAGCCCCAGTTTGAGTTTTTGAGTGTTTTGTAAACCTCACCATGTCATCTCTTTATGCTAGTGCTCAATTTCCATTATTGAGCTTATATGCTTGCTTATTCATGGCTCTCAAAAGGATACCAAGTGGTCAGTTTCAGTGTACACAAGCAAACACACAAGCTCTTGTGGAGCTTAAATTGCTGAGCTTATTCTGAGGCTAAGGGCTTTTTGAGAAGCTTATATAGTTAGCTTTCCACATCTAAGCTTGTTTGGAGCTTTTGAGCTCTTCTCTTAGGTTTTTAAAGTCTGCAAAGTGGCCTGAGATGCCTATTTAGGTCTGAGAATTTGGATTTGCTTATTTCCTTTATTTAGCTTTTTCCAGCTTGTTCTTTCAGTTACTTTAGCTTATTCTGGTTGCCATTAGTGTGTTTTAGCTTTTTTGCTTCCCTATTGTTCAGGTTATAGCTTATTTATCAGCCTTGCAAGCCCTCAAATTCCTTTTTAGCCAAATAGCTTAACTGTTGTGGAGGATAAGCTCCACAGAGCTTATTTGTAAGATTTAAAAAGTTTTCCTTATTTAAAGTTTGTCATAATCAGTGTTTAAGTGTTTGTGTTGAATAAAAAAGGCAAAAGAAAAATAAAAATAGAAAGTTGCCAAGAGTTGGATTCGAACTAGGGACCTCTTGGGTTGACCTGGTCAACACCAGACCAAGGGGGTGCACCATCTGGGCTACCCAGTCCTTAGTTTTATTCCTTTTCCCAATTAGTTATATAGTAGTCAAGTTTCCATTTTGCTCATATAAGCTTATAAGCTGATTTCCAGCTTATCAATAAGCTTATCACCTCTTTTATATTTTTCCTAGCTTTAGTATACCACCTAGTATTTTTATAAAAAGTTGTATAATTTCTACTGTTCATTAGGTATTTTTAATAATTTAAATTAGTTTTATTAGTATTTAATTAGTTTTTAATTAAAAATAAATAATATAAAAGTCAAAAAAATAATTTTCTTTTTTCAAAAAATTTCTTTGATTATTAGGTTCGTAAAAATATAATTTTCAGGTTCGTAGGGTTAGCGTAGCTCAAATTTCACTTTTTATTTTGCGCACTCGCGTTCTGTTTTAAATAACTTTTACGTTTTTCTAAATTTAGGTTACGTTCGTAAAAGTAGTTTGTAAAATAAAGAAAAACCAAAAACATAAATAAAGTGATAGCTTCTATTTAAGCAGTTTGGCTTATTTTTCTGCTTATCTTTAAGCAAACTTTAATTTTAAGTTTTTTAGATTACGTTTTAGGTTAATTAGGTTTCGCGTTATTGTTAATATAGTTCGTTTAGATCATTCTCATTCGTTTTTCCTCAGCGTAATCATTCAAAACCTTCATTACCCCTTTCCTGTCCAAATTCACCCGATCACAAACCCGTTTTGATTACCATCACACCTCGTCGGGACATAACGACCCGGGGAAACTACTATACTTCCGCGGAGCATTGAGCCTAGGCTGTTTGACTTAGTTGACCATCCCTGGTCAATTTAGGTTGACCGTTTAGACCCAATCAATACTGCTTACCTATTATTATATGTTGATGATATTGTTCTCACTGCTTCCTCTGAGAATTTATTGCAGCAGATTATTGGATCCTTACATCAGGAGTTTGCTATGACAGATCTGGGTCCACTTAATTATTTTCTGGGTATCTCTGTAACACGTGATTCTTCAGGGTTGTTTTTATCTCAAAAGAAATATGCTATTGAGGTCTTGGAGAAAGCACATATGGTTAATTGTAATACCAGCCGGACTCCTGTTGACACTGAGTCTAAACTGGGGGATGATGGTGATCTGGTATCTGATCCTACTTTATATCGGAGTCTTGCAGGTTCTCTTCAATATCTCACCTTTACCCGGCCAGATATATCCTATGCAGTTCAGCAAGTTTGCCTTCATATGCATGACCCTCAAGAGCCTCATTTCTCGGCTCTCAAACGGATTTTGCGGTATGTTCGGGGTACCTTAGACTATGGGTTACAGTTGTTTGTGTCTTCTACAACATCCTTGGTTGCTTATTTGGATGCGGATTGGGCTGGTTGTCCTACCACTAGGAGATCAACTTCTGGTTATTGTGTATTTCTTGGCAACAACTTACTCTCGTGGTCCTCTAAGCATCAAACGGCGCTTTCTCGTTCTAGTGCAGAAGCAGAGTACCGTGGTGTTGCTAATGCAGTTGCTGAGACATGTTGGTTACGGAATCTGCTACGTGAGTTGCATACTCCTTTGTCATCTGCTACATTGGTTTACTGTGACAATGTCAGTGCCGTTTATCTCTCCTCCAATCCGGTTCAGCATCAACGGACCAAGCATATTGAGATTGACATTCATTTTGTTCGGGACTTAGTAGCTGCAGGTCAGGTCAGGTCCGAGTTCTTCATGTACCTTCCCGCTATCAGTATGCGGATATCTTTACTAAAGGTCTGCCTTCCGCGTTATTTGAAGAGTTCCATTCCAGTTTGAGTGTTCGTTGCCCTCCCGCTCAAACTGCGGGGGAGTGTTAGCTGTGACAAGATAAGAAGATAGGATCAATCGGTTGGCAAAGAGATTGATTGTCTAGCTGTTCATGATTAGTATAGTGATTAGCATGATTTGATTAGTGATTAGAATTTACCTTATATAGCTCTCTAGATAGGCTATAAATATGTCATTGTAATCTTGCATTTGGGATATCAAAACAAACATTATCAATACGTACATGACTGATACGTATATCAAACATATTCCATAACACCTTCTTTCAGTATTCGGGTCGGGTTATGTCGGGTGGGAAAGTGATTATATATTGTTGATATAGATTTACGAGGATCGTTTCTTCATCGGAGTATGTTTCTGTGTCAAATTGTAGTTAAAGTGATTTATTGATAGGAACCGAAATGATATGATTGGTCATGTATTCAATTTATGTACAAATTTTAGAAGATAAAGAATTTCCTCAAGATTGAAAAATAGAAACAGAAACCGAAAGATATTCAATTTTGTTTAAGATGTCTCTTTCTTGCCTAATAGGATATGATCATAACATGTTAAGTGTTTGATCATATATAAAAGCTTTTATGTCACAGTATACTTCGTTGCTAACATGCTTCGATCTGTATAATAGTTTAATACATAATCATTAAAGTTATTCCATTATATTAATTAATGTTTAATAAGTTTATGATATATTTGATAAGTGTATCTGTATTTTGAGCTCAAAATAGTTCATTGATTGATTTGCAGGTTGTTAAGAATGTTACATGGGATACACTAACATATGCAAACCCCTCAACATAATTTTATACCCTTTCAACCGAACATGCCACATTTGATTTTCGGGTCTTATCGGGTTGACCCGATAACCCAATAACATTAATTATCTAACCCGAACCTGACCCGATAATATTATCGGGTCATCGGATTCGGGTCAAAAAAACCCGACAAGATTTTTTAACCCGATTAAACCCGACCCGATAAGCCTTATCGGGTTCGAGTTCGGGTCGGGTCAACCTGACCCTACTGACACCATAAGAGGTTTCTATACCTACTTTAATTCTTTTAATAAGTCATGCATGTATTAATTATTCGTTCAAAGTTAACACGAATGTTTAGATGCATCATGCATCTAAATATTCGTGTTAACTTTGAACGAATAATTAATACATGCATGACTTATTAAAAGAATTAAAGTAGGTATAGAAACCATCTAAACATTCGTGTTAACTTTGAACGAATAATTAATACATGCATGACTTATTAAAAGATTTAAAGTAGGTATAGAAACCTCTTATCTTGTTTGAACAAATAATGGATTTTTCAAACGAATGAGTATATATTTCTCTTTTATCCTTTAACTAGCTTTAATTTTAAATTTATCTTTATCTTTATTTTTATCTTTTTCTTTTTTACTATAAAGAAAATGTAAGATATACAAAAGCAATGCCCCATGTTTTTTGTTATTAAATAAGATTGATCTATCTCAGATACAAATTTTTTAAACTGCAAAGATATATTAAATATTTAAAATCAAAATAAAAGATGATGGGTGAATCACCAGCATATTATTAACGAACCCAGAGAACGAATTAAATACTTGATACCTCCACTATGGGTGGCCTAATAAGCACTCAAAGCATATATTAGTGTATTTACATACAAGCAAGTAAAAGCTCGAAAATTACTCAAGTCGAGTATATATAAGCTCGTATTTGGCTCGATAAAATTTTCAAGCTCACTTTGCTCGGCTCGAGCAAGAGACCCGATAAGGTTCGACTCAAATGAGCTCAAGTTATTCGACAAAAGCTCAACTTGTTTACATCCCTATATTCCAATACTTTGTATTTAAATCTAACATTCATACTGGTGTACATCAATTCCTTGCCAATTTGTATGTTTTTGTTGTTAATTTTTAGTAATTAGCATATATATTTCACCAACGTTTTTATATCCTTGGAACACGGTAGCGTCACCTTACTAAAGTACTTTATTAAACATTCCTTACCTTGTAGACGCAACTATATGTGGAATAAAGGACAAAAGAGAAATAATACATATTCTTACCTTGTAGACACAACTAAGAATTTTTAGCTTTATGATAACTTCATGTGATGAAATTCCTATAAAAGATTGCTCATATCATTTAATCTATATTGTACCCAATTCTGATTTCCATCTTCTTTGTTTTCCATCTACTATTTTTCCATATATTTCTCTTTTGTTAATCTACCCCAAGTTTCATATATGGACTCCAATTCCAAATTTCCAAACCTTGAAAATATGATTACAGTGATGCAACATGAGCATCCGCTTCATCTCGTAGATTTGCAGCCATGTTATCCAGAGTCCAGACTATGTAGAATTTAGTGATGACGAGGAGGAGGATAGGGTTATAAAATGGGATATATTAACGAACTAAATGCCACCTGATGAGCAGTTGAGCGCCAATAGCACAGGACACGCACATATTGTAGGACACATATACCAATTTACTCCCAACATATGCCATGGACCGTGCACTAAGACCAACTTTAGCCCGACAATTGTATAGAATATTGTAACACCCCCAATTCATGGTTGCAGCGGAATTCGAACTGGGTGTTACTCGACGGCACAATAGTCACAATAATAGAAAACGAACTCCAATTGAGTCGTTTTAAAAGATTTATCATTCAAATTATATAAATATCAGAGGTTACAAAATGAGGTCCCAAATGGTTCCATGTTTACAATGTATAACAAATGTGTTTTTGAATGATAATAAAATTTATAGCCCTCTTGAGTATCCGTGCGCTTCCGTGCCATCCTTGATCGTCATGAACCTGAAATACATGCTTGAGAGGTCAACACAAAGGTTGAGTGATATTCATAGAGTTTGTTTAATGTTTGAACACAATGTGTTGGTAGTTAAATCGTTGAACACAATAATCGTAGTGTGAGCTATAGACTCACACCAATGTTTGGAAACAAAACAGGTAGGCTACGTTATTATACGCCCATAAAATGTATTATACACTAAGCTTATGACACCAAAACGTTAACGTGTACCAATATCGATCGGCAGATTTATCCCGGTAGGTACTTTGCTAACATACCTAAATCTCAAATATTAATGCATTTGTTTGAACTTAGTCAATACAAATGGGATTCGTCAATCCCAATAGGCCTATTCACAATATTTGCGCTCACTATTGCTAGTGATTAAATGGTTCATAATAAGGGATATCGGTTTAGCAAGGTTGTTACTTAGTGATAATAAAACATAATCGAATAGCATACAGTAGAAAGCATTGTGTTCGAGTAGAAAAATAATAGCATGTATTCCCCCCAAGGGTTTGTAAAACATTGAAGTAATGTAAAGTGGGGCTATGAACTCACCTTAAGTAAGATAGCAAGTAATGAATGTAACGGTTGAATCGTGTAGGTTTCTACGAGCAACCTATAATCGAATGTTGCGACTTAGGTTCGGTGTAAAGAATATGAAGTAGTGCCTATATATATATCTTGCATTATAGTCCATGATGTGGTATGATGTATATTGTATGTCCTTGAAAGAAAAGATTCATGAAACATGTATGTTTTGTATATCGTTTACTACCGTTCGGGCCGACATAATTCAGAAGTCATGTTAGTAAGCGTTCGAGGAGCCAGGACACTTTAACTCGTAAATCCACAACTCAACTCGACGGCTTACATAATGAACTCCTCACATGAGGCTCCCTACTATTGTAGTAGTTGATGAAATATATAGATATAAGTTTTGATCCGAAAGGTTACATGTCCGATATTTGAATAAACTTAGTAAAGTTTATTTGTACATGAAGATTGTTATTAGGGATAGTTTCATAAGTCTTGAATGACCATTTTCTCTTGGTAATATCTCATGGTTTCCTTTTAAGTGAAGTAGATCCAAATTGCTTGTTCATGTTATCGCCTAATTCATTGTTACATGTTTACGCCTATGTAAGTTGGTATGGTTATTTCGTCATGGCCTAGCCATGACCTTTAGTCCTTGTTTCAAGGTCATGAGACACAACCTTGGCTCTAGCTATGGTGGTGGTCTTGTTTATAGGTCATAATAACTCTTGTTCCTTTTAAAGTATAACCATAACTTAGTGACTTATTATATGTAAATAGCTGTTAAGAAATTGTGAAATATCTTACTCAGAAAGTGTTTTCAAGGCTCGAGCCTCTTTATTCCTGAACGAAAACGTCGTTCCGGACAACTTTCGTGTTTTAACTTTTTGATGAATCGGACCAGAAGTGGGACTTTCAAAAAGTCAGAATGCGATTCTGGAAGGTTTAGGCAGTTTTGCCGGAAATCTTTGATAACTTCAAATCGCCATAACTTTTGACTCGTATACTCGTTTTAGGTGGTTCAAATTGCTATGGTTTCCTTGTTAAGTCCTCTACTGTAATATGTAATAATCCAATATAAAATTTTTACCATTTTGATCAGGTTATACCAACAAAGTCACTAGTTTACTTGTTTTATGAACTTGTCTTATCAATCAATAACAATAACTTGTTTTGGTCATTTTTATACATCATGGACATAACTACAAGACATAATATAGCACAAATAATATGTAAATAACATGAACATGATTATTTAACAAGAATCAAGTTAGGGTTTGGCTCACAACTTTTGGCTTTCAAAGATGAAAGGAAGTTAACATGTAAGGATAGGACATTGATAGACTTGCTTCAACCCACTTCTCTTCATGCAATCTTTATACTCTTGTAATCTTGAAAGATGGATGATGAAGGTTGAGGTGACTTGAGTGGATTCAAACTCAAGAGAAATCACCAAGTATATGAGGTTATGGAAGAGTTTTGGTGAATGATAACCTAACTAGAGTTTCTACCTTGAAGAATCACTTGAATCATGTATGAAACTTAGAAGGAAAAGAGTAAAGGATGGATGTGTTTGTGTGTGTGATATCCACGGCAAAAGGGGAGGGGAAGGGGCTATTTATGGGAGCTTGAGGAGGTTACATGGAAGACTAGTCAACCCTTGGTGAACAAGTATAACACATGTAAACATCTCATGACTAAATGCATGAGATCAAGCCACATATGTGATGACTCCCCCCCCTAGGGCGGTTCACAAGCTTGGGGAGGAAGGGTTGGACCTTGGATGATATTATCCTAAGTATTAGGATGAAACTTGACTCCGGGAAATGCAAACCGTAAGTTGTTACGCCTCAAAACGTAAAACCGGGTGTCGTAAAATTATGAAACTTTAAAGTATTGTTTAGACATGTCCATATAGTCCATAATAAAATATAAAATGAGTGGTAGGATCTATCGGGTGCCAAAACCCTGCTAAAAACTGGAAACACGGGTCTAAAACGCGTAATACGTAAAATGTACGAATTTTGCGTAAAACTGAGAAAAGTAAAATGTTACTTTTCTAATAGGATAAAAATGATTTAAAATGACTTATAATGTCTAGACTGGGCTCAGTCTAGTGTCGGTTGGTATTAAATGTCTTTTAGACATCAAACCGTAAGCTTAAAAATCACGAAATGACTTATATCATCAAGGGATGATTTTTGGTCAATGGAGGAGGGAAAAATATGTTGACTTTTTCTAATAAGTTGAAAACTTAAATCGTCTTAGAAATGCGGTGCAGGTATAGGCTAAGGTTACGGCCGAGTAAAAACGCTTAAAACTGAAAATTCCAGTTTTTCACGGCCGAGGTTTATTCTGGTCATATTTTTCTCAGTCATGATTTATTCTCAAATAAATCATGAGTGTGTCAAACATTTTTCTGATGTGGGGTCACCTGACGGAGTCAAATTTCGTTGTGCGTAGAATTTCTGAATGACGTTTTACCCTAAAACGGGTAAATCCTTAATAATTTTCACGAAAATGATCTGACGAATGTCAAACATTTAATTTGCCATGGAAATGATTTATCACTCGAGAATATCAAATAAAAATCAACTTTCGGGAAAGTTTCGGGAAAAATGAATAGTAAAAGTGAATAGTGAAATTTTCCGAGAATGGTAATTATCCTGAAAATGCGAATTGTTACAGTCTCTACCCCTTACGGGGAACTTCGTCCCGAAGTTCTATGTGTGTCATATGTTAGAGTGGTGTCGATAAAGATGTGTGGTTACTTATGAGGACTAAAGTCTGGGGTTACCAGTGATGTAGTTTGATTTGTCTCAGAATATGGTGTGTCAATAGAGATTGATAACATGGTTGAATATCAGTAGAGATCCATATAATAGTCAAATATCAAAGAAAATTGATATAGCAGTCGATTATTAATAGAGATTGATATAGTAGTTGTACAAAAATTGATATAGTTAAATATCAAAATGGAAATTGATATAGTTGTCAAGTATCAATAGCAATTGATATAACAGTTGAACAACAATAGCAATTTACATAGGAATCCAATAATTGGAAATTGATATAGTAGTGGAATATCAATGGAAATTGGGATAGTAGTCGCAATCATAGTCTAGTAGGTAATCGGTTGTTGTACCTAGTGTTTATGTCATGGTTTGAAGCGATGTCGGTGAAAAGATAGGATTTCTTGTGGCGAATATAATGTAGGTATCATGCCATACCCGAGCAATGTAATGTAGGTATCATGCCATACCCGAGCAATGTAATGTAGGTATCAAGCCATACCCGAGCAATGTAATGTAGGTATCAAGCCATACCCGAGCAATGTAATGTAGGTATCAAGCCATACTCGAGCAATGTAATGTAGGTTGACTTCATACTTATGTTATTTCGGATACAAATAAGCCCACTTGTTTATAATTCTTTATTTACATAGAGAGGCATCCCAAACAATGTAAATAGAGGAATATAAACTTATGGTTCGGTGATTTACAATTTCTTTATTTAAATGAAAAGGCATCCCAATCCCTTCAAATAATTACAAATCATCCTACTTAAGAATTCCCAACCCAACATTCATACTTAGCCGGAAAGTTACAAGGTAGTGTATTATAAGATGCTATTGGCGTTCCAAAAGTACAAGATGAATATTCAATCTTGTAAAGCTGATAAGGGTGCTTGTGGTGTAACTAAGGATGATTTGAGCTTTAAAAGTGCATCAAGATCTGTTAATGAGCTTGTGGTTCCAACGGTTGTGAAGATAATGTTATGATATGTTGATGAACAAAAGTGTGTAGTGTATGCTTAACATTAATACTCTTAGCTATAGATGTTGAGTTTGTTTTGAAAATCTTAAGAGATTTTAAAAGTTTATGCTGGAATGGTATCCTAAACAGGATGGTACTTCTACAGGATGAAGAGAATAATTGATAACTATCCCAAGATAGTAGTTCGGATTATCTCATAAATGAAAACTTTCAAGAATGAAGTTAGGTAGTACAAATAAAATGTTAAGATTTCGCTGAGTGGTAAGGCACTATCGTGTCTCTAGATTGTTTTAATGTATTCTGGTGGTTTATCGAGTTCATGTAGGAAATCAACCTAAACATAACCCTAGTACAACTACTCTCAGTATTTGAAAATTTTAAGTGGAATATAGTTAGTCAGACTATATTCCACTGTCCCTAGGTTAAATATAGGTGACTAGTCTATATTTAGCCAAGGTTCGATAAAATTTTCAAATACCTAAATTAGGTATACTTTTGATATGTCCGTTGCTTTCGGGAAACTGTCCACTAAACAAAGGCGATGTCAAACCCTTCAATTGCAAGTCCCAGCCATACAAGACTTGTAACGTATGTTTTCATATTCCATTGCATAGAAGATAGTAAGGGTAGGTACGTATGGAAAAGAAATTTTAAGTAGTTCTAAAATAGAACATACTTGGCCAGGATTACGAACTTTTAATAATGAATGTTTCATCAGAAAACCTTAATGAATGTAGAGAAAGTTCAGCTTTTGTCGACGATGGATTTGTTTGTCCTTTAGAAATCTCATATTTCTTGTTTGGAAATCGTTAGATTGTGATGGATTTTTGATATCATAAGAAATGATATTGATGAGGTCGTGAAATAATTCCAGAGACCATTGCACAAATCACAATGTCTCGGAACTAGGTTAGACCATTGTGCAATTCACAATGTCTGGGAAGTAGGTTAGACCATTGTGCAATTCACAATGTCTGGGAAGTAGGTTAGGCCATTGTGTGACTCAAAATATTTGAGAAATGATTAAGACCATTGTATCATACAATGTCTTGGAAAAATGAATGAGACCATTGTATCTCACAATGTCTTGGAAAATGAATGAGGCCATTGTATCTCACAATGTCTTGAAAAATGAATGAGACCATTGTATCTCACAATGTCTTGAAAAGTGAATGAGACCATTGCAATCAGTCATAATGTCTTGGACATATAATGTTGGAGTAGGAACATGATTGGGAGAGTGTGGCTATGTCGAAATGCCTTAGAATAGGCATACACAGATATGTTTAGTTCATTGTTTAGATAAATGATTGAAAATAAACCGAGTTTATATATCAATATACTAATAAGTTCATGTAGCATAAAAATGCCTAGTGTGTATATATCGATATACTTATATGTGTTCATGTAGCATAAAATGCCTAGTGTGTATATATCAATATACTTATATGTGTTCATGTAGCATAAAATGCTTAGTGTGTATATATCAATATACTAATATGTGTTCATGTAGCATAAAATGCCTAGTGTGTATATATCAATATACTAATATGTTTGTGAAGCATAACATGCTTACTAAGTCCATAATCGTCTGGAGGATGGAAGACACGGAGAGCGGAAGGCTATAAAATGTTTTTGTTTGTGATTGTAGTTATAGTTTAGGTCTCACTTAGACCCGTTTCTCTATAACCCTGGCTCTGGTACCAATCTGTAACACCCCCAATTCATGGTTGCAGCGGAATTCGAACTGGGTGTTACTCGACGGCACAATAGTCACAATAATAGAAAACGAACTCCAATTGAGTCGTTTTAAAAGATTTATCATTCAAATTATATAAATATCAGAGGTTACAAAATGAGGTCCCAAATGGTTCCATGTTTACAATGTATAACAAATGTGTTTTTGAATGATAATAAAATTTATAGCCCTCTTGAGTATCCGTGCGCTTCCGTGCCATCCTTGATCGTCATGAACCTGAAATACATGCTTGAGAGGTCAACACAAAGGTTGAGTGATATTCATAGAGTTTGTTTAATGTTTGAACACAATGTGTTGGTAGTTAAATCTTTGAACACAATAATCGTAGTGTGAGCTATAGACTCACACCAATGTTTGGAAACAAAACAGGTAGGCTACGTTATTATACGCCCATAAAATGTATTATACACTAAGCTTATGACACCAAAACGTTAACGTGTACCAATATCGATCGGCAGATTTATCCCGGTAGGTACTTTGCTAACATACCTAAATCTCAAATATTAATGCATTTGTTTGAACTTAGTCAATACAAATGGGATTCGTCAATCCCAATAGGCCTATTCACAATATTTGCGCTCACTATTGCTAGTGATTAAATGGTTCATAATAAGGGATATCGGTTTAGCAAGGTTGTTACTTAGTGATAATAAAACATAATCGAATAGCATACAGTAGAAAGCATTGTGTTCGAGTAGAAAAATAATAGCATGTATTCCCCCCAAGGGTTTGTAAAACATTGAAGTAATGTAAAGTGGGGCTATGAACTCACCTTAAGTAAGATAGCAAGTAATGAATGTAACGGTTGAATCGTGTAGGTTTCTACGAGCAACCTATAATCGAATGTTGCGACTTAGGTTCGGAGTAAAGAATATGAAGTAGTGCCTATATATATATCTTGCATTATAGTCCATGATGTGGTATGATGTATATTGTATGTCCTTGAAAGAAAAGATTCATGAAACATGTATGTTTTGTATATCGTTTACTACCGTTCGGGCCGACATAATTCAGAAGTCATGTTAGTAAGCGTTCGAGGAGCCAGGACACTTTAACTCGTAAATCCACAACTCAACTCGACGGCTTACATAATGAACTCCTCACATGAGGCTCCCTACTATTGTAGTAGTTGATGAAATATATAGATATAAGTTTTGATCCGAAAGGTTACATGTCCGATATTTGAATAAACTTAGTAAAGTTTATTTGTACATGAAGATTGTTATTAGGGATAGTTTCATAAGTCTTGAATGACCATTTTCTCTTGGTAATATCTCATGGTTTCCTTTTAAGTGAAGTAGATCCAAATTGCTTGTTCATGTTATCGCCTAATTCATTGTTACATGTTTACGCCTATGTAAGTTGGTATGGTTATTTCGTCATGGCCTAGCCATGACCTTTAGTCCTTGTTTCAAGGTCATGAGACACAACCTTGGCTCTAGCTATGGTGGTGGTCTTGTTTATAGGTCATAATAACTCTTGTTCCTTTTAAAGTATAACCATAACTTAGTGACTTATTATATGTAAATAGCTGTTAAGAAATTGTGAAATATCTTACTCAGAAAGTGTTTTCAAGGCTCGAGCCTTTTTGTTCCTGAACGAAAACGTCGTTCCGGACAACTTTCGTGTTTTAACTTTTTGATGAATCGGACCAGAAGTGGGACTTTCAAAAAGTCAGAATGCGATTCAGGAAGGTTTAGGCAGTTTTGCCGGAAATCTTTGATAACTTCAAATCGCCATAACTTTTGACTCGTATACTCGTTTTAGGTAGTTCAAATTGCTATGGTTTCCTTGTTAAGTCCTCTACTGTAATATGTAATAATCCAATATAAAATTTTTACCATTTTGATCAGGTTATACCAACAAAGTCACTAGTTTACTTGTTTTATGAACTTGTCTTATCAATCAATAACAATAACTTGTTTTGGTCATTTTTATACATCATGGACATAACTACAAGACATAATATAGCACAAATAATATGTAAATAACATGAACATGATTATTTAACAAGAATCAAGTTAGGGTTTGGCTCACAACTTTTGGCTTTCAAAGATGAAAGGAAGTTAACATGTAAGGATAGGACATTGATAGACTTGCTTCAACCCACTTCTCTTCATGCAATCTTTCTACTCTTGTAATCTTGAAAGATGGATGATGAAGGTTGAGGTGACTTGAGTGGATTCAAACTCAAGAGAAATCACCAAGTATATGAGGTTATGAAAGAGTTTTGGTGAATGATAACCTAACTAGAGTTTCTACCTTGAAGAATCACTTGAATCATGTATGAAACTTAGAAGGAAAAGAGTAAAGGATGGATGTGTTTGTGTGTGTGATATCCACGGCAAAAGGGGAGGGGAAGGGGCTATTTATGGGAGCTTGAGGAGGTTACATGGAAGACTAGTCAACCCTTGGTGAACAAGTATAACACATGTAAACATCTCATGACTAAATGCATGAGATCAAGCCACATATGTGATGACTCCCCCCCCTAGGGCGGTTCACAAGCTTGGGGAGGAAGGGTTGGACCTTGGATGATATTATCCTAAGTATTAGGATGAAACTTGACTCCGGGAAATGCAAACCGTAAGTTGTTACGCCTCAAAACGTAAAACCGGGTGTCGTAAAATTATGAAACTTTAAAGTATTGTTTAGACATGTCCATATAGTCCATAATAAAATATAAAATGAGTGGTAGGATCTATCGGGTGCCAAAACCCTGCTAAAAACTGGAAACACGGGTCTAAAACGCGTAATACGTAAAATGTACGAATTTTGCGTAAAACTGAGAAAAGTAAAATGTTACTTTTCTAATAGGATAAAAATGATTTAAAATGACTTATAATGTCTAGACTGGGCTCAGTCTAGTGTCGGTTGGTATTAAATGTCTTTTAGACATCAAACCGTAAGCTTAAAAATCACGAAATGACTTATATCATCAAGGGATGATTTTTGGTCAATGGAGGAGGGAAAAATATGTTGACTTTTTCTAATAAGTTGAAAACTTAAATCGTCTTAGAAATGCGGTGCAGGTATAGGCTAAGGTTACGGCTGAGTAAAAACGCTTAAAACTGAAAATTCCAGTTTTTCACGGCCGAGGTTTATTCTGGTCATATTTTTCTCAGTCATGATTTATTCTCAAATAAATCATGAGTGTGTCAAACATTTTTCTGATGTGGGGTCACCTGACGGAGTCAAATTTCGTTATGCGTAGAATTTCTGAATGACGTTTTACCCTAAAACGGGTAAATCCTTAATAATTTTCACGAAAATGATCTGACGAATGTCAAACATTTAATTTGCCATGGAAATGATTTATCACTCGAGAATATCAAATAAAAATCAACTTTCGGGAAAGTTTCGGGAAAAATGAATAGTAAAAGTGAATAGTGAAATTTTCCGAGAATGGTAATTATCCTGAAAATGTGAATTGTTACAAATATAATTATACAAGGGACTTAGTTAAGGTAGTTGATTAAGTCTTATAACTAGCCAAAGTCTAGTCCAGATAAAATCAATCCTAATTGGTACCAGTTACTATACGTACGGTCTCTGGTTCTTAGTATGTTAAGTTGATTAGGGATTCATAAAATGAGAAGAAGATTAGATAATGGCAAATTGGTAATAAAAAACTAGATAGACCCTAATTTAAATGATGAGATACCTTTTGCAAAGCCATTAATTTCTAATAAGAATTAATAGATAAAACCGGCCTATATCATATTTTCAACAGTGATCATGCATCTTTTTAAGTTAATGAACACCAATTCAATTTTAAATCTTAAAATAATAGCCAGTAAGTTTCTATGAACGATGCATGTAATTATATCAATTTAATTCATGCATCTATAATATTTTCAAGATGTTAAAACATGCACATGATGTAACTGATACATATCAATGCATCTAGGGCCGGATTTGAGCATGTGCAGGGTGCTCGACCGCATATAGGGCCTCCGTTTTTGCAAGGGCCCCACGATTATAGACATAATGGTTGATTTAATTCGATTTCAGGCATAAAATTGATAGCAATGTGTTCGGGAATGAAAAACTATTTAATTTTAGAGAAAAAATAAGGTAATAATCGGATTAGAATGAAGTGAGGTATACATAGTGTTGTTAGCAGTGGTATGTCTTTAACTGGGTGGAGAAGATGAGTAGTTTGAGTCATCTACATGTTTGCCCCCTACAGTTAACAACGTTTACATATATGGCATACATTTTTAGCTTTAGTTTTAAAAAAGTGTAAAGGTTTACAAAATTATCACGCCTAACCCTAAAGAAGTAAACATTATTAACTAACAGGTTACAAAGGAATTTAGCAAATATTAGTCTCATACATTTGACGGCAACCACTGTTTCTATTTTTATAAGTATTGTGGATTTTTTGAGATTGCGCAATATTTACAAATTCTTTTATCCATCTAAATTGTTTTCGAACCTTTTAAAAAAATAAAGTTATTTCGAGTTCAAGGGCTCATGTAGTAGTTGCGGCACAGGGCCTCAAAAATTCATGAGACAGCGCATTATGCATCTAACCTGTTTGTGTTTTTACATCAATATACATCTACTTCATTGTCAAACCTTGAATGCATAAAAAAGTTTGGAACAAAATTGAAACCATGATCACTTAATTGATGCGTCAACACACGTTTATATATAATCTATATATGCATCTGACTATATATATCGAACAATATATATTGATATATCACGTTCATACGATGCAGCTAGTCATATAGACGCATCAAAACCTCTAAATTTAAGCAATTACGGGAATTAAGTGATGCACGCGATCGGTTTTTGATCATAACCAATTCAAAAAATCGATTTTGGACCATGACCATCATACAACTAAATATTTTCCTTAATTTTGAACAAACCATGCATCTAAACATTCGTGCCCTCTAACTTCAAATGAATAATTAATGCATGCATGACTTATTAAAAGATTTAAAGTGGGTGGGTATAGAAACCTCTTATCTTGTTTGAACAAATAATGGATTTTTCAAATGAATGAGTACATATGTCCTTTAATTAGCTTTAACTTTAAATTTATCTTTATCTTTTTATTTTTTTAGTATAAAGCAAATGTAAGATAGACAAAGCAATTCCCCATAATTTTTGTTATTAAACATTTAAACAAGATTGAGCTGTATCAGGTACATATTTTTGAAACTACAAAAATATATGAAATATTTAAAACCAAAATACAAGATTATGGATGAATTAGCACCATATTATTAACGAACACAGAGAACTAATTAAATACTTGATACTTCCATTGTGGTTGGCCTAATAAGCACTCAAAGCATATTATGTTCTTCTTTTCTTTATCTTATGGTAATTTAAATAACATCGAGTCAATTTTTGGTTTTTTATGAGGTTGGATTTTTGTACACACTTAAAAACAAAGCTTAATTAATTTAAAGTTAAATATTCTCTACCAGTTATATGAAGAAAGGCTCGATACCAGTTGGTTCTACCTCGAAGTTGACATGAAAAGCTCGATACATCCACAAATAAGTATTTACTTTTAGTGTATTTATATATTAGCATGTAAAAGCTGGAAAGCTCGACAATTACTCAATTCGAGTATATATAAGCTCGAGTTCGGCTCGATAAACATTCCAAGCTCACTTTCTGGGCTCGAGCTAGAGACTCGATAAAGTTCGACTCGAACTAGCTTGAGTTACTCGACAAAAGCTTGACTCGTTTACACCCCTAAATTCAAGTACTTGGTATTTAAATTCCCTTCTTATTTTAATAGTGTGTCAGCTTGTAGTGTTCTATGCCACATTTCGTACTACTTATTTTTTCTCTATTGATGTTATTATTTTCTTCTTCTAAAACATCCGACAAGCAATAGTTTTTATGGATTACAACTAAAGTATACATATTCTTACTTTGTATATCTTATTGAGTCTTTTCTTTTTTAAAAAGAAAAGTAAAAGCTAATGCTACTGCTAAATGTTAGTAATATATGTGGAATAAAGGACAAAAAGAGAAAGAATGCAGTTACCTTGAAGACCAAACTTAGAATTCCAAGAATTGATACACAATGAATGTGTCGATATTTGTCTTTATAAAAGAACTAGCCTATAAACCCGTGATAAATCACGGGTGGCTTATAGAAAGTTAGAAAACATTAAAAAAAAAAAAAAAAAAAAAAAAAAAAAAAAAAAAAAAAGGTTTGAGAACATTGTATTTGTTAAAAAATAACAAAGAAGAATAAACCAAGAAACAAAAACGGATAATGCGAAACATAAGTTCATATAAGATAGCTAAAACAAAAATAGCTATTTAATTGTATGGCGGACCAAATCTTTTGTAGCACTTCATGATAAACAACGTTCAAAATATTGTTAGAAACTTTACCATCCCTGGCGTATATCAAAATCTTCAATCCTTTCCGACTTTTGACTCTAGACACAGCGACGCAAAGTGGCCATGTGTGAAGACTGGCTTGGACAAAAAAATTCCAACCTTCGATAAAGATTTGCCTTGACTTTTGGTGATTTGCAAGATTTTCATGTGTTCACATGGTTTTTTAATTCATGTTTCACAACAGAATATATTGTAAAAAGTTTTTAATAACATTGTGGCAATATTCTGGAAAGGATACTAACAAATATATTGTATATACTGTGGTGCATATTCTAAGACAAGAAAAATAATTCCTAAATATAAGTTTAGTAGTAATGAACCATAAACATCAAAACTTATCAATATGCATCAATGCATCATTGCACTAAACACAAATGAGGTTTTCATGCTTGTCACTGCCATTATAGTTTCCATTCCAAAAAAAGTCAAAGCGTATTTGAATTAAAATTAGAGTCAAATTTCTAGATAGGCTTAGGAGTGCACAAGCTAAGTAATAGATATACACATTTCACACTATTTAGTTTTACTTTTTATTAAACCAAACTGATGCAACCATTCTAACTTATTTCATTGGACTCTTAGATAGTGATTGTAGGTTTAAATTAACATAATGGTGTTATTGCATTATATACATAAGAAGTCACCTTAACATAGTAGTTCCTCGTGTTCTATGAGTCATTAAAATATGAGAAGAAACTAAGGTTTAACTTTTAAACAAATTCAAACTTTACACAGTGAATTGCATATCAGATGTTCCATACATATTAGCTTACATAAGGGTATTTTCACAACAATATTTAGACGATCTAAATAAATGAGAACATAGCACTTGGTGCCATCCTGTAACACAAATCACAAAGTAATCACAAAATATCTTTGAACTTTATTTATGTTTGTGAACAAAATATCTGCTAATTCTTCAAAACATGCACCAAGTTGACATGAAATTACATCTGACATGGTTAAGCCTTGATTTCTTCTACGATATTTGTTTTTACACAGACATTACACCTGGTAGCCGCACCCATTTTCCCACGTCTAGATATAAAACCTCCATTTGAAACAATTCACTAACAAATGAAATGGGTCAATTCAGGTTGTGTATTTTCCCCAGCGGGCCATGTAAAAATAGCTATATGGCGTTGAAAGTATCCCAAGACCCAAGTGTTAGAATATGGACATTATTTTAGTAGTCGTATGTTAGGATCGAACTCGAGATCACGGGATTGCACACAATACGTATGAAGAGAAAATGTAATAATTATTTATAATATGTTATAATTAATTATTAAACACAAAACAAATAATAATAATTAGTATTATTGATTAATGACTAATTATTTATTAAACGAAGATTAGGAAAGTAATTACTAGACAAAACATGGAAACAAGGGAAGGTTCCGGAATCCCCTAGGGGTTCAAAAACCGATCGGCCCAAGAGGTTCCCACCTCCTTATGTGCCTTGAGCTCCAAGTTTTGTGTAGTATATAAGCAAACCCAAGATGTAGGTTTTTCTCATAACTTGTACACACACATCTTGGTGTTCTCTCTCCTTTTCTTTGTTCCTAGTCGATTCATCAAAACTAATCCCTAAGGGATTCGATTTTTATGATCTAAAAAGGTTTTGTGTTTTATTACTTGCATAAACGTTTTCTTGAATTAGTACGTGTGTACAAGAACGTGAATCAAACACACTATTGTTTGATTCTTGGATTGAATTACAAAAAGGTAAGGGGTAATTCTTATAATCCTTATAAACCCTAATTAGGGTTCATTGGTTCCGGAAGATTGCTTTGATTCTTGTTCGGGCTAGAATCATCAAGGTATGTTTATTATTTATGTTTTGATTAATTAATTACATATTATGGTCTTGTTATAATTGCTTCCGCTATATGCTCACTTTGATGTACTTGGTTTATTTATATGAAGGTCATGATATATTAATTCCAACACCAAGTACAGTTTTAACGCATACAAGATTATAAAAAGTTTCGTTCAAAATAATTTTTCCATGATCATCATAAAATGTTTCAAATATTTATATAAAATCAGCAGAAAACGTCAACCTAATCCAGACATGGACCTGTTAGACCCATTTCAACTAAGTTTTGATTTGTCATTCGACTCACCCATCTTGCGACTTATAATAGTAGGACATGGCACAAAATAGAAGTAACTTATACCTTTTGTAAGACAGAAGGCGGGATTTTTCTCAATGCTTGATCAAAATGTACATCTTTAATCGTATGTGGCAGTCCATTCAAGAAGCTTTGTGACAATGATCCTGATGTTGCCTCGTAATGACCCACTGTAGAAGTCTAGAAGTAGCACTACAAATAAATTTTGTGCTAATCTCATATGTCTCGAGCGACGAACACAGTACATAAGATTTGAATTACTTTGTTTTTGCAGTCAATCCTTTGAAAATAACCCACTACTTATAAACCACAGTACACCTATGAACAATCAATGTGTTTACGGTCAACATATATCCAGAGTTCAATACCTTGAAAAAAGTAAAGCACGGACTACAACGTTATGAAGAATTAAAAATAAATCATACACTCAAACATGTATGATTTTGTTTCTGTAAATGTAGGACATGTTAATAAGGATGATTTCATAACTTATAAAAGAAAAAATATGACATGTACAGGTCATTACTCTATTAGTAAGTGCATTACATTTTATATATCATTCAATCCCTGCACCCAAGAAATATGCCTTGGTTAACAAAGGCATATATATTTGAAATAGTTCAGTTACTATTCCTGTAGATACAAACACTTTGATGCTACATTATGAGGTTAAGCTTACAAATAACGCTGTTTAAGAGTGCCAGAAAAAAATAATGAATTGCACAAGTCTAATCACAATAAAGTACTATTTGAGAATGCTTTCAATAATACCTCAATGGTGTAGTTCTATCTATAATGCTTCGTCCCACATACGGATTAGAGGCACGAACTCTACTCACTGCACATGTTTGTACATAGCAGAGTATTCAGTAAGTACGAACTAAAGTATAAAATATAAAAAGATGATATAAACTATTTACCTTCACAAAAGATGCGGACGCTAATGAAACTCTAGAGGGGTCGAATGAACTACTATTCTGCATGGTTCTTAGAAACCTGATCCCATCAATATTACCTAAAATCTCGATGCCATTCTATTCGTTGGTCAACTTTCATATATAATCCTTCATAAAGAGCTTAAATTTTCAACTTGTCACTGGCTCACTGCATAATTGAAAATCAAAACTATTAGATTAATTGTACTAAAATAGTTTTAAAACATCTCATCGAACACCTTTGATGCACTTCTTAGTTTACTTTACTTACTATATATATCCAGTAGAAGAATTCAAATTATTAGCCTCAACATCAAAATTTATTTCAGATATAATATATGAATCTATATCTTAAAACAATGAAACAATTTTTTTTACATGAAGATATTGACTTAAACTAAATGAAACCTAGGTTGACACAATACTCTTCATTTAATTTCCTTGAAACGCCTTCAAATCTGAATCTCAAATTGAAGGATATCTATAACAAAAAAGGCAAAACTTTCACTTGACATTGCAGTTTAAGCATAAGAAGAGAATGACGAAACGAACGATTAATTGAAGAGACAAATGGTAAGTAACGCTTGAATTTTAATTTGATAATAGAGTTGCCTTAAATAGTTATAATTATAACATTCTAGAAAACCACAATTCTAGCAAAGGATTTTTAAGGGATCATAATCATAAAAATATTTCTATTAAAACAATTCAGTGAACACTTTTCATTCACTCCTTAAATTACTTGATTTACTATATATCCTTATATTACTATTCAAATCATCAAAATGATGTTAAATTCAGTTCAAACAAATATATGAATCTCGATCTTCAAAGAATAAAGAAATTGTTTATTAAAAATTCAATTAAGCGACAAAAGATACGGATGTTACTCTAATGAAGCAAACCAAACCTGAGTTGGAGTAAAAGAGAAATCTTGAAATTCATTCTTTAATTGGGTTCATCTGGACACCTTCAAATCAACCTGTCAAAACTGAAACGTATTAATAAAAAAGAAGATTGAAATATTAATTCTCAATTTAAGCAAAAAAAATAAATAAATAAAAATAAATAAATAAATAAATGGCGATAACAATGAAGATGAATACTCATGAGTCTTGATGGGTAATCCTTTGAATTTTTGAACCTGTTATGCAATTTCTGTGAATAAAACGCTTGATTTATGGGATAATTAATGCACATTTAACTATATTAATTATTGAATCAGTAAAAGGCCTAGAAAATTCAATTGTGATTGCCACATGGATTAAGTGACGTGGCTTTAATTGCCAATGTGGCTTTAATGAGGTGGCAAGATTCAAAAAAACCTTCTTTTATTATATATATATATATATATATATATATATATATATAGATATATAGATATTAACATTACAAACCTGGGAATCTAGCTTGCAATTGTGGTCACCTTGATGGCTAAAGTTGAGCCATATAATAGGTCTCATATTTCGAGTCATCATATCTGATCTATTCTTTTTTTTCTTTCTTTTCTTTTCTTTTCTTTTCTTTCTTTTGATTTTCCTGTTTTCCTTTTTATTTATTACTATGTTTTCTCGATGTTATTAACTAAAGTAGATTTCTATTAATATAGTAAATATTCTAGATTTTTTATATTATTGAATTTGAATCTAACAACAACATTTAATACACAATCATGTGGGTGGGTATGAGGAGTTAAGATGTCAATAATCATACGTACCTGAAAGTAAACGTGATGATAAGAAACCACTTTCAGAAAGACATACGCTCAACACTTGTGCTATTAAGAACTACATACTACAATGGCGACAAAACCATTTCCATACCATGAACTCCCAGATAAAGGGCTTAATGCAGATGGTAAATACTCAGTTTGTGATTATTATCCCTTGAGAGGATTTATGATCGTAAAGTGTTTAAGTTGCAAATTTGAAGCTCGCTGAGGTTATTTATTGTAATTTTCTTATGGGGTCATTTCAAATGTAAAAGATCATGAACAATTTTCAAGATTGAAAATTTCAATACTATCACCAAGGCTATTACTGTCACTAGTTCCGGCAATAAACTTAACGATATGGTTTGTAATTTTCTTATGGGGTCATTTAAGCCCGTACCCGTTCGGGCCGACCATTTGGATCGTGGCCTGTGCCCGCCCGACCCGTCCATTTTGCCTCCTCCTCTGCATGCATCTTTTTAACTCAATGAATACCAATTCAATTTTAAATCCTAAAATAATAACCAGTAAGTTTCTATAAACGATGCATGTAATAATTATATCAATTGAATTCATGCATCTATAAACTTTTTAAGACGTTAAAACATGCACATGATGAAACTGATACATATCGATGTATCTAACTTGTTCGTGTTTTTACATCAATATGCATATGACTTTATCGAACTATATATATTGATGTGTCACGTTCATACAATGCATCTCGTCATATCGACGCATCTTGTACTATATCGATGCATCTAAACCTCTAAACTTAAGCAATTACGGGAATTAAGTGATGCACGCGATCGGTTTTGGATCATAACCGATTCAAAAAATTGATTTTTGACCACGACCATCATACCTCTAAATATTTTCCTTAAGTTTGAACAAACCATGCATCTAAACATTCGTGTCCTCTAACTTTGAACGAATAATTAATGCATGCATGACTTATTAAAAAGATTTAAAGTAGGTATAGAAACTTCTTATCATGTTTGAACAAATAATGGATTTTTCAAAGGAATGAGTATATATTTCTCTTTTGTCCTTTAATTAGCTTTAGCTTTAACTTTAATTTTATCTTTTTCTTTTTCTAATTTAAAGAAAATGTAAGATTAGAAAAGCAATGCCCCATGCTTTTTGTTATTAAACAAGATTGATTTATCTGAAGTACATATGTTTGAAACTGCAAAGATATACAAAAAATTTAAAACCAAAGTAGAAGATGATGGATGAATCATCAACATATTATTAACGAACCTAGAGAACTAATTAAATACTTTATATTTCCACCGAGGTTGGCCCAATAAGCACTCAAAGCATATTATGTTCTCCTTTTCTTTTATCTTCTGGTAAGTTAAATAACATCGAGGCAACTTTTGGTTTTTTATGAGGTTGGATTTCTGTACACACTTAAAAAGAAAGCTTAATTTAAAGTTAAATATTCTCTACCAGTTGTATAAAGAAAGGCTCGATACCAGTTGGTTCTACCTCGAACTCTACACGAAAAGCTCGAAACATCCATAAATAAGTATTTACTTTTAGTGTATTTATATATTAGCACGTAAAAGCTGGACAACTACTCAAGTCGATTATGTATAAGCTCGAGTTCGGCTCGATAAACATTTTGAGCTCACTTTTTGGGCTCGAGCAAGAGACTTGATAAAGTTTGACTCAAACGAGCTCAAGTTACTCGACAAAAGCTCGACTCGTTTACACCCCTAAATTCAAATACTTTATTTAGATTCCCTTCTTATTTTAACAATGTGTCAGCTTGTAGTATTCTATGCCACATATCGTACTACTTATTTTTTCTCTATTAATGTTATTATTTTTTCTTCTTCTGGAACATCGGACGAGCAATATTTTATGAATTACAACTAAAGTATACATATTCTTACCTTGTATATCTTATCGAGTCTTTTCTTTTCTAAAAGGAAAAGTTAAATAAAGTAAAAGCTAATAGTAATATATGTGGAATAAAGTACAAAAGAGAAAGAATGCAATTCTTACCTTGAAGACCAAACTTAGAATTTGTAGCTTTATGCTAACTTAATGGCTATAAAAGCTTGCTCATATCATTTAATCTATATTGTACCCAATTCTGACTTCCATCTTCTTTGTTTGCCATCAACTATTTGTCCAAATATTTCATTTTTGTTAATCCACCCCACCAAGTTTCATACATGGATTCCATTTCCAAATTTCAAAACCATGAAAAAATAATTACAGCGGTGCAACATGAGCATCCGCTTCAACTCGTAGATTTGCAGCCTTGTTATCCAGACTATGTAGAGTTTAGTGATGACGAGGAGGAGGATAGAGTTATAAGATGGGATTTCAATCATACATGTAATCAGTGTCACAAAGATATCAATGTGTACCATAGGTATTACTACAAGTGTACTGATTCATGTGATTATGCGCTCCACACACTGTGTGCAAAGCTTCCTGCGGCACTAACAGTAAAATCCCATGATCCAAGTCATACGCTTACCCTTGAGACGTGGGGTGATCGGCATCGCTATTCCCGTTGTAGTGTATGTCATAAACGGGAGCCTGAGAGCTTGGGTTATGGTTGTTCAACTTGTGCCAGGTCATATTATTATTATGACATGGTACATGTAAAATGCGCCATGATTAGAAGAGAAAATCATATAATCTATCATCCAAGTCATCCGCACCCACTACAGTCTGTTACATCAGAACCAATTCTTTGTACTTGTGATGCTTGTGGGAAAGAACATAGGGGTATCTTCTATAATTGTACCACATGTTTTGACCACACCATCCATATTGATTGTGCATTCCTCCCCAGAAAGTTACACATTCAACATACTCACCAACTCATCATTTCTTATTCCTCCCAAGATATTACATATGGTAATAAATGCAGGATATGTCGTGAGGATTTCTATCCTAAATATCTTTGGAGTTATAAATGTGAAAGTTGCAGGTACTATGCGCATCTAAATTGTGCAACATCAAGAAATGAGCCCTTCATGTCTATCTTCTTGCCTGCAGGTAATAAATCTCTTCTATGATTACACGAATCCCATTTGTACATTATAATTTTTTATAGCAATGTGCACTTAGGATTGTCCGTACGAGGCCTTTCTTTTGAAAGAAATTTACTAAATATCTCATGCTCCAAATGATTATGCAGGTATTGGCAAAACTATCAAAAATTTCAAAGATGCTGATCATCCTAATCTTGTCAAACTCCCATTCCCCGATCAAACATACAGCATACTACAACATCGGTTTTCAAGAGAATCGGGATCTACGAGTGAAAGGAAGCTGAACTATAGTGGTCATCAGCATCAGCATGTGCTAAGTCTGGTAGGCGTACAATCCAGTGACAGTAATGGTGCGTCCACTTCAAGCGGCGCTAGTTCATTATCTTGTCACGACCCGATGAAAAGGATTGAGCTGCTATGTAACGGGTGCGTGAGACCAATCATGGATGTGCCCTTTTACAAATGCTCCAGTGAAGACCAATGTTGCGACTTTGTTCTTCATGAGTGGTGCACTCATTTACCTGCCGAATTGCCAAATCACCCAGGTCACACACACACTCTCACTTTCCTTACAAAAGTTCCGAAAAATATATTCGGCATTTTCAAGTGTAAAATTTGCAAATTATTTTGCAACGGGTTCGCTTACGGGTGCACCAAATGTGAATACTACATTGATGTTAACTGTGGATTCATCCCGGATGAAATTACACATGAAGCTCACCCCGATCACATTCTTTCACGGTGTGAGGGAGAAATGAAGAAGTCATGCGTTGCAGACGTCTTCACTTATGGAAGTGATATTTATTTTAATTGTCGATCTTGTGATTTTTATCTCCATTCTGAGTGTGCTTTATTCTTGCCTGGTGTTATAAATCACAAGTTGGACAAGCACCCCATGAGGTTGACATACGGTCCGGTAGAGAACCATAAGAGTGAATACATTTGTGAAGTTTGTGAGGAAGAGCTTAACCCAAATAAGTGGTTTTATCATTGCCATGTGTGTGCCTACTCTTTACATACTTGTTGTGCTCCGGTGATACTTAACTTTGAAGCAGCCATTGACTATGGCAGAAGCCTTTATGGGTATTTGAATATTAAGTTTGGGGGAATTTATAAGATCAAAGATCACGAGCACTCTGTATCACTTGCTCCAGGGTCTGACAAAGATGGGAAATGCTCAATGTGTGATCGTGACGTGACAAGATATAATTTAATCATTAAGTGTCAGAGTTGCAAGCTCGCAATGCATTGGTCTTGTTGTTAGAGATTGTGATGTGTTTTTTAAGTAATTAATGTCTCGAATTTGATGGCTTGTAACCCTTTTGTTTGTTGTTCACTTTTCGGTTCTTTTATAATATTTGCTTCCTCAATTGACTCTATGTTGGAGCGTGTTTATTTGTTTGAATATGAATTAAATGAAAATAATCCTTAGTGATCAAATTATGAAAATAACAATTGAGAGATATCCTTGCTTCGTGATATTAATAGTAAACTTAACGTGGTTGGAAAATCTATGATTTTAATGATTCATATTTTTAATAAATCTATTCTTATTTAAGTTTTTGCTTTTTCATATATGTTGTCGTATAGAGGTCTTCAAACTGTTTGATGTAATTCCTGAAAGATAATAATTGTATTTTGTTATAATTCGAAGAAAGCCTCATGGAATTGTATTGCTTTCTTTATACAATTGGTAAAGAATATTTACCTATAACTAAATTAAGCTTTCTTTTTAAAAGTGTACCGTATGATAAAAAGGCAAAAGTCGTCTCGATGTTATTTAACTTACCATATGATAAAGAAAAGAAGAACATAGTATACTTTGAGTGCTTATTAGGCCAAACCACAATGGAAGTATCATGTACGGAGTATTTTGTTCTCTGAGTTTGTTAAAAATATGTTGGTGTTTCGCCCATCAATTTTTTTTTCATACATCTTTGTAGTTTCAAAAATATGTACATGAGATGGCTCAATCTTTTCTAATAAGAAAAAATATTGATTGTATCATGATAGCATTGCTACAAATTTCAAATTTTAATTGCAAGTGTAAGGTAAGTAACTAGGTTCGAGCCTTAATTTGAAACTATTGTCTTTACTTCTCTTTAGTCTTTTGTGTATCTTATACGAGTATTTTTTTTTTTTTTTTAATTATAAAAGAAAAGGGTAAAGCTAAAGTTAAAGTTAATAATACTTACTGTATATGCATAATAAAAGGAAAAAAGAGAAAAAAATAAAGGAAATGAGTTTTAGCTTTTAGCTAACTTAACACAGTCTATAAATATTTGGAGATATCAAATAATATATATATTAATCTTAGCTGACTAAAATAGTTAAATTAAAAAAATTAAAGTAAATATAGCTAAAATAATGTACTCAAAGGGTCTGAGGGCCTTTTTTTTTCTTTTTTTTTTTTTTTTAACAGAAAAGGTTTGAATTTTTAAATGAGCTGAACACCTGAATCCATTAAAAGTTTTGTAAAATGTATAGTAGCTTATAACCATTTCAATCTTGTTTAATCAAAAAATGAATTATAGACTAGCATGCACCTTTGTTATGAATTCCCGGTACTAGTTGTGATCATACAATTAAATTAATACTAAAATCCCATAGTCTTAAGTCTTAAGTCATAAGTTAACCCTTAATCAGCTATGCGCATACAAGTAAGTTTTGCTATTCATGTCGTACATATATAGATGATGAAGTGTATTGTGGTGGGGTGTCACAGTACGGTTCCTCTTCCTCCCGGTCAATATATGATGATGAGGATAATAACGGTGTTAAAGTCGTCATTGCACCTTCAACTGTGGCTCCTGGTCTGAGATCTTGATGTAAGAAATGATAAGTAATAATTGTCTAATAAACATTATTGTTATCGTGTATGTGATCAAAAAATCTGGTGTTTATGCATAATAAGGACATGTAATGCCAATTGAAGTTTTTTTTTAAGTAGTTAAGAACTTTGTTTAATCATTATGTGCATGCAACTTGTTTAACTTTATGAAGCTAATAGATCTTTAGTCTTAGCTTCAGGCTAAACATACATAACTTTGTTCATTAGGTCGTGCAAATCAGCTAATATGTTTTCACCTATGAACTCTATGAACATTCGGCGCGGCTACAACTCTATGCATCCGCCATTACAAGCTTAGATTTGAGCAGTTGAATGTTTTATAGACTGTGTTAAGTTACAAGCTTAGATTTGAACATTCGGCGCGGCTACAACTCTATGAACATTCGGCGCGGCTACAACTCTATGTACATGTAAAATGCGCCATGATTGGAAGAGAAAATCATATCATCTATCATCCAAGTCACCCACACCCACTACAGTACGTCTGTTACATCAGAAGCAATTCTTTGTAATTGTGATGCCTGTGGTAAGAAACATATGGGCATCTTCTATCATTGTACCACATGTTTTCACCACACCATCCATATTGAGTGTGCATTCCTCCCCAGAAAGCTACACATTCAACATACTCACCCACTCATCATTTCTTATTCCTCCAAAGATATCTGGTATAATTGCAGGATATGTCGTGCGCCTTTCGATCTTAAATATCTTTGGATTTATAAATGTGAAAGTTGCAGGTACTATGCGCATCTAAATTGTGCAACATCAAGAAATGAGCCCTTCATGTCTATCTTCATGTCTGCAGGTAATAGTTAAAATACATATAAATCTCTTCTATGATTACTCGAATCCCATTTGTACATTAATATTTAACCCATTTTCAATTTATCTGCAGGTACAGGCAAATCAATAAAAAAATTCAAAGATGCTGATCATCCTAATCTTGTCAAACTCCCATTCCCCGATCAAACATACAGCATACTACAACATCGGTTTTCCAAAGAATTGGGATCTACAAGTGAAACGAACCTGAACCACATTCATCAGCATGTTCTAAGTCTGGTAGGCACACAATCCAATGACAGTAAAGGTGCGTCCACTTCAAGCGGCGTTAGTTCATTATCTTTGCACGACCCAATGAAAACGATTGAGCTGTTATGTAACGGGTGCGTGAGACCAATCATGGATGTGCCCTTTTATAAATGCTCCAGTGAAGACCAATGTTGCGACTTTATTCTTCATGAATGGTGCACTCGTTTACCTGCTGAATTGCCAAACCACCCAGGTCACAAACACACTCTCACTTTCCTTCCAAAAGTTTCAAAAAATATATTCGGCATTTTCGAGTGTAAAATTTGCCTATTAGACTGCAACGGGTTCGCTTACGGGTGGACCACATGTGAATACTACATTGATGTTAACTGTGGATTCATCCCCGATGAAATCACACATGAAGCTCACCCCGATCACATTCTTTCACGGTGTGAGGGAGAAATAGAGGAGCCATGCGTTGCAGACGGCGAAATTTATGAAAGGGATATTTGTTTTAGTTGTCGATCTTGTGATTTTTACCTACATTATGAATGTGCTTTATTCTTGCCTCGTATCATACATCACAAGTTGGACAAGCACCCCATGAGGTTGACATACGGTCCAGTAGAGAACCATAAGAGTGAATACTTTTGTGAAGTTTGTGAGGAAGAGTTTGACCCAAATTGGTGGTTTTATCATTGCCATGTGTGTGCCTACTCTTTACATACTCGTTGTGCTCCGGTGATACTTAACTTTGAAGCAGCCTTTGACAAAGACAGAAGCGTTTATGAGTATTTGAATATTAAGTTTGGGGGAATTTATAATATCGAAGGTCACGAGCACTCTGTATCACTTGCTGTAGGGACTGACAAAGATGGGAAATGCTCAAAATGTCCTCGTAGCGTGATAAAAGATCTAATCATTAAGTGTCAGAGTTGCAAGCTCGCAGTGCATTGGTATTACGATTGTTATAAGAGATTGTAATGTGTTTTTTTAAGTAATGTTTCGAATTTGATGGCTTGTAATATTTGCTTACTCAACGGACTTTTTGCTTTTTCATATTTATATTTTCAATAAATCTCTTCTTATTTAAGTTTTTGCTTTTTCATGTATGGGTGCTGTATGTTATCTTAAAGAGGTCTTCAAAGAGTTTGATGTAATGCCTGAAAGAAAGGTAGTACCTTAATGATTTTATCGAACTAAACATTATACATAAGTATAAAACACGTGTACTGTTCACCAAGCTACAGTGTTCACACACACACACACATAGTAAAACTCACCCACCTAGATCTAACATAATTTTTTTTGTATTCATTTTTTTTTTATTCACATGTTTATGTTTAATTGCAGGTTTCAAGTATTTTGGGTGTGATCCATGAATTGCCAGAGAGGATGGAGTCCGACTGCCACGAATTTTTTTGGGAAGGTATTCGGAATCCTTAATTTTTAGTTCTATTAACTTTTTATGTGATTAAATACATGCTTGAGCTTTTTAACAGTTGATATTTTGGATTAGGGCTTGGACATAATTTTGGGGGGTTTCCTCAATTAGGCTGTTTTTTTTTTTTTTTTTTTTTTTTTTTTTTTTTTTTTTTTTTAATTTGTTTTTAACAATTTTGGGGGTTTAGAAATATAGGGTTTCTGTTGTGGAAAATTGTTGTTCTGGTTTTTATTTATTTTATTTTTTTGGGTATGAGGTGGTGAAAGCTAACGAATTAGTGGAAAATGATAAAGCAGTGGAAGAAAATAAAACGATTTTAAGCGGAAAGATGGCGTCCAGGTTAACTAAGTTGGTATTTGATGGGTTTGAATTTGATTGTGTTTAGGTTTCTAGGTTTTGAAATTTATGCTCTTTAGTGCGGTTAACTATTGGTTATGATTTTGTGGTAGAAAATCTTGGCGAGGTAGCTGCATAGCGATTGTGTTTGCAGCCATGGTGTGTGGTGGGTGTTCCTTCAATGTTTGCAGCTCTGTTGAGATAATGGGTGGCTGGATGAAATAAATGAGCACTTACGTATGGTATAGCAGTGTTAAATCTGCTTTCTTAAATTGTTTTTGTGTCTTTTGCATTGCAGCCATGCCGTTGATTCACATCCTATTCCTTTGCTATGATTTTGACATTTTCTATTAGAGGATGTTTGTTCTGCTTAAACATAATATTTGTTCTTCTTTTCAGCATCTCAATATAGGATCTCATATGGCCTCTGTTTGGTGCTCAAATGGCCCCAGTTGACTATCGAAATAGGACGTAAATGGATGTGTGTTGGGGCTGAAGTTTGGGCCACAACGGGGCAGCTACGGGACTGAAATGGACGTGGAATTGGGGGCTGAAGTAGGCGCTGCCACGGGTGCGTGTTAGAGCTGAAAAGGATGGGTTTGAGGTGACGAAACGGGTCTGAAAAAGGTGTCTGCTACTTATGAGGTACATGATTAGTATCTTTATGATCAACTGCTGTGTACTTTATATGTGTTTGTTTATGTTTAGGGTTTAAGGACTAATTTGGTTTTGGTGTGTACATTGAGATCTGGATTATGTAAAATATATATTTAACTAATTGTGTTGAGTTTATATGGTTGGTTGTGCATTTGTGCTGGTATTGCTTATATTGAGTTGCCTCTTTAGGCATTCGAGGGGCGTTTGTTTAAGCTTATATGTGGTCTTATGACCTTATTTGATTTCGGCTTATACTTTATAAGCTCCAATTTTCCGGCTTATTTTCAGACTTATAAAAGTTTATTATATAATAATAGACTTATATAAGCCCACAAGTCTCAAAATAAGCAAGAAAATTGGGGCTTATGAAATATAAGCTGAAAGCCTGAAACACAAATAAGCTCATAAGCAACATATAAGCTTAAACAAACACCCCCTCGGTATATACGATTTTTGTATTTTAAGTGTCTGTATTCTTAGTCACATGGTTACTCCTATAGTGTTGGAAATTCTACTGTATGTATAGTTGATTAGTTGGTTTGGATTAGGCGGGGCATCACTATATCGTGTTTGCAGCCACAGCGGGTCGGATGCCCTTTTATCCAGTTCCAGCTCACATATCTGAGCCAAACCTGATTTTTTCTTATATGTCATTTCTGTTTTTCTTATATGTCATACAGTTTGAAAAAATTTGCAAATATGGGATTTTTTCACGATTTTGTATATAGTTTTTCTTATCTGTTTTTCTTCTAAGAAGAATGTCTATTTTTAACGATTTTGTATACACGGGTTGAACCCAAAGATGGGATTTTTTCAAATAGTTTCTAAGAACAATGTCTCTTTTAATTAAAGGTATGTATATGCTTTTACTATTAGTTTGTTGTTAAACCAAAACTATGTTATATTTTGGGTTGTGAAATCAGATACTATTGGATTGTTAATAGATATGATGAAATTGCAGGTGTGGATATTTTGTCACATATGGACACGTATTTAGAGAACATTTATGGTTAACTTGCAAGGTAACGTGTCCAAATGTGTTAAGATACATCTATAAAGTGTGTCGAGAGATGCTTTTTTGTTTAACATGTCAAATTGCGCTAAATGATCTGCCTTATATGCTGCCCTTCTGTGTAGACAACTTGGATTCGAGACAGACTGATGATGGTCTTTGGAAAAGGACGGCTACTTTTGGTGAGCACCTTCCTGTTTTAACGAATGCGTTGATTTAAAATATATTTAACGTCAAGAATATGGCCCAGATGTTTGGTTGCTTCATGTGTTTTTGCAGGACTGTTTTAAGTCGAGGAATAACTGCTAATTTACAAGTTGCGTTGCCAAATGAGGCATTCTTATGGTAGCTCATGTGGAACCTAATTTACGTGTTTAGGTGATGAAATAGGAGCTCAAATAGGTGGGTTCAAGGTGCTGAAATAGCTCAATTTGGAAGCTCAAATGAGTGTCAGATTGGCTTGCTAAAACAGGTGCATTTAGGTACTGAAATGGGTGCGTTTAGAGCATAAAATTGGTCACTTTGGGTGACGAAATGGGCCAGAAATGGGTGTCTTTGGGAGCTGCAGTGGGATGTTGTTGAGGATCAAATTGTCAAAAGTAAGCTGCAGTTGGATATTGTTGAGGATCGAACTGTCAAAAGTAATATAAGAAATGGGCAGTGAGGATGTTGTTGACGGTGAAGTGGAGGATGACAGTTCCTGCGGAGGCGAGGAGATCAAGTGGGAAGAATGGTGATGGTGGGTATGTTATTCTAAGGTATTTCAACGGAGGTAGAGTGTGTGCCAACGCAAGAGGCGATGATGCTTAGAGATAGGGTCGGCCAAGCGTGTCCTGAATCTGTAAGTGACCTGTAGCTTTCATATTTTATCGCATTTTCCTTTTGAGATATAAAAATACATATACACACATACTAAATGTAACATGCCACCCCTGTTACTGATGTAGTAATCATATGTGCACATATAATGGCATAATGCACAATATGAATCGGATATACTTTACAATTTTCTCTCTATGGATTAATGGCGCAAGATGCTTCGCTCGGTGTTTTTTTTGCAGCGGCTAGATATGGATACTCTGATGTCATGATTGCTAGAGCTGAAATGGGGTGGCCACATGCTGGTGTCCCGACTCAGATGGTGTAAATGTAGAAAATGCACCGCCGTATAACCGTAAAGTTATAAGAAAGATGACTGCTGTCCCAGCTAAAGGAACTCCGCCTCGGCCAGGTACATTCAGGTTATTCAGACCTCCTTATGAAATTGTTATTCCTTTACGCATGATCTTTGAGGTGGTTTTAAAAAGTCTTTATATTGTGTTTTCCTTACCCAACTACCTTCTACATCATTCAGATTTAGTATAGAGGTGGTCGTCTTGACACATTAACTTATAAACAGGTCAATTGAAGTCATGTTTTATAATTAGGTGGTCAAATGAGTACTGTAGAACAAAAGGCCGTCCGCAGTTAACTTATTTATGCATTTATTTAATAAAAAAAAACCCCCGATAAACTCACCTTTTTTAAAATATGAGCTTATTAGCTTATCATTCTCATGACATACAATACAAATGATGCTATATGTTTCAACGCATCTTTGCTTTTCTAAGTTATTAGTGAGCTGTGTGTGTTAGTTACATATATACTTTCAATATTTTGTGGCTCTTTTTAATAGTGACAAACTCCCACCTCCTGCTTTTGATGACAACCAATAGTAGCTTTTTTTTAATTCATTTGATAAATTTTCATCTTTCATGTATTTGTTTGGTTATCTTCATTTATTTGCTATTCTAAGGATTATATGTGATTTAAATGTCTTTGCCTCATTCATATTGTGTCTTTTGATTTCTATACAAATATATGAAAAAAATGAGTTTAGTTTAATTTGCATGTTTTTATAGAATCTTTTATATCCTTTCTCCCAATAACAGATTGCAATTAGTAAAAAGTTGCATGCAGAACACAAATAAATTTGTCTAATTACTACCAGAACAAAAAAGTTGGGTATGCCGTGTGTGCAAATGCAACAAGAGTTAGCTGTAATTCACATTATTGAATAATGGACGATAATGCTTTTTTCTTTAAACTGATATATTGTCAATGATTCAAAATTTGAAACTCTCTTACGATGGAGGGGTTGGAGGCCATGTTTATGACTCCACAAATCGTTGAATTATTTTTCACTTAAGATTTTTGGATTTAGAATAACTGACGATCATAAGTAAGATTGTTGAATTGCTGATCAAATTAGCATCTTTAATAAGCAATCCCAAACGCCCCCTTATTTTGTTTTTGTATCTATTAGTTAATACAATATTATGATGTTCATATGAAAGAAAGATGTGCACACAGCTTCCAAGATAATACTGCTTTCATTTTTATTTTTTTTAGCTTTTGGGCCAGCTCTTAATTTGCTTACATGAATCGTACAGAACATGATATTTGTATAGAAAACAAAAGACACAAGGTACATGCTCCTTACTAATTTAAAAATCTTATTCTAGCTGCCACCTTCGTTACGGCTGCCTAATGTACCAATGTTGCAGAGTGCGCGAGCTGAACGCAAGCATGCGATTGCTGCAAAAGGGTGAATACTTTGCTGTCGATTGGTGGCTTCTCGAAGCGCCTTCTATTGTTCAGAGCCCATCAAGTTTTAGTGATACACCCATTGTAGATGCAACTCGCGCGGGATCATAAGAAGTGACCTCTACAACCATTGTAGATGTAGAAGCGGCGACACGTAGCTGGCTTAGTGAACCTGTTGTGAAAGAGCCAACAGGTAAATTTATTTGCATTATTCATTAATCATGCCACTTTACTTTTTAAAATAAAATGTAGTTACCAGATTTATTTAACTTGAAAAAGCACCTGTGGCCTAATGGATAAGGCACCTGACTTCTATTCAGGCGATTGTGGGTTCGAGTCCCATCGGGTGTGCTCCTTTTTTTTTTTATTATTATTTTTTTCAAATTGAAATGCATTTTTTTGGGGTTTTACCAGCCTGTCAAAACTGTTGTTGACTTGGTTATGAACAGGTTAGATATGCATCAAAACCAGCTCCATTGATGAGATTATTAGAACCGATTAATGGAGAAGACTAAATCAATTGAGGCGGCCATCGCCACAAGAAGGGTTGGCATCAGACTTATTCAATGTAAGTCTTGAATGCTTTTTTCGCATCTGTGCAGTTTTGCTTTTGTTTTACTATACTTTGCATACAATGAGATGGACTAATGTGGTATTAGGCCACAATATAAATAGCCAAAGAAGCCTGAAAAGTAAATGCAATGAATCATTCCAATGCAATAAATCCACACGCTCCTTCATTTTCCCATGCAACACTATTATGAGCCTTTAAAAGTTAAAACCATGCTTTCAAGCATGAAACAAAAAGCCTCCTACTTTAAATTTTACATGGTAGACACGTTTTTTCATTGGCTGTCACATATATTTAGTTTACTACTTATTTAAAACAAAAAAATCTCCACAAAATGCACTTAAAAATCTGTATTGAACATGTTTGACAAGTACAAACATTTTCATTGCTCTTTTTTCTCAGCTAACCTACATGTACAAAAACCCCGCCGCAACGCGCGGGTTTATACTGATGTAGCATAAAATTGTTTGCGGTTGTTGACCATACTGAGCGAAAGTCATACCGCAACTGTTTGTGCATATATAGGTTTATCTTTTGATTAGTTGAGGGTAGTCTCCATTAGGAAAGGGTATTAAACTAGCATTGGGAAAAGCAAAAGCACCAGTAGCAGCTGTATGCAATGTGCTACTTGACACACGATGTCACAGCCATCACAGCTGAACACTTGATACTCTTCTATACACTGTGATGCAGATACCATCATCCGCTCATTACCTGTGAAAATGTCAAAAGTGATTGAGAATGGTATCTGTAGTAGATGAAAGGTGGTGTTTGGATTATGTAATTTAGAAGAAATTATGCAGTTAAACAGCCCCAAAGAAGTTAACTAGAAGAAATTATGCAGTTAAACAATGTAATACTTGGTTTTTTTCAGTTGTAGGTGCCCGTTACTTTTTTGGAGTCCTCAAGGCCTGCAGAAATGATCTTGAAATGCACATTCTTTTTCTATAAATGAACTACTTTTTTTGGTATGTATATTTTTTATCCTGTTTGTTAATTTATTTGTTAAACATTAGCTGATGAAATTGGATCTAACAACGAATAATTTATTGCTGCTACGATTCAAGCCGTCAAATTATAAATTTTATTAACCCTTTGGATGTTTTTTGCTACTCGATGGGCAACTTAATTTTATGTTTATATGTTTGTGATATGCAGACGTGATGGTACGAACAAAGCTTATGTTAAGCTAACTCCAAACTACTATACTTTGGATGTCGCAGACAAGATTTGCATTACACAAGAATGGAACTTCTGTGAGGCAGCCTAACACATACATAGCAAGTGTAATCTTCTTATCCTCAAAGGTATCCTGTCATGTCTACAAATATATAAATGTTGCCATACGCAAAAGACAAACAGGGGTGGAGTCCGAATTTTAGCTACTTTGTTATTTGACTCAAATAATTGTTGACATATAGGGCTGTGGTGTTTGGAAAATCATGTGCAGAGGAAAAGGAATAGAAGGAATAGAGTATCGTCGTCCAAGTCCAAGTCTTTAGAATTTGTTAAAGCAATACCTTTTGTGGACACACTTAATCGACGGAGAGAACTGGAGCAAGGATGTTCTGTTGCTCCTTTGTTTTCTATTATTATTTGTGTTAGCTTTCGGAAAATTGCTGCTACTATCGTATATAAAATGCGCTGCCTCCAAAACATCGTATGCAAACACCCCGCGGCAACGCGCGGGTTATCCACCTAGTTTATATTATAGTTCGATGAGATAGCATTCCAAGAAAGCCTCATGGAGTTGTATTCCTTTCTTGATAGAGAACATTTACCTTTAAATTTATTAAGCTTTCTTTTTTAAAGTGTACAAAAATCCAACCTCATAAAAAAAGGACAAGTCGTCATGGTGTTATTTAACTTGCCATATGATAAAGAAAAGGAGAACATAGTATGCTTTGAGTGCTTATTAGGCCAACCACAATGGAAGTATCAAGTACAAAGTATTTAGTTCTCTGGGTTCGTTAATAATATGTTGGTGATTCGCCCATCATCTTCTATTTTGATTTTATATATTTCATATATCTTTGCAGTTTAAAAAAAATATGTATCTGAGATGGCTCAATCTTAACTACCTATAATGTAAAAATGGTCAAAGGTGAAAAGTGGAATTGTCGTTTGTGAAATGTTAAAATGTTGAATACTTAATTTCGGTAAGTCTGACTTGTGAAAACTTAAACAATTAAAACGGAAATGTTGATATTAAAATGAAATATGGTGTGAGGATACGACTGAGATTAGGAGATGAGTGGTTGATTATTTTAAATGTTTTGCGTAGTTCATTTGACTTTGTTAAAGTAGGAGCGTGAATCATCACAGTAAATTTTAAGCGTTTTTATCTTGTTATTAAACTATTAATTGGTGGACTTGATATAAAAACTGTTTTGTTTTTATAGGGACAATGGGAGTACTAATTTTTCATAAGGATGATATAAGTTAAACAAGGCAGTTTTTGGAAACCAAAGAGTAACTTGTATATATGTTAAAATTTCATTATTCATTAGTTCCATTAAAATTTTTTGTCAAATGTATATAAATAAAATAAAATAACAAATAGTTATAAAAAAAGTGTTCAACTAAAGTGAACCAATATTTAACAAAAAATGCAAACTAATGTAATCTAACTTGGATTATGATCACTATTAACATCCCAATCGTGTTAGGAATAATCTTTGAAATATTAATGAAGACAATACTTCTAAGTATCATTTTTAAAATAACTAGAAAAATATTAAAGCATGCCATTTTGGTTGAATAACGAAAGATCATTTCAAAGATTTAAACTATTTGTTATATAATTGATAAAAATACATTATTAAAAAAAAGAAAAAAAAAACGTACGTGCACGCGCATTATAACTATCTATATTTAACTACATTATAAAGCATTTGGGACTTTCTATAAAAGATAGTCTTAAAATTCTAAGACAAAAAACGTTACTATAAGAAGAAAATTAATGTAAATTTTGAAATTTTAAGTCTCATTTAAATCATATAATAGCCCCGCTAATAATGATATATCTATACAACATATAAAAGAAAAATAGTCAATGTGAAAAAAGTGAAAAGTCAAGCAATATGAAATGTTGAAAACCTTAAATCTAAACAAATAAAGAAAACTATTGTAATTTTAATGCAAATAAACAAAAAACTTAAAAATGGGAATGTGAATGTGGTAAATTTGGTAATGAAAGGCTGTACATTAATGGCAATGATATGTTTTAAAAGGAAACTATTAATATATATCGAAAATCGAGTTGACCCTAGACACTTCAAACCGGCGGGTTGACCCAAATTAATTAGACCCGTTTTCTACCTAATCCGTCAGGTTGATCCGGTTTAAATTGACCATTTTTTGACGGGAACGGTTCTATTGGTTGAACCACCCGGGTCGAACCGGGTTTCAAAACATTATGTTTAATCCATAAATCCTTAAACTTTTATTATTTTTCGTTTATAACTCATAAACTTTTTATCACTAAAACTATTTGCCGCTATAAAATCTCGTTACTATGCACAGGTACTCGTCTAGTCTAGTCTTGTTTAATTATTGATTGTATCGTGATAGCATTGCTACAAATCTCAAATTTTAATTGCAAGTGTACGGTAACTTAGGTTCGAGCATTAATTTGAAACTATTGTCTTTACTTCTCTTTAGTCTTTTGTATATCTTACATTTTTTTTTCATTATTATTATAAAAGAAAAGGGTAAAGCTAAAGTTAAAGTTAATAATACTTAAATGGTATATGCATGATAAAGGAAAAAAAAGAAAAATAAAGTACTACACAAATTCTTACATTACAGGGAAATATATGCAGTAGATCAAATCATATATTAATCTAAGTTGAGTAAAATGGTTAAATTTAAAAAAAAAATAAAAAATAAAGAAAATATAGCTAAAACAATGTACTAAAAGGGTTTGATTTTTTTTTATTTTTATTTTTATTTTTTGGAAATAGGAAAGGTTCGAATTTTTGTGGATCTGAACGTTTGAATCCATTAAAAGTTTTATAAAATGTATATTAGCTTATAACCATTTCAATTTTGTTTAATCAAAAAATGAATTATAGACTAGTATGCGCCTTTGTTATGAATTCCCGGCACTAGTTGCGATCACACTATTAAATTAATTTTGAAAGTTTTATGAAGAGCCAATTTTGCAACAATTAAGATATCTTTGTTATGACAGTCATACTAATAGTTCTTGTTACAGAGGCAAGAATCTAGTAATGAAGTTTCATTGATCTCTAGCCCCACTTCTTCAATTCGTGTAGATATGGAATTATAAACGTCCATGTAATCAGTGTCGCAAAGATATCAACATGTACCATATGTATTTCTACAAGTGTACCGATTCATGTGATTATGTGCTCCACAAACTATGTGCACAACGCAGCTTCCCGGAACGTTATTATAGTAAAATCCCTTGGTCTTAAGTCATGAGTTCTCCCTTAATCAATTATGCGCATACAAGTAGGTTTTGCTATTCATGTAGTACATATATGATATATAGATGATGAAGTGTATTGTGGTGGGGTGTTATAGTACGGTTCCCCTTCCTCCTGGTCACGATGATGAGGATAATAACGGTGTTAAAGTCGTCATTGCACCTTCAACTGTGGCTCCTGGTCTCTTGATGTAAGAAATGATATGTAATAATTTTCTAATAAAGATTAATGTTATCGTGTATGTGATCAAAAAATCTTGTGTTTATGCATGATAAGGACATGTAATGCCAATTGAAGTTTTGTTATAGTTAAGAACTTTGTTTAATCATCATGTGCATGCAACTTGTTTTACTTTATGAAGCTAATAGATCTTTAGTCTTAGCTTCATGCAAAACATACATAACTTTGTTCATTAGGTCGTGCAAATCAGCTAATATGTTTTCACCTTTAAACTCTATGAACATTCGGCGCAACGCGGTTACAACTCTATGCATCCCCCATTACAGGCTTGGATTTGAGCAGTAGAATGTTTTATACGTAGAATTTACAAAGAGAACTTGCTATTTGTGTTTGCCAAACCGATAATTTGCAACAGCATGTGTTTTTAATTTACTACATAATAGAGACAACTGCATCCCGCCATAAATCGACTAAATTCAAAAAGGGTAAAAACGATTCAATTTAAGTCGAAGGTAGGGCTTAACTTGAATCGACATTATTATGTTTGGATTGAGCTTGGCGAACCTTCACGAAGCAAGCTCGAGCTAAGCTCAAGAAAGTTTGAATTTGGCTCAAAAAGCTCGATTTACTTACGATAATGTGTATTTTGAACCAACTAAAATTAAAATATAAGATAAAGTTCAAATTCGGCTCGAGATCGGCCTGAAAATCTCGATACATCTATAAATATGTATTTACTCACTCATAAAAGCTCGAAAAACTCGACAATTACTCAACATGAGTATTTATACCACATATCGTACTACGTAAGTATGTTTTTGTGTTTTTAAAATAAACTTTTCTAATAAATAAATGAAAGTATGGGTTGAGGGATATAAACCTCGTTTCTCATAAACGGTAGGTCTCGTGTTTGAGTCATCGCGCTTCCTAATATTTTTTTTTTCTCTATCGATGTCATCATTTTGTCACATCTAACCAGCATTATTTTTATGAATTACAACTAATTGATATCAACACAAATGTATTTTCATAAAAGCTGCTAACTCTTGCCCAGTAGTGATTCTAACAGAGCAGCCTCTTCTTCCTGCAAAAATATATGCAAAATAAGTTGTTATGTATAAATTCAGGCTACAAAGCTATTCACTTGGTAGGGAAAGGAAAAAAAAAAAAAACACTTACCACCAAAGCATTAAACTCGGTTTCCTCATCTATTGCACTTACTGTCAAAGGGTCCTCAAGCACCTCCTGCCATAAGAAATGTCAGTCTAAGTTTAGAAACAAGTCCGTTTCTTAATTGAGTAACTTGTGGTAATACATACAATCATCTACTGTATATGCACACACATATTGTGTATGGACATTCATGCTACTAACTAAATAGTTACTTTCTCGCGTCCAGAAATCCTAATTCCTAACTTGCCTGACAACGTTTATTACTTACCTATGTCTCCTTAATACATAATATGCTGACATTACACCATATATAGTGCTTCATATCTTCCTCGATACAAATGATATATTATAAATTTAAGTTACAAAAGCAACTGATGAATATAATGATACGTTTATAAAAATGGAATGCTTACATCATCAGCAATTCGTAATTGGCCATTGCCATCCTGTAGATTCAAGAATAATTGAATAAGTAAAATGAGATAGGAATAAAAACAAACATAAATAGGGTTCTACTTTCTAAGTAGAAAAAACAGTTGTTTCTATCTAGTAAATTTGTAAAACTTCCATATAGCAATACGAATAGGCTTTATGGAAAAAATAAAACGAGACAAAGGCTATTAAAGAACATATATGAATATCTAGTATACCTTAACAACTACAAACAAAAGTGGATTCAGATGGTGTGTAGATCATGTAATGAGAACCATCCTGCTTGGAAAATATAATTAATATAAGATTTCGTATACGAGAAGGATGTAAGTCATATGTTACTGATTTGTTCCTCATAAGGATTTGTTGATTTATGTTATCTGAAAATACACGGTAAAAATCAAAGAGGGGGCAACAATCAACATCCTACGAGGTGCAAAGATGTTTCCTCAATGGCTTGGTCTAAGCTTGTAATATTTGCTTCCTCAATGGACTTTTTGCTTTTTCATATTTGTGTTTTCAATAAATCTATTCATATTTAAGTTTTTGCTTTTTCATATTTGCGTTTTCTGGGTGCTAGTATATGTTATCTTAAAGAGGTCTTCAAAGTGTTTGATGTAAAAGAAATGTAGTAGCTTGATGATTGTATAGGACTAAACATTTATGTTATAATTTGATATGATAGCATTCCAAGAAAGCCACATGGAGTTGTATTCCTTTCTTGATAAAATTGGTAGAGAATATTTAGCTTTAAATTAATTAAGCTTTCTTTTTTAAAGTGTACAGAAATCCAACCTTGTACTCCCTTCCTTTTAAAATTATAGTCCCCTTTTGACTTTTTCGGTATTTATTTTTCAACTTTGACCTTAAATATTTTTGTTTATATTACGTAATACTTGATGCAAAATATATGAATGGATTGAGTTTTAAATGTATTTTTCATTGGTATAATTTTCATCAGCTATTGTATAACACAAACAAAAATATTTAAAGTCAAAGTTGAGAAAGAAAGACCGAAAAGATCAAAAAGGGACTATAATTTTGGGACGGAGGTAGTAAAAAACAAAAAGTCGTCTCAATGTTATTTAACTTGCCATATGATAAAGAAAATGAGAACATAGTATGCTTTGAGTGCTTATTAGGCCAACCACATTGGAAGTGTAAAGTACAGAGTATTTAGTTTTTTGGGTTTGTTAATAATATGCTAGTATTTCGACCATCTCGTGGATTTATTGCAATGGGCTCTCAATATTTCAATGTCCTTGCGTCAGGTCTTTTACTGGATTGAGACAGTTTTAAAGTATTAGTTTTAGTTTTGTAATTCTCTGTTTGTAATTTGTTTTTTTATATGTCCTGTCCTCTTTTAATTATCTTGATTATTGAGTGGGCGCCATATTTTGTATTGTTTTTACTTCTCTTAATCTTTTGTATATCTTACAATTTCTTTTTATTACTCCCTCCGTCCCATTTTTATTATCCACTATTGACTTTTTTAGTTTTTCTTCTTCAACTTTGACCTTAAATATTTTTATAATAAAAAAATATATTTATGGTCAAAGTTGAACCAGTTTAACTTTGAAAATTCAAACTGGACAATAATTTTGGGACAGAGGGAGTATAAAAGAAAAGGATAAAGAAAAAGTTAAAGTTAAAGTTAAAGTTTTAGCTTACAGGGAAATAATTCAGAAGTTTTCGGCATTACAAAAAGCACTTAGAATACCTCTTTTAGGCATTACAAACCCGACCATATGTCAACTTCATGGGGTGCTTGTCCCACTTCTGAAGTATAATACGTACGAGGCAAGCATAAAGCACAAGCAGAATGTATAGTAGGTTAAAATCACAAGATCGACAATTTAAAAAATTTCTTCATCATTGAAGTCACCTGCATAATCATTCAAACATTGAATAGTTAGTAATCAAAATAAAAATATAAAATTATAAGGCTACCAAAGAATTTTGCTGGCTGGGATGAAACCTGATCAAGACCTCGTATGCAATGTTTTAAAAACCGGGTTTTTAATCGACCCGGTTGAGTCACCGGGCACCGGTTTAACCGGTTCGACCGCCGGGTTAACCCGGTTTTCCGTTAATTTTTTTTTGACCGGTTCGACCGCCGGTTCAATCCGGTTTTTATTTAAAAAATTGAAAAAAACCAAACCTGGCTGGGTTTCAAGACCCGGGTTGACCCGGGTCACTCAAAACCCGTCGGGTCTAACCGGTTAACCCGTTTTAGAAACCCGGGTTCTTTTGACCCGTTTTGGTACCTGGGCACTGGTCCGACCGGTTGAACCGGCCGGGTCGACCCGGGTTTGAAAACATTGCTCGTATGTACTACTCCCTCCGTCTCAAAATTATAGTCCCCTTTTGACTTTTTCGGTCTTTATTTTTCAACTTTGACCTTAAATATTTTTGTTTATATTACATAATACTTGATGCAAAATATATAAATGGTTTGAGTTTTAAATGTATTTTTCATTGGTATAATTTTCATCAGCTATTGTATAACACAAACAAAAATATTTAAAGTCAAAGTTAAGAAAGAAAGACCGAAAAAATCAAAAGGGGACTATAATTTTGGGACAGAGGTAGTATATAGTATGTAGTATGGACATCACTTTGGTCAAGAAAAAAACCCCACTTATCTTCGTTACATTTGTCCAATTTTTAAGAAAGTTGCACGGTATAACGGTCGCACAAAATTAAAATTAGAAATCATTTTTTTTTTTACTACAATGTGAACCATAGGAGCAAAAGTGGACATTTTTTGCATTTTCTGCATTTTCTCTTTTAACAATGTGTAAGCTTGTACTATCCAAAGTTACATACCGTAATATGTTTTTGTCTTTTCCAAAATGAGTTTTCTAATAGATAAATGCATTTGATAATGTAAAAGTTTGGTTGTCCTGATGGCTAAACAATATATATATATATATATATATATATATATATATATATATATATATATATATATATATATATATATATATATATATATATTTCAATATTCATTTTGCTTACTGTTATGTCAAATTCTATTTAATGACAATCTATACTAATTATTGATATATTTCAGTTTGAACTTTGAACCCATATCACAAGAATTAAACAGTACGTGTTCTCATGTTTATTAATGTAAAAATAAAGAATTATACACCATTATTTTAAGAACTTAATTTTCTTATGCATTTCAACTTTAATTTTGTGAGAAATTGAACCGTATAGAAGATTCACCAACTGTAAGTTGTTCAATCATGCATGCTAGCGAGTCCACCTAAACCTATTGGAAAATATCTTATGTCAAACTTATTAAACTTGAGGGGTTAATATGTAAAGTTTCTTAGTCTTGTTTTACTAACACTTAACTTTGGTGTTAGTTATGTTAGTTTTGTATGTGCAGGGACTTATGTGTAACATTGGGCTATATAAAGATTGAGATGGAGCTAGGGTTTCATTCATCTTACTCATACGTATCTCTGATCTCTCACATAATCTTACTCTCTCAATCATTGTTTAGCATCTGGGTTTAGTAGTATTTTGGTTTAGTTATACATTAAGATCTTCTTGATTGTGGGTTTCTATCTTTGATACAGTTTGGTTTACTGGGTTTGGTTTAGTGAGTGAGTTTTGTAAGTAGCACCTAATAGAGGGACTACTAGTTTCAGTTGTATTGTTCTTGGCTTGAATCCGTGTTGGGGACAAGTCTTCTTGTGTATATTGTTATAATAAAAGATCACCAAGGGGTGGTTGGTTGGGTGATTATATCTTGTGTTAGTAGTTTTGATACCATTTTTACATGGTATCAGAGCCCTAGGTTCTGATTTGGATTGGGTTCTGAGTGGTTCTTGATTTGATCGATTTTAGGGTTTTCTCTTGAAACCCTAATTTTTGGGGGTTTTTGGTTCTTGGATCAATTGGAAGCAATTGGTGGTGGTTTCTTGGAGAATCAACTGGTTATTGTTGATTCTTGGTTTTGATTTCATAAAACCCTAATTTGGAATTTGGGGGTTTTTTGAAATCTTGTTGGTTGATTGATTCTGGGTTGATTCTTGGATCAATTACTCTAGACTAAGTAAATCTAGAGTGATTGATTGGTTCTCCGCTGCATTTTCCGTATAGCACTGTAAGTTTCTGGTTTCTTCTCTTAAGATTAACTAAGTTTTAGTTAAGTGGGTGCAAACGAGTTGACTAACATTTTGATCTGCCATCATTGAATGGTGTGAATACCTGCTCTGGTCAGCTCTAGTTCACTTGGCTAGGCCTAAGTTAGATCTTGGGTGTGTGTTTAGTCTAGAGTTTTTTTGTTTTCTTTTTGGTTTCTGTTAGTTGGTTATTTGTTTGGTTCTGTTTAGGTTTTGTTTGTGGCTATCTGTTCTTGTTTTGTTTGGTTATAATGGCTATTATGATTAGTAGTTTGGATCAGAGTAATCCTCTGCATCTTCATCCTAATGATTCTAATTGTGCTTCTATAGTGACTGTGAAATTGACTGGAGTTGAGAATTATAGGATCTGGGCTAGTGCTATTAAATTGGCCATACAAATTAAGAATAAAATGGGGTTTCTTGATGGTACTTGTCTTAGATCTGCTTATGTTGCTAGTCCTTTGCTAGAAGCTCAATGGGATAGGTGTAATGCTGTTGTGTTAAATTGGATATTAACTTCTTTATTTCAAGATGTGTATCTTGGTCATGTGTTTTCTGATAATGCTTCTGTTGTTTGGAAAGATTTGAAAGATACTTATGATAGAATTGATGGTTCTGTTGTGTTTAATTTGCTTCAAAAGATTAACAACTTTAAACAAGGTGGTTTACCTGTTTCTGAGTATTATCACAAATTGAATTCTTTATGGAGAGAATTTGATATTCTTACCAAGTTACCTGATTGTGTTTGTGAGGCTAGAATTGAATTAGTTGATCATGCTAAATTGTTGAAACTTATGCAATTTCTTATGGGTCTTGATGACATTTATCAACCTATAAGAAGCAGTCTTTTAACTAGGGAAGTTCTTCCTGAAGTTAAAGATGCTTTTGTCATAATTTCTAGGGAAGAATCTCATAGAGGGATACCTAGTACCTCTATGAAATCTGAGAAGCCTCAGGTTTCTGCATTTGTGTCTAGGCCAAATGGGAATAATAGGAGAAATTTTAATAACAATTGGCCTAGTAACAATGTGAATGGTAATAGAGGGAATTATGATAATTTGATTTGTAAGCATTGTGGTTTAAAAGGTCACACTATTGACAGATGTTTTGAGTTAATAGGTTATCCACCTGGGTTCAAAAAGAATCCTAACTTGAAACCTGTTAATGGGTTTAATAAAAGCAATAATGTTGATGTTAATAGTGATGGTAAAAATGCTAGTACTCTGTCCTTCACAAATGAACAGGTGTTAAAGTTGATGAGTCTTTTGAATGACAAAACTAGTACCTCTGCACATGCCAATATGGCAGGTAGTGCTTCTTGTTCCTTTTTTAATTGCAATGTGTTTTTTAATCAAAATTTCTATAGGTTCTTTTGTGCCAATTTAAAAGTTAATGGTGTGAGTTATCATTTGGGCTGGATTATTGATTCTGGTGCTAACCAACATATGACTAATAATATTGATAAAATGTTTGGGGTTGTTGATATATCTGACTTAAACATGACTGTTGGACACCCTAATGGTACTTTGGCCAAAATTACCCATGTAGGAAATTTGAGATTAAATAATAATGTTGTGTTGTTTGATGTGTTAGTTGTTCCTGAATATTCTGTTAGTCTTTTATCTGTTCATAAAATAATCAAAGATAGTAAGCTGTGTGTTGGTTTTGATGAAACTAAATGTTACATTCAGGATTTGAAAAAGGAGAAAGTTCTGGGGACTGGTAGTGAGTTTGGTGGTCTTTACATGTTTGACAATGAATGTGTTAGTTCTGCTGTTATGAATAAGAGTGAGTTTTTTATATGCTATGTGTCTAAGGAAGTTTGGCATAATAGGCTTGGGCATCCTGCTAATCAGGTTTTGAAACTTTTAAAATCTTATTTAAACTTGACTAATGTGAATCATGAAGGTCCTTGTGAGGTTTTTCATAAGGCAAAACAAAGCAGGGATCCTTTTCCTTTAAGTGAAACTAAGTCTATTGTTTTTGGACAACTTATACATCTTGATGTATGGGGTCCTTACAAAGTGATTAGCAGGGAGGGTTTTAAGTATTTTCTTACTATAGTTGATGACTATAGCAGGTCTGTATGGGTGTATATGCTTAAAACTAAAGATGAGGTGTTTGGAATGTTTGTTAATTTTTATAACTTGGTTTTAACACAGTTTGATAAGAAAATCAAAATGATCAGATCTGATAATGGAACTGAGTTTATAAATCATAAAATGACTGATTTTGTTAATACTATGGGTATTATTCATCAAACTTCTTGTGCATACACACCACAACAGAATGGTATAGCTGAAAGGAAACATAGACATCTATTAAATGTTGCTAGAAGTCTTATGTTTCAGGGAGGGATTCCTCTTGTGTTTTGGCCTGAGTGTATTCTAACTGCTACATATTTGATTAACAGGCTTCCTTCCTCTGTTCTAAATGGCAAATCTCCTTTCTATATGGTTTATAAAAGAGAACCTAATCTGTCCCATCTTAGAAGTTTTGGGTGTTTGTGTTTTGTTACCATTTTAAAAACATCTGATAAGTTTTCTTCAAGGTCTGAAAAATGTGTTTTAATTGGATATGCTAGTGGTAAAAAGGCATATAAACTTTTGAGTCTTGAAAATAGAAATGTTTTATATTCTAGAGATGTTAAGTTTTATGAGACTGTGTTTCCCTATAAAGCAAGTAAAAATGTTGTTTCTGAATGTGAATCTGAGATTTCAAGTTTAAACTTTTTTGATAATGTTGAGTCTGAAACTACACCTAAAACTTCTATTCCTGATCCTCCCAATGATGATAACAATAGAGAGGGAAATACATCTGTTGGTAGAGAAGGTAGGGATCATCAACCAGAGGAGACTGTGATTACTCAGTCACCTGGAATGATTGAACAGATACATTTTCCAGGTTTTGAGTGTGACTCACAGTCATCTGGATATGATGAGACACACCCTGCAACTCCTTTAGATGATAATATAAGATCTGAGGGAAATGTTGGTTCTGAAAATATTTTTGAAAATAATGAGGAAGTTAGTCATAGAAGGTCTAAAAGAACTTCAAATTTGCCTGCTAAGTTGAATGATTATGTGCTTGATACTAAGGTTAGATATGGTTTAAATAAGTATGCAAATCATACTTTATTGAGTGCTGAGAATTGTTGTTTTGTATCTAGTCTGAATAAATCTGTTGAACCAAGTAGTTATAATGAGGCTAGCAAAAATCCTAGGTGGATTAATGCTATGAATGAGGAAGTTCATGCTTTACTTGAAAATGATACTTGGGAAGAAACAGAGTTACCAGCTGGTAGAAAACCAATTGGTAGCAAGTGGGTTTGGAAAATCAAGTTAAAATCTAATGGTGAAATTGAAAGATATAAAGCTAGAGTGGTAGCTAAAGGTTATGGACAAAAAGAAGGAATAGATTATGAGGAAACATTTAGTCCTGTGGTTAAAATGGGAACAGTTAGATGTTTAATTAGTTTAGCTGTTCAAAAGTCTTGGAAACTTTTTCAAATGGATGTGAATAATGCTTTTTTGTATGGTGATCTAAAAGAGGAAGTATATATGCTTCCTCCACCAGGGTATTTTAAAGAAGAAAATAACAAAGTTTTGAGATTGAAAAAGTCTCTATATGGGCTTAAACAAGCTCCTAGACAATGGAATCATAAGTTGTCTGAAGCTTTGTTTGAAGCTGGGTTTGTTCAGTCTAAGAATGATCATTCTTTGTTTATTAAGAGGAATGACAAGACTGTTGTTTTCTTACTTGTTTATGTTGATGATTTGGTTATTACTGGTGATTGTGATATTGAAATTGAAAATGTTAAACAATTTTTAAAAACCAAGTTTAAAATTAAAGATTTGGGAGAGCTTAAATACTTTCTTGGAATTGAAGTTCTAAGAACTAAAACTGGTTTGTGTTTAAATCAAAGAAAATATTGTCTTGAATTGTTAAATGAGTTTGGATTGTTAGCTTGCAGACCTGTGTTGACTCCTTTGCCTGAAAACATTGTTTTAGAACATAAAGAGTCTAGTGATGATAAGTTTTTGAAAAATATTACTAGTTATCAAAAATTGGTAGGAAAACTTATTTATCTCACTTTAACTAGACCTGATATATCTTATGCTGTTCACTGTTTGAGTCAACATATGCATGCTCCTTTACAATCTCATCTAAATCTTGGTTTAAGAGTTCTTAAATACTTGAAACTTGCTCCTGGAAGTGGAATTGGTTTTGATAAGTGTAGCCATGGGTTCAAAATGGTTGCTTATTCTGATTCAGATTGGGCTAAGTGTCCTATAACAAGAAAATCTGTTTCAGGATATTGTGTGTTTGTCAATGATAACTTGGTTTCTTGGAAAAGCAAGAAGCAAGCCACACTTTCTAAATCTTCTGCTGAAGCAGAATATAGAAGTATGGCCTCTGTTACTTGTGAAGTTATGTGGATGTTAAAGGTTTTAGAAGACTTGGGTGTAACTGAGTTACTTCCAGTTGAATTATTGTGTGACAATAAATCTGCTATTCAAATAGCTGCTAATCCTGTGATGCATGAAAAAACTAAACATTTTGATATTGATGTTCACTTGGTTAGAGAAAAGGTTGCTTCTGGTCTTATAAAAAATGTGCATGTTGACTCTAAAAGTCAAATTGCTGACATTTTCACTAAGGCTCTTGGTTCTGCACAGCATTCTGTTTTGGTTAAAAAACTTGGCATGTTAAACTTGTTTGTTTAATAAGTTTGAGGGAGGGTATTGGAAAATATCTTATGTCAAACTTATTAAACTTGAGGGGTTAATATGTAAAGTTTCTTAGTCTTGTTTTACTAACACTTAACTTTGGTGTTAGTTATGTTAGTTTTGTATGTGCAGGGACTTATGTGTAACATTGGGCTATATAAAGATTGAGATGGAGCTAGGGTTTCATTCATCTTACTCATACGTATCTCTGATCTCTCACATAGTCTTACTCTCTCAATCATTGTTTAGCATCTGGGTTTAGTAGTAGTTTGGTTTAGTTATACATCAAGATCTTCTTGATTGTGGGTTTCTATCTTTGATACAGTTTGGTTTACTGGGTTTGGTTTAGTGAGTGAGTTTTGTAAGTAGCACCTAATAGAGGGACTACTAGTTTCAGTTGTATTGTTCTTGGCTTGAATCCGTGTTGGGGACAAGTCTTCTTGTGTATATTGTTATAATAAAAGATCACCAAGGGGTGGTTGGTTGGGTGATTATATCTTGTGTTAGTAGTTTTGATACCATTTTTACAAAACCAAGGGAGCTGATTTACACGCAACTTGTCATATCATTGAGACCTTGTTGATTTGTGGAATCATTTTCAAGCTGCTTACTTAGAAACACCGAACACGACATATTAAAATGATTATCTCAACGTCCAACTCCGTTATAGGAATAGAATCACATATATGCCTATTTGATAAACATAGATGAATTAAACTTTCTCAAAACTAATTATTCCAACTTAGTATTGCAATATACTTTTGACAATTTTTTAAAATTTAAAACTTTTTCTTTATTGATGTAATGGAAAATACAAAATATGGACATAGTATTGTAGATAAACTAATGTTGGCTACGAGTTAAATGTTTGATTTAATCTTATGTACGTATGCATCGGTAGATGTTAGTCGTAGCGTACATATGAACAGAGGTTAAGAACGAGAACATATCAAGAGTAAGAACAATGGGTGGAAGTAATAAGCAAATTGGCTTGATTGTGATATGTTTAATGCTTTTATTTGTTAGAAAAGCTCATTAAGCCCGGCTTTACATAGGGGCTCAAAGCCTCAAAAGGGTGGGGACTTTATGTGCAAGGCAAATAGAGCCCAGTTTTAAAAACAAGAGTAACTTACACCATTCGTCCCTGTGGTTTGGCTAAAATAACATCGCAAGTCCCTATGCTTTCATTTTTGCATGGCCGATCCTTATAATGAAGATTTCTAACGTCATTGATCCTTATCACTAACAGCCGTTAAGTTAGTCCGTTAAGTTGTACGTTTTCTTACGTTTTTATCCATTTTCATCTGTTTTTATACGTTTTCGTCCGTTTCTATAAGTTTGCGTCCGTTTTATATGTTTTTTTTCCGTTTTTATACATTTTCGTACGTTTTTATCTGTTTTCGTCCGTTTTTATACTTTTACATCCATTTTCGTCTGCTCTTCTACGTTTTCGTCCGTTTTTATACGTTTTATTACGTTTTCATATATAAAAACATATGAAAACGTACAAAAACATATGAAAACGTACAAAAACATATAAGAACGAACGAACATGTGTAAGACGGACCAAAACATATAAAAACGTACAAAAATATATAAAAGATAGCAAAAACGTAAAAAAAAACAAACGAAAATGTATAAAACGAATGAAAACGGATGAAAATGTACGAAAAAAGACGAAAACATAAAAAAATGGATAAAAATGTATGAAAATTGACGAAAACACATGAAAATGGACTAAACTTATAGATATTGACGAAAACGTATAAAAACAGACGAAAACGAATAAAAACATAAGAAAACATATAACTTAACGGACTAACTTAACGGCTGTTAGTGATAGGGACTAATGACGTTACAAAACTTCATTATAAGGACCGACCATGCAAAATTGAAAGTCGAGGGAATTGCGATGTTATTTTGGCAAAACCACAGGGACGAACGGTGTAATTTACTCTAAAAACAAACTCTATGTGATTTTATAATAATAAAATTTATAATAGAGCCCTAAGAAACATTGATCTATCAACAAAAAAAATGTTGATATGCCATATTTCCATCTATAATGTCCAAAATTGAGAAAAGAAGCCAAATCAACAATTTCTTCAGCTTTTGATCTCTCAAACAATTTCGAAGTGCATCTGCAACAATGAACAGCATACTAAAAATCGATATTGATTTTAAGAAACAGTCACAAGTACTTAAGTATACCTTTAGTAAACTGACAATGTAAAATGCTATCTTTGTAGGATTCCTCACTCAGGGAATCAAGTTATGTGGTTTTAAGAAACAATAACAAGTACTTAAGTATACCTTGTAAACTCAAAAGCTGCATAATTAAGTGTTATCTTTGTAGAATTCCTCACTGAGTGAATCAAGCTCTGAGATAGCTTCATCGAAAGCTTGTCTTGCCAAGTGGCAGGCCTAACACAATTCAAAATAAAAACAAAAGATACACAGGTTAGCACATTTGTTAATATAACTATAGAATATCGAGGCATAAAGAACTTAAAACGTACCTTTCAGGGGAGTTCATAATCTCGAAATAGAACACGGAGAAGTTCAAAGACAAACCCAAACGAATGGGGTGGGTAGGAGATAAACCAGCTTCTGTTGTGGTGGAAGCCAACTGTAAACAGAACATATAACTGGTTAGTAAATTGAGAATGTAAAATTAACAACCAAGATTGTAAAACTGCTTTGTGCGGGTTTAATATTCTTTTTATGTTGTAGGCAAGTAGCCAACAAAAGAAGAGTTTATACAACCATAAACATGGTTTACGACTAAAGTGGATCACCATAAAGCCAGATACATAATAGAATATCAGATATCATTATGAAAGCGTAGTGGATTAAAAGTATATAAACCATATATTAGAAGAAATTTAATTACATAAATGTTTATTCCATCATAAACAAGATTAATCTATCACAGGTACATATTTTTGAAACTGCAAATATATATGAAATATTTAAAACTAAAATAGAAGATGATGGGTGAATCATCAACATATTATTAACGAACATAGAGAATTAATTAAATACTTGATACTTCCATTGTCGTTGGCCTAATGAGCACTCAAAGCATATTAATATGTTATCATTTTCTTTATCTTATGGTAAGTTAAATAACATCAATGCAACTTTTAGTTTTTCATGAGATTGGATTTTTGTACACACTTAAAAAGAAAGCTTAATTAATTTAGCTCGAACTCAACACGAAAAGCTTGATACATCCATAAATAAGTATTTACCTGTAATGTATTTATATATAAGCACGTAAAAGCTCGAAAAGTTCGACAATTACTCAGTCGAGTATGCATCGACTCAATAAACATTTCGAGCTCACTTTTCGGGGATCGAGCAAGAGACTCAATAAATTTCGACTTAAACAAGCTCGAGTTACTCTACAAAAGCACGACTCATTTACACCCCTAAATTCAAACACTTTGTATTTAATTTCCCTGCTTATTTTAACAGTGTGTCAGCTTGTAATCGTACTACCAATTTGTATGTTTATGTTGTTAATTTTTAATCATTAACATATATTTCACCAACGTTTTTATATCCTTGGTACACAGTAACATTAACTTACTAAAGTATATATCCTTGGAATAAAGGACAAAATAGAAAGAATTGTAGACCAAACTTTAGAATGATTGTCTTTACTTCTTGTCTTCTTGTTTGTATATCTTATTGATTCTCTTCTTTTATAAAAGGAAAAGTAAAATAAAGTAAAAGGTGATACTTCTGCTAAATGTTAGTAAAATAAAGTAAAAGCTAATATTCTTACCTGACACAGCATAGAATTTTTAGCTTTATGCTAATTTAAGGGGATGCAATTCCTATAAAAGCTTGCTCATATCATTTAATCTATGTTGTACCCAATTGTGATTTCCACATTCTTTGTTTGCCATCATACATATAACTATTTTCCTTAAGTTTGAACAACTTTGAACGAATAACTAATGCATGCATGACTTATTAAAAGATTTAAAGTAGGTATAGAAACCTCTTATATCTTGTTTGAACAAATAAGGGATTTTTCAAACGAATGAGTATATATTTTTCTTTTGTCCTTTAATCAGCATTAACTTTAAATTTATCTTTATCTTTTTTTTTTAATATAAAGAAAATGTAAGATATACAAAAGCAATGCCCTTATATTTTTTGTTATTAAACAAGATTGATCTATCTCAAGTACATATATATTTTTTAACAAGTTTTTTTACCGACTTGGTAAGTTTCTATTAACAAACTAAAAAATATTTGAATCATCAACAGATTATTAACGAAGTCAGGGAACTAATTAAATACTAACTAATAAGCGCTCGAATCATATTAATATGTTCTCCTTTTCTTTATCTTATTGCAAGTTAAATAACATTGAGGCAACTTTTAGCTTTAATGAGGTTGCATTTTCGTACACTCCAAAAAAAAAAAAAAAAAAAAAAAAAAAAAAAAAAAAAAAAAGCTTAATTAATTTAATGTTAAATATTTTCTACCAGTTGTATCAAGAAAGGCTTGATATCAGTTGGTTCTACCTCAAACTCGACACGAAAAATACATCCATAAATAAGTATTTAATTCTAGTGTATTATATACAAGCATGTAAAAGAACGAAAAACTCGACAATTACTCAAGTCGAGTATGATAAGCTCGAGTTCGCCTCGATAAACATTTCGAGCTCACCTTTTTGGGCTCGAGTTACTCGACAAAAACTCGACTTGTTTACACCCCTAAATTCAAATACTTGGTATTTAAATTCTCTTCTTATTTTAACAGTGTGTCAACTTGTAGTATTCTATGCACATATCGTGCTACTTATTTTGTTCTCTATTGATATTATTTTATCTTCTTCTCAAACATCTGACGAGAAATAGTTTTTATGAATTACAACTAAAGTAAACATATTCTTACCTTGTATATCTATCGGGTCTTTTCTTTTTTAAAAGTAAAAATAAAATAAAGTAAAAGCTATATGTGGAATAAAGGACAAAAGACATATTCTTACCTTGTTGTAGACCAAACTTAGAATTTTTATCTTATGCTAACTTAATGGGATGCAATTACTATAAAAGCTTGCTCATATCATTTAATCTATGTTGTACCCGGCCAATTCTAATTTCCATCTTCTTTGTGTGCCATCTACTATTAATTATCCATATATTTCTTTTTTGTTAATCTACCCCCCAAGTTTCATATATGGACTCCAATTCCAAATTTCCAATCCTTGAAAAAATAATTACAGCGGTGCAACATCAGCATCCGCTTCAACTCGTAGATTTGCAGCCTCGTTATCCAGACTATGTAGAATTTAGTGATGACGAGGAGGAGGATAGGGTTATAGGATGGGATTTCAATCATACATGTAATCAGTGTCACAAAGATATCAATGTGTACCATAGGTATTACTACAAGTGTACTGATTCATGTGATTATGCGCTCCACACACTCTGTGCAAAGCTTCCTGCTGGATTAATAGTAAAATCCCATAATCCAAGTCATACGCTTGCCCTTGATGAGTGGAGTAATCGGTATTGGTATTCCGATTGTAGTGTATGTAGTAAATGGGGGCCTGCTAACTTTGGTTCTGATAACTTGTGTTATGGTTGTTCAATTTGTGTCAACAGGTCAAGTTATAACATGGTACATGTAAAATGCGCCATGATTGGAAGAGAAAATCATATCATCTATCATCCAAGTCACCCGCACCCACTACAGTCTGTTAACTCTAAACCAATTTTGTGTGAATGTGATGCGTGTGGGAAAGAACATAGGGGTATCTTCTATAATTGTACCACATGTTTTCACCACACCATCCATACAGATTGTGCATTCCTCCCCAGAAAATTACAAATTCAACATACCCACCCACTCATCATTTCTTATTCCTCCCAAGATATTCCATATGGTTCTAAATGCAGGATATGTGGCGAGTATTTCAAATTTAAATATCTTTGGAGTTATAGATGTGAAAGTTGCAGGTACTATGCGCATCTAAATTGTGCAACATCAAGAAATGAGCACTTCATGTCTATCTTTCTGTCTGCAGGTAATAATTAAAATACATATAAATCTCTTCTATGATCACTCGAATCCCATTTGTACATTATCATTGTCTGTAGCAATGCTCACTTAAGATGCTCTGAATGATTATGTACGTGGAATTTTGTTTGATATGTACGAACATCTTAATATTTAACCCATTTTCAATTTATCTGCAGGTATAGGCAAAACGATCAAAAATTTCAAAGATGCTGATCATCCTAATCTTGTCAATCTCCCATTCCCCGATCAAACATACAGCATACTAAAACATCGGTTTTCAAGAGAATCGGGATCTACGAGTGAAAGGAAGCTGAACTATAGTGGTCATCAGCATCAGCATGTGCTAAGTCTGGTAGGCACACAATCGGATGACAGTAAAGGTTCGTCCACTTCAAGCGGCGGTAGTTCATTATCTTTGCACGACCCATTGAAAAGGATTGAGCTATTATGCAACGGGTGCGTCAGACCAATCATGGATGTGCCCTTTTACAAATGCTCCATCGAAGACCAAAGTTGCAACTTTGTACTTCATGAGTGGTGCACTCGTTTACCTGCTGAATTGCCAAATCACCCAGGTCACACACACACTCTCACTTTCCTTCCAAAAGTTTTGGATGATATATTCGACATTTTCCGGTGTAAAATTTGCAAATCATTTTGCAACGGGTTCGCTTACGGGTGCACCGAATGTGAATACTACATCGATGTTAACTGTGGATTCATCCCGGATGAAATTACACATGAAGCTCACCCCGATCACATTCTTTCACGGTGCAAGGGAGAAATGAAGGAGCCATGCGTTGCAGACGGGTTCGATTTTGGAAGTGGAAGTGATATTTATTTTAGTTGTCAATCTTGTGATTTTTACATCCATTCTGAATGTGCTTTATTCTTGCCGCGTATTATAAATCACAAGTTGGACAAGCACCCCATGAGGTTGACATACGGTCCGGTAGAGAACCATAAGAGTGAATACATTTGTGAAGTTTGTGAGGAAAAGCTTGACCCAAATAAGTGGTTTTATCATTGCCATGTGTGTGCCTACTCTTTACATACTCGTTGTGCTCCGGTGATACTTAATTTTGAAGCAGCCTATGACAATTGGAGAAGCCTTTATGAGTATTTGAATATTAAGTTTGGGGGAATTTATAATATCGAAGATCACGAGCACTCTGTATCAGTTGCTGTAGGGTCTGACAAAGATGGGAAATGCTCAATATGTAGTGATGACGTGACAAGATATAATATAATCATAAAGTGTCAGAGTTGCAAGCTGGCAATGCATTGGTATTGTTGTAAGAGATTGTAATGTGTTTTTTAAGTAAAGTCTCGAATTTGATGGCTTGTAACCCTTTTGTTTGTTGTTCACTTTTCGGTTCTTTTATAATATTTGCTTCCTCAATTGACTCTATGTTGGAGCGTGTTTATTTGTTTGAATATGAACTAGTTATAATACCCGTGCACGCACGGGGTTTTGACATAAATTTTAATTATAATGTTTTTTTCTTTGAGTAATTGTTAATTTAAGGTAAATGTGCTAAAAGCCGAACCTTTATACTACCTCCGTCTCAAAATAAATGTTCAGTTTAAATTTTCATAGTTAATTTGATTCAACTTTAACCTTAACTATTTTCGTTGATGTTATATATCCAAATCAAATTCAAATTCAAATTCAAAAGAATAGTATTACAATGGGTTGTTTAATGATTCAGATTATATTAGAAGGTACATAAGTTACTTTGCAACGCATAATCTTTTTTCAAGTGTGATATATAAGCATCCCCCATATCATATGAAGAAGGGAAGTGGTTGGCAGCACTCTCAATTTTTATTGGGACACTCCACATTATACAATAAACAGTTGTACCTTTAGTATAAACTGCTTTAACTTCTTGTACCGTGACTGTCCTGATAAAAAAACGAAAGTGTGCCAATCACTTCCGTATAAAGAACAACACTCCATTATGCTCCAATCAAATAGTAGTTTATAAGGATATACACAATTTACCCGTAGAGTAAATATTCGACGTGAAGTCTCTTTGCAGCTCAGATAGTCACCATATAATGAGTTTATAATTGCAAATATACTCATTGTGTTACACCCAATTTGTATTTTAAACAAAATATATCTCACGTATGTCATTGAATCTTTGTGTCAAATCTTATAGAGTTTGCATCCAAGACCTACGAAATTATGAAAACATGTCGAAACTCACTTGACAACATTAGTGACCCCTAATAATTAGTTAACTTAAAGTACACAAAAACACTAAAAACTTATTTATACAAACTCCATTTACAACTATTAATAGAGGGAGATTCTTACTTGAGATCATCATAACACATACAGAAAGCATACCAATCACCACTTTATTATGCCCAAACGCTATAAGAATCAAAACTTCAACATAATCTACCATTAAGTTGAACAAATTTCACAACTTTATCAACTAAACAATATAAAAGACCCACAAAAGCAAAACTTCAACAAAACACAGTCAAATTTAACAAACTTTATCAGCTAAACCCAACACCAAAAGATCATTAAAAAAATAAAAATAAAATAAAATAAAAAAAACTGAACTTAAACCTAATCTCATTCATTAATACATTTTTAAGCTTAAACATCGACAACTATATACGTTTTTGTACGGTTTTATACGTTTTAATATTCGTTTTTGATTCTCCAATCGGTTTGATTTTGGGAAGGTATGGTTTGATTCGGGTTATATAAGATGGATGCGATTGTTATGTCTGGTGATATTGAATATTCATGAATTAAAACATAAACATTTGTTCATCACTGCAATACATCATGAATACCCAATCTCATGAATTGAAAGAACGAATGTTTTTGTTATGTGGGGTAGAAGAGAAGAGAGGAATGGAAAAACTGATTCTTATGTGGGTTAAAATTTGTGGACTCTGTTTTTCAAAAATATTTTCAGGATATCCGTATATAAACTTTAAATAATAATAACATGAGTCGTTGATATTTATATTACCGTTAATAATAATTTAGCCGTATTTAATATTCAAATCCGTGTACGCATAGATTAAATTTTTAAATAGGATAACATGAGTCCTTATTTAACATACATAGTAAAAAATATTTTAATGGATGAAAGTTTAAAACAAATATTTGTTTTTAAAATATTTAACATATATTAAACCTAATTCGTATATTTGTAGAATTTTGTAAGTTTAATGGATGAAAGTCTCAAGTCAGTACTAATACTCATGTAATTGTAAACAAAGTTCATATTATAGAGTGTAGGGGTTATAAAGTGTAAGGGGTTATTTTTTTATTATCTAAAGTTATAAAAAAACATAGAGATTTATAATTTTACACTTAACCCCATATAATATATTTAAAATTCAACCACTAATGTTTTATTAATTACCCCCTCTTTTTTTAAGTTTTTATTTTCATAAATTTGACACATATATTTTTATATGTTTTTTTTTCTCAATCAAATTCTCCACCAAATTTATTAAAGTTTGACCAAAATCAATTCAATTTTGACTTTTTATTGGCCAATCACGTCGCTCGATTTTGCTTATGTGGCAAAATCGAGCTCTCCTATTGGCCCAATTTTTTTTACATTGAGAAGGGATTTACAAAAACACTCTGAAATGATGTAATTCTTTTATTATATAAAAGATTAAATGAAAATAATCCTTAGTGATCAAATTATGAAAATAACAATTGAGAGATATCCTTGCTTCGTGATATTAATAGTAAACTTAACGTGGTTGGAAAATCTATGATTTTAATGATTCATATTTTTAATAAATCTATCCTTATTTAAGTTTTTGCTTTTTCATATATGTTGTCTTATCTTCAAAGTGTTTGATGTAATTCCTGAAAGATAATAATTGTATTTTGTTATAATTCGAAGAAAGCCTCATGGAATTGTATTCTTTTCTTTATACAATTGGTAGAGAATATTTACCTGCAACTAAATTAGGCTTTCTTTTTAAAAGTGTACCATATGATAAAAAAGCAAAAGTCGCCTCAATGTTATTTAACTTGTCATATGATAAAGAAAAGGAGAACATAGTATACTTTTGAGTGCTTATTAGGCCAACCACAGTGGAAGTATCTTTTATTTTGGTTTTAAATATTTCATATACGTGAGATAGCTAGCTCAATCTTGTTTAATAAGAAGAAATATTGATTGCATCGTGATAGCATTGCTACAAATCAAAAAATTTAATTGCAAGTGTACGTTAAGTGACTAGGTTCGAGTATTAATTCCAAATTATTGTCTTTACTTCTTTTAGTCTTTTATATATCTTACAGATTCTTTTTATTATAAAAGAAAAAGATAAAGATAAAGTTAAAGTTAATAATACTTAAATGGTATATGCAAAATAAGGGAGAAAAGAGAAAAATAAAGCACTATACAAATTTTTACCTTTCAGGGAAATGATTAGGAAGTTTTAGCTTTTAGCTAACTCAAGGTTTACAGCAACAACAATGAAAACAACAACAACAAGTTAAAATAAATATAAAGTATCATGAGTTGAGATCTATGAATAACCTATACATGCCATAGAACCTATCAACCAATCATATCTACCCATTTATATTTTCCACTTTTTTTTTCAAAATAACATATCTTGCAAACGGTAAATCTTCAAGCTACAAAAAATACCATCGCGACGAGAATTAACTCATCTTTCTATAGATATGCATTGTTATATACTTTTGACGAACTTTTATTTTTTAAATTTCCGCCTAGAAAAATCATATATGATTTGTAAAAATCACATATGATTTGATTTTTACAAATCACATATAATTCTTATGAATCATATATGATTTGTAAAAATCATATATGATTCGTAAAAATAATATATGATTTGATTTTAACGAATCACATACGATTTTTTAGGGCGGAAATTTTGAAAAAAAAGAAGTTCATCGAAAAAAAAAGTTCGTCGAAAGTATATAACAATGTATATCTATAGAAAGATAATTTAAATCTCGTCGTGATGGTATTTTTTTTCGCGTAACGATTTACGGTTTGCGAGATATTTAATTTTTTTTTAAAAAAGGTGAAAGTTTATTTTTTTATTTTAATAAAAAAAATTAGTAGCTGAGATTGTTTGATTGGTTTTATAGTAAAACTTAGTTCTACACGGATCTTTTGGCAAAGTATCATAAGACCAAAACAAAAGAAAAAAAGAAAGTAGTGTAGTAGTTATTTTTGGTAAAAAAAAATATCATGAATACAAAGTAATTTGAAGGCTGACATCCTATAAGTGTTAGGTCTCGTGTTTGAATCAGTATTCGACACATGCTCCTTTTTGTTTTCTCGTCAATTTTTTTTTTTTTTTTTTTTTTTTTTTTTTTTTTTTTTTTTCACTTTTGCTCTTTAATTTGTTAGGTTAAAGTCACGTGAGTTGATCAATCAAAACATTAAAAACCATAATTTCGTGAATGAAATAGTGCACTCAAATTTATCAACAAGAAAATAACAAATTTTTACCATTAATTTTTACCGTTAACTTTATACGTAGTTCTCATCGATACTGTATTAAGCGACACCAACTTTGTTGGTTTAGTTTTGTGAAAAAGATTACACTAAAATAACAAGAAACGTGATAGAAATTACACATGCTCCAGCGATGACCAATGTTGCAACTTTGTTCTTCATGAGTGGTGCACTCGTTTACCTGCTGAATTGCCAAATCACCCAGGTCACACACACTCTCACTTTCCTTCCAAAAGTTTCGGAAAATATATTCGGCATTTTCCATTGTAAAATTTGCCATTTACCTTGCAACGGGTTCGCGTACGGGTGCACCAAATATGAATACTACATTGATGTTAACTGTGGATTCATCCCCGATGAAATTACACATGAAGCTCACCCCGATCACATTCTTTCACGGTGCAAGGGAGAAATAAAGGAGCGATGCGTCGCATGCAGCTGGTCTATTGGAAGTAAAATTTCTTTTAGTTGTCAATCTTGTGATTTTTACCTCCATTCTGAATGTGCTTTATTCTTGCCTGGTATTATAAATCACAAGTTGGACAAGCACCCCATGAAGTTGACATACGGTCCGGTAGAGAACCACAAGAGTGAATACTTTTGTGAAGTTTGTGAGGAAAAGTTTAACCCAATTAATAGGTGGTTTTATCATTGCGATGTGTGTGCCTACTCTTTACATACTCGTTGTGCTCCGGTGATACTTAACTTTGAAGCAGCCTATAACAATTACAGAAGCCTTTATAAGTATTTGAATATTAAGTTTGGGGGAATTTATAATATGGAAGGTCACGAGCAGTGGCGAAGCTTGGATTTTGTAAGTGGGGGGTCGGGATCTAATTTTTTTTTTCCTAAGGCTATATTTCAGGTATACCGAAATTTTTGGGAGGTCGAAACCGAATATACCGAAATTTTTCTACACGAAAACTATATACCCCCTACATCGCAAAAAAAATTTCGGGGGGTCGGGCGCCCCCCCGGCCCCTATGAAGCTTCGCCCCTGGTCACGAGCACTCTGTATCACTTGCTATAGGGTCTGACAAAGATGGGAAATGCTCAAAATGTCATGGTGAAGTGATAAAAGATTTAATCATAAAGTGTCAGAGTTGCAAGCTCGCAATGCATTGGTATTGTTGTAAGAGATTGTAATGTGTTTTTAAAGTAATGTCTCGAATTTGATGGCTTGGTCTCTGCTTGTAACCCTTTTGTTTTTTGTTAACTTTTCAATTCTTTTATAGTAAACTATTCATATTTAAGTTTTCAGTTATCTGGGTCTTAAAAGTGTTTGATTTAACGCCTGAAAGAAATGTAGTAGCTTAATGATTGTATAGGACTAAACATTTATGTTAACATTCGAAGAAAGCCTCGTGAATGTATCTATATTAACATTCGAAACTTGAGAGAACCTCAATCAAAATGTAGTAGCTAAAGTTGATCTATATAATAAATAAATGGTAGGTCTCATATTCGAGTCAAACCATATGCTCTAAGCCTCATGACACTCAACGATTGACAGGCATCAAGTATGATGTATAACAGTGTGCCATCAGGATAGGTATTTGCCAATAACCTATAAGTATGTTTAAATAAAGTGCGCTTGGTCGCTCATCCTAGCTAAACCAAACGGGGATTGTCAGTCCCAAATAGATCTATTCACAATTATTTACGTTCACTCGCAAGTGATTAAGGTGCATGATGTAAGGGACTTCAAACATGGCAATAAGTGGTAAACTTAGGCAATAGAGAATAGGGTATAACATACAGTTGAAAATCGCTTATGATCATGTTTATAGTGGGTAGCTCTCCATGAGCTATAAAAGCGTATAAAAGTGGATTTATAAGTTCTTAGTAATTCGCAAAAGTTTATAGTGCCTTTGAAAGTTAAAGCAAGTGTTATGTTTCAACAACAAGTAGAGTGGTTTATCAACTGAGTGTAATGTTTAAGGTAAACTAGTATAGTTTATATGTAAAAAAAGCATGTATCTCCCCCAAAAGTAATTCAAAATAGGTAAAAGAGTAGGGGTTATGGATCTCACAGGAATTTGTAAATAGTTAAGAATACTTGTAAAAGTATAAAACATGTAGTTGAGCATGTATCTCCCTCAAAACGTTTATAAAACAAGTAAAAGAGTAAGAGAGGGGTTATGACTCACCTTAGGGGAATGGTAGTAACGCTAGATATAGAGTAAGAATGGCTTTAGCAGTGACCTGAATAGTACGTAAGTCGGAGATAAGTTTGACTTATCGCGAATAGTGATTTGACACAATGTAGGATGACAAAATGGTTTTGTGGCAGAAGTGGCTTGCGTGGCTAAATGCTTAAAGTTTAAAAACAAACTGTTTTTAAATGTTTAGGTTATTATAGCTTATGTGGAAGTTTCATAAATTAATTTGATTCTTGATGATGTACATAAAAGTAGTTTGTGAAAATACTTGTAAGTATTGGCTCTTGGAATAAGTATGAGAATATATACAATATACTCACATAAGAGTTAGCTCGAATATTGGATTAAGTATTATCAGGGAGTAAATAAATACAACTCGGATTGTATTTATCAAATTTTTTTGGTTTCGAGGTGTGAAAATATATATACCATATATATTTTTCAAAATCATGTGTAAATAATATATTTGGATAAATATATTATTTAAAATTTACGCGAAGGTGCTTGTTAAATATATGATAACATATTTATTTAGTGTAAAGTGGTAAAAAGATTTAGAAATCTTATAAAAGTTTTTGGATGTCAAATGTCAAAGTTTAACTTTTAAAGGGTTAAAATGGAAAACTTTATAAGTTCCAAATTAAATAAAGTTTTAAAGAAAGTTGTCAAATGGATAAAATTTGAGGGTTGAAAATGTGAAAGATTTGTTTAAGTTTTAAACTTATAAAAACATATTTATTTAAAATTTACGAGAAGGTGCTTGTTAAATATATGATAACATATTTATTTAGTGTAAAGTGGTAAAAAGATTTAGAAATCTTATAAAAGTTTTTGGATGTCAAATGTCAAAGTTTAACTTTTAAAGGGTTAAAATGGAAAACTTTATAAGTTCCAAATTAAATAAAGTTTTTAAGAAAGTTGTCAAATGGATAAAATTTGAGGGTTGAAAATGTGAAAGATTTGTTTAAGTTTTAAACTTATAAAAACCTTTTAAGAAAAGCATAGTTAGGGGGCTGAAACTGTCAAAAAGGTGAAAGTTGCTAAAATAACAAAAATGGGCAAAACTGCCATGTCTAGGATTCGAACTCAGGTTGATTGCATGAGGTGTGAGCAATACTACCAACTGAGCTACTTGATCTCTTGTGTTGATCTTTGTTGTTAAGTAAATATAATTACAGTTTCGATAGTTTACAATTTGTTATGGATTTTCACTTGTAACAAACTGAGGTCGTGGGTTAGGCTTCTAAGCTCCGTGTGTTTGGTTTTAGCAAGGAGTTGTGCATGTATATGTCGAGTACATATAGGTTTAAAAGCGAGTATAAAACCAAACGAGCATGAGACGAGTCAATAAACCGAGACAAGTATGTCTCCAACAGTGAGCCAAACTTAGGTTTCGACATTTCTTTCATCATTTAGAAGTAAAAATCTCGACAAGAAATGAGTGTCAAGGGTGTAGTAAGCTCTAGTTTTAGTTTCTTGTTTGTAAACTCATATTTTACGTACATGTTTCCCACATAAGTTTAATAACACATGCATAAAATATTCTAGTTCATAATAGTCGAGTATATGTCGTTTCAATTTTATTCTTTCGCAAGCCATATCATCAAACAGCTTACATGGATGAGATTGAGTTATTTATTATAAATTTACTAACCTCTAGTTAACTAATTTTGAGTTAGACATATCATCAAACATGGTATACGCAAGTACAATTTTAGAGTTCAAATTCAACTAATCACAACTAGTAAGTATATAACTGTAACTACGTACAAACCTCATTGAACATGGCGCATTTTACCTGACACAAACTGAACACCAAATACCAATAACACAAGTTCTCAGTGTGTGGACTGTGGAGCATATAATCACATGATGAATCCATAAATAAGGGTCCGTTTGGTTTGATGGTGGGTTTGGATTTGAATTTGGTTTAGGATTTGGATTTAGATTTGATTTAGGATTTGGTTTAAGATTTGGTAAAAGAGTATAAAAAAAGATGTTTGTTTTAAAAGTTGAAAGTGAGAGTTAAAATAAAATAATTATAAAACAAATAAAATGTGCGGTGATTAACACATTACCAAAATAAAATGAATGGTTATAAAATAAGGGCCCACCATGATACTTACTTTACACTACCATCCCTACATATATGGCCAGGATTTCTGAAAACCCTTGCGGTAAGGGTTTCTGACAATTTCAAATACCAGGGCAAACCAACCAAACAAAGAATTTTACGTATCTTTCATCCCAAACCCTCGTAAACCCACATACCAAATGCACCCTAAAATTAAAAAGTTTAAAAAGATCCACTAGATGACACGTGTCTAAAAAAAATCATTTTTTTATTATTTTTTATAATTTTTGGTTAAAGGGCATTTTTGTATTTTATCTTGTTTTTATTTAGTGCATGTATTCTCAATTGTGAAAACCGGACCGGACCAAGACAGAATTCGGCAAAAAACCTAGACCGAAACCGGACCGAATGTGATCGTTCCGGTCTCGGTCCGGTTCGGTCCGGTAAGGCCTCGATTCAAATATGCTAAATGTCCGGTTTTTAAGTCGGACCACACTGAATCGGACTGAGTCCGAAATTATGAAAAACCTTAGACCGAGACCAGACCGAATTCGGTCCGGTCGGTTTTGTCTGTCGATCTAGTCCGTTTGCTCACCCTAGTATTGTTATTATTTTGGTTACGAATAAAATAAAAAGATAAAAATATATTGTTTTGGTTAAGAATTTTATGTAGTGTATGTATTCTCAGGAGTATTATTATTTTGATTAAGAATAAAATAAGAAGATGAAAAATAGAGTTTTGGTTAAGAATTTATGAGCGGCTCGGCTCATTTCCACCCCTAGTTTTAAGGTTAGTTGGTATTGACAGTAGGGCTCATTACGGTCCTAAAACTGGACCAGACTGACGAAACCCAGACTAGATCGAAAACCGAATTGCTCAAAACACTGGACCGAAGATCGGAAGGGAATGTGTTTTGTCCAGAATGTAATCGGTCTGGTGCGTCGACTCGGTCCAGTTTGTAAGACATAATAGCCAGTTTTGCGCAAGGGCGGGCTGAACCGATAAACAAATACGAGAAAAAGGTGGATCGAGGATCAAACCGAATTATCTTTGGCTGTCTGGGTTGATCTGCTTTGGCCTAGTTTATCGGTTTGGTCCGCGGTCTATTATGCTCGGCCTTAAGTGACAACACTTGCTCAAATCAACTTAAATACATCAACAAACAATGACTAAAACTAGATATATAACAGCTATTATACCTAATCTCATTTAAGTGAAGTATGAAAGGTAGGATCAGTAGTAATGACCCGAGAAAAGAAAAATATATATAAAAAAAGAGCAAATATATTTATCCTTATAATGTGTTTGGGAAATTCTATTTTTAGAAGTCTTAAAACCGTGAATTTCACGAATGTAAATCTCACTCTTATTATTCTTCTCATTCGACTTTAACTTTATTTATATATAGTGATATTAAATTTATTCTTGTGAACGTATTGGATACTTTTGTCTAACTTGAAAGTAAAAATAAACCAATTAAAATGGTGTTTGTTAATCTATAGTATCAACAAAACCTTAAAAAATAAATAAATAAATAAAATAAAAAAATAAAAAATAATTAATGGTTAAAAATTTTCACTATATTTGTGTTGACAAGCTTGAGTGCACTATTTGAATGCACGCGATAGACAATAAGAATAACCAGAATGCTATATTATAAAATAATAATAATAATAATAATATTTCTCAAATTCAATTATTTATTAAGATTGTCTTTTTAAGAAAAGACAAAAAGAAGACCATTTAGATTAGTAGTTGCTATTTGTTAATCGTGTTGTAGTATGATGTGTACCTTGAAATAATACAAGCTGAGACATCGTTAAAATTCGAGGAGTTTAAATAAGGCTTGATAGTCATCAAAGCTTTAAACAAGTCTAACCAAGCTATACTCGTTTTAGAAAGAAGCTCGAGCTCGAGTTGTAAATTTAACGCTCGATCATTGCTCGATAGTTAGTTACAAAGCTCGAGTTGAGCTTGTTAATAATATTTATCTATCATGTATGAAAAACTTACATAAGCATGTGTTGAATACGAGCTTAATATATAGTCTTTATGTCTTAATGTATAAACCTTTGGTTCGAGTAGTTTCTTGTCACCAACTATTAAATATATACTGTATTTAAACTTAAGATCCTTGTGTTTCAGTGATTATAATCGCCACTCACAAACTTTTATCACTTGACCACTCATATACTATTTTCAATGTGTATGATATATGTTTACACACTAACCTCATGATCCACGAATCACATATTTATTTTTGATAGCACCATACATTTGTCTTTTCTTGCTTTGTTCGATCTATAATGCTTTTATTTATATATTTTTTATTTCCTCACGCAAGTGTTCGGCGAATGTTTATTTTGTTGAAGTGGTATGTATGATTATTCCCGCACCCGGATGATTGTATATTAATTGTTGTTGTTGCTGTTAAGATTCAATAATATAAAAAATATCCAGAATGTTACTATATTAATAGAAATCTACTTTAGTTAATAACATCGACAAGACATAGTAATAAATCAAAAGGAAAAAGGAAAAATTAAAGTTGATCTATATAATAAATAAATGGTAGGTCTCATATTGTAGTAGCTAAACTATTGGGACCTCATTTTACAAACTTTAATTTTTATAAATTTCGAATGATAAATGTTTTAAAATGACTAAATTGGTGATCGTTTTCTACTATTAAACTCTTGTGCCATGAAGTAACACCCAATCAAAATTCCGCTGCATATTTTGAAAATTAGGGGTGTTACATTTGGTGAACCTAAAGTTGCCTTCTTCTCGTCCTCACCCAACATAACAGTGGGAGGATGGAGTTGATCTGCATTCTGTCCACCAAAATAGAAGGCGCCAACAAATCAGATGGGCCATAAGCAAAATACTTTAGGTACAGTCTACAACATCTATAGATAACGAACTGGGTGTAATATGTGTGTGCCTAGCCTGATCAGATGTGATTGATAAGATGCACTAGCAGCCGCCGGTGGCATATGTGTGTGCCTAGCCTGATCAGATGGACCAGCAGCCACGACTGGTGATTTAACTTGGTTTACAACAAATCTCACAGTATAGTTAGAATTAACTTTTTCTTTTTGTTTTTGATAAGACTCGAAACTATTGTTAGAAAAATCTGGATTTCCTTCAACTATCCTGAACATGTTCTTAAGAAGAGATGATGGAGTAACTTCCTTCAAAATCTACAACAACTGAAACTAAAATAGAGACATATACCTAAATAAGTTTCATACCTTAAGAGGCAAATGGCATCACTCCAATCATTTGATCCTTTCTATAAGCCTATAGGATTAATAAGTAAAACTAATTATATACCATACCTAAGTGATTCAATAACTTTCCACACCTCCTACATGTCACCGATTTAACATTTATGATAGTAATTCAAGAACTTTTCATAGCTCCTACCCGTCACCGAGTTAAGATAGAAATTCAATAACTTTCAATCTTACATGGTTCCTACCCATCACCGATTTAGATACACACCTTCTCTACTTTTCACATATATTAAGATTGTAATTCAATAACTTTTCATAGCTCCTACCCGTCACCAATTTAAGATAGAAATTCAATAACCGGGCTCTATTAAAGGGGCTATATTTCACAATCTCTAGTAGTGATTGAACCTATCTATTGCTGCAGAGGTGAAATAACTACTTGTTGTTATGATGCCAACACAACCCTAGCAACTAACCACCATGGCTTTAAACCAATAAAGTAATAACAATTCCTAATGCCTTGACTTCTCAACTAAGATCAATTACTAAGAATTAAATTATGAATAACAAGGATGCAGAAGCAGTGCAAAACTGTAAATTAAAATAAATACATACAGATGTTTCAGAACGATTATGATCATTACGGTCACCCAAACACACCCCATAGCTTCCCGCGACCTATAGGCTCTTGTAACTTCTTTGCACCATCAACATCCATTTCTACAAGCTTTTGTAAAAACAACAAAGCACCCGCGTTTACCATCTGTTTGCGACATTTCTTCGAATGAGTTAAAGACATTGGAATCGACACAGAGTACTTGTTATCAAAATTCGGTATAGAAGGATCTAATAACTGGACTACATTCACTATCACTCTTTCTTCCTTCCGATAAATCTTAGTGTTCCCCAAAAATTCGCAGTTCCTGCTCCTTGGGAGGTACCAAATAAATGACTACTTGAATCGGGATTTTGAGCATAAAGATTCCACTGACCTGTAAAAAGTGGGTGTATATATATATATATATATATATATATATATATATATATATATATATATATATATATATATATATATATATATATATATATATATATCGATTCAGAAAGATGAAGGGCCCAAAAGTTCCTGAACAAGACCCATGGCTAACATCCTCTAACGAAACTCTCTTTCTTCTTGTCTGTCTTAGAGACCTATTCCTCGCCATAACTGTACAATTCTCTTCTTGGGGCATAGAGAGTCAGCTAAAGAAGATTTTTTTAGCAGTGAAGCTAATCAGAATTCAAAATGATATATATATATATATATATATATATATATATATATATATATATATATATATATATATATATATATATATATATATATATATATATATATAGGGTAGGGTTATAATAAAAAGTCTCTTAAAATAAAAAGTCTAGGAAGGCGAATTTTGGTGCATCACAGTTACAAAGTTACTGCATCACATTTTTAAGTCGCTGCATCACAGTTATAAATTTTAGTGCATCACAGTTACTGCATCACAGCGATAAAAAGTTACGACATCACAGTTAGTGCATTGCAGTTATTAAGTTACTGCATCACCTTCAAATTCACTGCATCATAGTTATAAATTTAGTGCATCAGAGACTTTTTATTCTTTTTATTTTAAGACCCTTTTTATTTTAACCCAATACTATATATATATATATATATATATATATATATATATCAAATGAGAAGAACTTTTAAAATGAGAATGATAAGAAATAACTATAACTATATATTAGAGATGCATCGACTTGAATTAGATGCATCCCTAATCCTTTAGATGCACCTTAATATATTTTCTAGCTAAAAATTAGATGCATATATATATATATATATATATATATATATATATATATATATATATATATATATATATATATATATATATATATATATATATATGTATATATATATATATTAGATGCATTTTAGCAAGTTAGGAAAATCCTATATATTTTTCGTCCTCTATGGGTCAAATTTATTGCAAGTACTACTTTGCATTGTTTTCACTTCAAAATTACTTTTGAAACTAATTGGAATGCATCTAATTCAAATCGACGCATCTCATATGTAGTTATAGTTATTTCTTATTACTCAATCCTTACCCTATATATAACTCACATGCTCTATCTTTCGCATATACCTGATTCTTCTAGTAAAGGTCACTACTACAAAAATCGTCATAGAGCCCTGCTGAAAAGGCTCATAAATCCCGGTTTTGCATGAGGGCTCAAAAGGGGGGGGGGGGGGGGGGGGGGACTCTATTCGAAACACAAATAGAGCCCGGTTTATAAAACGGGCTCTATTCCAAATTATAGAGCCCGGTTTTCTATTAAAAACATGGCTCTATGTGAATAAAAATTAAAAAAAAAAAAAAAATCTATATTTTTATGACATAATTCAAGCCCTCAAATCTTTTAGTGAACTGAACATTGTATAGATACAAATCAAGAAGTACTGAGATTACAAGTTTACAACTAAACTTTCTGTTGATACATATGAATACTCACAAGCTAACTTTATTAACTACTTGAACGGAAATGCAAGTGAAAACATTGAATTTACTGCTAAGTCTTGTTGTTGTGCATTGCTTTTGAATAACCTGACATCGTCTCGAGATCTTCCTTTAGAGTTGAGAATCAAGTATACATAATAACTCTTGACTTCCTCATCATAGTGCAAGCTCCAAACCATTGGTAAACACCACATCAACCACCTACAGAAAGTAAAAACAAATATACTTTACTTTTGTTGTGAGATTCAGTTGGTGGAGAGTGGAATGAAATCCAGGGCATTGACAAACCAATCTAATTTGTTTTTGAAGAGTTTTACAGTATAGTGACATTGTGCTAGCTATGAGGTCTTTAACTTATCATTTACTAGTCTCAAATCTGTAGTAATGGTCTTTACCAATTCATTTATACTATAAAGATAAATGCAGTGTAGTTACTACACTAGTAAATGGTTTCACCAAGGCTCCTAATGTAGCATTACTACTGACCAATTAAATACAAGCTTGACATTATAATTTGAGCTTAAAACTAATAAAAATTAAACTAGAAATGTAAATGGAAAAATAGCTTCAAGTTAACTTACTGAATGTTCCCAAGTAATGATCTTTGGTCCCGGCCACATTGCCAATCCGAGCTTGCCATCGACCATGTTGATGGTGTCTGAATGTCAAAGACATGAGAGCACACCATTATAATTATAATTGTTTTTCAACCTTTTGAAACTATGATATGCACTTTTGATGCTTAAAGACTACTTGATCGAATACCTTGTTAATCCTCCCTAGACCGAACTACCGGAAAATTGATGTGAGTTGCAGGATTTCTCTTCCATATCATAACCTAGAAATCAATCAATAACAAAATAACATAAGCACTCATCTTTACTAGTATCTTTTAGTCAAATAAACTATGAAAATCTAATTAAAGTTTTGAAATTAATACCACACCACAACGCCGCACTACTTGTGGAAGAACAACAATCAAGATACCTGGGTCACAATACGAGAGGTGTCCTATGTGCCAGACCGTAAGCCTGTTCAACAGCAAGATAAGATTAGCCCGGCTCCGACAATATGCCAACAGATTAGAAAATCAAGATGATCTTCAAAGTCAACCGCATCAGCCATTAGCGCCACCACAACAGATTGGTCCTCCTCCTAGGCCAGCGAACGCTGTAGATAGATCAAAACTGTTAAAACCTTTTGTTATACAGAGAGCTTACTAAGTTAATGTTATTCTTACATTTAGAATAAGTAAATCTATCTACAATTGCAGATCATGTTTTCATCCTTTCTCGTAGATTTTGTTGTAAGCGTTCAAGCCCACAGCCCAAAATAACAATTGAGGGTGGTGCACGAAGAGTCGAAGAGGATTCAACACTCAAATGTAGCACGTGACCTACATTTTCCTCATTTTTTTTTCATAAAAAGCTGTTCTCATACCGTCTTTTAGAATATGCTAACACTACAAGCATTAGGAGAGAAGGCGACGGAAACCTTTTAGAATATGTTTTCATTATTAGTACTGAAAACATCGATCTAAAAGATAACACAAGCATATATGTATATATAATGCATTGATATATCATTTGAATAAGATAAACTAATCTAAACCTCTTGATAATTATACCTTCCAAACACCCAATTTACGACAGCAACTAGCACAACCAAAACACCCATTTACAACTGATTATATTCTTTATATTGAAAATAAAGATTTGTTTTAGTGCCATACAATTTTAAATCCCATACAGAGATTAAAAAAACAACTAATTTCAATCCAAAATCAAGACTTTACTACCTAACAATACAAAAAACATATAAACAAACTTAACAATACTTATTCCAGAATCACACTTAACAACAACATTAATGAGATATATTAAAAAGATTAATTGAACAGCAACATCGATTGTATCTGTTTGGTACCTCCGAAATTTACGCTGTTATTTCGTTCTTTAAAGGCTGGTATCACAAGAACAAGATATAGTTTATTGTGTGAATTTCTTGGTGATTAAATTTCCGTGGCTAAAAGTAGTGTTTCAGATTTTGGTAAAAATTGAAGATACATAGTGGTAGGTGAGATGACTATGAGATACTGTAATTGACTGTGGTTTGTAAGTTGGAAAGAAACACAGATTTGTGTTTGTTAAGTGAATGGATTTTTTTTGTATTAGTTGAGAGAGACAACAATGGATGTGGTTGTGTTGAAATGAGGATGAGGGTTAGGTTTTGTGAAGTGAGGGGGAAATAAGGCGCCCAAAATTTTTAAGTTTTTTCGTTTCACTTTCAAGAACCGCCCATTTTACAAGTCTTTCAACACAATTGATAAAGCCCGGTTTTGTAATAGAAAATAGGGCTCTAATGTTCTTTTAGATAAAGCCCGGTTTCATAGAAGAAAACATGGCTCTATGAGCAGAATAGAGCCCGGTTTTAGGGAAGAAAACACGACTCTTTTGTTTTTCAACATAGAGCCCGGTTTTGTAAAAGAAAACATGGCTTTATACCCTTTTCCAAAATACGGAATCTTTTTAGAGCCCGTTTTTCACTAAAACCGGGCTCTATTAAGGGGGCTCTATTTCACAATCTCTAGTAGTGGGTATCAAACAAAGGATGCAATAACCTTCAGCTATCAACACGTGTCTACTAATTCAAATCGACGCATCTCATATGTAGTTATAGTTATTTCTTAATACACAGCAAGCCACATTTCGCACAGCTCCAACAAGGAACCTACAGCACCGCGCGAAGTAATCAGCCTAGCATTATCCTTGAACAACAGACGCCCTCTCTTTCGCGTAGATACTACCTGATTCTAATAAAGGTATCAAAGGATGCAATAACCTTCACCTATCAACACGTGTCTACTTGACTCAACTACCACTAACCAAAGTTGTTGTTCATATGTTGAATCATTTCAAGCCCACAATGGGTCTTGCCCGGGTTTAACCGTGTCTTCACCGGAAATGACCGGATCTAACCGGAAAAGTACAATGAATGTGACTGGTTGTTAATTTTTGGTAATGTATCTTGGGAGTGTGGATGGCTCGCTGGCTAACATTCATATCCTATAAAAGAGAACTTGTGTTATGGGTGTTCAATTTTCGTCAGGTAAATTTTTACCATGTAAAATGCGCCATGTAGTTACAGTTATATACTAGTAGTTGTGATTAGTTGAATTTGAACTCTAAAATTGTACTTGCGTATAACATGTTTGATGATATGTGTAACTCAAATTACTAGTTAACTAGAGCTTAGTAAATTTTATAATAAACAACTCAATCTCATCCGTGTAAGGTGTTTGATGATATGCTTAACTTAAATTATTTAACTTGGATATTTGTTTATCAGGTGATAAATGCGCTACTGACCCAGATGGACAAATTAAAGTCCTCGCCAATGTGATTATTATGACCACATCGAACATAACGGTAGGTTTCAAAATATCATATCCATGTAGTAACCTTTATCATTTTGTCGTGTTTTACGTCATCCAATTTGCACTTTCACTTATCATTTTGCTTCCCATCTGTTTTTTTTTTTTTTTTTTTTTGGTGCCAAAGGTGAACTAATATATTAAACTCCAATCAAATATACATCATAAGCATATCTGATTTGACATTCCCAAATCAGAATACAAAACAGAGAATTCTAAATGACTACAACAACAAATACAACTTGAAAAACAAAGTAGCATAAATCTGAAGCAACTCTCAAACTGCTACCAAAACAGAACGTACAGCAACACCATGACAGACCAAAATCTCTCTTATGAATTCACCTCTAATTAAGCACCATACCATCTAGCTACATTTCCATATCATCCTTCCACCAAAACCATTCAACCAGCACCCACAACAGCCATGGTAGATAAGGATGTATGGCTTCACTAGGCTCCATACCATTCCAGTCAAGAGCTCTTCTAAGACCCCTACATTTCCCTCTTTACAAAAGGCTTCAGGGTCTTAGAAACACACACCTTGAGGGAGAATCTACATGCCCCCTTGGTAATACATTGAGAGGACCAAGTAGGGTCATCTTGCACCCCTCACTATTCCTCTCACCCCATGTATCACCCTTCCAGTCCAATTTACCCTTCACTTATGGGAAACCTACTTTATGATTACTTTAGAACATAATACATAAGATACCTCAGTCTTACTGCAAAACTACCTAACAAAGGCCTGCTAAGCAATAGAACCAAAGTAATCAGATGTATTAGTCCAAAGAAATCAAGGTACAAGGCCATCCATAGTAATTGGACTAAACATTCTCAAGTAATCCCATGGATGGATACAAGAGAAACAGGATAACCTGATCAAATATCAGAGCAACTATATACATCTCTGCAACCACTTCCATTCTTGAATAATACTAGTTAAAACTGCATAACCAAACACTCCTTAATACAGCAACATACTTACCAGGACCACCCAAAAGCCATCTAACATTTCCAGAACTGAAATTGAACTTTCCAAATGTCTGCTACTTCCTCTGTATTAATAGATTTCTTGACTCTTAGGTTCATTAGTTGCATTCTCACATGTTCCTTTGCTTCCTATCTGTTATTTTAGCTACATTTCATGATAATTGGATAAACTCATATTGGTACTCGCTTTATATTAGTTTTCTAAATTTGTCTTATATTAGGATATACATTTGGTTAACTAAACGTTCCAGAATTTTGAAATTTGGTCCAAAAACGTTTCAGAATATTGAAATGGTTTTTCTTGGGGTGGAGTGAAATCTTACCACTAGTTTTGGATTTTGTAGATATTTCATTTGTTGATCGAGCCGATATAAAAGCTTATGTGGGCCCTCCTACTCTACAAGCACGTTATGAAATATTACGATCATGCTTTCAGGAGCTTTTACGCACTGGAATCATCCCTAGTTTGCTGAATGTGTAAAAAACATGTTGGACTTTATATAGGATATGATGGTGATCAGTTGATTCTTCCGAACTATAGTAGCTTGAAAGGCGTTTTGGCTTAAGCAACGGCACAAGACTCTCAATTCCACTTGAACATATTCAAGCATTTGCTTCAAGTTTGAGACACTTGGTCTTAGTGTCAATGAGGTGAGGTGTAAGACTGCGCTATTGATTTTCTTATTCCACGTTGCCCATTTTGGTATTATAAAATTTTAATGAAATATATGTTGCCCATTTTGGTATTATAAAATTTTAATGAAATATATGGTTTCCATGTTCTGTTTAATCGTTTAATTGTAGTGTTTTTGGGATTTGTGCAATATTGCTAAACTGCATAAGCGTTACTTATGTAACAGCTTATGGGCTTATTTATGTTCTATTTTAGAGTTGCGAACCAAGTTACTTATGCAATAGTGACTGCTATCGCCATTGATAAGGCGTCTGGGAGGATTACTAAACTCACGAGGTCCTTTTCCAGGTTTAGGGATTATGATGGTATGGGCCCGCAGACCACATTCAGTGTCCCGATGGGGAGCGGCAGAAACGCAAAGAGGTTGCGCATTGTGTTACTCTTCATTAAACTGAGATTATCAATAACAGGTATCTTTTCAAACAATAAACCAAAACATTTACACATTTATATATACGTTTCAGGGTTCCAAAGGAAATGGTGCATTTATATATACGATACGCGTATTTTACAGCTTATATATTCTTACTGTTTTGTATATACGATACTTAAATGTTTCAGGAACACTATCACTATTTTTTTTTTAGTTCTGCAAATTAGAACGGAGATGATGGTGCTTCTGAGTTTCGTGAATGTTTTCGGGCGCTTGCTAAAAAAGTTGGCATTTTGGCAACCCATTGGGCTGAACTGATGGAAAGGTACACCAGCTCTGAGGCTTCCCACAAACAGCTTACTAAGGAGTTGGACGAAAAATATTAATCTGAAAAGAGGTTTTCTGAAAATCTAAGAAAAGACCAGAAGATTGATTTCTTGGAAGATAACCTTCAGCTATCCTTTGTTAAGGAACATCGAGCAATAAAGGTAAGATTTTGTATATTATGGCATAATCAGATTAAAACTTAGCGCATGAGTCTAAAGGTTGTTTTTATATCGATTGTAGAGAGAATATAAGGAATATAAAGTCGGGGTAAATGCATTATTAGCAAAAGATCGAAAAACACTAGGAAATAACCCGAGAGACCATCCTGGCATGATACAGGTAAATTATCAATTTACCCTTTCCTGTGTCAAATGAATTATCTGCTAATTGCTTATTAGTCATCCAAAAGGTCAAAATTAGCCTTTCAAAAGTCATCCGAGATGCTTATATCTGCTAACTGCTTTTTAGTTGCTTATATAATCTGATTGGTGGCTTAGATAAGGACTTTTAAACACCCAGTTTGTTTGATGGTCAGAATGCAATAACCGCTTACATAAGCAAACCCACAAAGAAGCTATAAATAGAGCTGTCAATAAGATTTCTCATTGGGTTGTGACTTGCTGTCAAATATAAATGCACCATTTACTTTGATTGAATAAGCAATTTCACAGAGGATGTATTGGGTTGCTTATTCCTTTTTTTGGTGAATCTTATCTTACTTTCTCATTGACCATATGAGTGGCTCATCTTTCTTTTCAAACACTGAATCTTATCTTTTCATTTCCATTGACCAAAAGAGTGGCTTCTGTTTCTCAAGAAACATTAACACATCACTGCAGCAGCTGGAACTAGTTTCTTAATTTCTTCACATAAACTCTTTCAACCATATCAGTTTCATCATAATTTACACCTAACCAATCACTTTCACATTTTCAAGTTGTTTTCTTTTTCCATTGTATTCACTTTTCTTTGCAATCAGTTTGTAGAAATGTCAACCTTCAGCAGATTATTACGTTTCTCCTCCGATCCTTCATTCATAACTCCATTAGGAATTACGCTGATGCTAATGCTAATGGGCTTTATCTATTACTACTTTTATTCAATGGCATCTTCTTCTAACTCAAATGAACCAAAAATAAAGGTGTCCACTTCAACTTCATCCATTCAAAAGAGGTTTAAGTATGATGCTTTTTTAAGCTTCAGGGGTGAAGACACTCGCAAGAACTTTGTTGACCATCTTTATGAAGCTCTTAAACAAAGAGGGATTTACACTTACAAGGATGATGTAAGAATCCATAAAGGGAAAACTATCGGTGATGAGCTAATTAAAGCCATTGAAGACTCCAAATTTTACATCATTATTTTTTCCAAAAACTATGCATCTTCCTCATGGTGTTTGGATGAGCTTGCCAAGATTATGGAGTGCCAGAAGATGGATGAGCACACTGCTTACCCTGTTTTCTATGACGTGGAACCCACCGAAGTCCGAAAACAATGTGGGGCTGTTGGTAAAGCCTTTCCCAAGAATAAAAAGAAAGAGGCAGCTCAGAAATGGAGAGACGCTCTGAAAGAAGCAGCCGATCTGGCTGGCTGGGAGTTGAAGAACACTAATGACGGGTAATTCCTTCATCATATCTATCTATGTGTGCCATATTCGTTTCTTTTGTATGTTGCTAATATGTATTTAAAAAGGATCATGGATGAAATATTATTATTATTATAGTATTATCATGTTTTTATGTACTTCATATATGAATGTATGCTAAACAGATCTTGTTTTTACATATACACACAGGCACGAAGCTGAATTCATCAAAAAAATTGTTGGAGAGATTTCGCTTGAGTTACGCTCCATCAGTTTCGAGTTTGATGAAAAGTTAGTCGGCATGGAGACTCGAGTAAAGGATGTTGTTTCATCTTTAGAACCGGGTAGTGACAAAGTTCTCATGATAGGGATCAAGGGCATGGGAGGGGCTGGGAAGACAACTACAGCTCTTGCTGTTTTTGATCATCTATCTAATGAGTTTGAAGCTAAAATCTTTGTTGAAGATGTAAGGGAAGTTTCAAAAGCCTCTATATTTGGTTTGAAGAATTTACAAGAACGAGTCCTTTCAAAAGTGCTAAATGATCGCGTCACCCTAGATTGTGTTACTCATGGGAAAAACATGATGAAAGAGAGGATGTGTGGTATAAAGGTTCTTCTTGTTCTAGATGATGTGGATGACATAGAACAACTTGAGGCGTTAGCCGGTGAACCTAACTGGTTTAAGTCGGGAAGTAGAATTATCGTTACAACGAGAAATGAGCAAGTGTTGGTAGCACACATAATGAACGTGTTTTGTGATATCGATACAACAAGAGATGAGCAAGTGTTGGAAGCACACAGAGTGAAAGTGATTCGTGATATTGCTCTCTTAACAGAACAGGAAGCAATTTCCCTCTTTAGTAGGTATGCATTTGGAAGAGAGAATCCACTTCAAGGATTCGAAGAGCTGTTAGGAAAAGTTGTACATTATGCTGCTGGTCTTCCCTTAACGGTCAAAGTCTTGGGTTCATTTCTATGTGGTAATAACGACAAGGATGAATGGGTAGATGCCATAGAAAGACTAAAAGAAAGTCCCTTACAGGAGATTCTGGAAAAGCTAGAATTAAGCTATAAGGGTCTGCAGGATGATTGTCAGCAAATATTTCTAGACATTGCATGCATATTGAAAGGCAAGAAGAAAGAAGATGCAATCGGAATTCTTGAAAGCCGTGGATTTCATGCTAGAATTGGTTTAAAAGTTCTTGAGCAGAGATCTCTCATAACTGTTGATGAATTTGGGCGCTTGGGCATGCATGACCATATAGAAGAAATGGGAAAGAACATTGTTCGTCGTGAGCACCCCGATGAGCCTCACAAACATAGCCGATTGTGGATTTACGAGGAAATTAAAGATATATTGGCTAATGACAAGGTAAAGATCAGTTTACTTGTAAGGTGGTGAAAACTAATACATTTTCATTTGTTCTGACATCTGATATTGTTTTTGAATTGTAGGGTACTGAAGCAACAAGATGTCTAAAACTTGATTTGTCGAGAGGAAAGTCAAGAATTGTTATGAATGGTCTTGGAAAAATGAAGGAACTTCGATATCTTGAAGTGAACTTTTATTTTGATTCTAAAAGTGATCCGAAATTTGATGATATCAGCCAATGCTTCACAAACTCTTTAAGATATCTACAATGTTGGAATTACCCTTTCTTGCATTTACCCAAAACATTTCAAGCAAACAATCTTGTTGGACTTGATATGGGTAATAGCAGGATGGTACAACTTTGGGAAGAGGGAGAAAGAAAGGTAGAATAACTGTTGATTGTTTATTTTGCATAATTCGTAATAAAGCTATTAATTTATTGATTTGTTAATATGCTAATATTAATCTTTTTGTCTTATTTTTCTGGCAGGTTCTAAAAAAACTCAAATTCCTTTCTCTCTCTTGGTCAAAATTGATGACCTTTGACTTTGGGTTGACTCCGAATATTGAGACGTTATCTCTTGAAAGGTCTGGTAATTTAGAAGAACTTTGCATGCCATTGAGTTGTCAAAAGCTCAAGCATCTCGATATCAGTCACTCAAAGTTAAGAACCTTTGACCTGGGGTTGACTCCGAATCTCGAAACGTTATCTCTTAAAAGTTCTGGTAATTTAGAAGAACTTTGCATGCCATTGAGTTGTCAAAAGCTCAAGCATCTCTATATCAGTGACTCAAAGTTAAGAACCTTTGACCTGGGGTTGACTCCGAATCTCGAAACGTTATCTCTTGAAGGATGTGCTCAATTTGAAGAACTTCACGTGCCTGTTGCATGTCCAAATCTCAAAATCCTCAACCTTAGAGAATCAAGGTTGAGGAGCCTTGACCTTGAGCTGATTCCAAATCTTGAGAAGTTAGATCTTACATATTGTGATCAGTTGGTAGAAATTAAGGCTCCCGTTGGATGTCTAAGAAACCTTATCAACTTAGACTTATTCCATTGCTTGAGGTTTAGATTTTTTACGTTTGACAGTAGATGTGAGCCCAAGGTTAATTGTTCTTCAGATACTTTATATCTTGATGGTGAGTCCCAAGATTCATGCCCATTGCACCCCAACAGTAATCTCCCAAAGTTTCGGTTTTATTGTGTTTATAAAGAATATCTACCGTCATCAGTTGGAAATATTGAGAAGCTTATTTCTTTTGGTCTATGTGCTTGCACAGACTTTGAGAAATTTTCAGACATGATTTGTAGTTTACAATGTCTACAAAAACTTACACTCAGATGCAAAAATATTCCAGAGTTTCCCAAAGATCTAGGACAGTTAGAATGTCTAGAAGAGCTCACGTTGTACTCTAAGAAGATAAAACATCTTCCAGATAGCATTTGTATGTTGAAACATCTTAAGTATCTGAACCTTGGTTGGTGTACTCTTATTGAGAAGTTGCCTGAGGACATTGGCCAGTTAGAATCTCTGGAGAGGCTAAATTTGTCGGCTACAAGTATTAAACATCTTCCAGATAGCATCTGTATGTTAAAACATCTGAATTATCTCAACCTTAAGGATTGTACTCGTCTTGAGAAGCTACCAGAGGATCTTGGAAAATTAGAATGTTTAAAAGAGCTAATTATAGAAAACACAGGCATAATAAGTGATCTTCCCCAAAGACTTAAAGCTGCATCTTCTGAGCTTCGGTGAGTAAATAACACCCTTTCCTTGTTTTCTAAATTCATTTTTCTCTTATTTTAATACTCCCTCCGTCCCTTATTAAATGTCCATGTTTGACATTTCAAGTCTTTATTTATTAACTTTGACCTTAAATATTTTTACTTGTGTTATATAGTATTTGATAAAAATTATACGCAATGAAAATACATTTAAAACTTAATTCATTCATATATTTTGTATCAAATATTATATTACACAAACAAAAATATTTAAGGTCAAAGTTGAGAAAGAAAGACTTTGAAAATTCAAACAGGACATTTAATAAGGGACGGAGGGAGTATCAAATTTGATATTGGCCAACCAAACTTATTGGAACAAAATAATGCTAGTAGCTTTTTAGAAAGAAAAAAGAAAGTAAATTACACGATGGCCCTTATAGTTTATACCAAATTACACTTTTGGTCTCTAGATACCAAAATTTACATAAACGTTATCCATTATAAAACTTGTTACACTTTTGGTCCCTTATTGTGTTAAAGATGTTAAAGTTTCAAAAAGATAGTCGACGGTCCATGGATAAAATGCAACTATTGTACCTGTTTTCAGAGATTTTATATTGTCGATTGCATTTTAATTTCATACTAATGGCACAACCATATAAGCTAAAGTAGTTTCTTGGTTTTTAACGTTGCACTCTGGCATAAACTCAGGATCAAGCGGTGGCGGCGGTTCTAACTCAGGATCAAGCTGTGGCGGATCTATACAGGGTGTTAACGATCCGAGCTGAGTCGAGTATAGGCCTAAACGAGCTAGGCTTGTTTATTAACTAGTCGGTACTCCTCTTTGATGCATTGTTTCTATTTGCCATCCCCTGTACGTAGAGGTGCATCTTCTTGAAGCTAATTGATATTGTGACGATGGAAAACAAATCTGTATACCTATGATACACGTTGATATCTTTGTCACACTGATTACATGTATGATTGAAATCCCATTTTATAACCCTATCCTCCTCCTCGTGATCACTAAATTCTACATAGTCTGGATGACGAGGCTGCAAATCTACGAGTTGAAGCGGATGCTCATGTTGCACCGCTGTAATTATTTTTTCAAGGTTTTGAAATTTGGAATTGGAGTTCATATATGAAACTTGGTGGGGTGGATTAACAAAAAAGAAATATATGGATAAATAGTAGATGGCAAACAAAGAAGATGGTAAACACAAACTAGCTCTTCGTTATGTTTTGTTGGTGAATGGTCTCAATGTGTGTTCAAACTTACTTATTGCTCTCCATAGAAGCTGCCTATCTTCACTTGCATTGTTTGGTCGTTTTACTATTTCTATTTACAACGTATTTAGCTAATTTGTTTTTTGTACTTTCGTTGAACCAATTTATGATAATATGGTAGAATGTTTATTGTGACAATTAATAACAACACATAGTATTAATGACTTTAACACTCTTGGTGATTGGATCAATAAAAAGTGTGGGAATAGGGAAGGATGGTTAAGATTGACACAAACTCTGATTGAAGATTGAGAGCTATTACCGGGTATAGAAAAGTATGATGCTGCAAAACAAGCGCGAGAATTGCTTCCTAAAGAACCTGACATTTGGATTTCTGCAATTTCATGGTGATTATTGTAATTTTAAGGATTAGAAGCAGAACCGCTTTCAAATTTATGTAACTGAATAATCTGACAAATCAGGTGTTTAAGCTAAAGGATATAGTTTAGTAAACTCGCATTTCAGTTTTCTTACATCAACTGTTAGCATGTTTTATGAATCTAATTGTTTTGACTTTTAATCCCAACTAATCAGCTTAATAAGACATCCAAACACCCCCTAAAATATATAAATACTTATGCTGTTATAATAAGAGCTTATTGATTTCTATTAGGATGTTGCAAAACAAGTTACAACAGAGTTGCTAATGAAGCCGGATCTGATTATTGGGAACTACAGTGACGGAAACCTTGTTGTCTCCTTGCTCGCTCACAAATTAGGTGTCACTCAGGTATGAAGTACATGATTGAAATGGGTCAAAATGGGTTTGGGTTGAAATGGGTCATTTTTGTACGGTTGAAATTGGGCCAGGTTAGAATGGGTTGACCAGCTAGAAGCTTTGTTTTGTTTAGAAACACAATAGTATTGCTATAAAGTTTTAACTTTTAGAAGAATATGATTTAGAGAGTTTATATGCACTAAAAATTGATTTTGGGCCACTTTTAACCCGTTGTAGTAGCACAAGGTTTTTATTGGACCCGTTTGAGATAAAAACACAGCCCCAATCGGGTTTAAATGGTTCATTTCTGTACGGCAGAGCTGGGCCGAGTCAGACTGGGTTGACCTGCTAGCATATCCTTACAAAAACAATACTTTTTTATGCATTAATAAGCGATGTGTGCGACTTTCAACCCGTTGTAGCAAAATGCTTTGATTTGACTAGTTTGAGATTATAGAAAAAGCCCCAATCGAGCCCAGTAGACAGGTTGCCCACCTCTAGCAGAAATTGTTGCTAGGTCTAGCTGACTAGAGGACGATTTTTTCCTGCAGTGTACCATCGTTACAGTTTACCGCTGATCTTATAGCAATGAATCATACTGACTGCATCGTCACAAGTACTCTTCAAGAAATTGCAGGAAGGTAATCTTTTGGTTAATAAAAAATTATCATTCATTTTTTCATATTAATAAAAAATGATATTGGTATTGAACTTCTGATTTTGGGCATGTCCATTATCAGTTATCTTTATGATGTACAGTTTGGTTGTGATTAATATAAATTTACCTTTGCACCAAAAAAAAAAAAAAAAAAAAAGTAAAAAAAAAAAAAAAAAATGATATTGGTATTCAGAGTTTTTTTTTTTTTTTTTTTTTTTTTTTTTTTTTAATATCTAAATCCAATATCATTTTTTTATTAATGCAATGTTAGTGCCGATTCCAAAGACACTCCCATCCATAAACTGAAGTAACTAGCAAATACAGAACTCTATTCATAGAAGTACTATAACTAATAAAAAAGCCATGTTTTTTCATTTAATTATCCCACATTCTGCACATTTGCTCAAGCCTTTTCACCTATCTTAGCTATGAGTTCCATATTTCTTCGAACTTTTGGCCCCTTTACAAAACTGTTTATCTAGTCTGCGTTGATAGTACCATCAAATTTTCCATCCATAAATCAGCAAATAGCTTAGTACGAACTGTTTGTTTGACTTTGAAAGTCAACTTTAAGTCTTGCTGCTTCAAATCTAACACTATATATAGTACATCAGCTGATCTTGTGATACTTTGAAAAACTCTTAAATTTCTTTTAGTTTGATCATTAGGTTATCACAAACACTTGAGCAAATCCTGCTTCTAAAATAGCTTTAAAAATGTCAGTTTAAATAAAATTGCATAGGCAAGACGGTCAAAGTTATGGACATAAGCATATTTTTATTGACTAAACTATTTTTCGAATGGTTTTGCAGAAGATAACCCTGAATATCCATAGTTGTAAATTTACATGATGATATTCCAAATGGTAGCATTAGAACTCCATTGATGAGCTTGCAGAATCACGAAGCATATTTCCACATTATTCATCCAAATTGGTGGGAATGTCTTTCTCTGTAGAACGTTATGACTTATGATGTAATGCTTGTATATGATTTATGTTTAACGTGACATACGTTTGTCACTTGTTTCACCAAAATGTATTCCATCCGTTCAAATATTATTGTTCAACTTTCTATTTTGGTATATCACAAAATAGTTTTGTAAATGGTTTCAAATAGTTTTGAATTTATTCCTCAATCAGTTTACCGCTAATCTTATAACATTAACTTGTATCCAAAATTGATATTGGTATTCAGAGTTTTATATAGGCATAAAAGGAAAAGAAGGTTTAAATCAGTTACAATGAATGTTACCTTTTCATCAAATAGTTATCTCTAGCGGAGTATTGGCAAGGACCAAAAATGTGCTTACCGGCTTATTTATGTATGAAGTTTTTTTAGGCCATTTAAAACTGCATAAGCTCTTCAACATAAGTTAATTCAAACACCCCAAAACTAAAACTGCATAAGTAACAGCTTGGGCTTATTTATGTTCTATTTTAGAGTTACGAACCAAGTTACTTATGTAACAGTGACTGCTATCGCCATTGATAAGGCGTCTAGGAGGATTAATAAAGTCGGGAGGTCCTTTTCCAGGTTTAAGGAATATGATGCAATGGGCCCGCAGACCAAGTTTGTTCAGTGTCCCGATGGGGAGCTGCAGAAACGCAAAGAGGTTTCGCATTGTGTTACTCTTCAGTCTTCATTAAACCGATTTTATAAATAACATGTATCTTTTCAAACAATAAACAAAAACATTTACACCTTTATATATATGTTTCAGGGTTCCAAAGCAAATGGTGCATTTATATATACGATACGCGTATTTTACAGCTTTATATATTCTTACAGCTTTATATATACGATACTTAAATGTTTCAGGAACACTATCGCTAATTTTTGTTTTTAGTTTTGCAATGAGAACGGAGATGATGACGCTGCTGAGTTTCGTGAATGCTTTCGCGTTCTTGGCACCGCATCAAGCTGAACTGATGGAAAGGTACATCAGTTGTGAGGCTTCCCACAAACAGCTTACTAAGGAGTTGGATGAAAAACATCAATATGAAAAAGAGGTTTTCTAAATCTAAGAAAAAACCAGAAGATTGATTACTTGAAAGATAACCTTCAGCAATCATTTGTTAAGATTATGACTGGAATTTGTTTTAATATTCTTATTTAACCAAAACGTTAATCATACTTTGTTTTTAATGTGTATCAAATACGTACTTACTTTCGGTATGTGAATGACAGGTTTTCTTACTCACAATCCTAAATAAAACAATATCAGGTGCCAAAAATATTGCATGTGTAAGTGATTCTAAATAAATCTATTTTGCAAATAAAAACGAGGATGATGAGGGTAGTTTGGAGATATGGTTTAAGTTAATGAAGATATTGATTAAGACTAAAACAAGCAAGAAGGATAATCATCTGCTGCTGCAGCGATTGCATATGAAGAAATGCAGATGGAAAAACTGACACTAGAATCCAAGAGACTGAAACAAGAAGCAGCAGAGATTTCCAGAGTAGTAATGCAGTAATGTTACGAAGGGGTGTTTGGAATTGCGTTTATATCAATTAATAACTTCAATTGCGTTTATATCAGCTAATTTGAATTGCGTAACCAGTTACTATAAGCAATAACTTGAATTGAATCTGCTGAAAATGGGTCGAATTGACCTCGTCCATATTTTTAAAACTTTCTCTAGAAAAAGTATTTTAATTTGTAGAATTCAGTTTAGGTGGACGAAGATACTAGAATTATACTTTGGGCCGCGTTCACAACATTTCATTTCTAGCATTTTTTTTTTAGTAATTTGAACTGCTACAGTTAAAAGAGCATACCCAAATCTATAAACTGAATTTATTCTGCTTAAAACTGTTCAGTTTGGTGTAACCGATATGTTTTTGCGCAAAACGATTTATGAACTTTTGAATACTTTGAGTAACTGATATCAGCTGGGTTGATTTTGCTGCCTGTAAACATAAATTGCGGGTCAAAATGACATGGTTTTCAACAATGCAGGCAGGTGTCAGGGAGCATTAGTTATTGTGGACACAAACTTTCCAAATTTATTCATCCAAGAACGTGTGCTTATATAAGCCCAAATAATCTTCATAATGGTGAAATGACGGTTCAGAGAGACATCGGAAATTTCAGGACGGTGCTTGGGCGTCGGCCGAAGATATAAACTACTTGCAGAAATCTTGAGGATGGAAAACGAAGGAGAAAATGCTATCTAGTTTTTGGATAAAAGAGTCTAACCAACTGGACTGTTTCTTCCTTTTAACACGTCTGTTTCATTAACTGAAAACACATGAAGCGAACATGTTAAATGGGTGAAACTACCCACTTTGAACCGTTACCTGATGTACTTACTTTTCACCCTCAAAAAAATATAAGCAGGTACTAATATACTTATTTTAAAGTGTTTGTTTACTCTAAAATAAGCACTTAACCAGCTCTATCCAAACACTTAATGATGTGGTCACTTGGAAGAATACTTAACACACCTGAACTGGCGCCTGTCAAGATTGAGCAAGCTTTTTTAGTCCTAATCGTCCACATATCCTAAAGTATCATACTTATAAGTTTTTTAGTCCTAAAACACAGTACATGGATCTATAACCAAAAATTTGTTGCTAAAATTATTCATTGCTTACAAAAAATAACATGGTGCTTTGGTCCTAAATCTATAGCACACCTAGAACAGAAAGCTTGGTTGTTTTTTTAGTGAGTAGATATTCAAACTGATTGTACCGGAATATATGATTATTGATGGATACCACATAATATAAACATATACCAAAAGGGTACTTCACGGTTGCTTATTTCTTTAGATTATCTGCTTATTGCATTTTATGAAAAACAAATAAGAACTTTTGAGTAAAAAGTACGTTGAAGAAAACAGGTTGTGTGTGTCTGCTTATTATAGGATGAGATAAGCTGTTAATTAAAAACTAATGCTGGCTAAGAGTTAAATGTCTGATATGTATCGGTAGATGCTAGTTACGTTGTTGTGTATACATGAACACAAAGGTTAAGAACAATAAGAACCTATCAAGAGTAAGAATAATGAGTGGAAGTAATAAGAAAATCGGGTAAATTGATGCTTTTATTTTTGGGGACGACAACGATGGGGATTGAACACGCCACTAGCGACCACTATGGCATCTATGCCAGCTCGATCCGGCCACCATTGTTAGTGAGAAAAAGGTATGATGAACACTCGATATGTCTTACTGAGGTTGAGAACGAATCAAACGAAAAAGGTATGATGAACACTCGATATGTCTTACTGAGGTTGAGAACGAATCAAACTTCTATATATCAGATAAACTGATTTACCAAGTGCAGTACTGAGTATGAAACTACTAAGTTCAGATCCTTAATTGTTGTATTATTGATTTTTGGTAATAAAAAGATTACAACTTAATCAAAGTTAGGTCACCAAACCTATTAATAAAACACAAATATCTTAGTAGACTTTAAACTAGTAAGTAATAACAAGGATGCACAGGCAGTGCAAAACTGTAAAGCAAAATAAATACATACAGATGATGTTTGAGAAGATTATGATCATTACGGTCACCCAAACACACCCCATAGCTTCCCGCGACCTATAGTCTCTTGTAACTTCTTTGCACCATCAACATCCATTTTTACAAGCTTCTGTAAAAACAACAAAGCATGCGCGTTTACCATCTGTTTGCGACATTTCTTCGAATGAGTTAAAGACATTAAAATCGACATAGGGTACTTGTTATCAAATAAGAACTTTTGAGTAAAACAAATAAGAACTTTTGAGTAAAAAGTGCGTTGAAGAAAACAGGTTGTGTGTGTCTGCTAATTATAGGATGAGATAAGCTGTTAAATAAAAACTAATGTTGGCTATGAGTTAAATGTCTGATATTAATCTTCCGTACATATGCATGTATTGGTAGATGCTAGTTACGTTGTGTATACATGAACACAAAGGTTAAGAACAATAAGAAGAACCTATCAAGAGTAAGAATAATGAGTCGAAGTAATAAGAAAATCGGGTAAATTGATGCTTTTATTTTTGGGGACGACAACAATGGAGATTGAACACGCCACTAGCGACCACCATGGCGTCTATGCCTGCTCGATCCGGCCACCATTGTTAGTGAGAAAAAGGTATGATGAACACTCGATATGTCTTACTGAAGTTAAAAGACATTAGAATCGACACAGGGTACTTGTTATCAAAATTCGGTATAGAAGGATCTAATAGCTGAACTACACACTATCACTCTTTCTTCCTTCCGATAAATCCTTCTGTTCCCCAAACATATCAATATAACTGACAACGCTCTCACAGCTGCTTGTTTCTCCTGAATCACTTTCCCATCCAACATACCGATCAATGGTCCTATACACCCCAATTCCCCCAACTCTCTCCGCGCCTTGGCACACTGAATCCTCACTCCCAACACCCCACAGCTCAACAATCCTAACCAAAAACCCCCTCATTAACAATAAACTCCACCACCCGTTCAACACACGCCAAATTAATCAAAAACTCAACCGCAACCTCCAAACTCCTCACACTATTCCCCGAATAAAAAAAAAAAACACCTTAAACTCACAAAAACGACACTCCTAACAACCACCACCTTCAAATCATCATCCTCCCAAACCAAATTACTTAAACAACCAAATCCATACTCCTGCGCCAAAACTGTCCCAGACTTGACAACTCTCAACATCAACAAAACTCGGCAAATTCCTCAATACACAACACGACACATTAAGCGAATTCGTTGTCCCACTCTCACACAGCTCCAACACGTGTCTAATCACCCTAGCATTATCATTAACACACGCCCTATCTTTCGCATAGCTACTACCTGTTTCTAACAACCTTCACCTATCAACACTGTCTACTTGACTCAACTACCAGTAACCAAAGTTGTTCATATGTGGAATCATTTCAAGCCCACAACGGGTCTTGGCCGGATATAACCGGGTCTTGACCGGATATGACTGGGTCTAAGCGGAAATGACCGGGTCTTGACCGGATATGACCGGGTCTAAGCGGAAATGACCAGGTCTTGACCGGATATAACCGGGTCTTGCCCGGAAATGACTGGGTCTTGCCTGGATATGACCGGGTTTTGATCGGAAATGACAGGGTCTAACCGGGTCTTGCCCGCAAATGCTACTAGTATCTTTGTAGGATTCCTCACTCAGAGAATCAAGTTCTGTGATTTTAAGAAATAATAACAAGTACTTACGTATACCTTTAGTAAACTCAGAAGCTGCATAATTAAGTGTTATCTTTGTAAGATTCCTCGCTGAGGGAATCAAGCTATAAGATAGCTTCGTCATCATAAGCTTGTTTTGCCAAGTGGCAGGCCTAACGCAAGTCAAAATAAAAACAAAAGATACACAGGTTAGCACATTTTTGAATATAACTGTAAAAATATCGAGGCATAAAGAACTTAAAACATACCTATCAGGAGAGTTCATAATCTCGTAATAGAACATGGAGAAGTTCAAAGCCAAACCCAAACCCAAACGAATGGGGTGGGTAGGAGATAAATCAGCTTCTGCTGTGGTGGAAGCCAACTGTAAACAGAACATATAACTGGTTAGTAAACTGAGAATGTAAAATTAACAACCAAGCTTGTAAAACTGCTTTGTGCGGGCTTAATATTCTTTTTGTGTTGTAGGCAAGTAGCCAACAAAAGAAGAGTTTATACAACCATAAACATGGTGAACAACTAAAGTGGATCACCATAAAGGCAGATACATCATAGAATATCAGATATCATTATGAAAGCCTATTGACGTGGACTGTAGATGTGTGCATAATTAATATCAAGATCTGATTACATTGTTAATATTGAGATCGGATCCAGGAATCTAAACCTAGGTAGCACAAATGATTATCATATTACTCCCAAATTACTTTAAACCAGTTTATACACGTGTCAAGGTATCACCATCTAACAGGAAATCTTTGGTTTTGCATTTCATGGGCAAGTCACATATATCATAAGCTACACAGAACTCTAACATAAATCCACCCGTGGATAAAGAGCGTACAATTCACAGTTACTTCAGAAAAACATGTTCAGACGAAATAGTTCAAGGTAAGGTATGATTGGTGGTCTTAAAGGTATCTGCAAATGCAATGACCATATCAATTAAGAAGTAAACAAACTACCTATATAGTTGTATTAGGAGTTCCATTATGTTTAAGTTACTAAAACTCGTTGTCACTCTCTGTATATATCAAAATGTAAATTATAGCCACAAATGACTAACCGCATGCGGGAATTGTGCAACCTGAGGTCCTTGAGCAGGTGGAAGCTGATTTTGTGAGCCTAAAGTTTCCTTCTTCTCGTCCTCACCCAACATAACAGTGGGAGGATGAAGTTGATCAGCATTCTGTCCACTAAAATAGAAGGAGCCAGCAAATCAGATGAGCCATCAGCAAAATACTTTGGGTACAGTCTAAAACATCTATAGATAATGAACCGGGTGTAATACATGTGATTGATAAGATGCACAAGTAGCCGCCAGTGGCATATGTGTGTGCCCAGCCTGATCAGATAGACCAGCAGCCACGATTGGTGATTTAACTTGGTTTACAACAAATCTCATGGTAGAGTTAGAATTAACTTTACCTTTTTGTATTTGATAAGACTCGAAACTTTTGTTAGAAAAATCTGGATTTCCTTCAACTATCCTGACCCTGTTCTTAAGAAGAGATGATGGAGTAACTTCCTTCAAAATGTACAACTGAAACTAAAATAGACATATACCCAAATAAGTTGCATACCTTAGAGGTAAATGGAATCACTCCAATCATTAGACCCATTCTATAAGCCTATAGGATTAATGAATAAAACTACTTATATACCATACCTAAGTGATTCAATAACTTTCCCCACCTCCTACCCGTTACCAATTTATAACATTTATGACAGTAATTCAATAACTTTTCGTAGCTCCTAACCGTCACCGAGTAAAGATAGAAGTTCAATGACTTTCAATCGTTCATGGTTCCTACCCATCACCGATTTAGATAGACACCTTCGCTACTTTTCACATATATTAAGATTGTAATTCAATAACTTTGCATAGCTCCTACCCGTCACTGATTTAAGATAGAACCTATCTATTGCCGCAGAGGTGAAATAACTACTTGTTGCCATGATGCCAACACGCCACTAGCAACTAACCACCATGGCTTTAAACTAATAAGTAATAACAACAAGGATGCATAAGCAGTGCAAAACTGTAAATTAAAATAAATACATACAGATGTTTGAGAACGAGTATGATCATTACGGTCACCCAAACACACCCCATAGCTTCCCGCGATCTATAGTCTCTTGTAACTTCTTTGCACCATCAACATCAATTTCTACAAGCTTTTGTAAAAACAACAAAGCACCCGCGTTTGCCATCTGTTTGCGACATTTCTTCAAATGAGTTAAAAGACATTAGAATCAACACAGGGTACTTGTTATCAAAATTCGGTATAGAAGGATCTAATAACTGAACTACACTCACTATCACTCTTTCTTCCTTCCAATAAATCCTTATGTTCCCCGAACAAATCAATTTCACTGACAACGCTCTCACAGCCGCTTGTTTCTCCTGAATCGCTTTCCCATCCAACATACCGATCAACGGTCCTATACACCCCACAGCTCAACAACTCAACAATCCTAACCAAAAACCCCTCATGAACTACAAACTCCACCATCACACGCCGAATTCTTCAAAAACTAAACTGCAACCTCCAAACTCCTCACACTATTCCCCGAATAAAAAATAATAATAATAATTAAAAAATATGAAAAAAAGACCCTCAAACTCACAAAAACGCCACTCCTAACAACCATCACTTTCAAATCATCATCCTCCGTAACCAAATTACTCAAACAACCAAATCCATACTCATACTCCTGCACCAAAACTGTCCCAGACTTGACAAATCTCAACAAAACTCGACAAATTCCTTAACACATAACACGCCACATTTCGCGAACTAACGAACCTACAGCACCGCACGAACTAATCAGCCTAGCATTATCCTTAACACATTTCGCATAGCTACTACCTGATTCTAATAAACGTATCAAAGGATGGAATAACAACAAAAAATCTTCACCTATCAACACGTCTCTACTTGACTCAACTACCAGTAACCTTGTTCATATGTGTAATCATTTCAAGCCGACAATGGGTCTTGCCCGGATATAACCGGGTCTAGATGACCGGGTTTAACCGGATCTTGACCGATATGACTGGGTCTTGACCAAATATGACCGGATATAGCCAGGTCTTGGCCGGATATGACCGGAAAAGTATAATGCCTGTAGGTATAACACAGCCACACAGGTATTTCAAAAACGAAATAAGAGAAAGGTATATGGTATTTTTCTTTAGCACTGAAATAAATAAATGATAGAATAGTTGTTATTTTTGGTAAAAATGTCCTGCATTTGAAACCTCTTGAGATGACGTGTAAAATCATGAATTGGTAATGTATCTTGGGAGTGTGGATGGCTCGCTGGTTAAGTGGTATTAGGAGTTCCATTATGTTTAAATTACTAAAACTCGTTATCACTTTCTGTATATACAAAATGTAAATTATAGCCACAAATGACTAACAACATGCGGGAATTGTGCAACCTGAGGTCCTTGAGCAGGCGGAAGCTGATATGGTGAACCTAAAGTTGCCTTCTTCTCGTCCTCACCCAACATAACAGTGGGAGGATGGAGTTGATCTGCATTCTGTCCACCAAAATAGAAGGCACCAGCAAATCAAATGGGCCATCAGCAAAATACTTTGGGTACAGTCTAAAATATCTATAGAAACCGAACCGGGTGTAATACATGTGATTGATAAGATGCACCAGCAGCCGCCTGTGGCATATGTGTGTGCCCAGCCTGATCAGATGGACCAGCAGGCACGACTAGTGATTTAACTTGGTTTACAACAGATCTCACAGTAGAGTTAGAATTAACTTTATCTTTTTGTTTTTGATAAGACTCGAAACTATTGTTAGAAAAATCTGGATTTCCTTCAACGATCCTGACCCTGTTCTTAAGAAGAGATGATGGAGTAACTTCCTTCAAAATCTACAACAACTGAAACTAAAATAGACATATACCCAAATAAGTTGCATACCTTAGAGGTAAATGGAATCACTCCAATCATTAGACCCATTCTATAAGCCTATAGGATTAATAAGTAAAACTAATTATATACCGTACCTAAGTGATTCAATAACTTTCCACACCTCCAAGTACCCGTCACCAATTTAACATTTATGATAGTAATTCTAGAACTTCTCATAGCTCCTACCCGTCACCGAGTAAATATAGAAATTCAATAACTTTCAATCTTTCATGCTTCCTGCCCATCACCGATTTAGATAGACACCTTCGCTACCTTTCACATATATTAAGATTGTAATTCAATAGCTTGTCATAGCTCCTACCCGTCACCGATTTAAGATAGAAATTCAATAACCGGGCTATATTAAAGGGGCTCTATTTCACAATCTCTAGTAGTGATTGAACCTATCTATTGAGGCAGAGGTGAAATAACTACTTGTTGCTATGATGCCAACACGCCACTAGCAACTAACCAACATGGCTTTAAACTAATAAGTAATAACAATGCCTCTCAACTAAGATTAATTACTAAGAATAAAATTATGAACAACATGGATGCCCAAGCAGGGCAAAACTGTAAATTAAAATAAATACATACAGATGTTTGAGAACGATTAGGATCATTACGGTCACCCAAACACACCCCATAGCTTCCCGGGACCTATAGTCTCTAGTAACTTCTTTGCACCATCAACATCCATTTCTACAAGCTTACCATCTGTTTGCGACATTTCTTCGAATGAGTTAAAGACATTAGAGTCGACACAGGGTACTTGTTATCAAAATTCGGTATAGAAGGATCTAATAACTGAACTACACTCACTATCACACTTTCTTCATTCCGATAAATCCTTCTGTTCCCAGAACAAAGCAATGTAACTAACAACGCTCTCACAGCCGCTTGTTTCTCCTCAATTGCTTTCCCATCCAACATACCAATCAAAGATCCTATACAACCCAATTCCCCCAACTCCTTGGAACACTGAATTCTCACTCCCAACACCCCACAGCTCAACAATCTTAACCAAATTCTTCAAAAACTAAACCGCAACCTCCAAACTCCTCAGACTATTCCCCGAATAAAAAAAAAAACCACCTCAAACTCACAAAAACGACACTCCTAACAACCACCACCTTCAAATCATCATCCTCCCTAACCAAATTACTCAAACAACCAAATCTATATTCCTGCGCCAAAACCGTCCCAGACTTGACAACTCTCAACAAAAACACCCCTAACATCAACAAAACTCAACCGCAACCTCCAAACTCCTCACACTATTCCCCGAATAAAAAAAAAAAAAAACACCTCAAACTCACAGAAACGCCACTCCTAACAACCAGCACCTTCAAATCATTATCCTCCGTAACCAAATTACTGAAACAACCAAATCCATACTCCTGCACCAAAACCGTCCCGGACTTCACCACTGCGCGAACTAATCACCCTAACACAGCCCCTTCACCTATGTGACTCAACCACCAGTAACCAAAGTTGTTCATATGTGTAATCATTTCAAGCCGACAACCGGATATAACCGGGTCTTGACCGGAAGTGCCTGTATCTAACGGGTCTTGACTCGATACGACCGGGTCAAACCGGGTCTCGACCAGAAATGACCGGGTCAAACCGGGTTTTGAGCGGAAATGGCCGGGTCTAACCGGGTCTTGCCCGGAAATGACCGGGTCTTGGCCAGATATAACCGGTCCTGACCGGGTATAGCCGGGTCTTGGCCGGATCTAACCGGAAAACTACTGAAAGATATAACCAGAAAAGTACAATGGCGGAAATGACTGGGTCAAACCGGGTCTTGACCGGAAGTGACCATATCCAACCGGGTCTTGCAAGATATAACCGGTCCTGACATAGCACTGAAAGAAATAAGAAATCATAATTATAGTTTTTTAATTTTTGGTAAAAATGTCACTGCATTTGAACCCTCTTGAGATGAGATATAATAAAATCATGAATTAGTAATACTAGACGAGTACCCGTGCATAGCAACGGGATTTTATAGCGACAAATAGTTTATTGATAAAAAAAAGTTTATAGGTTATAAACGAAAAATAATAAAATTTTGAAGATTTGGGAATTAAACATAATGTTTTGAAACCCGGTTCGACCAGGGTGGTTCAACCGGTTGAACCATTCCGGTCGAAAAATGGGTCGATTTAAACCGGGTCAACTTGCTAGGTTGGGTCGAAAACGGGTCAAATTAAACTGGGTCAACCCGCCGGGTTTGAAGCGTCCCAGGTCAACCCGATTTGTGTTTTAATTGGTTGTATTTAATTTGGTAGATATGTTTTAATTGGTTGTACAATGTGAATAAATCATAGTACTTTTAAGTAATGGATAATGTTTTGAAACCCGGTTTGACCCGGGTGGTTCAACCGGTTGAACCGTTCCGGTCGAAAAATTGGTCGATTTGAACCGGGTCAACTTGCTAGGTTGGGTGGAAAACGGGTCAAATTAAACTGGGTCAACCCGCCGGGTTTGAAGCGTTCCGAGTCAACCCGGTTTGTGTTTTAATTGGTTGTATTTAATTTGGTAGATATATTTTTAAATGGTTGTACAATGTGAATAAATCATTGTACTTTTTTAAGTAATGGATAATGTTTGAAAACCCGGTTCGACCCGGTTGGTTCAACAGGTTGAACCGTTCTGGTTGATAAATGGGTCGAGTTAAACCGGGTCAACTTGCTAGGTTGAGTCGAAAACGGGTCAAATTAAACTGGGTCAACCTGCCGGGTTTGAAGCGTCTCGGGTCAACCCGATTTGTGTTTGGTTGGTTGTATTTTAATTTGGTAGATATGCTTTAATTTGGTTGTACAATGTGAATAAATAATTGTACTTCTAAGTATTGGGGTGTTTTAATAAGAGTATTAATTACATTTCACTTTCTCTCTCATTTGACCATTGTTGAAAACTCAACATTTCACTTTTGACCATTTTTCCATTATAGATAGTATAGATATCTTGGGAGTGTGGATGGCTTGCTGGATGAGATTGATATAGGTCTCGTTTTCGAGTCAGCAACTTGTTCACCAACTCTTTTTTTATTATTTTTCTTTTTCACTTTTGCTCTTTAATTTGTTACGTGTCTTAACCAGAAGGTAGATTAATAATAACTTTTTCTTTTTCTCATATAAGTCTTTTAGGGGGTGTTTCTTTTTTTTGTTAGCTAAGGGATGCGTGGGGCCTATGTGAGACCCACGGCTGTTAAATGGTCTTAATGGGGAGAGTCTCTATTATATCACTCACATGGGGATAGAGGCACTAGTGGAAAAGTGGTGGGCTCCATATAAAAAAAAAACATTATTATATATTTTGTGTGGACTCATTCCCTTAGCTAAGGGAAAAAGAAACACCCCCTTAGTGACCTTTTATCATTGCCGTAAGGGTTTAGGTTAGGGGCGTAAACGAGCAAAGTTGTGTCAAGCTCGAGCTCGACTTGTTTAAAGCGAGTCGATCTCAAATAGTTCACAAGTTGGCTCGTCTCGTTTACACCCATAGTTAAGGTAAAACAATAGCAACAATTTGTTTTCAAAGTCTCCTATTAGTACGTAAAGTATACAAAATATTATTAAATGCGACAAATTTTCATAAAATTTTATAATTTGTATATTTGATGTGTTGTCAATGTAAAAATAGTAACACGTGTCATTTTATAGTATGAGAACACATCAAAATGTACATATTTGAACATTTTATGAAAATTCTTTGTATTTAATGATAGTTTTTATAATTCATTAAAATGAAACTTTCGAAAAAATTCATTGCTATTTTGTGACCTAAACATTTGTTGTAAAATATCTTTTTTGCCAATGACTCGAAGTCTTTTAAGTCAGTTGATAGATGATTTGGCGCTTTGAGCAAAACTCCCCTCAAACTATATTATTTTCAAATAATAATAATATGGTGTAAATTTTGCTTTGAATAAGCTTTTCGATAAATGAGCTAGTTTTTTAGAATAGTCTTATTGTAACAAAGATATTAAATAATGAGTAACTTATTGAAGATTTTTTTTTTTTTTTTTTTTTTTTTTTTTTTTTTTTTTTTTTTAAATTTTAGAACAGCATCACAAAATTAGATGGAGGACAATGTCAATCAAATAGTCACCAAGTTTGATATTTGTACCATTTTAGTCACACTCTAGCTTTTATTATAAAAACCACTAAAAGTTTCATTATTGTAAATTTCTTATGTTAGAGTGACATAAACAAAAAATAAGAAACATTTCTCAAACTTGGTTATTATTTCGTGGTTATTTTTTATATTCAGTCATGCATTGATTGGTTGTAAATAAAGTTAATTAGAATTAGTTACATTAAGAGGTGAGTGTTTATTGTTAAGTTACAAGATGATACTGTATATATGCGGTATTTTAAGCACACCAATTTTACACAATTTCGAAAGAATGAAATAATTTTGAAACATTAGTGTTTTTTATGTTTGATATCAAGTTTGAGTGATCAAACTAAAACGCTGATAAAATTTGGTTGTTATTAGATGAGACAAGTAAATGCTACTTCGATTCAAAATAAATCAAAAGTATCAAAGATCAAAAGAAAGGTAAAAAAGACGGTAGTATGGTTGTTATTTTTGTTAAAAATATCAATGCATTTGAAGCCTCTCACATATAACCTTATAAACAATAAATATTGAGAATAAAAATTGAGAGTGTGTGTAGCTTGCTGGCTAAGAATGAAGTCTTTTAAGTGGTAGGTCTCGTGTTCGAGCCAGCATCAATTACGATTTTTTTTTTTTTTTTTTTTTTTTCACTTTTGCTCTTTAATTTGTTAGGTTAAAGTCACGTGAGTTGATCAACCACAACATTAAAAACCATAATTTTTGGAATGAATTAGTGCACTCAAATTTATCAACAAGAAGTTAACTTTATAGTTCTTTTCGATACTGTATTAAGCGACACCAACTTTATTGGTTTAGTTTTGTGAAAAAGATTACACTAAAATAACAAGAAACGTGAAAGAAAGTTATTCATTGGTTCATAATAATTATTAACCCATTTAGGGTCATCAGGGAAAGAGTCGAAAATAATCACGAGAATACTTTGGTTAAGCCAAAGATTCCCCCTCCCCATAACTCCATCCTTTATAATTCTTATGAACAAAATGATACTAGCCGAAACATAGATGTCACGTATATTGGTAGCAGGGTTGTACTTATTTTTTTTCAAAATATTTATCAAGTTTAGAAAAATAACGAAAGCTAGTGATAATCTTCATGATGCTAGATTACATCTTTGTAATCTTGCCGGATGTAGAAATATGCCATTTTCTCACTAAATTTCTCATATAAATAACTTCATTAAGCATTCATCATGGAACCACCACAATGGCGTCAAAGCCATTTCCATATGATGAGCATCCATATGAAGTTTGTTGCTACCCCAGTTTCTTGTAACTTCTTTGCACCATCAACATCCATTTCTACAAGCTTTTGTAAAAATAACAAAACACACGTGTTTACCATCTGTTTACGATACTTTGACTCAACTACACCACCGCACGAACTAATCAGCCTAGCATTATCCTTAAACAACACACGGCCTATCAACACGTCTCTGCTTGACTCAACTACCAGTAACCATGTTCATATGTGGAAACATTTCAAGCCGACAACCGGATATATCCGGGTCTTGACCGGATATGAACGGGTCAAACCGGGTCTTGACCGGAAATGACCGGGTCAAATTGGGTCTTGACCGGAAGTGACCGTAGCTAATCGGGTTTATAAAGAAACACTTGTATCAGCATTTAGTTAAAAATTAACCCAAAAAAAATGTTAACTTTATGTATTAAAAAAGGTTTTGTTAAACATATCCCGAACAGCTATGTTTTAAATTAACTACAAAAAAGTGAATAGTGCATCTATGTTATCGATCGAGTACATTCAAATCCTTAGGTGATTTGTAAGTAATTATAAACCTCAATGTCGCTTTCATTATAGTATAAACCTTGTTCTCCAAATTCGAATGAGCCTTTCCTTCTATAGTCGAGTGGGTGTCCTTCATGCTACCTCCATATGACATACATCTTCTCTATAAACCTTTACTATATAGAGATGCTTTGATTCCAATAACAGTAACCATAAATATTTAGTGGAATCATGAAGTACGAATACGAGCACAAAAGAAAGAAAACATAAAAGAATAAATCAGTAGCATATACAAACTCTTAAGACCATGCGTAATAAGCCCTTCAAGACTTGGTCTTCGTCCGTGCTGGCAAAATAACGCAAGTGCTACCTTACTATACTCACACATGCAGGACGCGTCTTCGATCAAATAAGGCCACCGATGAATTTTTGCTGACTGGGATATAGAACCTGATCAATACCTCAAATCACAAAATTTAAATTATTAGTGCATGTAAATTGGTTTTTTGTTCCATAAATATCCAGTTATTTAAGTGACTAGTTTCAATGTTAGTAATATATGTGGAATAAAGTAAAAGCTAATGATGCGTGGGAATTGCACCAGGCTTTACCTCTCGAGGGATCTCGAGAAGCTTACAACCCCCACCAGGCAGTGTACCTGATCGTTGTAGTACAGTATAGTGACAAGTACCGGGGGATTGATCGTTCAACTTGGGAATAGTGTTGCTAGGATTAGAAAACCTAAAGACTAGGTCTAGAGATGAGGGGTGATTCTTTTTGTATTTTTATCTTTTATGAAAAGCAAATAAAATCTCGGTTTTTAGAGGAGTGGGCAGAATTAGTTGCTAATCAACTAACCCAATTTCTAAGATGCAAGCAAAATAAAATAATAAAAATGAAAATAAACTAAATTAACTAGTGGTGTGAGCAACATATGGGAGAATTGTGTTTACTTAGATTTCACTACTCCCAAGATATCTTTTACAGGTTAATTACTTGTTACAGTTGCGTGGATGACGGATTGTATTCCTTAATACCATTCATGGGGTGGCGTACTTACTTCCCCAATCCTATAAGCTCCTACTTCACTCCTATGTCGAGCCGCTAAGAAGCTCCTAACATGGGATCACTAGAATTCACTCATGCATTAAATACAATCATAAAAACCTAGTACACATCGGTTCATGTTTCTTAAGACGTTCAAGCAAGTTACACAATGGAGATCTGCCAGTTTTCTTAAGCCTAACATTGAAATCATTCATCCATTACAACTATAAACAAGCAATCAACCTATAATCAACATCTAGGTTTCATTACATCTAAGCAAACACATGAAAGATCTAGCCTAGCATGTTATAATCAAGACAAACATAAGATATATTCAAACAACATATAGACATATTGAATTAATTGAAATAGGACTTATCTTAATTGAACATGAAAGGTTTCAAGGGGTGAAAACCCTTGAAAATACTGTTACAAACGACCTAGGGTTTATTAGGTTCGACCCTAGTATTCTCCACACAAGTTCCTCTCTAATGAATGAAAAATAGAAAAGTATATATAGATTTTGTGAGGTGACGGCGTCAAGAGTAAATGTCTGACGCCGTCATCTCGCCGCCAATAAAGTTCTCGGACTGCTTAGATCTGGGTTTGACGCCGTCACGTGTAATCCATCTTCAGGCCGTCACCAAAATAACTCTTGACGCCTTCAGGTTTTCTCTGGGTCGTCATGCAATTTGCTCTTGACGCCGTCATCTTTCCCTTCTTGACGCCGTCAAGTACTGTTCCCAGCATGGAAAATTAAGTCTTTGCCGTTTTCTTCACTTTTATGCTCCAAAAACGTCCAAAATGCTTCCTTTTCCAGAATTCACTCCCAAAGTACCTAAAATCACAAAAGGAACGATTTAGGGCAATATTTGATCAAATAAATTCAATTCCGGGCTTAAATGACCCCCTAAAAATGGTTCATTTTTCGCCTCATTATATACCCTTACACTTGAGATTTGCTTGTCCTCAAGCAAATGCGCTTTTATTCTAATCAAAATAAAAGTTAGGGGTCATTTAACACTAATATAAAAGTAATTACAACAAATAATCGTTCCACTAAAGACCAAAGACAAGCACGGAGGTCATACACTAGCACCTCACAAATAGTGTTTAGATACTCACATTTCTCGGGTGTAATAAAGTAATATCACAATATGGAAATGGAAAACATCTCTCGCTACCTGTCATAACAAAATAGATTACCATAGGCTTGGGAAAGGATCAAACCTCCACCACATGGCGTAAGCACCTAGGATAAACTATCAAAGAGGTCTTTTAAAGGGTTGTAACGTTAGGTGTAGGGATATGAAATACACGGTTTTGTTGGATATAGGCAGTCTTTACTGGTGGCGAGTTAATAATCTTGGTTAATTACATGTACAATATGGCGTTGCTAAGCCAAGACTAGACTCGACTTAAGCTAATAAATGAAAAATAACAAAAACATAAAATAAACATAGAATGAAACGGCATGGTAGTCCGTTTTTTTTTCTTTTCTTTTTCTGTTTTTTTTTCTTAATTTTTTTTTCGATTTTTTTTTTCTTTTTTTTTTTTTTTTTTTTTTTTTTTTTTTTTTTGTGTGTGCATACACTCTTACCCTACCATCCAAAATAATACATCATAGGGAATGAACATTCCCCTTACACTTATCTTTTGCGAAATACCTTTGGATGAAGTTAAGACTAAGTCAAACAACAAAGTAAAATATTTTCACCATTTTAGTTTTGAAACATAATTTACCAACAATAAAAATAAAACATGCATACGGAAGCAAATAACAATCAAACAAAATAAAAATCACACAAAACATGGGTTGTCTCCCAAGAAGCGCTTTTCTTTATTTACGAGTCTTGTAGCTAGACTCAAGGTCATGGGTTATTACATGACCTCATCGTTGGTTTCACTCTCTAGGTCATCTCCTATACCAGTTTTGTATTCCGGACCTAATTGCAAGCATTCTTTATAGAAACCAAGCATCCTATTCATCACATACTCTACTCCTCTACGTTTATCCTCATCATTCCTATAATAAGCCGCTTTCTTGTGTTCCTTTTCTATGTTTGACAGGAGGCGGTACTGCTCAATCTTATAGGGCATTTGGTAGGCAATCTCATCATTCTCCTCCTTGAACCTAACTATCCCTAGAGTCGGATCATAACTCATCTTAGTGGCCTCAACGAATGGTTTTCCGAACACTACTTGACTTAGGCAAGCATCTATCACCGGACGAGTATCCTCTACTATCATAAAATCGATCTCATAAGTGAAATTTCTGACAATCACATGCAATCCCTTCACTCTTCCTACAAAATTACTTATCAAATTCTTATTGGGCATCATCCTATAACCAAGTTGTTTTTTCATTACCCAATTATAATAAGTCCTAGTCATGATGTTTATAGGAGATCTAGGATCGATATAAGCTTTCCATATATGCATATACCCAATGTTGCATGGTATGTTGATGTTAGAGGGGTCTCCCATTTTGATAAGGGATGAGCCAAGGATATATGGTGTCTCGGGGTCATTGAATAAATCTTTATGATATTCCCGTTCTTCCTTGGTGGGCAACTTATCAAAGTACTCTTCTACAGTCTCTACTTCCTCTAACTCTTCTTCCTTATTAACCTCAACTTCCCTAATTTCATCCATAGTCTCGGTTTCTACTCCAACTTCATCCTTGTCACTTTCTTCTATATCCTTATCAATTGGTTAATGGTGATAACATTGACAAAGTGGACGTGTTTGGAAGACGAGGGGTCCTTAGTTTGGATTCCGCTATTGGCGTCCCTGGTGTCCTTCCTAGGTGTAGTTAACGCTTGGTTGTTGAGGGCATTCAACAAGTTGTCAATCTTATTGTTCATCTCCGTTTGTTGTTGGTTGAATTCGGTTTCAAACCTAGTTATGTGAGCTTCTTGAGATGCCATAAACTTGGACATCAATCCTTCAAGATTGTTGGTACTACCATAGTTATTAGAAGGATTGTTGTTGAAAGTACGATATGAGGGTGGACTGTTTGGTTGGTAACGATTAGGTGGATTGGAAGAATTGGTTTGGTTTTGTTTCTACCTAAGGTTTGGGTGATTTTTCCAAGCGGGGTTGTAGGAATCACCATAAGGGTTTGGCTCGGGTTTGAAAGTGTACCACTTATCTCCCGCTTCGTCAATACGCAAGGATGCGTAGTCCGCAAAAGCTGTTCCGGGGAGTTCCACACAATCACGTGTGTCATGGGGACCACTACATAATTCGCATGAAGAAATGATTTTGTTCACTTGGCTTGAAGGCTTCGGAGCTTCGTAAGATTTCATGAGAAACTTGACTTGGTCCTCAAGTTCCATGATCCTACTGTCGGGAGTGCTAGAATTGTTCAAAGGCAAAGATATCGCCTTGACCGTTTTGTTCAATTCACGGGAATCATTCCAACTTTCGTTGTCATAGAGAGCAAGATCTTCTATGAGTTCCCATGATTCTTCCGCACTTAGATCACGTAGCTTGCCACCGGCCGATTGGTCAATGGTTCGCCTTGTGGAGAGATCGATATGGTCATAGAAGATTTGGACTTGGAGCCAAAGATCTATGCCATGATGAGGGACTTTTTCGAGTAAGTCCTTGAAACGAGTCCATGCTTCATATAGAGTTTCACCTTCACATTGTTGGAACATCAAGATATCATTTCTAAGCTTGGTAGTTCTCCCCGGTAGGAAAAATTGAGCAAGGAAACGAGTGGTGAGATCATCCCATGAGGTGATGGATCCCGCGGGTAAACGTTCAAGCCATTGAATAGCTTGATCACGTAGAGAGAATTGGAATAGGTGTAATCGGGTTGACTCTCTAGTTGTAACATCAAGGTCTATAGAATCTACGATTTTAAGGAAGTCCTTGAGATGTTGATTTGGATCTTCGGAACGAACTCCATGGAATGCACATCCGCTTTGCACCAACCGGATGGTGTCGGATCGCAAGGGAGACACATTGGATCCTTGGGTGAGCTCAATGGTGTTTCGGTAGCCTTGGTGGCTAGGTCGAGAGTACTCTCCTAGGGTTCGGGGCCTAAGAGGTTGGTTAGCTAGTGGTGGGTTTTGTTGGTGGTTTTGTTGTGGTGGGTTGATGGGTTCAAAGATGTTACCACCTTCCATGATGTCGGATGGTAAAGATTACGAACAAAAACACGAAGAAATGAGATAGACTAAAGAAAACCTAAAAATAAAAATAAAATCTTACTAGAAAGGAATCTAGCAAGTAGACCTAATAAAAAGAAATTCTAACCTAGACAATAACTATTTCCCCGGCAACGGCACCAAAAACTTGATGCGTGGGAATTGCACCAGGCTTTACCTCTCGAGGGATCTCGAGAAGCTTACAACCCCCACCAGGCAGTGTACCTGATCGTTGTAGTACAATATAGTGACAAGTACCGGGGGATTGATCGTTCAACTTGGGAATAGTGTCGCTAGGATTAGAAAACCTAAAGACTAGGTCTAGAGATGAGGGGTGATTTTTTTGTATTTTTATGTTTTATAAAAAGCAAATAAAATCTTGGTTTTTAGAGGAGTGGGCGGAATTAGTTGCTAATCAACTAACCCAATTACTAAGATGCAAGCAAAATAAAATAATAAAAATGAAAATAAACTAAATTAACTAGTGGTGTGAGCAATATATGGGAGAATTGTGTTTGCTTAGATTTCACTACTCCCTAGATATCTTTTACAGGTTAATTACTTGTTACAGTTGCGTGGATTACGGATTGTATTCCTTAATACCATTCATGGGGTGGCGTACTTACTTCCCCAATCCTATAAGCTCCTACTTCACTCCTATGTCGAGCCGGCTAAGAAGCTCCTAACACGAGATCACTAGAATTTGCTCATGCATTAAATACAATCATAAAAACCTAGTACACATTGGTTCATGTTTCTTAAGACGTTCAAGCAAGTTACACAATGGAGATCTGCCAGTTTTCTTAAGCCTAACATTGAAATCATTCATCCATTACAACTATAAACAAGCAATCAACCTATAATCAACATCTAGGTTTCATTACATCTAAGCAAACACATGAAAGATCTAGCCTAGCATGTTATAATCAAGACAAGCATAAAATATATTCAAACAACACATAGACATATTGAATGAATTGAAAGAGGACTTATCTTAATTGAACATGAAAGGTTTCAAGGGGTGAAAACCCTTGAAAATACTGTTACAAATGATCTAGGGTTTATTAGGTTTGACCCTAGTATTCTCCACACAAGTTCCTCTCTAATGAATGAAAAATAGAAAAGTATATATAGATTTTGTGAGGTGACGGCGTCAAGAGTAAATGTCTGACGCCGTCATCTCGCCGCCAATAAAGTTCTCGGACTGCCTAAATCTGGGTTTGACGCCGTCACGTGTAATCCATCTTCAGGCTGTCACCAAAATAACTCTTGACGCCCTACTCTTGATGCCTTCAGGTTTTCTCTGGGTCGTCATGCAATTTGCTCTTGACGCCGTCATCTTTCCCTTCTTGACGCCGTCAGGTACTGTTCCAGCATGGAAAATTAAGTCTTTGCCGTTTTCTTCACTTTTATGCTCCAAAAACGTCCAAAATGCTTCCTTTTCTAGAATTTACTCCCAAAGTACCTAAAATCACAAAAGGAACGATTTAGGGCAATATTTGATCAAATAAATTCAATTCCGGGCTTAAATGACCCCCTAAAAACGGTTCATTTTTCGCCTCATCAGCTAATACGTAATACTGCTAAATGTTAGTAATATATGTGGAATCAAGGACAAAAGAGAAACACACAACTTAGAATTTTTAGCTTTATGCTAACTTAACGGGATGAAATTCCTATAAAAGCTTGCTCATAGCATTTAATCTATGTTGTACCCTATTCTGATTTCCATCTTCTTTGTTTGCCATCTACTATTTGTCCATATATTTCTTTTTTTGTTAATCTCCCCCGCAAGTTTCATATATGGACTCCAATTCCAAATTTCCAAACCTTGAAAATGCAATTACAGTGACACAAAATGAACATCCGCTACTAGTAGATTTGCAGCCTTCTTATCCAGAGTAATCCGGACTATGTAGAATTTAGTGAAGACGAGAGGAGGATAGGGTTATAAAATGGGATTAACGAACTAAATGCAACCTTATGAGCAGTTGAGGGCCAATAACAATTAACTCAATATATGCCACGGACCGGGCTTTAATAGAAGGGACTCAGTTAAGTTAGTTGATTAGGTCTTATACCTAGCCAAAGTCTAGTCGAGTTAAAACCAATCCTAATTGTACGAGTTACTATGAACGAGGCATGTAATAATTATGTCAATTTAATTCATGCATCTATAATATTTTCAAGACGTTAAAACATGCACATGATGAAACTGATACATATCGATGCATCAAACCTGTACGTGTTTTTACATCAATATGCATCTATGGTCAGAACGTGTAGTATAGATCAAATGGCTACAATTGCTTATCACTCAGAACCTTCTGGTGGGAATAGATCAAATGGACATAATTACTCTTCTGGGAGCTTCCAATGGCCTTAAGCTAGCTTCCTTCTTGTCTATTTAAAGGTCCCCTGCACCATGGTGATAATCGTGTAGTATAGGAGTAGTATTTAGGTGATAAATTAGTTGTAATCTTAGGTTAAATTTATGTTTTCAAAGTATTGTTTCATGTAATCCTGCTTTAATGTAATCAACTTCAAGGTTTAATAAAATTGTTGTTTTAAATCCATTTATTGCAATTTGCTTTCAAGTATTTTCACAAGCTCTTTAATTTTTGTCTTACAAGCTCACTTAAGCTCTGCAAAGCTTTTGGTGAGTTTATCTTTGCATCTATTGTTCCATCTCAAAAATCAGAAAATTCCAAGGTATGATCTTTTTTTTTTTTTTTTTTGCATTTCTTATAAAAGTAGCTTAAACTCTGTCTCTTTGGCTTATTCTGGTTTGTTTTAGCTTATTTAATCTTGTCTTAGCTTAATCTCTGTTTGACTTGTGCTTTTTAAGCTTGCTGTCTTATTTCACTTTGATTCTGCCTCATTTTTGCATAATACGCTATTCTTAGTATAGGCTGTTGTTAGATGGTTGAATTAGTTCACATAGGTTTCTCATTAGATAATATAATCAGAATAGGCCTAAGTTTGGGGATTAGTAGCTTAAAATCATCATAAAGTAGTGTAAACAGGTAGTTATAGGGGTGTTTGGTTCAGGGTAGAGCTTAGGGATGGCAAAAGCACCCGAAACTGACGGGGACACCCGAAACCGGAACCGGATGGGTCGGGTTTGGGGCGCGGGTTTGGATATGGGTTCGGGTAGAAGTATTCTTTTTTTCCCGGGTACGGGTTTGGCTGCGGTTTCTGATAATACCCGCCAGTTTAACCGTACCCGTTTACCCGAGTTTATACCCGCCTATTTTATATAAACTATAAAGCCCAAGCCAAGTTGTGGACTCTTGACCCTTTACAAAATTTGTGTCCACACCTTATAATAGCCTATATGAGTATATTTTGGTAATTACAAAAAGTTAAACAAATACTTACACCAAGTCTTGACGCTTGTGTTCTCACACACATTAACTCATCTTTTTTTGTTCAAAAAAAAATTGTACTTTTATGAGACTTGGATTAAGATCTCTATGATCAAATACTCACGCCTCTTTAGATTTTGTAATGCATTACTTAAGAATTAAGATCTCTATTATCAAAGACATTTGAATTTTGTATTTTTTCTTGGAATTATGATCATGATTGGTTCGAAATGTTAAATCGTATGATATGATATTGAAGACGTTTTATTTTAGTTATAAAAACTTTGAATATTAGGGTATTTTGATTTGTTTTCGGTGGAGTTTTTTAACTTGATACTCGCAATTTTATCCAGCAAAGATTCAATCGGGGATAATCGATACCCACGAATAAAACCGAAAAACCGATGGATAATACTAAACGGGTACCCATCGGGTTTTGGGGCGGGTTTGGGTATAGATATCATAAACGGGTATGGGTACGGGTTCACTAAAACCCGACCCGTTGCCATCCCCACAGCTTAGTGTTTTTGTTGTTTTATTGTTGTTTTATTTGCACAAACAGACTCCTTTAGGCATAGGTAGGTTAAGTCAGTCATAAAACTGGTGGTTATATAACAAAAAGTCAACATCTTCTTGAATATGCATTTCTATGTTCATTTATGTTTCTATCAAATTGTCACTTTGCAACCTGGTAGAATTAAGGTTGATGTAGGGTTAACAAGTGTTAAAATAGCCTAATAGTACTTGTAGGTTAATAATTAATTATTAGAAATCCATTCTAGTCAAACTTAGGTGGTGATCATATAGTCAAAATTCTGTTTAAAAGAAGCTTAAACTGATCTGATGTAGGGTGCATTTAGGGTATCAATAGGCTTCTAAATTACTCAATATTTCATTTAGAGGTAGTTCATAGTGTAAACTTCATGTATGCTCAAGACCAACCAATTCCAATAACATTTGCTGGTTTGAATTTGAAATGATGGTCAACCTGTTCTTGAAAATATAATGCAGACATGTTCTATGGTCATCTGATGTGGGGTCAAATTAGGGTAGCAATTGATAGCAACTTTTGGGGCTTTTTAGTTTGGAAGTAGTCACTAGTATGGGCTTTAATAAGTTGCTTTTGGTTTGGCCTAATTAGCTTTCCCCTAGATTTTATTAGTGCTTAAAGAAGGGTCCTTAGGCTTAACTTTCTCTTTCAAACATCCAACTGCCAACTGCTTATTTAGCTTATCATAGGTGTTTCTCCTGTTGATTTAAGTTTTTCTGTGGTTAAATAAGTTGTTAGGACCTATTGTGAGCTTTTGGTACTTATTGGCTGAAAACTGCTTATCATTGAGTGCTTATTTAAGCTGATATTGGCCTTCCTAGCTTATTCTGTGAGCTTATTTAGAATTTTCAAGTTGCATTGTGATTATTTAAGTTATTTAAACCTGTCTTAAGCTTTTGGTGCAATTTGGTGTAGAAGTGCTTATTTAAACTGCTTATTTGCCCAATTCAGTTTATTAGTGGGCTTATCTAACCTTTTATATTTTTCCTAGGCTTAGTATAATATTTTAGATTTTCCATAAAATTTCCATATTTTTATAAGCTTATTTATTACTTTTCTTAATTAATATTAGTTTTTAAGTCTTTTTAAATCATTTTAAATTCATAAAAATTAAATAAAAATCCAAAAAATTAGTTTTCTATTTTAAAAATAGTTTTTAGTTATTTTAGAAATCTCAAAAGTAGAATTTCATTTTTCTAAGTTAATTTCATATTTAATTGCATTTTTAATATATATTAAATAATTAAAAATAGTTGTTAATTCATAAAAATTAATTAAAAAGCCAAAAAAATACATTTTCAGTTTTAAAATTAGTTTTAGGATATTTTAGATTTTTCAAAATTAGATTTGCATTTTTCTTATTTAATTTCACTTTTATTTGTATTTTTAGTACTTTTAATTAGTAAAAATAGTTTTTAATTAATAATAATTAAATAAAAAGTCAAAAAAATATTTTTCTTTTTCTCAGAATTTTCTTTTGTCATTTAGAACTTAGGAAAATCATTTTCATACCAATAAGGTTACTAATACTTTAAATTCACTTAATTGAATGCATAATGAAGTTTGGAACAAAATTGAAACCATGATCACTTAATTGACGCGTCAACACACGTTCATATAATCTATATATGCATCTGACGATATCTATCGAACAATATATATTGATATGTCACGTTCTTACGATGCATCTCGTCATATCGACGCATCTAAACCTCTAAATTTAAGCAATTACGGGATTAAGTGATGCACGAGATCGGTTTTGGATCATAACCGATTCAAAAAATCGATTTTGGACAACGACCATCATACATCTAAATATTTTCCTTAAGTTTGAACAAACCATGCATCTAAACATTCGTGCCCGTTAACTTTGAACGAATAATTAATGCATGCATGACTTATTAAATGATTTAAAGTAGGTATAGAAACCTCTTATCTTGTTTGAACAAATAATGGATTTTTCAAACGAAAGAGTATATATTTCTCTTTTGTCCTTTAATTAGCTTTAACTTTAAATTTTTCTTTATCTTTATCTTTTTTAATATAAAGAAAATGTAAGATATACAAAAGCAATGCCTCATGTTTTTTGTTATTAAACAAGATTAATCTATCTAAGGTACATATATTTGAAATTCAAATTGCAAAGATATATGAAATATTTAAAACCAAAGAAGAAGATGATGGGTGAATCACCAGCATATATTAACGAACTTAGAGAACTAATTAAATACTTGATACTTCCACTGTGGTTTGCCTAATAATCACTCAAACAATATTAATATGTTATCATTTTCTTTATCTTATGGTAAGTTAAATAACACCGAGGCAACTTTTAGTTTTTTATGAGATTGAATTTTTGTACACACTTAAAAATAAAAGCTTAATTATTTTAAAGTTAAATATTATCTGCTAGTTGTATCAAGAAAGGCTCGCTACCAATTGGTTCTACCTCGGACTCGACACGAAAAGCTCGATACATTCATAAATAAGTTTTTACTTTTAGTGTATTTTTATACAAGCAAGTAAAAGCTCGACAATTACTCAAGTCGAGTATGTATAAGCTCGAGTTCAGCTCAATAAACATTTCAAGGTCACTTTCCGGGCTCGAGCAAGAGACTCGATAAAGTTCAACTCAAACAAGCTTGAGTTACTCGACAAAAGCTCGACTCGTTTACACCCCTAAATTCAAATACTTGATACTTAAACATACTGTACGGGCAAGTAGCTGAGCCTAGATGTATTATACAACACGAATAGAGTATGATAATCTTTTATATAATAAAACAAAACCCCTATTGGAATTTTCCATTTGAAAAAAATCAATTCATACCTTATTTAGTAATAATTGTATTTAAAAAAAAATTATTTTCTTATTAGGTAACATTTTATATTTATCCATAACAGACAAGTAGAAGATAAATACAAAAAATATAGATAAGATACAATTAATACAAGTAGAAGATAAATACAAAAAATATAGATAAGATGCAATTAATAATAGGATTAAAATTTTTAAATAATTATCTTTAATAATAAAAAACTATAATTAAGCATCATAAATCAAACAAAACAAAGATTAAATTATTTATTTTTTAATAAATAAAAATATATGATTAAAAAATTTTTAAAAAACCCGCGCGTGCGCGGGCATTATAACTAGTATCATTATACAACACGAATAGAGTATGATAATATCTTAAAACCAGTATTGACCATATTAACATCATATTATGTTATACATATAGTTTTATATAATCGAGTAAATGAAGCAAAAGAATCAATTAATTAGCTGCTCCGAGCTTAAGCGTCTATTGAAATGAAAATAAAATTGCGATGTATATTAATTTAAGATATTTTATTAAAATTAAGGAGTGAAAATCCATAATTGTTTGTGATAGCGCCCAGCGCAATCTGATTACAACCTAGAGGTCAACGGAACACATAAAAAACACATACATGAAATACATGTTAATGACATTATTTTATTATTTTTATAGAGAGCCTCCTACATCAACGGTGGAGAATCCTACATCAAGGTTCGATAAAATTTTCAAATACCTAAATTAGGTATACTTGTGATATGTCCGTTGCTTTCGGGAAACTGTCCACTAAACAAAGGCAATGTCAAACCCTTAAGTTGCAAGTCCCGTCCATACAAGACTTGTAACTTATGTTTTCATATTCCATTGCATAGAAGATAGTACGGGTAGGTACGTATGGAAAGGAAGTTTTAAGTAGTTCTAAAATAGAACATACTTGGCCAGGATCACGAACTTTTAATAATGAAGGTTTCATAAGAAAACTTTGATGAAAGTAGAGAAAGTTCAGCTTTTGTCGATGATGGGTTAGTTTGTCCTTTAGAAATCTCATATTTCTTGTTTGGAAATCGATAAATTGTGATGGGTTTTTGATGTCATATGAAATGATATTGATGATGTGATGGAATAATTCTAGAGACCATTGCGCAAAACACAATGTCTCGGAAGTAGGTTAGACCATTGTGTAATTCACAATGTCTAGGAAGTAGGTTAGACCATTGTGCAATTCACAATGTCTGGGAAGTAGGTTAAACCATTGTGTGACTCAGAACATTTGAGAAATGGTTAAGACCATTGAATAATACAATGTCTTGGAAAATAGGAAAGACCATTGCAATCAGTTACAATGTCTTGGACATAAAATGTTGGAGTAGGAACATGATTGGGAGAATGTGATTGTGTCGTAATGCCCTAGAATAGGCATACGCAGATATGTTTAGTCCATTGTTTAGATAAATGATTGAAAATAAACCGAGTTTATATATCAATATACTAATATGTTCATGTAGTATAAAATGCTTACGGGGAAATGCTCAATTATCTTTAGGGTACATATATTAATATGCAATTATGTTTGTGTAGCATAAAATGTCTACGGGGAAATGCTCAAAATGGGTATATATGAATATACTTATATGTTTGTGTAGCATAACATGCTTACTAAGTCCATAATCGTCTAGAGGATGGAAGACACGGAGAGCGGAAGGCTATAAAATGTTTTTGCTTGTGATTGTAGTTATAGTTTAGGTCTCACTTAGACCCGTTTCTCTATAACCATGGCTCTGGTACCAATCTGTAATACCCTCAATTCATGGATGCAGCGGAATTCAAACTGGGTGTTACTCGACGGCACAATAGTCACAATAATAGAAAACGAACTCTAATTGAGTCGTTTTTGAAAGATTTATCATTCAAATTATATAAATATCAGAGATTACAAAATGAGGTCCCAAATGGTTCCATGTTTACAATGTATAATAAATGAGTTTTTGAATGATAATAAAATTTATAGCCCTCTTGAGTATCCGTGCCCTTCCGTGCCATCCTTGATCGTCATGAACCTGAAATACATGCTTGAGAGGTCAACACAAAGGTTGAGTGATATTCATAGAGTTTGTTTAATGTTTGAGCACAATGTGTTGGTAGTAAATCGTTGAACACAATAATCGTAGTGTTTGTAGTTAAATCGTTTGAACACAGTAATCGTAGTGTTTGTAGTTAAATCGTTTGAACACAATAATCGTAGTGTTTGTAGTTAAATCGTTTGAACACAATATGTTGGTAGTGTGAGCTATAGACTCACACCAATGTTTGGAAAACAAAACAGGCAGGCTACGTTATTATACGCCCATAAAATGTATTATACACTAAGCTTATGACACTAAAACGTTAACGTGTACCAATATCGATCGGCAGATTTATCCCGGTAGGTACTTTGCCGTCATACCTAATGTCTCAAATATTAATGCATTTGTTTGAACTTAGTCAAAACAAATGGGATTCGTCAATCCCAATAGGCCTATTCACAATATTCGCGCTCACTTGCAAGTAACCCTCGCAAGTGATTAAATGGTTCATAATAAGGGATCTTGGTTTGGCAAGGATGTTACTTAGTGATAATAAAACATAGTCGAATAGCATACAGTAGAAAGCACTGTGTTTGAGTAGAAAAATAATAGCATGTATTCCCCCCAAGGGTTTGTAAAACAATTAAGTAATGGAAAGTGGGGCTATGAACTCACCTTGAGTTGGATGATGTATAATGAGAATGATGGATATGCCGTAAGAACTTCTACGAGCAACCTAGAATAATTGTTGTAACTTAGGTTTGGAATAATGTCTAAGGAAACATAAACACGCCAATATAGGTCTTGCACTTAGTCCATGATGTGGTATGATGTATAATGTAAGTCTTTGAAAGAAAAGATTCATGAAACATGTATGTTTTGTATATCGTTTACTACCGTTCGGGCCCACATAATTCAGAAGTCATGTTAGTAAGCGTTCGAGGAGCCAGGACACTTTAATTCGTAAATCCACAACTCATCTCGACGGCTTACATAATGAACTCCTCACATGAGGCTCCCTACTATTGTAGTAGTTGATAAAGTATATATATATATATATATATATATATATATATATATATATATATATATATATATATATATATATATATATATATATATATATATATATATATATATATATATATATATATATAAGTTTTGATCCGAAAAGTTACATGTCCGATATTTGAATAAACTTAGGAAAGTTTATTAGTACATGAAGATTGTTATTAGGGGTAGTTTCATAAGTCTTGTATGACCATTTTTCCTTGTAATATCACATGGTTCCTTTTTAAGTGAAGTAGATCCAAATTGCTTGTTCTAGTTCTCGCTAATTTCTTGTTTCATGTTTTCGCCTAAGTAAGCTTGTATGGTCGTTTCGTCATGGCCTAGCCATGACCTTTGGTCCTTGTTCCAAGGTCATGAGACACAACCTTGGCTCTAGCCATGGTGGTGGTCTTGATTATAGGTCATAAGACCTCTTGTTCCTTTTAAAGTATAACCATAATATAGTGACTTATATATATGTAAATAGCTGTTAAGAAACTGAGAAATATCTCACTCATAAAGCGTTTTCAAGGCTCGAGCTTCTTTGTACCTGAACGAAAACGTGATTCCGGACAACTTTCGTGTTTTAACTTTTTCATGAAACGGACCAGAAATGCCTCTTTTTGCGTGTTTAAAGTTTCTGTAACAGAAAGTTTTGGCAGTTTTGCCGGAAAGTTTTGGTAACTTCAAATCGCCATAACTTTTGACTCGTATACTCGTTTTAGGTGGTTCAAATTGCTACGGTTTCCTTGTTAGGTCCTCTACTACAATATGTAATAATCCAATATCATATTTTTACCATTTTGATCAGGTCTTACCAAGAAAATCACTAGTTTACTTGTTTTAATAACTTGTTTTAACAATCAATAACAATAACTTGTTTTGCTCACTTTTATACATCATGGACATGATAACAAGACAATATATAGCATGAATGATATGTAAATAGCATGAATATGATATTTAAGCAAGGAAGTGTATTAGAGTTTGCTTACAACTTGTGAAGAAACTAACTAGAACCAAGATCAAAACCAAGAATTACTACTTAATCTTTCAAATATTTTCCAACCATAGCCAAGCTTCCATATCAAAAACCCTATCTTATAATCCTTTGATAAACACTAATCTATCACAAAAACAAGCCTTAGTAAAAATCTTCACTAAGAACACTTGGAAATTTGATGAGTTTTTGTGGTGTTTTATGGTGATTTTATGGTTGAAAGGTGTTAAGGATCAACTAGGAACTATGGCTTGAACTTGTGATGGATTGAATGAGCAAGATCAATGATCAAAATGGTGTATTTTTACGATGTGGGTCGTTGGTATTGCCAAGCAGGGGAAGGGAAAGCTTAAATAAGGTCTTGAGGAGGTTACAAGCTTGACTTGTCAACCCTTGGTGAGCAAGCTTGGACACATGGATGGATCTTAAGGCCTCCTAGCATGAGATCATGCCACAAGTGTGAATCCCCCCCCTAGTGGCGGTTCACAAGCTTGGGGAGGAAGGTTTGGCTTTTTGATGATATTATCCAAGAAATCTTGATAGTTTTGGCTCCGTAAAATGCTAACCGTAAATGGTTAAGCCACGAAACGTAAAACCGGGTGTCGTAAAATTATGGAATTCGAAAGTATTGTTAAACATGTCCATAAGTTCCATAATAAAATATAAAATGAGTGGTAGGTTCCATTTGGGTGGTAAAACCCTGCTAAAACTGGAAACACGGGTCTAAAACGCGTAATACGTAAAATGTACGAATATTGCGTAAAATTGAGAAAAGTAAAATATTACTTTTATAATAGGTTATAAATGATTTAAAATGACTTATAATGTCTAGACTGGGCTCAATCTAGTGTCGGTTGGTATTAAATGTCTTTTAGACATCAAACCGTAAGCCTAAAAATCAAGGAATGACTTATAATGTCAAGGAATGATTTTTGGTCAATGGAGGAGGGAAAAATATGTTGACTTTTTCTAATAAGTTGAAAACTCAAATTGTCTTAGAAACGCGGTGCAGGTATAGGCTAAGGTTACGGCTGAGTAAAAACGCTTAAAACTGAAAATTCCAGTTTTTCACGGCCGAGGCTTATTTTGGTCATGTTTTTCTCAGTCATGATTTATTCTCAAATAAATCATGAGTGTGTCAAACATTTTTCTGATACGGGGAAAATTAACGCGACCGAATTTCGTTGTGCGTAGAATTTTTGAATGATGTTTTACCCTAAAACGTGTAATTCCGTGTAATTCTTTAATAACTTTCACGAAAATGAGCTTATGAATGTCAAACTTTTAATTTGCCATGGAAATGATTTATCACTTGAGCCCAAGAAATAAAAATCAAATTTCGGGAAAATTTTCGGGAAAAATGAATAGTAAAAGTGAATAGTGAAATTTTCCGGGAAAAGTAATTAACCTGAAATTGCGAATTGTTACAGTCTCTACCCCTTACGGGGAACTTCGTCCCGAAGTTCTATGTGTGTCATATGTTGGAGTGGTGTCGATGAAAAGGTGTGGTTACTTATGAGGACTAAAGTCTGGGATTACTAGTGATGCAGTTTGATTTGTCATTTCAGTGTATGGTGTAGGATGAGGCTTGCTTTTATGTAGGAAAGGTATGGTAATAGTCGAATATCAAAGGAAATTGATATAGCAGTCGAATATTAATAGGAATTGAGATAGTAATTGCAATCATAGCCTAGTAGGTAATCGGTTGTTGTACCTAGTGTTTATTGACTTCATACTTATGTTATTTCGGATACAAATAAGCCCACTTGTTTATAATTCTTTATTTACATAGAGAGACATCCCAAACAATGTAAATAGGGGGAATATAAACTTATGGTTCGGTGATTTACAATTTCTTTATTTAAATGAAAAGGCATCCCAATCCATTCAAATAATTATAAATCATACTACTTAAGAATTCCCAACCCAACATTCATACTTAGCCGGTGAGTTACAAGGTAGTGTATTACGAGATGATACTGGTGTTCCAAAAGTACAAGATGAATATTCAATCTTGTAAAGCTGATGAGGGTGCTTGTGATGTAACTATGGATGATTTGAGCTTTTAAAAGTGCATCAAGATCTGTTAATGAGCTTGTGTTTGTAACGGTTGTGAAGATAATGATGTGATATGTTGATGAACAAAAGTGTGTAGTGTATGCTTAACATTAATACTCTTAGGTATAGATGTTGAGTTTGCTTTAAAAATCTTAAGAGATTTTAAAGGTTTATGATGGAATGGTATCCTTAGAACCTAAACAGGATAGTACTTCTACAGGATGAAGAGAATAATTGATAACTATCCCAAGATAGTAGTTCGGATTATCTCATAAATGAAAACTTTCAAGAATGAAGTTAGGTAGTACAAATAAAGTGCTAAGATTTCGCTGAGTGGTAAGGCACTATCGTGTCTCTAGATTGTTTTTAATGTATTCTGGTGGTTTATCGTGTTCATGTAGGAAATCAATCTGAACATAACCCTAGTACAACTACTCTCAGTATTTGAAAATTTTAAGTTGAATATAGTTAGTCAGACTATATTCCACTGTCCCTAGGTTAAATATAGGTGACTAGTCTATATTTAGCCAAGGTTCGATAAAATTTTCAAATACCTAAATTAGGTATACTTGTGATATGTCCGTTGCTTTCGGGAAACTGTCCACTAAACAAAGGCAATGTCAAACCCTTAAGTTGCAAGTCCCGTCCATACAAGACTTGTAACTTATGTTTTCATATTCCATTGCATAGAAGATAGTACGGGTAGGTACGTATGGAAAGGAAGTTTTAAGTAGTTCTAAAATAGAACATACTTGGCCAGGATCACGAACTTTTAATAATGAAGGTTTCATAAGAAAACTTTGATGAAAGTAGAGAAAGTTCAGCTTTTGTCGATGATGGGTTAGTTTGTCCTTTAGAAATCTCATATTTCTTGTTTGGAAATCGATAAATTGTGATGGGTTTTTGATGTCATATGAAATGATATTGATGATGTGATGGAATAATTCTAGAGACCATTGCGCAAAACACAATGTCTCGGAAGTAGGTCAGACCATTGTGTAATTCACAATGTCTAGGAAGTAGGTTAGACCATTGTGCAATTCACAATGTTTGGGAAGTAGGTTAAACCATTGTGTGACTCAGAACATTTGAGAAATGGTTAAGACCATTGAATAATACAATGTCTTGGAAAATAGGAAAGACCATTGCAATCAGTTACAATGTCTTGGACATAAAATGTTGGAGTAGGAACATGATTGGGAGAATGTGATTGTGTCGTAATGCCCTAGAATAGGCATACGCAGATATGTTTAGTCCATTGTTTAGATAAATGATTGAAAATAAACCGAGTTTATATATCAATATACTAATATGTTCATGTAGTATAAAATGCTTACGGGGAAATGCTCAATTATCTTTAGGGTACATATATTAATATGCAATTATGTTTGTGTAGCATAAAATGTCTACGGGGAAATGCTCAAAATAGGTATATATGAATATACTTATATGTTTGTGTAGCATAACATGCTTACTAAGTCCATAATCGTCTAGAGGATGGAAGACACGGAGAGCGGAAGGCTATAAAATGTTTTTGCTTGTGATTGTAGTTATAGTTTAGGTCTCACTTAGACCCGTTTCTCTATAACCATGGCTCTGGTACCAATCTGTAACACCCCCAATTCATGGATGCAGCGGAATTCAAACTGGGTGTTACTCGACGGCACAATAGTCACAATAATAGAAAACGAACTCTAATTGAGTCGTTTTTGAAAGATTTATCATTCAAATTATATAAATATCAGAGATTACAAAATGAGGTCCCAAATGGTTCCATGTTTACAATGTATAATAAATGAGTTTTTGAATGATAATAAAATTTATAGCCCTCTTGAGTATCCGTGCCCTTCCGTGCCATCCTTGATCGTCATGAACCTGAAATACATGCTTGAGAGGTCAACACAAAGGTTGAGTGATATTCATAGAGTTTGTTTAATGTTTGAGCACAATGTGTTGGTAGTAAATCGTTGAACACAATAATCGTAGTGTTTGTAGTTAAATCGTTTGAACACAGTAATCGTAGTGTTTGTAGTTAAATCGTTTGAACACAATAATCGTAGTGTTTGTAGTTAAATCGTTTGAACACAATATGTTGGTAGTGTGAGCTATAGACTCACACCAATGTTTGGAAAACAAAACAGGCAGGCTACGTTATTATACGCCCATAAAATGTATTATACACTAAGCTTATGACACTAAAACGTTAACGTGTACCAATATCGATCGGCAGATTTATCCCGGTAGGTACTTTGCCGTCATACCTAATGTCTCAAATATTAATGCATTTGTTTGAACTTAGTCAAAACAAATGGGATTCGTCAATCCCAATAGGCCTATTCACAATATTCGCGCTCACTTGCAAGTAACCCTCGCAAGTGATTAAATGGTTCATAATAAGGGATCTTGGTTTGGCAAGGATGTTACTTAGTGATAATAAAACATAGTCGAATAGCATACAGTAGAAAGCACTGTGTTTGAGTAGAAAAATAATAGCATGTATTCCCCCCAAGGGTTTGTAAAACAATTAAGTAATGGAAAGTGGGGCTATGAACTCACCTTGAGTTGGATGATGTATAATGAGAATGATGGATATGCCGTAAGAACTTCTACGAGCAACCTAGAATAATTGTTGTAACTTAGGTTTGGAATAATGTCTAAGGAAACATAAACACGCCAATATAGGTCTTGCACTTAGTCCATGATGTGGTATGATGTATAATGTAAGTCTTTGAAAGAAAAGATTCATGAAACATGTATGTTTTGTATATCGTTTACTACCGTTCGGGCCGACATAATTCAGAAGTCATGTTAGTAAGCGTTCGAGGAGCCAGGACACTTTAATTCGTAAATCCACAACTCATCTCGACGGCTTACATAATGAACTCCTCACATGAGGCTCCCTACTATTGTAGTAGTTGATAAAGTATATATATATATATATATATATATATATATATATATATATATATATATATATATATATATATAAGTTTTGATCCGAAAAGTTACATGTCCGATATTTGAATAAACTTAGGAAAGTTTATTAGTACATGAAGATTGTTATTAGGGGTAGTTTCATAAGTCTTGTATGACCATTTTTCCTTGTAATATCACATGGTTCCTTTTTAAGTGAAGTAGATCCAAATTGCTTGTTCTAGTTCTCGCTAATTTCTTGTTTCATGTTTTCGCCTAAGTAAGCTTGTATGGTCGTTTCGTCATGGCCTAGCCATGACCTTTGGTCCTTGTTCCAAGGTCATGAGACACAACCTTGGCTCTAGCCATGGTGGTGGTCTTGATTATAGGTCATAAGACCTCTTGTTCCTTTTAAAGTATAACCATAATATAGTGACTTATATATATGTAAATAGCTGTTAAGAAACTGAGAAATATCTCACTCATAAAGCGTTTTCAAGGCTCGAGCTTCTTTGTACCTGAACGAAAACGTGATTCCGGACAACTTTCGTGTTTTAACTTTTTCATGAAACGGACCAGAAATGCCTCTTTTTGCGTGTTTAAAGTTTCTGTAACAGAAAGTTTTGGCAGTTTTGCCGGAAAGTTTTGGTAACTTCAAATCGCCATAACTTTTGACTCGTATACTCGTTTTAGGTGGTTCAAATTGCTACGGTTTCCTTGTTAGGTCCTCTACTACAATATGTAATAATCCAATATCATATTTTTACCATTTTGATCAGGTCTTACCAAGAAAATCACTAGTTTACTTGTTTTAATAACTTGTTTTAACAATCAATAACAATAACTTGTTTTGCTCACTTTTATACATCATGGACATGATAACAAGACAATATATAGCATGAATGATATGTAAATAGCATGAATATGATATTTAAGCAAGGAAGTGTATTAGAGTTTGCTTACAACTTGTGAAGAAACTAACTAGAACCAAGATCAAAACCAAGAATTACTACTTAATCTTTCAAATATTTTCCAACCATAGCCAAGCTTCCATATCAAAAACCCTATCTTATAATCCTTTGATAAACACTAATCTATCACAAAAACAAGCCTTAGTAAAAATCTTCACTAAGAACACTTGGAAATTTGATGAGTTTTTGTGGTGTTTTATGGTGATTTTATGGTTGAAAGGTGTTAAGGATCAACTAGGAACTATGGCTTGAACTTGTGATGGATTGAATGAGCAAGATCAATGATCAAAATGGTGTATTTTTACGATGTGGGTCGTTGGTATTGCCAAGCAGGGGAAGGGAAAGCTTAAATAAGGTCTTGAGGAGGTTACAAGCTTGACTTGTCAACCCTTGGTGAGCAAGCTTGGACACATGGATGGATCTTAAGGCCTCCTAGCATGAGATCATGCCACAAGTGTGAATCCCCCCCTAGTGGCGGTTCACAAGCTTGGGGAGGAAGGTTTGGCTTTTTGATGATATTATCCAAGAAATCTTGATAGTTTTGGCTCCGTAAAATGCTAACCGTAAATGGTTAAGCCACGAAACGTAAAACCGGGTGTCGTAAAATTATGGAATTCGAAAGTATTGTTAAACATGTCCATAAGTTCCATAATAAAATATAAAATGAGTGGTAGGTTCCATTTGAGTGGTAAAACCCTGCTAAAACTGGAAACACGGGTCTAAAACGCGTAATACGTAAAATGTACGAATATTGCGTAAAATTGAGAAAAGTAAAATATTACTTTTCTAATAGGTTATAAATGATTTAAAATGACTTATAATGTCTAGACTGGGCTCAATCTAGTGTCGGTTGGTATTAAATGTCTTTTAGACATCAAACCGTAAGCCTAAAAATCAAGGAATGACTTATAATGTCAAGGAATGATTTTTGGTCAATGGAGGAGGGAAAAATATGTTGACTTTTTCTAATAAGTTGAAAACTCAAATTGTCTTAGAAACGCGGTGCAGGTATAGGCTAAGGTTACGGCTGAGTAAAAACGCTTAAAACTGAAAATTCCAGTTTTTCACGGCCGAGGCTTATTTTGGTCATGTTTTTCTCAGTCATGATTTATTCTCAAATAAATCATGAGTGTGTCAAACATTTTTCTGATACGGGGAAAATTAACGCGACCGAATTTCGTTGTGCGTAGAATTTTTGAATGACGTTTTACCCTAAAACGTGTAATTCCGTGTAATTCTTTAATAACTTTCACGAAAATGAGCTTATGAATGTCAAACTTTTAATTTGCCATGGAAATGATTTATCACTTGAGCCCAAGAAATAAAAATCAAATTTCGGGAAAATTTTCGGGAAAAATGAATAGTAAAAGTGAATAGTGAAATTTTCCGGGAAAAGTAATTAACCTGAAATTGCGAATTGTTACAGTGTCCTTCATGCTACCTCCATATGACATACATCTTCTCTATAAACCTTTACTATATAGAGATGCTTTGATTCCAATAACAGTAACCATAAATATTTAGTGGAATCATGAAGTACGAATACGATCACAAAAGAAAGAAAACATAAAAGAATAAATCAGTAGCATATACAAACTCTTAAGACCAGGCGTAATAAGCCCTTCAAGACTTGGTCTTCGTCCGTGCTGGCAAAATAACGCAAGTGCTACCTTACTATACTCACACATGCAAGACGCGTCTTCGATCAAATAAGGCCACCGATGAATTTTTGCTGACTGGGATATAGAACCTGATCAATACCTCAAATCACAAAATTTAAATTATTAGTGCATGTAAATTGGTTTTTTGTTCCATAAATATCCAGTTATTTAAGTGACTAGTTTCAATGTTAGTAATATATGTGGAATAAAGTAAAAGCTAATACGTAATACTGCTAAATGTTAGTAATATATGTGGAATCAAGGACAAAAGAGAAACACACAACTTATAATTTTTAGCTTTATGCTAACTTAACGGGATGAAATTAATATAAAAGCTTGCTCAAAGCATTTAATCTATGTTGTACCCTATTCTGGTTTCCATCTTCTTTGTTTGCCATCTACTATTTGTCCATATATTTCTTTTTTTGTTAATCTCCCCCGCAAGTTTCATATATGGACTCCAATTCCAAATTTCCAAACCTTGAAAATGCAATTACAGTGACACAAAATGAACATCCGCTACTAGTAGATTTGCAGCCTTGTTATCCAGAGTAATCCGGACTATGTAGAATTTAGTGAAGACGAGAGGAGGATAGGGTTATAAAATGGGATTAACGAACTAAATGCAACCTTATGAGCAGTTGAGGGCCAATAACAATTAACTCAATATATGCCACGGACCGGGCTCTAATAGAAGGGACTCAGTTAAGTTAGTTGATTAGGTCTTATACCTAGCCAAAGTCTAGTCCAGTTAAAACCAATCCTAATTGTACGAGTTACTATGAACGAGGCATGTAATAATTATATCAATTTAATTCATGCATCTATAATCTTTTCAAGACGTTAAAACATGCACATGATGAAACTGATACATATCGACGCATCAAACCTGTACGTGTTTTTACATCAATATGCATCTATGGTCAGAACGTGTAGTATAGATCAAATGGCTACAATTGCTTATCACTCAGAACCTTCTGGTGGGAATAGATCAAATGGACATAATTACTCTTCTGGGAGCTTCCAATTGGCTTAAGCTAGCTTCCTTCTTGTCTATTTAAAGGTCCCCTGCACCATAGTGATAATCGTGTAGTATAGGAGTAGTATTTAGGTGATAAATTAGTTGTAATCTTAGGTTGAATTTATGTTTTCAAAGTATTGTTTCATGTAATCCTGCTTTAATGTAATCAACTTCAAGGTTTAATAAAATTGTTGTTTTAAATCCATTTATTGCAATTTGCTTTCAAGTATTTTCACAAGCTCTTTAATTTCTGTCTTACAAGCTCACTTAAGCTCTGCATAGCTTTTGGTGAGTTTATCTTTGCATCTATTGTTCCATCTCAAAAATCAGAAAATTCCAAGGTATGATCCTTCTTTTTTTTTTTTTTTTTTTTTTTTTTTTTTTTTTTTTTGCATTTCTTATAAAAGTAGCTTAAACTCTGTCTCTTTGGCTTATTCTGGTTTGTTTTAGCTTATTTAATCTTGTCTTAGCTTAATCTCTGTTTGACTTGTGCTTTTTAAGCTTGCTGTCTTATTTCACTTTGATTCTGCCTCATTTTTGCATAATACGCTATTCTTAGTATAGGCTGTTGTTAGATGGTTGAATTAGCTCACATAGGTTTCTCATTAGATAATATAACCAGAATAGGCCTAAGTTTGGGGATTAGTAGCTTAAATCACCATAAAGTAGTGTAAACAGGTAGTTATAGGGGTGTTTGGTTCAGGGTAGAGCTTAGGGATGGCAAAAGCACCCGAAACTGACGGGGACACCCGAAACCGGAACCGGATGGGTCGGGTTTGGGGCGCGGGTTTGCGGGTTTGGATAAGGGTTCGGGTAGAAGTATTCTTTTTTTCCCGGGTACGGGTTTGGCTACGGGTTCTGGTAATACCCGCCAGTTTAACCGTACCCGTATCCGCACCCGTTTACCCGAGTTTATACCCGCCTATTTTAGGTAAACTATAAAGCCCAAGCCAAGTTGTGGACTCTTGACCCTTTACAAAATTTGTGTCCACACCTTATAATAGCCTATATGAGTATATTTTGGTAATTACAAAAAGTTAAACAAATACTTATACCAAGTCTTGACGCTTGTGTTCTCACACACATTAACTGATCTTTTTTTGTTCAAAAAAAAATTGTACTTTTATGAGACTTGGATTAAGATCTCTATGATCAAATACTCACGCCTCTTTAGATTTTGTAATGCATTACTTAAGAATTAAGATCTCTATTATCAAAGACATTTGAATTTTATATTTTTTCTTGGAATTATGATCATGATTGGTTCGAAATGTTAAATCGTATGATATGATATTGAAGACGTTTTATTTTAGTTATAAAAACTTTGAATATTAGGGTATTTTGATTTGTTTTCGGTGGAGTTTTTTAACTTGATACTCGCAATTTTATCCAGCAAAGATTCAATCGGGGATAACCGATACCCGCGAATAAAACCGAAAAACCGATGGATAATACTAAACGGGTACCCATCAGGTTTTGGGGCGGGTTTGGGTATAGATATCATAAACGGGTATGGGTACGGGTTCACTAAAACCCGACCCAAACCCGACCCGTTGCCATCCCTAGTAGAGCTTAGTGTTTTTGTTGTTTTATTTGCACAAACAGACTCCTTTAGGCACAGGTAGGTTAAGTCAGTCATAAAACTGGTGGTTATATAACAAAAAGTCAACATCTTCTTGAATATGCATTTCTATGTTCATTTATGTTTCTATCAAACTGTCACTTTGCAACCTGGTAGAATTAAGGTTGATGTAGGGTTAACAAGTGTTAAAATAGCTTAATAGTACTTGTAGGTTAATAATTAATTATTAGAAATCCATTCTAGTCAAACTTAGGTGGTAATCATATAGTCAAAATTCTGTTTAAAAGAAGCTTAAACTGATCTGATGTAGGGTGCATTTAGGGTATCAATAGGCTTCTAAATTACTCAATATTTCATTTAGAGGTAGTTCATAGTGTAAACTTCATGTATGCTCAAGACCAACCAATTCCAATAACATTTGCTGGTTTGAATTTGAAATGATGGTCAACCTGTTCTTGAAAATATATGCAGACATGTTCTATGGTCATCTGATGTGGGGTCAAATTAGGGTAGCAATTGATAGCAACTTTTGGGGCTTTTTAGTTTGGAAGTAGTCACTAGTATAGGCTTTAATAAGTTGCTTTTGGTTTAGCCTAATTAGCTTTCCACTAGATTTTATTAGTGCTTAAAGAAGGGTCCTTAGGCTTAACTTTCTGTTTCAAACATCCAACTGCCAACTGCTTATTTAGCTTATCATAGGTGTTTTTCCTGTTGATTTAAGTTGTTCTGTGGTTAAATAAGTTGTTAGGACCTATTGTGAGCTTTTGGTACTTATTGGCTGAAAAACTGCTTATCATTAAGTGCATATTTAAGCTGATATTGGCCTTCCTAGCTTATTCTGTGAGCTTATTTAGAATTTTCAAGTTGCATTGTGATTATTTAAGTTAGTTAAACCTGTCTTAAGATTTTGGTGCAATTTGGTGTAGAAGTGCTTATTCTAAGTGCTTATTTGCCCAATTCAGCTTATTAGTGGGCTTATCTAGTCTTTTATATTTTTCCTAGGCTTAGTATAATATTTTAGATTTTCCATAAAATTTCCAGATTTTTATAAGTTTACTTAGTACTTTTCTTAATTAATATTAGTTTTTAAGTCTTTTTAAATCATTTTAAATTCATAAAAATTAAATAAAAATCCAAAAAAATTAGTTTTCTGTTTTAAAAATAGTTTTTAGTCATTTTAGAATTTTCAAAAGTAAAATTTCATTTTTCTAGGTTAATTTCATATTTAATTGCATTTTTAATATATATTAAATAATTAAAAATAGTTGTTAATTCATAAAAATTAATTAAAAGGCCAAAAAAAAAAAAAAAAAAAAATTCCAGTTTTAAAATTAGTTTTAGGATATTTTAGATTTTTCAAAATTAGATTTGCATTTTTCTCATTTAATTTCACTTTTATTTGTATTTTTAGTACTTTTTAATTAGTAAAAATAGTTTTTAATTAATAATAATTAAATAAAAAGTCAAAAAAATATTTTTCTTTTTTTCAGAATTTTCTTTTGTCATTTAGAACTTAGGAAAATCGTTTTCATACCCGTAAGGTTATTAATACTTTAAATTCACTTAATTGAATGCATAATGAAGTTTGGAACAAAATTGAAACCATGATCACTTAATTGACGCGTCAACACACGTTCATATAATCTATATATGCATCTGACTATATATATCGAACAACATATATTGATATGTCACGTTCTTACGATGCATCTCGTCATATCGACGCATCTAAACCTCTAAACTTAAGTAATTACGGGATTGAGTGATGCACGAGATCGGTTTTGGATCATAACCGATTCAAAAAATCGATTTTGGACAACGACCATCATACATCTAAATATTTTCCTTAAGTTTGAACAAACCATGCATCTAAACATTCGTGCCCGTTAACTTTGAACGAATAATTAATGCATGCATGACTTATTAAAAGATTTAAAGTAGGTATATAAACCTCTTATCTTGTTTGAACAAATAATGGATTTTTCAAACGAAAGAGTATATATTTCTCTTTTGTCCTTTAATTAGCTTTAACTTTAAATTTTTCTTTATCTTTTCCTTTTTTAATATAAAGAAAATGTAAGATATACAAAAGCAATGCCTCGTGTTTTTTTGTTATTAAACAAGATTAATCTATCTAAGGTACATATATTTGAAATTCAAATTGCAAAGATATATGAAATATTTAAAACCAAAGAAGAAGATGATGGGTGAATCACTAGCATATTATTAACGAACTTAGAGAACTAATTAAATACTTGATACTTCCACTGTGGTTTGCCTAATAAGCACTCAAACCATATTAATATGTTCTCCTTTTCTTTATCTTATGGTAAGTTAAATAATACCGAGGCAACTTTTAGTTTTTTATGAGATTGAATTTTTATACACACTTAAAAATAAAAGCTTAATTATTTTAAAGTTAAATATTCTCTGCTAGTTGTATCAAGAAAGGCTCGCTACCAATTGGTTCTACCTCGGACTCGACACAAAAAGCTCGATACATTCATAAATAAGTTTTTACTTTTAGTGTATTTTTATACAAGCAAGTAAAAGCTCGACAATTACTCAAGTCGAGTATGTATAAGCTCGAGTTCAGCTCGATAAACAATTCAAGGTCACTTTCCGGGCTCGAGCAAGAGACTCGATAAAGTTCAACTCAAACAAGCTTGAGTTCCTCGACAAAAGCTCGACTCGTTTACACCCCTAAATTCAAATACTTGATACTTAAACATACTGTACGGGCAAGTAGCTGAGCCTAGATGTATTATACAACACGAATAGAGTATGATAATCTTTTATATAATAAAACAAAACCCCTATTGGAATTTTCCATTTGAAAAAAATCAATTCATACCTTATTTAGTAATAATTGTATTTAAAAAAAAATTATTTTCTTATTAGGTAACATTTTATATTTATCCATAACAGACAAGTAGAAGATAAATACAAAAAATATAGATAAGATACAATTAATACAAGTAGAAGATAAATACAAAAAATATAGATAAGATGCAATTAATAATAGGATTAAAATTTTTAAATAATTATCTTTAATAATAAAAAACTATAATTAAGCATCATAAATCAAACAAAACAAAGATTAAATTATTTATTTTTTAATAAATAAAAATATATGATTAAAAAATTTTTAAAAAACCCGCGCGTGCGCGGGCATTATAACTAGTATCATTATACAACACGAATAGAGTATGATAATATCTTAAAACCAGTATTGACCATATTAACATCATATTATGTTATACATATAGTTTTATATAATCGAGTAAATGAAGCAAAAGAATCAATTAATTAGCTGCTCCGAGCTTAAGCGTCTATTGAAATGAAAATAAAATTGCGATGTATATTAATTTAAGATATTTTATTAAAATTAAGGAGTGAAAATCCATAATTGTTTGTGATAGCGCCCAGCGCAATCTGATTACAACCTAGAGGTCAACGGAACACATAAAAAACACATACATGAAATACATGTTAATGACATTATTTTATTATTTTTATAGAGAGCCTCCTACATCAACGGTGGAGAATCATACAGGATTGAAAATATTAACTAATTCACATTCATCAAAAGCACGTGTAAAAAAACATACCGAAAATCTTAAAAGTGATTCAATTATTTCTCAATGGACCATCATCATTTTTTTGGATTGAAACAATCTTATCCTTTATTTTAGAGTAATTTGCATTGGTCCCTCCAGTTTGGCCAAATTGCATGTTTGATCTCTATCCTTTCGTAAGTGCTGGAATAGTCCCTACTTTGGTCCCTATCCTTAGTTTCGTATTCAAAATAGAAGTTGTAGGACTTGATCCCAGTATAGATTCCGTCATCCTTGAGAGTGGTAACCCTTTCACCTGTGGTAAGAAGATCACGTTGAGTGTAGGAGAAAGGCACATCGCAATTAGCCTTTGTACACATGAGCGTCACTTTAATTGTTTTCAATGGTGGCACCACAACAGTGTAACTTGACTCTCTGGTATGCTCTGTTGTCTTTGAAACTCCCCACTCATACGAATAACCAACTTGTTTAGACACTTGGACCTGCCCACTTGCAATACACGGAATAATGTCTGTAGTGAATGTTACGCTAACACCAGACGTGATTGATACACTGTTAGTCCAATGAGTATAACATGATATTAGTCATTAGAGGTTTGTAGTTACAGTTATATACTTACTAGTTGTGATTAGTTGAATTTCAACTCTAAAATTGTACTTGCGTATACCATGTTTGATCATATGCCTAACTCAAGTCTTGTGTTGATGATACTCACAACAGTGACTGCTATCTCCATTGATAAGGCGTCTGGGAGGATTACTAAACTCAGGAGGTCCTTTTCCAGCTTTAGGGATTATGATGCAATGGGCCCGCAGACCACATTCAGTGTCCCGATGGGGAGCGGCATTGTGTTACTCTTCATTAAACTGAGGTTATCAATAACAGGTATTTTTTCAAACAATAAACAAAAACATTTACACCTTATACGTTTCAGGGTTCCAAAGGAAATGGTGCATTTATATATATGATACGCGTATTTTACAGCTTTATATATTCTTACTGCTTTATATATACGATACTTAAATGTTTCAGGAATACTATCAATGTTTTTTTAGTTCTGCAAAAGAGGTTTTCTAAATCTAAGAAAAGACCAGAAGATTGATTACTTGAAAGATAACCTTCAACAATCGTTTGTTAAGGAACATCGAGCAATAAAGGTAAGATTTTGTATAATCAAATTAAAACTTAGCGTATGAGTCTAAAGGTTGTTTTTTATATCGATTGTAGAGAGAATATGAGGAATATAAAGTCAGGGTAAATGCATTATTAGCAAAAGGTCGGAATACACCAGGAAATAACCCAAGAGACCATCCTGGCATGATACAGATAAATTATCAATTTACCCTTTCCTATGTCAAATGAATTATCTGCTAACTGCTTTTTAGTTGCTTACATAATCTGATTGGTGGCTTTGTCGCTTAGATAAGGACTTTTAATTTTTAAACACCCACACCCCTTACATAAGCAAACCCACAAAGATGCGATAAATAGAGCTGTCAATAAGATTTCTCATTCGGTTGTGACTTGCTGACTTGCTGTCAATATAAATGCACCATTTGCTTTTGAACCCTGAAACATTTTATTTTTTTTAATAAAAGTGAACCCTGAAACATTTAAGTATTTCCACAACCAACTAATTTAAAATGCCAGTATAGGACCTTTATGTGTTCACACGTTTTTGGTTAAATTACTTTGACTGAATAAGCAATTTCCAGGAGGATGTATTGGGTTGCTTATTCCTTTTTTTTTTTTTTTTAATCATATCTTTCTTTATCATTGACCAAAAGACCATATATGAGTGGCTTATCTTTCATTTTCATCGACCAAAAAGATGCTTTTGTTTCTCAACATCGCTGCAGCAGCTGGCCGGAACTAGTTTGTTTCTTCTCATAAACTCTTTCAACCATATCAGTTTCATCATAATTTACACCTTATGTAAATAATTTCCCGCGGTCATGCATCGAGTGGAAAAAAGCTCTGTCATATAGTACACGAAGTATCGTCGTGTTGGCTACTTGGCTAATGTGATTGTGAACATATAGGCTAATACTCTATTTGCGTCTTGTACATTTACTATTGTCTAGGTTACTCTATTTATAATGTAGGTAAATGAATGATTTTTAATTTTATCTATAGCCAATAGTTGACCTGTTCATTTATTTGATTGTGCATGTTAATTTGACACCGCGCATGCTGCTGCAAGGTAACTTCTTTTATACTCTTTTCTTACCATGGACCATCATGCAGATCATCCATATTATCTTGATATATATCTTTTATTGTAGTGCGTATCTTCATGGTTTTTAAAAACAAAAGTAGTTCATGTACAATGATGAATATAATAACCTGAATTGACCCATTCATCAGTAAAGAGGTCAAAATTGCAATATCTAAACATTTGGTTGTAGCTCAAATGTTGGGTTTGATTGGTGTTTATTTATTGACAGTTATGAAAACCTGAAGCCAACAATCTCTCCAACCCCGACACCAAATGGATACAAAAAGACACCATCTTATCCATCTGCAACAAGAAGCTACTATAGCCGTTGATACTATTACAAAGATTGAAGATGGAAGTTGTCAAGCAGGATTTTCCAGATTGGTACATCCACCAGGTCACGGTACTATGTGTAAGTTTACCACAGTTCTTATCTTCCTTTTGATTCTACTTTCTTTTGGTGAACAATGATTTTTCTACCAGGACTAATAAATAGTAAATAACTTTATCCAATTTATCTCTCAACAAGAAACAGATTATTATGATGACATGGCAGATGCCGTGTACATAATGTAAATTTTTTAATTCAAGGTACTTTGACGTGGTAACCAGTCAAAAAGATGTAACACCTGATGTGTTAACATTTCAACTTTTAAAACAAAATGTAGGATCCTGAAAGCTTACAGCTCGAGCAATATGTTTTTATGTCAATTATTCTAGACGGGTCGAAACAGCCCCGAATGACCCGTTTGGGTTTAGTTATGCGATGTTAACTCTAATTCCAAGAATATATGCATTATGACCCGAAAGAAGGGTGTAGACGTCCTAAGTGGATGACATGTGTTATTATGTCATGACATGCTCCAAAAGGGAGCCTAGATGTCCTAAGTGGACGACCAAGCCTTTATTAGCATCTCATCTTGTAAAATGGGACTTAGACATCCTATGTGGATGACTATTGTGTATGAGCAGCTCAAAGTCATGGAATATATGACTTAGACGTCCAAAGTGGACGACTAGAACATTTTTAGCTATATGAACCTACATGGGTTCATAGCGTCCTAAGTGGACGGCTAGTGCAAGGCTAATAGCAAGCATCCTCAGATTTACAAAGCAACACTAGTATTATGCTTTTATATGTTATCTCACTGAGCGCTGTTCTTATGTTGCTTAGCTGTACTTGTTATAGGTGAAGCTAGTGGTAGTGCTACGAAGGGTACGAAGACCGAGAACTAGACCTCGGTGGGATGCTTGTGTAATGAGCCTTTTCCCTACATGCTCTTTTACCAAGAAACACCCTAGGACGTCATGTTTTGGTTTGTAATTATGTAAACACAGATTTAGTTAATAACTTGATGGTTATGGTTGTGTTCAAAGATCAAAAGGGTGTTTGGCATAGTGCTAGGAAATAACCCGAGAGACCATCCTCGCATGATACAGGTAAATTATCAATTTACCCTTTCCTACGCCAAATGAATTATCTGCTAATTGCTTATTAGTCATCCAAAAGGTCAAATTAGCCTTTTAAAAGTCATCCGAGATGCTTATCTGCTAACTGCTTTTTAGTTGCTTATATAATCTGATTGATGGCTTAGATAAGGACTTTTAAACCCACAAAGATGCTATAAATAGACTTGTCAATAAGATTTCTCATTGGGTTGTGATTTTTTCAGTTTTTGTATTTTGATCAGGATGGAAATGGTCGTCTGAATCTTGCTCTGCAAGGATGGCTACATACTAGCGTAACGTTGGTGAGTTTCAAGAAGTACTAAAAGCGATGAAACTGACACTTTGTTTTCAGGTAGCAGTCTATAGCATTTATGTTCCTTTGCAAAAAGGAAAAACTTAACTTGATTTTTTATGATAGATTTCTTATTAATCAGTTTATCTGAGATGCAATTTTGACAAATGGTTCCGATTTTGTACATTTAGAAGTCTGCCTATAAAGGGACCGTTTAAGTGAGTTAAACGGGTTAAATGTAGTTTGTCGTTAATTAATTTAGACACAGGCTTATTAAAGTAAGTTACTCTAATATTAGTTTCTATTCTCGCATATTGATTACCAATTCAGTGGGATTGAAGACTATGAAAAGGAGTCCGTTTTTCTTACTGGCTACGAAGATTCAGAAGATGATAGCCACTATGAGACTGAATATGGTGAGTTGAGCTTCGACTACCACATGAATGACCCAAACGTTGAAGTTTCTACCTTAGAAAACTCAATGGAGGTAATTTTCCAATATCTTTTGGTTTCTGTGGTTTTATGTTACAGTATTTCGTTCCCTTTTTTTGTACTAATTTTCTACAGTTAGACAATGCAGGCGTCACTTTTCTGAAGTCGGAAGTTGGAGGGCTGAAGCATGACTTGCAGCACGCGAGGTATTTGTGTAAACAACTCTAGAGTCAGCTTTCTAATTTTTAACCTGCCTTTCTTGAACTGTGATAAACCATCTTTTTTAAAGTCGTGGGTCTGTAGCGCCTATGTCCTCGGATAAATTAGCGCACCCTGTGGAAGAAAAAAATAAGGATTTTAAGGAGGTATAGAAACCTCTTATCATGTTTGAACAAATAATGGATTTTTCAAAAGAATGAGTATATATTTCTCTTTTGTCCTTTAATTAGCTTTAGCTTTAACTTTAATTTTTTCTTTTTCTAATATAAAGAAAATGTAAGATTACAAAAGCAATGCCCTATGTTTTTTGTTATTAAACATTTAAACAAGACTGAGCTATCTCATGTCATATTTTTGAAACTGCAAAGATACTTGATACTTCCATTGTGGGTTGCCTAATAAGCACTCAAAGCATATTAATATGTTCTCCTTTTCTTTATCCTATGGTAAGTTAAATAACATCAAGGCAACTTTTAGTTTTTTATGAGATTGAATTTTTGTACACACTTAAAAATAAATGCTTAACTATTTTAAAGTTAAATATTCTCTACAAGTTGTATCAAGAAAGGCTCGATACCAGTTGGTTCTACCTCGAACTCGACACGAAAAGCTCGATACATCCATGAATAAGTATTTACTTTTAGTGTATTTATATACAAGCATGTAAAAGCTCGAAAACTTGACAATTACTCAAGCCGAGTATGTATAAGCTCGAGTTCGACTCGACAAACATTTCGAGCTCACTTTTCTGGGCTCGAGCAAGAGACTCGATAAAGTTCGACTCAAACGAGCTCAAGTTACTCGACAAAAGCTCGACTCGTTTACACCCCTAAATTCCCTGCTTATTTTAATAGAGTGTCAGCTTGTAGTGTTCTATGCCACATTTCGTACTACTTATTTTTTTCTCTATTGATATTATTTTTTCTTATTCTGAAACATCTGACGAGCAATATTTTATGAATTACAACTAAAGTATACATATTCTTACCTTGTATATCTTATCGAATCTTTTCTTTTCTAAAAGGAAAAGTTAAATAAAGTAAAAGCTAATAGTAATATATGTGGAATAAAGTACAAAAGAGAAAGAATGCAATTCTTACCTTGAAGACCAAACTTAGAATTTGTAGCTTTATGCTAACTTAATAGCTATAAAAGCTTGCTCATATCATTTAATCTATATTGTACCCAATTCTGACTTCCATCTTCTTTGTTTGCCATCAACTATTTGTCCAAATATTTCATTTTTGTTAATCCACCCCACCAAGTTTCATACATGGATTCCATTTCCAAATTTCAAAACCATGAAAAAATAATTACAGCGGTGCAACATGAGCATCCGCTTCAACTCGTAGATTTGCAGCCTTGTTATCCAGACTATGTAGAATTTAGTGATGACGAGGAGGAGGATAGGGTTATAAGATGGGATTTCAATCATACATGTAATCAGTGTCACAAAGATATCAATGTGTACCATAGGTATTACTACAAGTGTACTGATTCATGTGATTATGCGCTCCACACACTGTGTGCAAAGCTTCCTGCTGCGCTAATAGTAAAATCCCATGATCCAAGTCATACGCTTACCCTTGAGACGTGGGGTAATCAGCATCGCTATCCCTATTGTAGTGTATGTGATAAATATGTGGGGCCTAATAACTTGTGTTATGGTTGTTCAATTTGTGTCCAGTCAAATATTAATAGTAATGTTGTCAGGGATAGTATGGTACATGTAAAATGCGCCATGATTGGAAGAGAAAATCATATCATCTATCATCCAAGTCACCCGCACCCACTACAGTCTGGTACATCAGAACCAATTATTTGTACTTGTGATGCTTGTGGGAAAGAACATAGGGGTATCTTCTATAATTGTACCACATGTTTTCACCACACCATCCATACAGATTGTGCATTCCTCCCCAGAAAGTTACACATTCAACATACTCACCCACTCATCATTTCTTATTCCTCCAAAGATATTACATATGGTAATAAATGCAGGATATGTCGTGAGGATTTCTATCCTAAATATCTTTGGAGTTATAAATGTGAAAGTTGCAGGTACTATGTGCATCTAAATTGTGCAACATCTCCCGGAGGTAATAAAAATACGTATAAATTTACTAAATATCTCATGTTTCCAATGATTGAGTGGAATTTTGTAATATTAACCCATTTTCAATATATCTGCAGGTATAGGCAAAACAATCAAAAATTATAAAGATGCTGATCATCCTAATCTTGTCAATCTCCCATTCCCCGATCACAAATACAGCATACTACAACACTGTCTTTCCAAAGAATTGGGATCTACAAGTGAAAGGAACCTGAAGTATAGCGGTCATCAGCATCAGCATGTGCTAAGTCTTGTAGGCACACAATCCAATGACAGTAAAGGTGCGTCCACCTCAAGCGGCGTTAGTTCATTATCTTGTCATGACCCAATGAAAAGGATTGAGCTATTATGCAACGGGTGCGTGAGACCAATCACGGATGTGCCCTTTTACAAATGCTCCAGCGAAGACCAAAGTTGCAACTTTGTACTTCATGAGTGGTGCACTCGTTTACCTCCTCAATTGCCAAATCACCCAGGTCACAAACACACTCTCACTTTCCTTACAAAAGTTCCGGAAAATATATTCGGCATTTTCGATTGTGAAATTTGCAAATTACTTTGCAACGGGTTCGCGTACGGGTGCACCAAATGTCATTACTACATTGATGTTAACTGTGCATTCATCCCCGATGAAATTACACATGAAGCTCACCCCAATCACATTCTTTCACGGTGCGAGGGAGAAATGAAGGAGCCATGCGTTGCAGACAGCGAACTTTATGGAAGTGATATTTATTTTAGTTGTCGATCTTGTCATTTTTATCTCCATTCTGGTTCTGCTTTATTCTTGCCTGGTATTATAAATCACAAGTTGGACAAGCACCCCATGAGGTTGACATACGGTCCGGTAGAGAACCATAAGAGTCAATACTTTTGTGAAGTTTGTGAGGAAGAGTTTAACCCAAATCTGTGGTTTTATCATTGCCATGTGTGTGCCTACTCTTTACATACTCGTTGTGCTCCGGTGATACTTAACTTTGAAGCAGCCTTTAACAATGGCAGAAGCCTTTATGAGTATTTGAATATTAAGTTTGGGGGAATTTATAATATCGAAGGTCACGAGCACTCTGTATCACTTGCTGTAGGGTCTGACAAAGATGGGGAATGCCAAGTATGTCATGTTGACGTGATAAAAGATTTAATCATAAAGTGTCAGAGTTGCAAGCTCGCAACGCATTACTATTGTTGTTAAGAGTTTGAATATGGATTAATGAAAAAAGCATTTCGAAGATATATGATTTTTATGATTTATATTTTCCATAAATCTATTCATATTTAAGCTTGTAAACAGGTCTTCAAAGTGTTTGCCGTAATGCCTGAAAGAAGTGTAGTAGCTTAATGATTGTATAGGAGTATAGGACTAAGCATTTATGTTGTATTCCTTTCTTATTACAATTGGTAGATAATATTTACCTATAACTAAATTAAGCTTTCTTTTTAAAATCAAACCTCATAAAAAACCAAAAGTCGCCTCGATGTTATTTAACTTAACATATGATAAAGAAAAGGAAAACATAAAAAACCAAAAGTTGCCTCGATATATGTTATTTAGTTCTCTGGGTTTGTTAATAATATGCTCGTGTTTTGCCCATCATCTTCTATTTTCATTTTAAATATTTCATATATATCTTTGCAGTTTCAAAAATATGTACCTGAGATAATTCAATATATCTTACTTAATAAGAAAAAATATTGATTGTATCGTGATAGCATTGATACAAATCACAAATTTTAATTGCAAGTGTACGTTAGGTGATTAGGTTGAGTATTAATCCGAAATAATTATCTTATAGTTCGATGAGATAGCATTCCAAGAAAGCCTCATGGAGTTGTATTCCTTTCTTGATATAATTACTAGAGAATATTTACCTTTAAATTATTTAAGCTTTCTTTTTAAAAGTGTACAGAAATCAAACCTCATAAAAAACCAAAAGTTATTTAACTTACCATATGATAAAGAAAAGGAGAACATAATACGCTTTGAGTGCTTATTAGGCCAACTATATATCAAGTATTTAGTTGTCTGAGTTTGTTAATAGTATGCTAGTGAGTCACTCATCATCTTCTATTTTGGCTTTAAATATTTCATATATCTATGAACCTGAGATAGCGCAATCTTGTTTGATAAGAAAAAATATTGATTGTATCGTTATAGCATTGCTGCAAATCACAAATTTTAATTGCAAGTGTACGTTAGGTGACTAGGTTAAGTATTAATCCGAAATAACTGTCTTTACTTCTATTTAGTCTTTTTGTATATCTCACAGTTTCTTTTTATTACAAAAGAAAAAGATAAAGTTAAAGTTTTAGCTTACAGGGAAATAATTAGGAAGTTTTAGCTTTTAGCTAACTTGACATTATCGATAAAGATATGTTGTATATCAAATCATATATTAATCTAAGCTGAGTAAAATGGTTATATTAAAAAAGATAATAAAGGAAATATAGCTAAAAGAATGTATTTCGGCTGGTATCATAGAGAGTTTTAACATACTTATTATCAATTAGTATAGTACTACCTATCTTTCACACAACCATAATATCTTCTAGGCATTACAAAAAGCACTTAGAATTGAAGACCTCTTTTAGGCATTACAACCCCGACCATATGTCAACTTCATGGGGTGCTTGTCCAACTTGTGAAGTGTAATACAAGGCAAGCATAAAGCACAAGCAGAATGTAGGTTAAAATCGCAAGATCGACAATTAAAATAAATTTCTTCATCAATGAAGTCAGCTGCATAATCATTCAAACATTGAATAGTTAGTAAAAAAAATAAAAAAATAAAAAACAATAAGGCTACCAATGAATTTATTATGCGGGTTGGGATGAAATCAAGACCTCGTATGTACTATATATGTAGTATAGACATCACTTTGGTCAAGAAAAAAACCCCACTTAATTATCTTCGGTATATTTGTCCAATTTTTAATAAAGTCGCATGGTCTAACGGTCACACACGTCTAAAATCGAATTTTCTATAAAGTGGGCATTTTTTGCATTTTCTCTTTTAACAATGTGTAACCTTGTACCATCCAAAGTTACATACCGAACAATGTTTTTGTCTTTTCCAAAATGAGTTTTCTAAAGTAAGTCAGTAAATAAATAAATGCATTTGATAATGTAAAGTTTGATTGTCCTGATTGCTAAACTTTTTTTTTTTTTTTTTTTTTTTTTTTTTTTTTTTTTTTTTTTTTTTAATATTCATTTTGCTTACTGTTATGTCAAATTTTATTTAATGACAGTTATTGATATATTTCAGTTTGAACTTTGAACAAATATCGCAAGAATTAAACAGTACGTATTCTCCTGTTTATTAATGCAAAAATAAAGAATTATACACCACAACATTTTTAAGAACTTTATTTTCTTATGTATTTTAACTTTAATTTGTGAGAAATTGAACCGTATAGAAGATTCACCGACTGTAAGCTGTTCAATCATGCATGCTAGCGAGTCCATCTAAACCAACGGAGCTGATTTACACGCAACTTGTCATACTTTATATGAAGTTGATCGATCTTTATTATTTCAACGTTAAACATAACAACTTGTTAAGTTGTGCAAATCAGCTATTTGAGCTTTACTATTTGCAAACAGTATGTGTTTACAAAGACATATAGACTATTGCATCCATGTTAACTGTCAATCAAGTACACTCAAATCCTTAGCTGATACATAAGTGAGTTCAAACAGAACAAGAAAACACTCGATACCATTGAGGCCTTGTTTATTTGTTAAATCGTTTTCAAGCAGCTTACTTAGAAACACCGAACATACTAAAATGATTATCTCAACGTCCAACTCCGTTATAGGAAATAGAATCACATATATACCTATATGATAAACACAGATGACAGATGAATTAAACTTTCTCAAAACTAATTATTTCAACTTAGTATTGCAATATACTTTTGACAATTTTTTAAAATTTAAAACTTTTTCTTGATGTAATGGAAAATACAAAATATGGACATAGTTTTGTAGATAAACTAACGTTGGCTACGAGTTAAATGTTTGATTTAATCTTATGTGCGTATGAGTCGATAGATGTTAGTCGTTGTGTATATATGAACAGAGGTTAAGAACAAGAACATATCAAGAGTAAGAATAATGGGTGGAAGTAATAAGCAAATCAGGTTGATTGTAATCGGTTTGATGCTTTCATTTTTAGGGTCCACTACTTCAAAAAAGCGTCATAGAGCCCTGTTAGAAAGGCTCATTAAGCCCGGTTTTACATAAGGGCTCAAGGGGGTAGGGACTTTATGTGCAAAGCAAATTGAGCTCAGTTTTAAAAGATTTTATATTAATGAAATTTATAATAGAGCCCTGTTTTCCATTAAGAAACATTGCTCTATCCGGGGGAAAAAAAATGTTGCTATGCCATATTTCCAGCTATAATGTCCAAAATTGAGGAGAAAAGAAGCCAAATCAACAATTTCTTCAGCTTTTGATCTCTCAAACAATTCCGAAATGCATCTGCAACAATGAATGGCATACTGAAAATTAATATTGATTTTAAGAAACAATCACAAGTAGTTAAGTATACCAGTAAACTGACAATGTAAAATGCTACTAGTATCTTTGTAGGATTCCTCACTCAGAAAATCAAGTTCTGCGATTTTAAGAAACAATAACAAGTACTTAAGTATATACCTTTAGTAAACTCAGAAGTTGCATAATTAAGTGTTATCTTTGTAAGATTCCTCGCTGAGGGAATCAGGCTCTAAGATAGCTTCGTCATCAAAAGCTTGTTTTGCCAAGTGGCAGGCCTAACACAAGTCAAAATAAAAACAAAAGATACACATGTTAGCACATTTTTGAATATAACTGTAAAAATATCGAGGCATAAAGAACTTAAAACATACCTTTCAGGAGAGTACATAATCTCGTAATAGAACATGAAGAAGTTCAAAGCCAAACCCAAACGAATGGGGTGGGTAGGAGATAAATCAGCTTCTGCTGTGGTGGAAGCCAACTGTAAACAGAACATATAACTGGTTAGTAAACTGAGAATGTAAAATTAACAACCAAGCTTGTAAAACTACTTTGTGCGAGCTTAATATTCTTTTTGTTTTTTATGCAAGTAGCCAACAAAAGAAGAGTTTATGCAACCATAAACATGGTAAAGACTAAAGTGGATCACCATAAAGCCAGATACATCATAGAATATCAGATATCATTATGAAAGCCTATTGACGTGGACTGTAGACGTGGACTGCTTTGTGCGAGCTTAATATTCGTTTTGTGTTGTATGCAAGTGGCCAACAAAAGAAGAGTTTATGCAACCATAAACATGGTAAAAGACTAAAGTGGATCACCATAAAGCCAGATACATCATAGAATAACAGATATCATTATGAAAGCCTATTGACGTGGACTGTAGATGTGTGCATAATTAATATTAAGATCTGATTACATTGTTAATATTGAGATCGGATCCAGGAATCTTAACCTAGGATAGCACAAATGATTATCATATTACTCCCAAATTACTTTAACTAGTTATACACGTGTCAAGGTGTCACCATCTAACAGGAAATCTTTGGTTTTGCATCTCGTGGGCAAGTCACATATATCATAAGCTACACAAAGCTCTAACATAAATCCACCCGTGTATAAAGAGCGTACTATTCACATTTACTCCAGAAAAACATATTCAGACGCAATAGTTCAAGGTCACGTATGATTGGTGGTCTTAAAGGTATATATCTGCAAAGTGCAAATGCAATGACCATATCAATTAACAAGCAAACAAACTACCTATATAGTTGTATTAGGAGTTCCATTATGTTTAAGTTACTAAAACTCGTTATCAAATGGCTAACCGCATGCGGGAATTGTGCAACCTGAGGTCCTTGAGCAGGGGGAAGCTGATTTGGTGAACCTAAAGTTGCCTACTTCTCGTCCTCACCCAATATAACAGTGGGAGGATGGAGTTGATCAGCATTTTGTCCACCAAAATAGAAGGCGCCAGCAAATCAGATGGGCCATCAGGAAAGTACTTTGGGTACAGTCTAAAACATCTATAGATAATGAACCGGGTGTAATACATGTTATTGATAAGATGCACCAGCATCTCCCGGTGGCATATGTGTGTGCCCAGCCTGATCAGATGGACTAGCAGCCACGACTGGTGATTTAACTTGGTTTACAACAAATCTCACAGTAGAGTTAATAGTAACTTTATCTTTTTGTTTTTGATAAGACTCGAAACCTTCAACTATCCTGACCCTGTTCTTAAGAAGAGATGATGGAGTAACTTCCTTCAAAATCTACAACTGAAACTAAAATTGCGACATATAACCAAATAAGTTGCATACCTTAGAGCTAAATGGAATCACTCCAATCATTAGACCCTTTCTATAAGCCTACAGGATTAATAAGTAAAACTAATTATATACCATACCTAAGTGATTCAATAACTTTCCCCACCTCCTAAGTCCTACCCGTTACCAATTTAACATTTATGATAGTAATTCAATAACTTTTCGTAGCTCCTACCCGTCACCAAGTTAAGATAGAAATTCAATAAGTTTCAATCTTTCATGGTTCCTACCCATCACCGATTTAGATAGACACATTCGCAACTTTTCACATATATTAAGATTGTACTTCAATAACTTTTCGTAGCTCCTACCCGTCACCGAGTTAAGATAGAAATTCAATAACAGGGCTCTATTAAAGGGGCTCTATTTCTAAATCTCTAGTAGTGATTGAACCTATCTATCGCCGTAGAGGTAAAATAACTACTTGTTGCTATGATGCCAACACGCCACTAGCAACTAACGACCATGGCTTTAAACTAATAAGTAATAACAATGCCTAATGCCTTGACCTCTGAACTAAGATTAATTACTAAGAATAAAATTATGAACAACGAGGATGCACAAGCAGTACAAAACTGTAAATTAAAATAAATACATACAGATGTTTGAGAACGATTATGATCATTGCGGTCACCCAAACACAGTCTCTTTTAACTTCTTTGCACCATCAACATCCATTTCTACAAGCTTTAGTAAAAACAACAAAGCACCCGCGTTTGGCATCTTTTTGCGACATTTCTTCGAATGAGTAAAAGACAATAGAATCGACACAGGGTACTTGTTATCAAAATTCGGTATAGAAGGATCTAATAACTGGACAACACTCACTATCCCTCTTTCTTCCTTCCGAAAAATCCTTTTGTTCCCCGAACAAATCAATATAACTGACAACGCTCTCACAGTCACTTGTTTCTCCTCAATCGCTTTCCCATCCAACATACTGATCAACGGTCCTAAACACCCCATAGCTCAACAATCCTAACCAAAAAACCCTCATTAACAATAAACTCTGCCACCCGTTCATCACACGCCAAATTCTTCAAAAACTCAAACACAACCTCCAAACTCCTAACACTATTTCCCAAATAAAAAAAACCCCTCAAACTCACAAAAACGCCACTCCTAACAACCATCACCTTAAAATCATCATCCTCCCTAACCAAATTACTCAAACAACCAAATCCATACTCCTGCACCAAACCATCTTAGACTTGACAACTCTTAACAAAACCTCAACCGCATCCTCCTCAACAAAAACACGCCACATTTCGCAAATTCGGCGACCCACACTCACACAGTTCCAACAACGAACCTACACCACCGCACGAACTACACAGCCTGGCTTTATCCTTAAACAACACACGCCACTCTCTTTGGCATAGCTACTACCTGATTCTAATAAACGTATCAAAGGATGCAATAACCTTCACCTATCAACACGTGTCTACTTGACTCAACTACCATTTCAAGCCGATAATGGGTATTTCCCGGATATAACTGGGTCTAACCGGGTCTTCAACAGAAATGACCGGGTCTTTACCGGATACAATAACAACAAACCTTCACCAACCAGTAACCTTGTTAATATGTGGAATCATTTGGGCTTGATATAACCGGGTCTAACCAGGTCTTGACCGGAAATGACCGGGTCTAACAGGGTCTTTGCTGCATACGACCGGGTCTTGGCAGGAAACGACCAGGTCTAACCGGAAAAGTACAATGCCTGTGGACAAATCAATGAACATAGTATCATAATACTGTAAGGTGTCTTGATGACTAAATAAAAGACAGCCACATGCTCGTATATCAAATAGCCCAAATTTAAAATACTAGTTCTAAACATTTCAAAAAAAATAAAAAATAAAATGGTTCCAAAAGTGGTGCCGCGCCTTACCAAAAGGCGCGACTTTTCACGCCTTTTCTCGGCTTAAGCCACGCCTAGATCAGCCGTCAAGGTCCATTTCGTGGCAGCGAAGCCACGCCTCGCGCCTTTGCGGCGCCTTGGCGCGCCTTTTAGAACACTGGTTGTAATTGTTGTAAGGGTTCAGGACAAAAAATAGCAACGAATTTTTTTTTTCAAAGTTTCTTTTTACTACGTGAACTATATAAAATATCATTAATGTGACAAACTTTTATCAAGTGTTTTAATATGCACATTTTTTATGTGTTGTCAAGGTAAAAATTAGTGACATGTGTCATTTCTCAGGTATGACAACAAATCAAAATGTGCATATTTGAACACTTTATAAAAGTCCGTTGTATTTAATAATACATTTTATAGTTCACGTATCAAGACGAGACTTTGAAAAAAATTCATTGCTATTTTGTGACATAAACCCTTGTTTGTAAATATTTTTTTTTACGAATGACTAGAAGTTTTTTAAGTCATTTGATAGATGATTTGGTGCTTTGAGCAAAACTCCCCTCAAACTATATATGATATTTTAAGCACACCAATTTTGACACAATTTCAAAATATTAGCGTTTTTTATGTTTGATATAAGTTTGAGTGGCCAAACTAAAACACTAATAAAATTTGGTTGTTATTAGATGACACAAGTAAATGCTACTTCGATTCAGAATAAATCAAAAGTGTCATAGACCAAAATAAAAGAAACATTGAGAGTAGTATACTTGTTATTTTTGGCAATGTTGCAAAAATCGTGAATCGGTCCCGAGGCGGTCGAGGGCCGTGTAGTCATTTTTGGCCGATTAATCGCCGATTCCAAGGTCCAAGGCCGATTAATCGGCCGATTACCTTGTAATTCGCTCCAAGGTCCAAGGCCATTCAGCTTGTAATCGCCGATTAATCGGCCTTGTAGGCCGATTTTTGCAACACTGATTTTTGGTAAAAATATTAATGCATTTGAAGCTTCTTGAGATAAATAATAAATATGAGAATGAAACATAAGAGTGTGTGTGGTTTGCTGGCTAAGAATGAAGTCTCATATGCGGTAGGTCTCGTGTTTGAGCCAGTAAACGTCATTAACTTTATTTATTTATTTATTTTATTGTTTGCTGCTTAATTTGTTAGGTTAAAGTCACGTGAGTCGATCGACCAATACATTAAAAACCATATTTCCTTAATGAAACGAAAATAATAAATTTTAACCGTTAACTTTATAATCTTATCGAATACTATATTAAGCGACACCAATTTTTTTTTTTTTTTTTTTTTTTTTTTTTTTTTTTTTTTTTTGAAAAGATTACACTAAAATAACGAGAAATGCGATAAAAAAAATTATTAATTGGTTCATAATAATTATTAGATGATGCTAGAACCACATAAGAAATCCACATAAAAAATTCACACGTTGACGTGTCAGTCAGTGATTGGCTTAATCAGAGAGAAGATAGAGAAACTATAGTAAAATCCACCAGTCAGTAATCATTGACCACGTCAGCATGTGGATTTCTTGTGTGGTTCTAGCATCCTCTAATTATTAACCCATTTATCATTTTTTTTGGATTGAAACAATCTTATCTTTTATTTTAGAGTAAATTGCATTGGTCCATGCAGTTTGGCCAAATTGCTTGTTTGGTCCCTATCCTTTCGTAAGTGCAGGAATAGTCCCTACTTTGGTCCCTATCCTTAGTTTCGGATTCAAAATAGAAGTTGTAGTAGTTGATCCCAGTATAGATTTGGTGAGTGCTTATTCACTCACCTTTTCTTGTCCAAATATAGACTAACCAATCCAAAAACTAACCCAAATTGCCAAAGAAAGTGTGTTTTTGTGATTGTGAATGTGCAGGTACGGATATTTAATAAAAGGAAGAAAAACAATGAAAAACCGGCAAAAATAAGCACGAGAGTGGAATAAGTGTTGAAAGTTAAAGCTGGGATTCAAAAGTCAAAATCAAAGCTCATAAAGTCAAAAGTGATCCTTCAAGTTTCAAAGATTGACAAATTTGATCCTTGGTTGAAGTTTCAAGAAATTTACAAGAATGGCCCTTGGATTAATTTTACAAAGTTGATCCTTGAAGAATTACATTTTGGCAAGATAAGTCCTTGGATTATTAATCCTAATTCCTAAGCCTACTAATAAATTAAATCTGCTACTAACCATAACCCAATATCCCAACACAAACAACAACAAGCCCAGTTACAATACTCCTAACCCAACCCACACCTTTTAGTTATAACCCGTATCCATAACCTCTCCCATATACCCGGTCAAAGAAACCACCCAAAACCAGTCAAAATAATAATAAAAATAAGGGTGCGTTTGGTATGCTGGGAGGAATGACAATAGGTATGAGTTTGATAGCACTCAACTATGAAAGTTTCATTCCCCACTCTCTAGCCATATATGGAGTATGAAAAATAATAAACTTTTATAGTAATAATTGTGGCCCAGACACCCTAAACAAACACCAACTATCACTTTCATAGTGATAGTTGATTCCCTGCCCCCTTCCAGAAATGGGTACCAAATGCACCCTAAACCGTACCCTTCCCTCCCAAGTTACAATTACTATTCACTCACCCTCACACATTTACCCTGCCCCCTTCCATAATTACCCGTACTTAAAAGTACTTCTAGAAGCCTCTGCCACATCTGACAAGAGGAATGACAAGCTGGCAATCCCACATTGGTGGATGAGACGTGGAAGGCTGATCCAAGGGCTATAATCAAAGATTAAATGATTGGGTGTAATCCAAGGGACAAGAGAAGAGATCCTGAAGCTTCTACAAGGACCTGAGATGCTCTCCTCAGCAGCTATATAAAGCCCCCTCACTCACTCAATAAAAGACTGTTAGTCATTAGGATTAGGAGTAGAGTATAATTTAGAGTAGCTTTATTGTTGCTGTAGCTTGTATTCAGCTTTTAATTCATGATGTTTCTTTAATTCTCAAGCATTTGTAACTCAGTTTTTAGCTTAAATAAAATTTTAGCTTTCCTCTTTATACTTCTGTCTCACATTTCCTTTAAACTAGTTACTGTTTTCAATCTCCTCATTTACTGTTTTATAAGCTCTCAATAAGCTTTCTTATAGCTTGTTGATAGCTTCAGCTTGTTTAAACTTGCTTTTATTCTTAAAAATCTAGCAGTTTCATTTCTTAAGGGGGTGTTTGGTTGAAGCCTATTTACCTCACCTTGGTCATAATTGTTCTTTGAATCAGTTTGCAGCAGCTCCTGTTTAATCCATTTAGTAGTTTAGAAGCTTGTTTTAGCATCTTTAACAAGTTCCTTAGCTGTTAAAATGTTTGTCAAAAGTTCATGTTTTAAAACTAATTTAGTCAGCCTAGATTTGAATCAGTAGATTAGAGGTGTTTTTGGCTGTTATTGTTGCTCATAAATGGTTTAGTTTGCATGTTTCTAAGTTCTGGATCCAAAAGTTTTTGGTCATACACCTGTTTTATCCATTTTAGACCCGTACTCCACTGTGCATCAGCAAACCTCTCTCAACAGTTAATTTTTAGTATTATTTGGTAATTGGAATTGCTTAAAGAGTGATTTTAGGTTTATTTTGGTTGCTTGTGTTCAAGTTTCAACAGTTATTTCTTAATTAGAAGCTAGCTTACTTGCTTATTTTTGGCCTCAAAAAGCACCCTCTAGGTCTGATTCGCAGCCCTGCACCACCAGCTGTCCCAATTCCTTCTACTTTAGCAGCTATAATATGCTTTCATAAGCTCAAATCAGTCTGAGATTTGGTTTTATATGATATTTGCTAGCTTATATTTTAGTTTTTATGCTTATTCTGCTAATTGGAGCTTGAGTGCTACAGTGCTAGTTTAGTTCTAGGGCTGCAATTCTGCCTCATTAGGCCTGATCATCCCCTGCACCCTCAGCAGCCCCCTTTTAGTTTTATGATTTTTTCATGCTTATCTGCTTATTTAGACCACTTATTTGGTTTAGGACTGCTCACCTCAATTCCCTTTAGGTACCTTAGTCTATTTCCTCACTAGGTTAGCTTTTTAGTAGCTCTATTATAGGTCCATTAGGTACTGGTTTGTTTAATGAAATTGTCAGGCCTGCTTTTTATGTTCTGTGTCAACTTTTTGCTTACTGATTTTTCTGCTTATCAAGAGCTTTTCACTGTCTAATTGTTGTTTCCTAAGATTTTATGTTATGTGCTTGTCTCAGCAGTTAAAGCTTATTTTCCAGCTTATATTCTGTTCCCATGCTGTCCCAACAGCTCTTGTTCATAAGCCCATATCTTCTTCTTTAGTTCAGCTTCTTGGTTGAAATTAAGTTCTTTGGATAGCCCTTAGTACTAGTTTGTTATGATTTTAGTTTGGGAGAATAAGGTTTAGCTTTTGTCAGCTTTTTGTTAGCTCAAAGTTTGCTCCATAGGACTGTTTTGAATAGAGGTTCATTTCAGTTGTTATTAGTTGTAGAATTCAGTTTCTTGAGCTTGCATCTTTTATAAAAAGTTTAAATTTTACTTGGTTATTTACTGTTTGCATAAAGAAAAAAAATAAATAAAATAATTTTAGCAAAAAGCCAAGACTAGGGCTCGAACCTGGGACCTTCTGCTAAAGAGTCTCACCACACACACAAACAACCATTTTGCCCTTGGGTCTTTTTCTGTCTTCTCTTCCTTCTTTATTTCTTTTATAAGCTTTACATTTTCCTTTTACCTTTTAATAGTTCAAAACTGTTTTAGCTTATAGTAGCTTATGCAATTTACCTTTTCCATATTTTATATTTTTCTCAGTTTCTAAATAATATAAAATAATTTCTACAAAAATTTCAGATTTATTAGAATAGTTGTGCTATTTTTAGTCATTTATTTTCTTTTATTTAGTCTTTAAATCATATTAAATAAATAAAAAGTCGAAAAAATATTTTTCTTTTTCCCAAAATTTTCTTTTATCGTTAGGAATGTAGGAAAATCATTTTTATATCCGTAGGATTAGCAATGCTTAGATTTCACTTTTTATCTTGCGTACGTACGTTTATTTCAACTAGCTTACGCGTTTTTAGTTTAGAATACGTTCTAGTTTTTTTTTTTTTTTTTTTTTTTTTTTTTTTTTTTTTTTTTTTTTTACATTATTGCTTTATTTGTTGATATATTGTAGTGTAAAATTACAAATTATCACTTTTATCATTATTCACTTCACGAATCACGAACCGAAACCACGATTCCATTCAACCTTCGTTGGGAGAACAACCCGGGGAAATACTTTCACGAGTGTTTCTTCGGAATACTTAACCTCTAATTCTTACACCTCAACAAGATTCCATCATCCTTGAGAGTGGTAAGCCTTTCACCGGTGGTAAGAAGATCACGTTGAGTGTACGAGAAAGGCACATCGCAATTAGCCTTTGTACACATGAGCGTCACTTTAATTGTTTTCAATGGTGGCACCACAAGAGCGTAGCTCGACTCTCTGGTATGCTCTGTTGTCTTTGAAACTCCCCACTCATACGAATAACCAACTTGTGTAGACACTTGGACCTCCCCACTTGCAATATATGGAATAATGTATGTAGTGAATGTTACGCTAACACCAAACGTGATTGATACACTGTTAGTCCAATGAGTAGTCCTGGAATTAGATGTCGAATAAGTGAGGTTGACTGTTGACTCATCGTTCTGGCTTTTATTGGTTGCAAAAGCATGTGAAACTTCTTGGATCTCCTCGTTATAGATCCTAGAGTAGATAGCTGGTATCTGACATCTGAGATCTCTCTTCACAGAACGCGCTCTTCAATCATCAGCCTTGTCTGTCTTGACATAGTAGGATATTGGGCATTTAAACAGTTGGTTTTTCCTTCTATGGTGAGTGGACCGCAAAAGTTGTTGTTTCCCAAATTGCGAAGAGCTATGACATTATCGCTTATTTTCACAATGGAAAATATGGTGTCATTGTTATAGTTGTTATCTTCACCGTCAGCCCATAACCAGTTAGGGCTACGTCTCCAGAACTTGCCAAAGTGTGCATCCTTTATACGATAGTTTCCATCAGGAGTAGGGAAGAGAACCTTGGCCACCAGTGGATCTCCTACATCCAATCCAGACTCGAACCTTTGATATGGACGCCATCGATCAATAAAACGGGAGCAAAGGTACTTGCCATCTAGTTCCTCGGATCTGAATGAGATTTGAGAGGGAAGTATCACTAGTGTTTCCCAATCAATTACGTCGAAAAGGGTTCCAGCTATACTTAAGGATACTTCCACCCCTTGAAACATCGAACTAGGAACAGAAAGTCCCCGGGACTTGTTGATTAGGGTCAGGGTCTTCCCGGTCTGGCCATGGCGTAAATGGACTGTTCCATTTCCTGAGGAGGTAAAAGGCTCGAACAAGGTGCACGAGTCTTTTGATTGGTCTTCTTCTGGCTTGTCTCCGGCTGCAACAATCCATAAAAGCTGCTGAATCGGGTCTGCCACCCAGTACTTGTTGTTGTAGCACGATCTTATGTGCACAAGTCGGCCATGCTTGGGTTCCACTGCAAATTTTACGCGTGGACTCCAAATTTGTTCTTCATCGAATTTCAGGAACCCCGATGGTAGGCTTTCATGGAGATTCTCTGGGACGGTTAAATATTTCCCACCGGATTTCAAGACCAAAAACCTTGGGAGCAATGTCATTGCCATAGCCCACGTTATGGACACTTAATGGTTTGAGAGACAAGTATCATAGACTGAAAGAATATCATATCTATACTACTTATAATGGAGGAAGGACTCTCTCTACAAAAAATTCAGATGTACACAAAATGATGCATGGTTTATAACACTTTAAAGCAAACAATTTTCATAATTACAACAACCAAAGCATTGTGTACAACAAAAATTAGCATGAATCGAAATTCAGACCACTTTCCTTAGAATTCTACATTAATAGCATTAAAAATACCCCTACACTCAATATTACAATTATTTAAACACAATGTACAACCCTCATTCTACATTAATAGCATTAAAAACACCCCTACACCCAATATTACAATCATTTAAACACAATGTACAACTCTCATTCTACATTAATAGCATTAAAAACATCCCTACACCCAATATTACAATCATTTAAACACAATGTACAACCCTCATTCTACATTAATAGCATTAAAAACACCCCTACACCCAATATTACAATCATTTAAACACAATGTACAACTCTCATTCTACATTAATAGCATTAAAAACATCCCTACACCCAATATTACAATCATTTAAACACAATGTACAACCCTCATTCTACATTAATAGCATTAAAAACACCCCTACACCCAATATTACAATTATTTAAACATAATGTACAACCCTCATTCTACATTAATAGCATTAAAAACACCCTTACACCCAATATTATAATCATTTAAACACAATGTACAACCCTCTATCTTAACCTAGACATGAACCTGTGACTAAGACTCGACTCAATAAAACTCGACTCAATATACAAAGCTGTGACCAAGCAAATTTAGGTGTCGGAATGACATTCTGTGACATTTTTATTAATTCCATTGAAAATTTTATTTCAGGGTACCCGCCGCTGCAACGCGCGGGTACCCTGCTATAGGTTATAACTCATGAATACTCGTAATATATTTTTGAAAGCTAAAGTGTTTTGTTTTTCAAGTTGCCTTATCTAATATGTTATAATTCGATATGATAGCATTCAAAGAAAGCCTCATGGAATTGTATTCCTTTCTTGATACAATTGCTAGAGAATATTTACTTTTAATTAACTAAGCTTTCTTTTTAAAAGTCTATAGAAATCCAACTTCATAAAAAACTAATAGTCGTCTCGATGTTATTTAACTTACCATATGATAAAGAAAAGGAGAACATAATATGCTTTGAGTTAATAATATGTTGGTGATACGCCCATCATCTTCTATTTTGGTTTAAAATATTTCACATATCTTTGCTATTTCAAAAATATGTACCTGAGATAGGTCATCACTCTTGTTTAATAACAAAAAATATTGATTGCATCATGATAGCATTGATTTTTTCTTATTTTTTTCAAAAAAGACAAAATCATGTCGGAAAAAAAACATAACATCCGCCGATCAAGTAGAACTTGTGTCGTTGGTCTAGCACAAAATAAGGGACCCTCACTTTTCTAGCAAGACAAAACTGATTTATCAAACATCATATCGGTCGAGTAAAATTTTATTTGATTGCACAAAACGTCACTTCGGTCGAGAAAAAAAAAACCCACCTACCTTCGACACACTTGTCAAATTTTTAATTGAGTCGCCTCCAAAAACCTATGGGCCCACTGAAAAGATTTTGTATTTTTGAGGATAAAAGGTCAAGGGTTCGAGTCTCGGATCTTACTCACTTTAGTTGGTGCCCATTGAGACAAGAGAGTTGTCGGAACTATTCCTTATGAGGTGGGTAATAGCTGGTGGCAAAAGACACCCGGGGTCAAAGTGTTCCCGCCAATTCACACTTTTTGTGAATTTAATTGAGTCGCACGTTACAGCGGTTGTACAAAACTAAAATTAGAATTTTTCTTTTGTTTTTTTACTACAATGTGAACCATAAAATGAGGGCATTTTTCGCATTTTTTCTTTTAACAATGTGTAGTATTATCCAAAGTTACATATCGTATTGATTATGTTTTTGACTTTCAAATGTGTTTTGTATAGTAACAGATAAATGCATTTGCTAATGCAAAGTTTGGGTGGTTTGATGCCTAAAAGTCATTTCCCATAGCCTGTTTGTAGGTCTCGTTTTTTAGTCATACAGCTGCCCAAATTATGTTTTTTTTTTTTTTTTTTGCTTACTGTTATAGTGTTATGTCAAGTTTTAATTTAATACTCCGTATATTTTAGTTAGAACCAGCGTTTTGAATCTCAGGTCGACCCGGCCGGGTTAACCAGTTCGACTAGTTCCGGCCAAAAAACAGGTCAAAAACCGGGTTAGCCGGTTAGATCAGCCAGGTTTTGAGTGACCCGGGTCAGCCCGGTTCTCAAAACCCGGTCGGATTTCGTTTTTCAAAATTTTTAAACAAAACCCGGGTTTGACCCGTATTGACCCGGCGGTCGAACCGGTTGACCCGCTCGAAAAAATAAAAAAATAATAAATTGAAAACCGGGTTGACATGGCGGTCGAACCGGTTGACCCGGTGCCCGATGACTCGATCGGGTCGATTTCAAAACCGGTTTTCAAAACATTGGTCAGAACACATGCATATCGCACGAATTAAACAGTACGTGTACTCATGTTTATTAATACAAAAATAAACAATTATACCATTACACTAGATTAAGCGACACCATTTCTATTGTTTCGGTTTTACTTTCAAGTTGGCGAAACTTATGAATTCGTTCATAATAATACAATAATGTGACCCAATTACAATGATGAATACAGTTAGCTGATAAAATTTGACCCAACACAAACAATCAAGCTCGAGTCAAAAGTATACTCGAGTAGCTTGAACTCAATTCGGTTTACATCGAATTGATTTCGAGTATCTTACGAGTCAACCTCGAGTAGCTCGTCACTTGTCTTGTCTCGTTTACACCTCTTGTTTAAACCTTTAATCATCAAGTTCAAGTACGTTGACCGGAAGCTAATGGTTTAATTACTTTAATATATCAAAACAGCAAACCTAATGGTAGTTACTTTTTACGAAAGATAAATAGTTAATTTGAGAAAGAAACTGGTGAGTATAGGTGGTTTAATTTAGTGGCTAAGTATGGGTGATTATGATGCAACTAAATATTTTCCTTTAAGTTTGAACAAACCATGCATCTAAACATTCGTGCCCTCTAACTTTGAACGAATAATTAACGCATGCATGACTTATTAAAATATTTAAAGTATGTATAGAAACCTCTTATCTTGTTTGAACAAATAATGGATTTTTCAAACGAATAAGTATATATTTCTCTTTTGTCCTTTAATTAGCTTTAACTTTAAATTTATCGTTTTCTTTTTATTATCACAGGTACATATTTTTGAAACTGCAAATATGTATGAAATATAATACTTAAAACAAAAATAGAAGATGATGGGTGATTCCAGCATATTATTAACGGACCCAGAGAACGAATCAAATACTTGATACCTCCACTGTGGTTGGCCTAATAAGCACTCAAAGCATATATGACCACTAAAACTTGCATATTTTTATATACCCAAAACATGCTTAAGTTGCATTGTACATCATGCATTAAAAACTTGTATTATAAGGAAATATGCAAATATTTAAGTTTTAGTAAGTATATATGCAATTCCCCCTTAATCTTATGTGCGTATGCATCTGTAGATGTTAGTTATGAACAAAGGTTAAGAACAAGAACATATCAAGAGTAAGAATAATGGGTGGAAGTAATAAGCAAATTGGGTTGATTGTGATCGGTTTGATCCTTTTATTTTTGGGGCCCGCTACTTCAAAAAATGTCATAGAGCCATGTTAGAAAAGCTCATTAAGCCCGGTTTTACATAAGGGCTCAAAGGGGTTGGGACTTTATGTGCAAAGCAAATAGAGCCCAGTTTAAAAGCATGCTCTATGCGATTTTATATTAATAAAATTTATAATAGAGCCCTGTATTAAAAACAGACTCTATGGCATACTAAAAATTAATATTGATTTTAAGAAACAATCACAATTACTTAAGTTACCAGTAAAGTGACAATGTAAAATGCTATCTCTTTAGGATTCCTCACTCAGGGGAATCAAGTTCTGTGATTTTAAGAAACAATAACAAGTACTTAAGCATACCTTTAGTAAACTCAGAAGCTGCATAATTAAATGTTATCTTTGTAGGATTCCTCGCTGAAGGAATCAAGCTCTTAGATAGCTTCATCAAACGCTTGTTTTGCCAAGTGGCAGGCCTAACACAAGCCAAAATAAAAACAAAAGATACACAGGTTAGCACATTTTTTAATATAACTGTAAAAATATCGAGGCATAAAGAACTTAAAACATACCTTTCAGGAGAGTTCATAATCTCGTTATAGAACACGGTGAAGTTCAAAGCCAAACCCAAACGAATGGGGTGGGTAGGAGATAAATCAGCTTCTGCTAAGGTGGAAGTCAACTGTAAACAGAACATATAACTTGGTTAGTAAACTGGGAATGTAAAATTAACAACCAAGCTTGTAAAACTGCTTTGTGCGGGATTAATATTATTTTTTTGTTCTAGGCAAGTAGCCAACAAAAGAAGAGTTTATACAACCATAAACATGGTGAACGACTAAAGTGGATCACCATAAAGCCAGATACATCATAGAATATCAGATATCATTATGAAAGCCTATTGACATGGACCGTAGATGTGTGCATAATTAATATTAAGATCTGATTACATTGTTAATATTGAGATCGGATCCAGGAATCTTAACCACGGATAGCACAAATGATTATCATATTACTCCCAAATTACATTAAACTAGTTTATACACATGTCAAGGCATCACCATCTAACAGGAAATCTTTGGTTTTGCATTTCGTGGGCAAGTCACATATATTATAAGCTACATAGAGCTCTAACATAAATCCACCCGTGTATAAAGAGCGTACAATTCATAGTTACTCAAGAAAAACATACTCAGACAAAATAGTTCAAGGTCAGGTATGATTAGTGGTCTTAAAGGTATCTGCAAATGCAATGACCATATCAATTAACAAGTAAACAAACTACCTATCAGAATGTAAATTATATCCACAAATGACTAACCGCATGTGGGAATTGTGCAACCTGAGGTCCTTGAGCAGGTGGAAGCTGATTTGGTGAGCCTAAAGTTGCCTTTTTCTCGTCCTCACCCAACATAACAGTGGGAGGATGGATTTGATCAGAAGGCGCCAGCGAATCAGATGGGCCATCAGCAAAATACTTTGGGTACATTCTAAAACATCTATAGATAACGAACTGGGTGTAATAAATGTGATTGATAAGATGGACCAGCAGGCACGACTGGTGATTTAACTTGGTTTACAACAAATCTCACAGTAGAGTTAGAATTAACTTTATCTTTTTGTTTTTGATAAGACTCAAAACTATTGTTAGAAAAATCTGGATTTCCTTCAACTATCCTGACCCTGTTCTTAAGAAGAGATTATGGAGTAACTTCCTTCAAAATCTACAACAACTGAAACTAAAAGTGATACATTAGACCCTTTCTATAAGCCTATAGGATTAATAAGTAAAACTAATTATATACCATACCTAACTTTCTACACCTCCTACCCGTCACCGATTTAACATTTATGATAGTAATTCAAGAATTTTTCGTAGCTCCTGTTGGTTATTTGCTGTTTGTGTGTTCCCAGATTAGGGTTAAGATAATCAATAAGGTACCGGATATTCACTTGAAATCGTGGTATCACTTTCCAATAGAAACTATTCGACCCTATGCCTGTGTTACACGAATATCTCTATGGGATAAGACCAAGTGATGTTCTTGTTTTAGGCACAAATAAAGAACATAATAGCATTCAAGTGTTTAGGGTTTGTGTTAATCGTACTCATGCAGAATGATGTGACCTCTATTTATAATAGAGAATACTCAAACCCTAGCCCATGGAATTATGTATAATTAACGGCCCATTAATTATAACATAATACTTTCCATAATAGTAGGAATCAGTGGTTGAACCCTAGCAGTACTTTGAGCAGTACTTTGCACAAGCAGTACTTTGCACTAGCAGTACTTTGCACAAGCAGTACTTTGCACAAGCAGTACTTTGCACAACTAGCAGCAGAATCATAACTGCATAGCAGCAGAGTCAGATTCAACTAGCAGCAAAGTCCTACTAGCAGTAGATTCAGCAGAATCCACTAGTACAACCACAATAGAGTCAGGGTGTTCATGGACCAAATGGGCGTACACTCCGTACCTCCAAACCCATTACCAGGTGTGAACTCATCCCTCAAGTGGACTAAATTTTCCAACAATCCTCCCCAAATTTAATTCACTTCCTTTGCATGAAAAAATAAACACAAAACAAAATATATGTATAAATGAAAATATCTTGAAGATTGAATTCTCATCTTAGTACATTATACGTTCAAATATTCGAGTATCAGGGTGTTCTAAGAATTGAACCCTTCAACCCATTTTAATACCTGAAGATAAAATACACATACATTTTCAAACACTTAAATAAACCTGACACTATACAAGCCATGTGTCCATATCCAATTCATAAATATTGTAAAAGCTAAAAGTCCAAAGCTTCCTGAAGCGGCAAAACTTCAACATTTACATAGGTGGTTCCTCTTTATTCATGCTCTTGCTTAGCACTTTTTCAAAGAAATTAACCATTGAGAAGTAAAGACTTCATCCTCCTTTTCAGCAAGTTCTGAGCACAACCTTGGGATGTTTGTAAAACATGTGCTCCAGTCCACTAAATGTTCAGCTTTCCACATTGAACTCAACTCCCAAGTTTCCTCAGGAGGGAGTTGGGTGTCTTTGCATTCAGTGACTAAGTTGGACTTAAACCCATCCCTTTAGCAGACTTCAGAACCAAGTCTCTAGCCAAACCCTTCGTCAAGTGATCAGCTAAGTTATGTTGAGATCTAACAAACTCTATAGATACCACCCCATTCATGATAAGCTCACGAATCATGCTATGCCTGACACCTAAGTGTCTAGACTTCCCATTGTACATCTGGCTATAAGCCTTTGCCAATGTAGCAGCACTATCACAACGGATAGAAATAGGTGCTATAGGTTTAGGCCACAATGGAATCTCAAGAAGCAAGTTTTTCAACCATTCAGCTTCTTTGCCAGCAGCAGCTAAAGCCACAAATTCAGATTCCATGGTTGAACTGGTAATGCAAGTTTGTTTCTTGGATGCCCAAGAAATTGCACCTCCACCAAGTAGGAATACCCAGCCACTGGTAGACGAATTGTCTTCAGTGTTACTAATCCAACTTGCATCAGTGTATCCTTCCAACACTGAAGGATAACCAGTATATGAGAGACTATAATCCATAGTTCTCTTCAAATACTTAAAGACCCTCTGAATTGCTTGCCAATGATGAGCACTAGGATTACTAGTATACCTGCTCAGTTTACCCACAACAAAACCAATATCAGGCCTTGTACAAGTCATATCATACATCAAGCAGCCAATCACCCTAGAATACTCAAGTTGAGATACAGCTTTGCCAGTATTAGGCATTAGCTTCTCACTTGTATCCATAGGAGTACTCACTGGAGTACAATCAAAGTAATTAAATTTCCTCAACACCTTCTCAATGTAATGAGACTGAGAGATAGAAATTTTGTTACTTTCATGTTTAATCCTAATACCAAGGATAACATCAGCCTCCCCCATATCCTTCATGGAGAACTTTGATGATAAAAATGCCTTTGTAAGATCAACTTGATTTTGGTCAGTGCCAAAGATCAACATGTCATCAACATATAGACAAATGATGACTCCTTTACCAGATTCATCAAATTTGCTATATACACATTTGTCAGCCTGATTAAGTAAATAACCACTAGACAAAACCACTTCATCAAACTTTAGATGCCATTGCTTAGGTGCCTGTTTTAGTCCATAAAGAGACTTAATCAGTTTACACACCTTGTTTTCATTGCCAGGCATGATGAAGCCCTCAGGTTGGTTCATATAAACTTCCTCATCTAAGTCACCATTCAAGAAAGTTGTCTTCACATCCATCTGATGAATAATCAGATTGTGAATTGATGCCAAAGCAATTAGCAATCTTATGGTACTGATACGAGCCACAGGAGCATAAGTATCAAAATAGTCTATTCCTGACTTTTGTCTAAAGCCCTGAATAACTAGTCTTGCCTTGAACTTTTCAACAGTTCCATCTACCTTCATTTTCTTTTTGAAAATCCATTTGCTACCTAGAGGTTTGCAACCAGGTGGTAGATTAGTCAACACATAAGTGTTATTGCCCATGATAGAGTCCATCTCATCATTTATTGCTTCTTTCTAGAAAGCAACATCCTGGGACTTCATTGCTTCTTCAAATGTTTTGGGATCATCCTCCACAATGAAGCAATAAGAGTATTGGTCAGAGACCTCACTCATTGTACCTTCAATTAAGTATAATTGAAAATCAGGTCCAAATGACTTTGGAGTCCTCACCCTATTGCTCCTTCTGAGCTCAGGTTCAGGTTGTTGTTCCACAACCTCATCAGGGGCCTGAGATGGTAAATCATTAGGGACCTCTGACACACCAATGTCATCAGTTCCATTTGGAATCCTTTGACTTGGTCTAGGGACTGATGAGAATCTATTCTCATCAAATAGTGCATCCCTTGATTCAATTATTGAGTTAATTGAAACAGATTCATTAGGTTCAATAACATAAAACCTATATGCCTTGGAATGCTCAGCATATCCAATAAAGATGCATTCAATGCCTCTTTCACCCAAAGTTTTCTGCTTTGGATCAGGGAGTCTTACAACAGCCCTACAACCCCAAATCCTGAGATAATTCAGGTTGGGTTTCTTTTTAGTCCAGAGTTCATAAGGGGTAATTTTGTTCCTTTTGTTGGGAACCCTATTTAGTAAATAGCAAGCTGTTAACATAGCTTCACCCCAGAACCCTTGACTCAGCCCTGAATAGGACAACATGGAATTAACCATCTCCTTCAGCACCCTGTTTTTCCTTTCAGAAATACCATTTTGCTGAGGAGTATAAGGGGCAGTCGTTTCATGGATTATACCAACAGACTGAAAATACAAAGTATCCATGTACTCACCTCCCCTATCAGTCCTAAATCTTTTGATTAGAGACCCTTGTTGCAATTCAACTTCAATTTTGAATACTTTAAATTTATCTAATGCTTCATCCTTAGTATGTAATAAATAAACATAACAAAACCTAGAAGCATCATCAATAAAAGTCACAAAGTATTTATTGTTCCCTAAAGAGGGAGTAGCATGAAGATCACATAGATCACTATGAATCAGCTCCAAAACTTCAGTTTCACGTTTTACACTTTGAAATAGTTTCTTAGTAATTTTGGTTATCATGCAAGTTTTACACTTTTCAGTGTCCATATCAAAGGCTGGAATTAACCCATCCTTAGACATATCTCGCATTCTTTTAAAATGTACATGGCCAAGTCTTGCATGCCATAGGTTTGAATCATAAAGTTTAGAAGTTGAAATAAAAGCAGAATTAACATTATCATGAACAATATTAAGTCTGAACATTTGATTACATAAATAACCAAAACCAATAAACACACCATGTTTAGATAAAATAAACTTATTAGATTCAATCACTTGTTTATAACCACAATTATTCAAAACACTACTAGAAACCAAGTTCTTCCTGATATCAGGAACATGTAAAACATTAAATAAAGAAACAATCTTTCCAGAACTAAACTTCAAATCAACACATCCTTTTCCATGCACCAGGGCAGTTGACTTGTTTCCCATATGAAGAATAGAACCATCATTCATTGACTCATAGGTGTTGAACCAGCTTCTATCTTTACACACATGAATTGTTGCACCAGAGCCAACCCACCAAGCAACATCATCATCCTGCACAAAATAAATTTCAGATATATATGTAACATAATAAATCTCAAAAGACTTATTAAATATATTCTGACCTTTCAGAGAATTGGTGTTACCGTTCCCTCCACTTGTGCCTGATCCATTAGCTTTACTGCCAATCTTAACACCTTTACAATCTTTCCTGAAGTGTCCAGTTTTACCACACTTCCAACAAGTCACTTTTGGTTTCTTGTTAATGTCAGATTTGGTGTTATCTTGATGCTTACGCTTGCCCTTGTTGTCATTGTTCCTGGAGAAGTTGTTATGCTCCACCATATTGACAACTGATGGACCAGTAGCATTGCTACTTTTTGGCTTGTCAATGTCTTGTACTTTGAGTGAATCCTCAATGCGCAAGTGACTGCCCAACTCAACAAGAGTTAACTCCTCCTTCTTATGTTTCAGCATATGCTTGAAATCTTTCCAAGAAGGAGGTAGTTTATCGATGATACAAGAGACTGAAATAGCCTCATCCATGTTCATCTTGTGTTGTGTGAACCGACCAAGTATACTAAGAAGTTCATTGTATTGTTCCATAACTGGTCTTGAATCAGTCATTTTGTAATTTGTGAAATTACTTACAAGAAACTTCTTACTTGATGCATCCTCAGCCATATATTTGGCTTCCAAGGAATCCCATAGTTCTTGAGAAGATTCAACATTCTGATAAATATCAAATAAAGAATCAGACATACCATTGAGAATTAAACCTCTGCAAATGTAGTCATCATTCTCCCACTTGCTTCTTGCCCTCATCTGTTCCATAGTAGCATCATCTCCATAATCTTGAGGAATAGCAGTAGTCAAAACGTACACCACATTCATGCTTGACAACAAGAAGTGCATCTTCTTTTGCCATCTTCTGAAATCTACACCTTCAAACTTTTCCAACTTGGAAAAGTTAGCAGCCATTTGTCTCATAGCAGCAGCCATTGATTATCACTAATAGTTTCTATTGATTGTTGGTTATTTGCTGTTTGTGTGTTCCCAGATTAGGGTTAAGATAATCAATAAGGTACCGGATATTCACTTGAAATCGTGGTATCACTTTCCAATAGAAACTATTCGACCCTATGCCTGGGTTACACGAATATCTCTATGGGATAAGACCAAGTGATGTTCTTGTTTTAGGCACAAATCAAGAACAGAATAGCATTCAAGTGTTTAGGGTTTGTGTTAATCGTACTCATGCAGAATGATGTGACCTCTATTTATAATAGAGAATACTAAAACCCTAGCCCATGGAATTATGTATAATTAACGGCCCATTAATTATAACATAATACTTTCCATAATAGTAGGAATCAGTGGTTGAACCCTAGCAGTACTTTGAGCAGTACTTTGCACAAGCAGTACTTTGCACTAGCAGTACTTTGCACAAGCAGTACTTTGCACAACTAGCAGCAGAATCATAACTGCATAGCAACAGAGTCAGATTTAACTAGCAGCAAAGTCCTACTAGCAGTAGATTCAGCAGAATCCACTAGTACAACCACAATAGAGTCAGGGTGTTCATGGACCAAATGGGCGTACACTCCGTACCTCCAAACCCATTACCAGGTGTGAACTCATCCCTCAAGTGGACTAAATTTTCCAATAGCTCCTACCCGTCACTGAGTTAAGATAGAAATTCAATAACTTTCAATCTTTCATGGTTCCTACCCATCACTGATTTAGATAGACACCTTCGCTACTTTTCACATATATTAAGATTGTAATTCAATAACTTTTCATAGCTCCTACCCATCACCGATTTATGATGGAAATTCAATAACAGGGCTCTATTAAAGGGGATCTATTTCACATTCTCTTGTAGTGAACCTATCTATTGCAGCAGAGGTGAAATAACTACTTGTTGCTATGATGCCAACACACCACTAGCAACTAACCACCATGGCATGTATGCCTTCTCCGGCCACCATTGTTAGTGAGAAAAAGGTATGATGAACACTCAATATGTCTCACTGAGTGTTGAGAAAGAATCAATAAGTAATAACAATGCCTCTCAGTAGACTTTAAACTAATAAGTAATAACAATGCCTCTCTACTAAGATTAATTACTAAGAATAAAATTACGAACAACAAGGATGTACAAGCAGTGCAAAACTGTAAATTAAAATAAATACATACAGATGTTTTAGAACGATTATGATCATTACGGTCACCCAAACACACCCCATAGCTTCCCGCGACCTATAGTCTCTTGTAGCTTCATTGCACCATCAGCATCCATTTCTACAAGCTTATGTTAAAACAACAAAGCACCCGCGTTTACCATCTGCCGCTTTTACCATCTGCCGCGTTTACCATCTGTATGTGACATTAGAATTGACACAGGGTACTTGTTATTAAAATTCGGTATAGAAGGATCTAATGACTGAACTACACTCACTATCACTCTTTCTTCCTTCCGATAAATCCTTGTGTTCCCTGTACAAAGCAATACAACTGACAACGCTCTCACAGCCGCTTGTTTCTCCTCAATCGCTTGGCCATCCAACATACCGATCAATGGTCCTATACAGTATACACCCCACAGCTCAACAACTTAACAATCCTAACCAAACACCCTACATTAACAATAAACTCCAAACTCTTCACACTATTCCCCGAATAAAGAAAACCCATCAAACTCACAAAAACGACACTCCTAACAACCATCACCTTAAAATCGTCATCCTCCCTAACCAAATTACTCAAACAACCAAATCCATACTCCTGCACCAAATCATCTTAGACTTGACAACTCTTAAGAAAACCTCAACAAAAACACGCCACATTTCGCAAATTCGGCGTCCCACACTCACACAGCTCCAACATCGAACCTACACCACCGCACGAACTACTCAGCCTGGCATTATCCTTAAACAACACACGCCACTCTCTTTGGCATAGCTACTACTTGACTCAACTACCATTTCAAGCCGACAATGGGTCTTGCCCGGATATAACCGGGTCTTCACCAGAAATTACCGGGTCTTAACCGGATATAACCGGGTCTTCACCAGAAATTACTGGGTCTTAACTGGATATAACCGGGTCTTGACCGGAAATAACCGGGTCTAACCGGTTCTTGACCGGAAGTAACCGTATCTAACCGGGTCTTGGCCGGAAATGACCGGGTCTAACCGGGTCTTTACCGGATACAATAACAACAAACCTTCACCAACCAGTAACCTTGTTAATATGTGGAATCATTTGAAGCCGACAATGGGTCTTGGCCGGATATAACCGGGTCCAACCAGGTCTTGACCGGAAATGACCGGGTCTTTACCGGATACGACCGGGTCTTGGCTGGATACGACCGGGTCTTGGCCGAAAATGACCGGTTCTAGCCGGTTCTTGGCTGGAAATGACCGGGTCTAACCGGAAAAGTACAATGCCTGTGAGTGGACAAATCAATGAACATAGTATCATAATACTGTAAGGTGTCTTGATGACTAAATAAAAGACAGCCACACAATGACACAAGTATATTTAAAAAAAAAAAAAAAAAAAAAAAAAAAAGGTATTTGGTGGTTTTCTTTAGCACTCAAATAAATAAATCATAACTTGTTCTTTTTCTAAGATAAGTCGTTTAGTGATCATTTATCATTGTTGTAATTGTTGTAAGGGTTTAGGACAAAAAATAGCAACAAATTGGTTTCAAAGTTTTTTCTTACTACGTGAACTATATAAAATATCATTAATGCGACAAACTTTTATAAAGTGTTTTAATATGCACATTTTTTATTATGTGTTGTCAAGGTATAAATTAGTGACACGTGTCATTTCTCTGGTATGACAACAAATCAAAATAAGCATATTTGAACACTTTATGAAAGTCCGTTGTATTTAATAATACCTTTTATAGTTTATGTATCAAGACGAGACTTGAAAAAAATTCATTGCTATTTTGTGACATAAAACCTTGTTTGTAAATTGTAAATATTGTTTTTACCAATGACTAGAAATTTTTTAAAGTCATTTGATTGATGATTTGGCGCTTTGAGCTAAACTCCCCTCAAACTATATTATTTTCAAATAATAATAATAATAATAATAATAATAATAATAATAATAATAATAATAATAATAATAATAATAATAATAATAATATGGTGTAAATTTTGCTTTAAATAAGCTTTCTTATAAATGAGCTAGTTTTTTAGAACGGCATCACAAAATTAGATGGAGGACAATTTCAATCAAATAGTAACCAAGTTTGATATTTGTACCATTTTAGTCACACTCTAGCTTTATTGTAATTATAAAAACCGCTAAAAGTTTCATTATTGTAAATTTCTTATATTAGAGTTACAAAAAAAGAAAAAATAATAAACATTTCTCAAATTTAGTTATTGTTTCGTGGTTATTTTTTATATTCAGTCAAACATTGATTGGTTGTAAATAAAGTTAATTAGAATTAGTTACATTAAGAGGTGAGTGTTTATTGTTTACTTACAACATGATACTGTATATATGGTATTTTAAGCACACCAATTTTACACAATTTCAAAAGAATGAAATAATTTTGAAACGTTAGTAAGTTTGAGTGGGCAAACTAAAACACTAATAAAATTTGGTTGTTATTAGATGACACAAGTAAATGCTACTTCGATTAAAAAGAAATCAAGAGTATTTAATTTACATAAATACTTTTAGCTTTACATAGTTGTAGTTGTAGCTTTACATAGTTGTAGTTAACCTGTGAAAACGGGTGAACTAGGTCGGACTGGGATCATTTTTTATTCTTCGGTTAATCAGTTCGTCACTGTAATTTTGTTAGCGTCTAAATTTTAATCACAGGGTACTCGCCGCTGCGACGCGCGAGTACCCTGCTAGTTATTATTGACAATGCGATTACAAAAACAGTACTTATGTTGTATAAACCGAACTCATATAAGCTAATAAGCTCATATATAAGCCGAAACAAACACCCCTTAATATTGCTAAAGTAAAAGCAAAATAAAGTAAAAGGTAAAAATTGCTAAAGTAAAATAAAGAGGACATGTAAAAGAAAACAAAAGCAAAAGTTAATTACTTAATACTGCTAAATGGTAGGTCTCATATTCTTCTTTTCCTTCTTTTGATTTTTCTCTTTTCCTTTTTATTTATTACTATGTCTTCTCGATGTTATAAACTCAAGTATATTACTACTATATATAATTGTTAGTCGTATATGTTATAGGCCCAAGTTGTGTTTTGTATGTGTTAGAGCCCAAGTAGTATTTGATAGGGTTTATGTATTATATAAACCAATATTCGGTATTGAATAAGATACGAAACATTAGAAACTTTCATTGTATCACATCCACCAGAAAATCGATCCTCTAAAATCATAAACAACCGTTCCTTTTAAACTTTGTTCTCTAATCGATCGTTGGTATTTTGTTTGATTACCAGTTGACTAACTTATTTGTTCTTGTCAACCGTTGGTATTTGTTTGATTACCAGTTGACTTGTGGTGTTTATAACTTCCTCGACCGTTGGTATTTGTGATTACCAGTCGACGTTGTTGGTTCAAGTGTTAAAGTTTTTGTTTTCTTCTTTTTCTTTGTTGACAGTTGTAGTCGACATTGGTTTCCTTGGTTAAAGTAGTGCCTTTGTTACAACCCATAATCCTTGATACACTTGCTGTTACATTAGTCCTATTAAAACCATAAGGGTTCTTGCCATGGACAAGGTACAAAAACCATGCTTTAATTTTAATAATGGTTCTTGCCACTTTGGTGAGTATTGCAAGTTTTTTACATAACGAGGTCCATGGTAATGCTACTGTGTCGTTGCCTAGAGGTCATGATATTGCATCATCTTCAGCTTTGACTTCCACTGATATTGCAACTCTTCAAAGTTTGTTGGCTAAACTTAATACTCATGGCATAAATAGTAATATTGCATCTGTTAATAACCAACCTTTGCCAAACTTCACTGGATCACATAACCATGTTGCATGCCACACACAACATTCGTATGGTCCTCCAGGCTTCATTAGTCCATCACAGGCCCAATCTTATTCTATGGCCCAACAGCATTTAGCGGGGCAGTTTCTAACTTTCTACAACCGGGGGTCACAACAGGTGTGTTTGGACATACAGGGGGTTCAAATGGACAGTTTATGGCAGGGTCAGCAGGGGGTCAGGTTCAGCAGGGGTTCATGGCAGGTTCAGCAGGGGTTACTGGCAGGTTCACCAGGGGGTCAGAACTGTCCTGCGGTTCAGCAGGCATTCCCAGGCCAGTTCAATGTAAATTTCTTATATTATTAGAGTAACAAAAAAGAAAAGAAAAAAAAATAAAAAATAAACATTTCTCAAATTTAGTTATTATTTCGTGGTTATTTTTTATATTCAGTCATGCATTGATTGGTTGTAAATAAAGTTAATTAGAATTAGTTACATTAAGAGGTGAATGTTTATTGTTTACTTACAACATGATAATGTATATATAGTATTTTAAGCACACCAATTTTACACAATTTCAAAAGAATGAAATAATTTTGAAATGTTAGTAAGTTTGAGTGGGCAAACTAAAACACTAATAAAATTTGGTTGTTATTAGATGACACAAGTAAATGCTACTTCAATTCAAAATAAATCAAGAGTATCATAGACCATAACAAAGGGGAAAAAAAAAAGACAGTAGTTTAGCTGTTATTTTTGGTAAGAATATCATTGCATTTGTAGCCTCTTGAGATGGACATATATAACATCATAAATATTAAATATTGAGAATGAAACTTGAGAGTGTGTGTGGCTTGCTGGCTAAGAATGAAGTCTCCCAAGTGGTGGATCTCGTGTTCGAGTAAAAAAGCTGCGGGATTTTTTTATTTATTTTTTTATTTTTTTTTCCACTTTTGCTCTTTAATTTGTCTAGTTAAAGTCACGTGAGTTGATCGACCAAATCATTAAAAACCATAATTTCCTGAATGAAATAGTGCACTCAAATTTATCAACACGAAAATAATAAATTTTTCGAATATTTATCAAGTTTAGAAAATTAAAAAAAGCTAGTGATAATCTTCAATGATGTAGTTTACATTTTTGTAAATTTTACATTTAAATAACTTCATTAAGCATCCATCATGGAATACGCCTTTCTAAAAAAAAAAAAGAAAAAAAAAAGAAAAAAAAAATCATGGAATACAAACATTTTAACTAGAAGAAATTATGGGTATCTTTAAAAAGGTTATGAACTTTGCTTATTTACGTCAACTTTTGTGAGAAACCAAGGGAGTTGATTTACAGTACACAACTTGTTTTACTTTATATGAAGTTGATCAATCTTTAGTCTTTTTTACTAAACATATAACAACATTGTTAATTTGTGCAAAATAGTTGATATGTTTTCACATTCAAACTCTATGAACATTTTACAGCACGCCCTATGCAACCGTCATTATATTACAAGCTTGAATTCAAGCAGTGGGTTGTTTTGTGTCTGTTTCACATACAAGGCTTGTTATTTGTGTTTGACAAGAAAAGACGAATTGTGCTTATTTTTAACACAACAATAAATAAATAAATTTGAGAACGAAACATGAAATTGCAGCTGGTTTGAAGGCTAAGCTTTATCCCTTATAAGTATGAGGTCGTCGCAAGTTCGAATCTAAAGTCCAGTTGCCATTTCGCTTTTTCTTTTTTCTTTCTTTTTTTTTTTTAAATATGTCTTCTCAATGTTATTAGTGTAAAATCTATTTTATAAATATTATAATTCCGATTGGTGTTGCTATCGAAATTAAATATGTGATTTGTGGATCACGAGTTTCCTGTTTAAGCAGATATCATCCCCATTAAAAATAGCATACGAGTGGTCAAGGGGTAGAAGTTTGTGAGTTGCGATTATAATCTCTGAAACCATAAGTATCTTAAGTTTAGATGTTTTGTTTAACAGTCATGAAGTGCTTACGTCAACTTCATTACATTTTTCTCGATTTGACTATACGTGTAGCAGTGAGTGATGAGAAAAAAATTAAAAACTACTCGAACCAAAGGTTTATACATTAAGACATAAGACTATTAAACTCGTATTCAACACATACTTATATTTAACTTTTTAAACATGACATAAAAGAAATATTATTAAGAAAACGGTTGAACCATGAAAATGATATGTTTTCTGCTTTAGTTCCTGTATTTTTATCATTAATTGTGTGTGATTTCAAGATTTACCTTGGACTACATATGCTGAAAGTGCAGCTCCATACAACTTGTGAACTTATGCAAGATGAGCCTTACCACCAGCAGATGATGCAATGTTGAAGAAATGCGGAAATGAAAAATTATTATTGAAAGTGATAAGTGAGAATGAAGGTTTACAACAGTATTTAAACTGTGATTAACACCTAATTAGTTCTAACTAACTAACTATAAAAGATGACAACTTTAGTCCTTATACTTTTTACAACTTTACAAAATGATAACAAACATATAAGTCTTCATCCTCCCCTCAAGTTGGAGGCTCTGCAAGACCCAACTTGTCCTCCAGGAAAGAATGTTGAAACTTGCTTAAAGCTTTAGTCATCACATCAGCCAACTGCAAGTGAGTAGGAATATATGCAGTTTCCAGAAAACCATCCTGCACTTTATCTCTGGTAAAATGGCAATCAATGTCCATGTGCTTAGTTCTGTCATGAAAACATGGATTTGCTGCTATTTGCTGAGCTGATTTATTATCACAGAAGAGTGTGACAGGGAAAACCACTGGGATATGCAAATCCTTAAGTAAGTAGCTTAACCATAAAAGTTCACAAGTAGTTGATGCCATGCTCCGGTATTCAGCCTCAGTGGAAGACCTTGAGACTGTGGTCTGCTTTTTGGTCTTCCAAGACACAAGTGAATGACCCAGAAATATACACCATCCAGTTAATGATTTTCTTGTTATAAGACATGATGCCCAGTCTGAGTCAGAGAAACCAGTCAACTTCAAGTGTGGTTGCACAGGGTAAAACAAACCTTTTGAGATAGTTCCTTTAAGATACTTGAGTAGATGAAATGCAGCTTGCATATGAATATCTCTTGGAGATGCAACATATTGACTTAATTGTTGAACAGTGTATGATATATCTGGTCTTGTCATTGTAAGATACAAAAGTCTACCCACTAATCTTCTGTAAGGACCAGGGTCAGTTAAAAGAGTACCTTTGTTGGATGAGAGCTTGAGAGTTGTTGGTAGAGGAAACTCAGCAGGTTTTGCAGCTGTAAGACCACTATCAGTCAGCAAATCAAGGATATACTTTCTTTGATTCAAGTAAGTACCAGCTTGTGTTCTGCATAACTCAATTCCAAGAAAATATTTAGCCAACCCAAGATCCTTGATGGTGAATTTCTTATCCAGTGCTTGCTTTAAGGCCACAATTTCAGGTTCACAATTTCCAGTGACAAGAATATCATCCACATAAACCAAGGCTGCAGTGAATTGATCATTTTTGTTTTTGACAAATAAGGAATAGTCATGCTTGGACTGCACATATCCAAGACTGGACAAAAACTTACTCAACTCTTGGTTCCATTGCCTTGAAGCCTGTTTGAGACCATAAAGAGACCTTGAAAGCTTACACACTTGCCCTTCCTTAGCCTTTTTGTAACCTTCAGGTGGTACCATGTAAATATCTTCCTCAATGTACCCATGCAAGAAAGCATTATTCACATCCATTTGATGAAGAGGCCATTCCTTTGCTGTTGCTAATGCAATTAGAACTCTAACTGTAGCCAATTTTGCCACAGGTGAGAAGGTATGCTTATAATCTTGGCCCTCTTTTTGGTTAAAACCTCTCACTACCAGCCTAGCTTTTAACTTATCCACAGTTCCATCTGCTTTGTATTTTGTTTTGTACACCCATTTGGAAGTGACAGGTATAATGCCATCTGGTAATTCAGTTACTTCCCAAGTCTCATTTTCCTCCAAGGCTACAACCTCCTTATCCATTGCATCAACCCATCCTGGATATTTTATTGCTTGTTTATAGGAAGTAGGATCTGTGTTAGCAAACACATTGGCCAGGAATGCTAGAAACTGAGGTGGAAGGTGTTTAAAGTCACTTGACTTGAAAAGAGGATACTGAGGTGTATGACTTCTATGAGCTGCATTACTTGTAGAAGTTTTAGGTGTAATGAAATCTTTGAGCCAAGCTGGTTTAGTAGTATTCCTAGATGATTTTCTAAGGTTTGGAACAGGTTGAGTAGGTGATGGATCAACATTGGTGTTTGGTACAGGAAGTGGGTCATTTATAACTTTTTGCACAGGGATGTTTGAATCAACTGTTGCTGGTATAAAGTTGGGTATTTCATTTGAATCTTCTATAGGATTAGCATCAAATACAGAATCACCAAAACTTGGAAATTCAGGTATTGAATTAGGAACCACAACTGACTCTTCTTGCTTGAAAGGAAATTTGTCTTCTTCAAATATCACATCTCTACTTAAGAAGACTTGATGTGTTTCCAAATCATACAATTTGTACCCTTTTTTATCAGAAGGATATCCCAACAAAATACACTTAATACCTCTATTATCAAACTTATCTTTATGTGGCTTTGTAACTGCAGCATAACATAGACACCCAATGACCCTTAGCTGATCAAAACTGGGTGGTTTTCCATGAAGTATTTCAAAGGGTGATTTCCATTGCAACAACTTAACTGGCATCTTGTTGATCAAGTATGTTGCAGCTAACACACAATCCCCCCAAAACTTAATAGGCAGCCCTGCATGTATTCTAATTGCTCTGGCAGTCTCTAACAAGTGCCTATGCTTCCTTTCCACTATACCATTTTGTTGTGGAGTGTAAACCATTGACCTCTGATGAACAATGCCTCTAGAATAAAACATTTCTGAACATGTTCTATTAACAACTTCAGTACCATTATCTGTTCTAATAAACTTTGGCTTTCCCTTAAAATGATTTTCCACATAGGCAAAAAAGTTAGAAAGCAGAGCAGGTATTTGGTCTTTAGAATGTATGAGATAAGTCCATGTTGCCCTACTTTTGTCATCCACTATAGTGAAAAAATAATGAGCACCATTCAAGGCTGGTTTCTTATAGGGACCCCATAAATCCATATGTAATAAATCAAAAGGATTGCCAGCAATAGAATTACTAACAGGGAAAGGTAATCTATGATGTTTGGACAAAACACAACTTTCACAAGAAAAATTGGATACATCAAAGTTTTTACAAGCAGGAATATGAACAATCTTGGATAAGGAAGAATGCCCAAGTCTAGCATGAAAAGTATGAAGATCAGGCATGATCTTAGCATTTACAACATTGCTAACAGCAATTTTATTTTGACTAGTTAAGAATTGTTTATGAGAGTTATAGAAATCAGTGACTTCAGCAGAGAAAAGAGCAGGATCAATGAGAGGTTTGCATATGTAAAGACATTGTGATCCCTTGCCAACTGCAACTATTTGCTTAGTTGTAAGGTCCTGAAACATGAAAGAAGTTGGGAAGAACTGAGCAGTTAGATTTTTGGTGTGAATGAGTTTTCCTACTGAGAGTAGATTCAACTGAAACTCAGGAACATAAAACACATCTTCTAAAATCAGATATGGCGTTAAAGCAATTTCACCAACTATTGTGACTTTGATTGATCTTCCATCAGGCAAATGAACAATTATGGGGTGTTTTAACTCTCTAGTGGTAATGAATAGTTTGATGTTTGGAGACATATGATCAGATGCTCCAGTGTCACTTATCCAATCCTTTTCTATGTTCATTAAAGGATGACAAAATAGAGCAAAAGATGAACTGAATAAAGACCAAATACCTGCATGATGAGAACTGCTAGCCATGTTCTTAACATCTTCCATTGGCCCTTTTCCTTTGAACATCTTCATCATCTCCTGGCACACTGCAGCAACTAATCTTTGATCCACATTGTTCAAACCATTCATTCCAATCTCATTTTCACAACCCATATCAAAAGGTGAATCACCAACCATTTCTTCCATACCAGAATTCACATGTGCTGCAACTTTACCCCCTTTCTTGCCTTTCTTTCCTTTATACCAATCAGGGTAACCAATCCTCTCAAAACACTGCTCATACACATGCCCTTCTTGACCACAACCAGTGCAAACTTTCTTTTGATCATACCTCCCTTGTTTGAATTCCTTTTTAACTGAGTTATTGCTATTTCTCTGATTGTTTGCAAAGAAAGCAGATGGTTCAAATACATGATTGGTGACCTGTTTTATGCTCTGTTTGCAAAGAAAGCAGATGGTTCAAATACAGAGTGATGAATGGAAAGAATGAAGATGCTCTGTTTTATGCTCTGTTCTATTGTATCAGATAAGAGTTTTGTCAGACATAGGATGTTGCTTTGTCTGTTTAGTATCTGGTAGCTAGTATGGTCAGTTGTATAAAAGGTTTGGGTTTGTCCAAATCTTTGTTATATTCTTGTGATGTACATCATTTTGAGAAGTTAATATAAGTATTCACCTTGCACCAAAAAAAAAAAAAAAAAAAAAAAAAAAAAAAAAAAAAAAAAAAAAAAACTAGCAGGTACGTAGTAAATATATAAAGCTCCTAAATGTGGCGAACTGCAGAAAAATTATACTATTGATTAATATCTAACAATATTGGAGGGAATAAGAACAGTAGAAATTTCAGATCACATACCATAAGCCAGAGACCAACTGATTGTGGAATCATTTGGAGGGAATAGTGAAGTTGAACAACAAAACAAAACAAGAAAACACCGATACCATTGAGGCCTTGTTGATTTGTGGAATCGTTTTAAAGCCGCTTACTTAGAAACACCGAACACAACATTTTAAAATGGTTATCTCTACATCCAACTCCGTTAGGAAATAGAATCACATACCTATTTGATATGAACAGATGAATTCAACTTTCTCAAAACTACTTATTTCAACTTAATATTGCAATATAATTGTGACAGTTTGTTGTCGTTTATATATGAACACAGAGGTTAAGAACAAGAACATATCAAGAGTAAGAAGAATGGGTGGAAGTAATAAGCAAATCGGGTCGATTGTGATCGGTTTGATATGATGCTTTTATTTTTGGGGACGACAATGATGGGGATTGAACCTATCTATTGCTGCAGTTAGAGGTGAAATACCTACTTGTTGCTATGATGCCAACACACCACTAGCAACCACCATGGCACCTATGCCTTCTCCGGCCACCATTGTTAGTGAGAAAAAGGTATGACGAACACTCGAAATGAGATTTTGAAGTTATTCAAATATGTACTTTGAAACAAACTGCATTTTGCTTTCATATCAAGCTTTGTTAGATGACATATGTTTTTGTAATATGTGTGTTTGTGAAATCGATAAAGTGCAAATAATATGTCTCCAACTAAGATTAATTACTAAGAATAAAATTATGAACAACAAGGATGCACAAGCAGAGCAAAATTGTAAATTAAAATAAATACATACAGATGTTTGAGAACGAGTATGATCATTACGGTCACCCAAACACACCCCATAGCTTCCCGCGACCTATAGTCTCTTGTAGCTTCATTGCACCATCAACATCCATTTCTCCAAGCTTTTGTAAAAACAAAAAAGCACCCACGTTTACCATCTGTATGCGACATTTCTTCGAATGAGTTAAAGACATTAGAATCGACACAGGGTACTTGTTATCATAATTCGGTATAGAAGGATCTAATAACTGAACTACTCTCACTATCACCCTTTCTTCCTTGTGTTCCCCGAACAAATCAATATAACTGACAACGCTCTCACAGCCGCTTGTTTGTCCTCAATCGCTTTCTCATCCAACATACCAATCAACGGTCCTATACACCCCAATTCCCCCAACTCCTTGGCACACTGAATCCTCAATTCCTCACTCCCAACACCCCACAGCTCAACAAAATCACCCCTAACATGAACAAAACTCGACAAGTTACTCAACACACAACACGCCACATTTCGCGAATTCGGCATTCCACTCTCACACAGCTCCAACAAGGAACCTAAAGCACCGCGCGAACTAATCAGCCTAGCATTATCCCTGACACACGCCCTCTCTTTCGCATAGCTACTACTTGACTCAACTACCAGTAACCTTGTTGATATTGTGGAATCATTTCAAGCTGACAATGGGTCTTGGCCGGACCGCGTCTCGCCGGAAATGACCGGGTCTAACCGGGTCTTGGCCAATATAACCGGTCCTGACCGGGTATAGCCGGGTCTTGACCGGAAACGGCCGGGTCTAACCGGAAAACTACTGTAAGGCGTGTTGATGGCAAAATATAAGACAGCCACACAAGTATTTGAAAAAAGAAAGAAGAGGGAGGCATATGTTGGTTTTCTTTTGAAAGAAATAAATTATAATTAGTAAAGTTGTTAATTGTTAGGTAAAAATGTCACTGCATTTGAAGCCTCCTAGGTGAGATATAATAAAATCATGAATTGGTTGGTAATATACCTTGGCAGTGTGGATGGTTCGCTGGCTAAGATTGATATCTTATAAGTGGTAGGTCTCGTTTTCGAGTCAGCAACTTGTTCACCAACTCTTTTTTTTTTTTTTTTTTTTTTTCCTCAATTTCTTTTTCTATTCACTTTTGCTCATGGTTTTAAAAGGTGCGCGAAGGCGTGAGGCTTGGTCATGCCGCCACGTCATGTCGCCACGCCGCCTTATGTCACATCTATTTATAAATTCGATATATATGAAATATGATATAAATATATAACTATTTTTATACTTTGTGCCGCATTATGTCACGCCTTACAAACTCAAAAGATTCGCCTTAGCCGCTAAAGCATGATGCTTGGTCACGCCGTCATGTCACGCCTCGCGCTATTTTATTACCTTGCTTTTGCTCTTTAATTTGTTACCACGCTTTTTTTTTTTTTTTTTTTTTTTTTTTTTTTTTTTTTTTTTTTTTTAGCGGCGGTGAATTTGTTACCACATCTTAATGAAAGGTAGATTAATACAATAACTTTTTTTCTTCTTCTTCATATAAGTAGTTTAGGGATCCATTTATCATTGTTGTAAGGATTTAGGACAAACAATAGCAACGAATTTTTTTTTCAAAGTATATAAACTATCATTAATGCAACAAACTTTTATAAAATGTTTTAATATGCACATTTTTTATGTGTTGTCAAGGTAAATATTAGTGACACGTGTCATTTCTCTGGTATGACAACAAATCAAAATGTGCATATTTGAACACTTTATGAAAGTTCATTGTATTTAATAATACCTTTTATAGTTCATGTATCAAGACGAGACTTTGAAAAAAAATTAATTGCCCTTGTCTGTAATTTTTTTTTTTTTTTTTTTTTTTTTTTTTTTTTTTACCAATGACTAGAAGTTTTTTAAGTCATTTGATAGATGATTTGGCACTTTGAGCAAAACTCCCCTCAAACTATATATGGTTTTTTAAGCACACCAATTTTACACAATTTCAGAATATTAGTGTTTTTTATGTTTGATATAAGTTTGAGTGACCAAACCAAAACACTAATAAAATTTGGTTGTTATTAGATGACACAAGTAAATGCTACTTCGATTCAGAATAAATCAAAAGTATCATAGACCAAAATAAAAGAAACATTGACAGTAGTACACTTGTTATTTTTGGTAAAAATATCAATGCATTTGAAGCTTCTTGAGATGAAGTACATATATGATAAATAATAAATATTGAGAATAAAACTTGAGACTGAGTGAGCCATCAACACACACTCTCTCTCTCTTTCTCTTTCTCTCTCTCTCTTATTTATTTATTTACTCCCTCCGTCTCAAATTAATTGTCATGAGAGAGAAATTACAAAGTTTAATAAAAATGGGACCCCTACAAATCTCAACCACTAAATGAGAATATTCCCTTAAAATATTCTCTAGTTTTTACTTAAAAAGGAAAGTGGACAATTATTTTGAGACATCCCAAAAAGGAAATGTGGACAACAAATTTGAGACGGAGGGAGTACTTTTTTTTTTTCTTTTGCTGTTTAATTTGTTAGGTTAAAGTCACGTGAGTTGATCGACCAATACATTAAAAACAATATTTCGTGAATGAAAAAGTGCACTCAAATTTATCAACATGAAAATAATAAATTTTAACCGTTAACTTTATAATCTTATCGATACTATATTAAGCGACACCAATTTGTCGGTGTAGTTTTTTTTTAAATATTACACTAAAATAACGAGAAATGTGATTAAAAAAAATTATTAATTGGTTCATAATAACTATTAGAGGATGCATCAGTCAGTGATTGGTTTAATCAGAGAGAAGAGAGAGAAACTATAGTAAAATCCACCAATCACTTACTGACATGTCAGCATGTGGATTTCTTGTGTGGTTCTAGCATCCTCTAATTATTAACCCATTTATGGTCGTCAATCGTCATGGAAAGAGTAAAAAATAATCAGGGGAATACTTTGGTTAAGCCAAAGACTCCCCCTAGCTCAATCCATTTATAATTCCTATGAACAAAGATGATACTAGCCGAAACATGTATGTCCCATATTTTGGTACTAGAGTTGTTCTTAGTTTTTTTCGGATATTTATCAAGTTTAGAAAAATAACGAAAGCTAGTGATAATCTTCATGTGTTACTACACATCTTTGTAATCTTATCAAATGTAAAAAAATATGCCATTTTCTCACTAAATTTCACATTTAAATAACTACATTAAGCATCCATCATGGAATACAAACATTTTAACTAGAAGAAATTATGGGTATAATGAGAAAGGTTATGATATGCGTGATGATAGGAACCACTACAATGGCATCAAAGCCATTTCCAATCGATGAGCGTCCAAATGAAGTTTGTTGCTAACCCGGTTTCCGTTGTTGTACTTTCCCTCTTCCTCATGACCCCGATAATGAGAATGACAATGGTCATAAAGTCATTGCACCTTCACCTGTGGCTCTTGGTTCGTGATCAGAATGGAAGACATGTGGACTAATAATGATTGATATAATCGTGTATGTGATATAAAGTATCGAGTTAATTTACGTAAAATAAAGACATGTAATGCCAGTTGGAGTTTTGTTAAAATGGTTAAGAACTTTGCTTATTTAAGTCGACTTTTGTGAGAATGACCGTAGAAGGTTTACCGATTGTAAGTCGTTTAATCATGCATGTTAGCGAGTCCATAACAAACCAAGGAAGTTTATTTACACGCAACTTGTTTTACTTTATATGAAGTTTATCAATCTTTAGTCTTTTTTACTAAACATAACAACATTGTTAATTTGTGCAAAATAGTTGATATGTTTTCACATTCAAACTCTATTAACACTCAGCCAAGTTACAACGCGCCCTATATTCAGGGACGGAGTCAGAAAGAAATATGACCGGGTGCACAATTTTTTTTAACCGTAATATAATAGAGTTAAAAAGTGGATCAAAACGAAAATTTCATTAAAACAATAAATAAATGAACATATTACCTTCTAATTAGTGATTCTACGATCTCCCATAGCAAAAAAAAAAAAAAAAACCCTTACGTGCACCCTCATTTTTAATATTAATAAGTTCTTCTTTCTCAATAGCACAAGTTAAAGCGCCGTTAAAATAATCATCACTCATCCGATTACGCAAATCAGTTTTAATGAGCATCATTTTAGAAAAGCATCTTTCAACCGTAGCGGTAGCAACAGGCAAGACTAAAACCAACTTCATTTAAGCACTACTTTTCATATATATTGTAAATCCGACAACAATAAAAATGCCCCATGACAACACAATTGGGGTACTATTCATATTCTAATATATTGTTGACTATCACTTAAACTTGTTATCCGTATTCGGCTTATAGTTATTCACTTATTCTTATTGCCCTAAGCCCTTATTGATGATGATAGACTATACGGAACCAACAAATTAGTCAAGATTTCATAAAACCAATCAAAACATGAAAACTTTAAAAGACATAATAAACAAATGAAAGATATATGTTACGACTTACGAATATGTTTCATCTTTGTGGTGTTGGTTCAATTTTGGATTTTGTAAATTGTTACGATGATGAATAAACTTGTTCCATTAAAAAACCTATTTCATGGGCTTTTGCGCTTTAATTTATCAAACTTGTTTCATATTTGGGCTTTTACAAAATTTTAAATTTATTTTTTATTTGTAAGTATACGAACTAAATAATACTAGAGACACATTTTAATGCACCGGGTGCATTTAAGATACATTTAGGAAAAATCGACAATTTTTTCAAAAATTAACACTATATCGAAAAAATCCATGGGGTGCACGTGCACCCGCGCGCACCCCCTTGGCTCCGTCCCTGCCTATATTACAGGCTTGAATTCGAGGAGTGAGATGTTTTATGTCTATTTTACGTAAGTGGGGAAGAGGAGAAAAAAAAAACCTTGTTATTTGTGTTTGCCAAACAATATATAATATGCAAATAGTATTCACTACAAAATATTGGCTACCGCATCCATGCTATCAGTCGAGTACATACAAATCCTATAAACTCTTACGAAGACTGAAAAACTATATATAAGAATCAAAACACAGTCGAGTATATGCTACTTGTGTGTTCAATAAAAACAAGTATATATAATATGCTTCTTCAAAGTTCATCAAAGTATCATAGACCATTAAAAAAAATGTATGTTGCTTATTTTTAACTCGAGAATAAATAAAATTATTTGAGAATAAAACTTAAGGATGTGGCCAGGCTAAGCATGGTTTCCTATTACCGTTAGGTCACAAGTTCGACCCTTTATAGATGTCCCACTTTTTTTTTTTACTCATTGTGGTCAAGTGGGAAATTTGATAGATATGCTTTTTCTCTTCATATTGCTTTCGTATCAAGCTTTGTTAGATAACATATGTTTTTGTAATATGTGTGTTTGTGAAACCGATAACGTGCAAATACTATGTATTTTCGATTCACTACAGAAAATGGTATAACTTTGACCACAAATATATTTTTTTATTATATAATACTTGATAAAAAATTATATCATTGAAAAGTAGACTTAAAACCCAATCAAGGTCAAAGTTGAAGAAAAAGACTAAAAAAGTCAATACTAGACAATAAATTTGGGACGGAGGGAGTAATATATTTGTAGTGGTTGTTAGAAATAACACATGCGTGTAGGTACATAAGAAGCAATTTGTTTAGTCACTTCTGTAGTTTAGCGTTTTTGCTTTGTACAAATTTTTTAGATCAGAGATTAAGCTGAAAACAACCATAAAGTAGGATTCTATTTTTGGATTATAGGTATTAGTCATTCCGTGACGCGTTTGTAATTCTGCCAGCTTATAGTTAACTTAAGAATTATAACTTTATCCTCGGATCATCGCCTAAAGCCTCACTATTTCTCTCAATCTAATCAATGCTTTCTATGCCTGTGTCATTCCCGGGAAAATGTTTCAAAATAAATCGGAGATGTATTGTTGACTTTTAACGGTCATAGATACAAATTTCCATTCCTCAAAGTTGGATGACCATGTATTTAGTTTTGTGACGGAACCAGGACATAAAACGACCAGGTGCATGTAGAATAAACTAAACATTATTACAAATAAAAGTTTTAGGGACCGGGTGCATTTAAGAAAAATCGAGGTTTTTTAACAAAATTAACACTACGCAACAAAAATCCATGGGTGTCCCGGGACCCCCCGGGACACCCCCTGGTTCCGTCACTGTGTACATAATAGTATAATACAGATAAATACACCACTCTTAATACAGACATAACAAAAAGTATATAAAGGTCTAATATTCGCATCCGCCACTGGTGCTTCAGCTGCAGACGGCATCGCAATGGCAAGTGTCGTTGTGTATCGTTTCTGATACTCTTCAGCTTGTTCAACCTACACCAGCTCACGATATGTTGCATAAAATTGTACCGGTCTGGGGTTTTTTCCCTTCAAAAACCAAACCGAATCGAACCGGTTTTTGTTCAAAACCGGTTCTTGACTATTGACCAAAAACCGGTCCGTTTTTCAAACCCGAACCAATTTGTGAAAAAAACCAAAAATGTACACCTCTAACTAGCATTCAAAGAAAAGGATGGGCCTGATGTTAAATGATAAAAGACAGATTAGAAATGGTTAATCTCCCAAGAAGGAGATAGAGAAAACGAGATGATAAAGCCCTTTAAGCAAGCAAGACTCCAAGAAAACTAGAGAGAAACTAAGGGTGCATTTAGTTGGTGAAATTTTCTCATTTTTCTAGGAAATTTTTCATGTGAAAATGAAAAAATTGAAAATCCAATTAGTCACTCTTTTTTCCTACATTTTTCAAAAAAAAAAAAAAAAAAAAAAAAAAAACTCATTTTCTAAATTTTAACTAAAAAATTGAAAAGCACATTCTACTATCTTCACTTATTTCTTTCTAAAAAAAAAATAAAAAAAGAAAAAAAAACACCATTCTACCCCTAATCTCTCGTGTCATCTACCGCCCATCGTCGCCGCCGTTGCAATTTGAGGTAATTTTCTCATCATTTTTTAGAAAGGAAATATATATCCAACTAAACGGGTTTTCAAAATTTTAAAATTTTCTCCAGAGAAAAAAAATCATTCCCTTCTCAAAGAATTTAAAAACGAAAAAAAGAGAAAATATTTTATACAACTAAACGGCACCTAAGACTTTAATCAATTTTCTTCTTAACTTCAACTAAAGCGATGGTTACATATTTATAATGTAATAAGTAACTGCCAACTCTAACTTACGGGCGGAGCCAGGATTTTAAGTTAAGGGGGGCCGGGCCACACTCTATTGTGACAAAACAAAGTCGATTTTTTGTTTTCTTAAATGGAATTGATAGTTCTTTTATCCTAATTAGTGATTAAAAGGTCCAAATTTAAGTACTCTAATTGTTTTAGGCCCAACAAGTGTAAGATAACTAACAAAGTGCATCATATACAAAAAAGAAAATTGTGAATATAGATTTTCAACTTTAATGCTTCGAGTCATAATAATAGTTTACATTGAAAATTTAAATCTTGAATAGAAATTTTTTGAAAGCATATGATACATAAGGCTTCAAGTAGGATCGTTTTGTGAATTTCGAAAGCCCTGTGCTAAAATCAAAATCTGAAATATGACCTTTATTAAGAAAAAAAATAAAGTTTAACTATTCAATAGAGATATGACTTATTTTACTTCAGTTCTACATTATATCTTTAATAGCATTAGAAAATTGTTTGTTTTTGTTTTCGTTTTTGTTTTTTTTTCCTTCGTTATTAATATATAAACTATTTTGGTTTTCAAAATATATAAAATATTAACGCTAAAATATAACAAAGTAAGTAGTAGTTAAGGAAATTCAAAGAATATGTCAAATATTGTTGTCATTTTGGGCCTTCAATACCGAGGGTTTTGAACTAATTTATATATATAACATGAAGGTTGAATTTAACAACTATTAAAGTTTTAAAGGGTGAAAGTGTAACTTTATATAATAATAAGGAGTGGTCCCGCAAGCAATAACCTTCTCTTTCACTGTCCATCTTCTTCATCAGTTTGTTTATTACAACCTCCATTAAAGCACATATACAAGTATAAAATAAATGGTAAAAATTATACCACGAAACACCAGTTAACCAAAGATGAATATCACATATCACAGTATGTTAGCTTGTTAGGGGATGCCGATTACACGTATTCCTTAAACTCAAGGCGATGAACCTATATTACATCCAGGGGTGGCTCAAGGGTAAAGGGGTGGCTCAAGGGTAAAGCTACTAAAGCTATCGCTTTAGGCCCCCAAAATTTTAAGGCCCCCGATTTTATAAATCACCATCATGTATAAAGTCATTAAATATGTTCTTCAGCATCGCCTTTAGGGCCCCGATATTTTTAAGCCGAAACCGCATCTACATTTAGCTTTGTTCTTTAAGCCCAAAGTTTATTAGATACTAAGTCCATCATTTTAGTTTTATGAAAATGATCTAGATTGTCTTTTGGGGCAATGGAAAACAGTTAGTTAAACTCATTTTAGTAATTTTTAGGCCCCTGGTTTACTAAAATACATGATACAAGTTAGAATTTGAGGTCACATCTAGTTTTATTTTTATTCTTTAGGCATACGGACAATCAAATACAAAGTCCATCATTTTGCTTTTATAAAACGGACCAAGATCATCTTTTAAGGTAATGGAAAAAATGAACTAAGCTCATTATTGTAATCCAATTCTTAAAGACCGGAGTAATAGATAGGGTTGTAAATGAACGAAAAGCTCGACGGTCTATTTGTGAATTCTCTTTTGATCATGTATTCTTTTGTACTTTTTGTTTAATGTGTTAATAAATGAATATGAAGAAACTTTTTTTTTATCTAATGAGCACGAGCATAATTTTTCTTTCGTTTAATTGTTTTAAGTATTCATGTAGGGTTTGTTTGATTAAATGTGCACGAAAAAACACATACAAGTGCACTCGTGTTGTTCAATTAGTTCGTGTTAGCCCTACTTCTAGATCCCGGAAACAACTACGTTTGGTTTTTCTACTTGTCATTTTGTCTTTCAATGATCAACCGGCTCTTAATCTACTAAGCGTTCTTAGTTTTTCTAGATAGACGTTATATGGACAATTTTACTAAAATCATAGCAAATAATAAAAAGGCCCCATTTTTAAACTTTGCTTTAGGCCTCGGTAAGGATTGAGCCACCCGTGATTACATCAACCTTATTGGGTTCATTAGGGGAGGGGGGGGGGGGGGGGGGGCTAGCACCCGCTAGCCACCCCTGCCTCCGCCTCCCCACTAAGTACCCACTGTAACCTACATGAAACTTGCATTGCATGAGAAAATGTAAACGTGCATGGAATACTAAAACAATTATTTTGACTAGGTCATTCAGTCACCCACGATAACATTGTGCACATTCAGATACATATCATTAAACAACAGCACATAACAATAAGCATTAAGATGGCACGTTTTCCACTAGCTAGATGATTATTCAAGTGCAGGTTCACTGGCCATTTGGTCTCATAATCAAATCATCAAGTAGGTGGTGGGCAGATAACGCAATGCTAAATGGCAAACAATATCAATGTTTTCAAAATCGGGTTTAAAATCGACCCGGTCGAGTCACCGGGCACCGGGTCAACCCGGTTTACATTTATTATTTATTATTTTTTTCGACCGGGTCAACCTGTTTGACCACCGGATCAACCCGGTTTTTATAAAAAAAAAATGAAAAAACCAAACCCGGCCGGGTTTCAAGATCCGGGTTGACCCGGGTCACTCAAAACCCGACGGGTCTAACCGGTTAACCAGGGTTTTTTACCCATTTTTGTGGCCGGGCACCGGTCCGACCAGTTGAACCGGCCGGTTCGACCCGGGTTTGAAAACATTGAACAATATAATGTTAGGTGGTGTTTGTTTATTAAGAGGGTCTGAGTCTGAATCTGAACCGCACGTCTGAATCTGAATCTGATGCGTAAATGTCTGAATCTGAACGCATCTGAACGAAGAAAAAAAAACTCATGTTCGAACGGGATTTTTTTTTTTTTTTTTTTTTTTTTTTTTGGTTATTTTGTGTCAACAAGAGGCATTCAGACGCGTTAAGACACCCCTCTCAAGTCTTGACCATTAAGATCTAACTGCATCTGAACGCGTCTGAACGAAAAAAAAAAAACAAACGGTCTGAACGGGAAAAATGTCTGACCGATTCAGACATAGTGCCCGTTCAGAGGCGTTAAGAGGCTTGGAAAAAAAAATCAAACGCAGCCTTACTTGAAAACCTACATACAACCTGCTCATACTTTTAGTTTGGTATGTGCAACTAATTAGTTTCCTCTAAATCACAAACATCTGAAAGACAAGTTAGACATACTAATAGTCAAGTATATGTTACAATATTGTTTAACAAAAGCAATACAGTATCATACAACATTAGTACTCATATGATATCCCATTGCCATCATTGTATTTATACAATAACCTTTATATACTAGTTTATAGTATAAAAACTAAGAAAATGTGTGGTGCCATCATACTTCAAAAAACAGCTCAAGAATTTCAACATATGAAATGAAAAATGCTACAAAAAACCCAAAAGTACAGACGTACAGTCCTTGTCACTTGAATCTACAGTTCTTATATGCTTGCGTAATAATCAAAATAGCAAAAAAACTTATTGAACAGCCATTGATTAAGGTCAACATTATAAATACATGATCGCCTAGTGACCAAGTAAAACTTTTTAAGAAACACTAACAACAATAACCCAAATAGACAAACCACAAGCATCATAATTCAGAAGCTTATATACGACTGCATAACTTAAAAGGTCCCAGCTCCATCGCACCCCAAACTCCTATACCTGCATAACAAATTGTTTTAGAGCAAGAAAATTATTGAGCAAGGCATTTTGCAAAAATTGATTAAATAAGAAAACATATGAAATATCGTAGCTTTCATTATCTAACATCATTTCCCAATATATACATATCTTCTTTTGTTTCGCGCCAAGATCATGTGCTCCCCTGCATCAGCAATTGCATTGAACCACTTGACTTTTCTTGTAGACAACATGCAATATCCCATCACCAATCCGACTAATGTTCCACATCCATATCCCAACATAACCACTTCCCACGTAAATCCACTCTCCTCCTCGTCATCATATTCTCCATCATCTTCAACTTGTGAGGAACTTTGATGTTCACGTTTGGGCAATGGAGACCCATAGAGACCAGAATTCCCTCCAAAAGAAGTGCTAAATGTGCTGAACTGTGGTCCTTCTGGAATGCGTCCCACAAGATGGTTTTGCGAGAGATTTAACACTTCAAGGGTGGTGATGCGTGCAAGACTTTGTGGAATCTCTCCTGAGAGTTGGTTCCAAGATAGGTCTAATGATTCAATTTCACAAAGATTTCCAAGAGAATGTGGGATTCGACCATTGAGGTTGTTGTGGGATAAGTTGAGCACTTTCAAAGAACTCAGATCTCCGATGATATTTGGTATCTCCCTATCGAAATAATTGTTTGATAGATCAATAATTGTTAGGCTAACAATAAGTTTTGGAATATGTCGATCCACCCCTTTCATCGCAACAACGAAGGAGTAAAATGAGTTAGGAAATACACTCATGATCAAATATTCTGGTTGTGTGCTGTTTTTCACCATATTCTTCATGGAATTGAAATTTTGAAAATATTTTGCAGGGAGTTGCCCTACAAACCCATTATAAGACAAGTCAAGAACTTGAATATTTGGAAACGGGAACTCCACATCAGAAGAGAGTTGAATTTGGCCATGAAATCTGTTTGATTTGAGGACAAGAACCCTCAAATATGGAAGATCACCTAACCATCCAGGGAATGTACCATTCAAATGGTTGTTTCCCAAATCAACTACTTTCAAGGATTGACATCTGGACAAGGAAATCGGAACCTCACCTTCTAATTGATTTCCTTTTAAAACAAGCCCCTGTAACTCTTTACAGACATCATATAAACTAGGAATCGTTCCTTGAAAGCTATTGTTCCCCATATCTATCATTTGAAGAGATGAGCTGATATTTCCAAAGCATTGTGGAATCGATCCACCAAAGCGATTATTCGACATATCCAAATACCATAGTTTGCTCATGTTGCAAATTGATTGGGGGAATGGCCCCTCAATCAAGTTGGACCGGAGATATAGTTGTCGTAGTGCATACCATTGAAATTGTGGCAAGCCTGTTATGAAGTTATGTGAGAGATTCAAATATTGCAACCCATAATTAGTACTTCCTATCTCCCCTGCCCAATGAGGAATTTGGCCATGGATTTCATTGCTAGAGAGATCTAAGTGATAAAGTTGTTTCATGGCTTGAAATGAATTCGGAAACACCTTTAGCTTGCAAGAGGCCAATCCTAAGTAAATAAAATCAGGGTTGACATAATGATTGGCATTCTTTGTGGTAACAGCGAAACCGCTGTATGAGAGATCGAGAGATTCAAGGTTTGTGAGGCTGGATAACAGTGTATCCAACTCGAATTCACCACTAAAATTATTATTTGAAAGTTCTAGAGAAGTGAGGTTGGTGAGTTGTCGAAATGTTTGCACATCAATTTGGCCGGCTAACTGATTGTAACCGAGGTATAACTTTTTTAATGATGGAAGAGCAAATGATTCGAAAGGTACATTTCCACTAAACATGTTATCATATAGACAGAGATATTCTAAAGAGGGGGAATTAAACAGCCAAGATGGCAATGTCCCATTAAGTTTGTTAAACGATAAATCCAGATAAGTAAGGTGCGTTAGGTTGAAGAGGGAGCTGCCAGGATGAATTGTACCTTGTAGCTTTCCGCAAGTGAGATCGAGACCGATGACATCACCGGTGGAGTCGTCGCAACTAACACCATCCCAGTTACAACAATCTGTACTTGTGTTCCAGCTCATCATTTTTGGATGATAATCAGAACCATCGTAACAGTGCTCATTTGGGTAATTGATGGATGAAAGGTTATGTTTAAAAAGAAGCAAAGCTTCACTCTGATTCTCAGGGCATTTTTTAATCCTATTTAAGAAAGCAGGAGAAGCAAAGAGGGTGAAAAAATAGATAAAGAAAAAGATAGTAATAAACAGTTTTGAATTAATCATTGTGTTTCACAAGTATATGAAAATGTGTTTGGTCTTGGCTTTATTTATAGACGTAGTATATCAAAATTGATAGGCTCTAAACTTTAAATGCTGTTGTTAGACTTTCAAAGTAAAACACATTTCGGTCTACAACTCTTTTGTCACTCCTTTCCTTCATCTTTCCTTCATCAGCTGGCCCTTTTAATGTTTCGGGCATTTATACGCAAATGCCATGTAACATAAACTATTGGTTCAGAAACATGAATTGCTTCATAAATCAAATTCACAAGTATATCTGTAACATAAATTTGACTTTATAATTCACAGACTGTTATGGGTTAGGAACAAGGGACTTAATTAAAGCGATTTAATGCACTACTTTTAAATCAAAAACCAACAAAGATTGAACACCCAGTGATCTCTTTCGGTATGATTTATGCCTTATATGTGTATTTTTTTTAATTGGCCAAGTGTTCACAGAGCCAAAGCTGTGCGGAACTGCAGCATCCACAAGGCTACTTTCATTATGAAAAACCGGGCTTGAAGTGAAATCTCCTCCAACCAAACATGGAGCAAGCCAAAGCCAGACTTTGCATGTGATAACTTTTCCTCAATCAGAAGAAACTCTTCCTATAATAACGAAAGACTCCACAGAGGGTCTTTTTATTTGTCGATAAGTAATACCCAAACATCAAATTCTAACAATTACAGATATTCTGTGGATCCTGACAATTATAAAATTAGATTGGCTAAAGACATACCAATGCGTTATTGACTGAACGCAAGCAATCATTAGTCTTTAACATTAAAAGGATCACACGTGGCAGGTTATGCAGAAGTTGCGTGATTTGAGGAAATAGAGGGAAGCATACATCTGCAAAACAAGAAAAAGGTTCCATAAGTCAATAGAGCCATAACACTTGGGTATTAAGATACAGATGCTCAATTTTCATAACCAAGAGAATGAAACTAGAGCATTTGAAAAAACTACATGTTTACCCCCAACAACAACTTGTATTTGAGAGCCAGCTTTAATCAATCACCTAATGGACAGTGTCATTGCAGCCTACGTGCTACATATATTGTTGCTAAGAATAAAACGTCATGTTTACCCCTAACAACAACATGTATTTGAGAGCCGATTTAGACTAATTAGCTAAAAAAACATATACTTGACTTTAAACCTAGATATAAATTGATTACTTTTGGCATGAAATCGGCTAATTATGAGAAGACTTGGTCCTTTTTGTTGTTAATGTGGTATCTGTGTGTATCAAAATATAGTAAAATATGCTGAAAATGTGTACGTAAAAAGGATGTTCCTCGCCTATAGTTTGCGAGTTTTATTGTTTAATTTACTCCCCTTGTACTTTAGAGTTTAGACGCATCATAATCGAGGGTCGGTCTTGTGGTCGGCCGCCCCCTTGAACGCGTAGAGTCGGGGTAAATGCATTAGTAGCAAAAGGTCGGAAAATACCAGAGGACGGATGGACCATGCAAGATGGAACACCATCGCCAAGAAATAACCCAAGAGACCATCCTAGCATGATTCAGGTAAATTATCAATTTACCCTGTCCTACGTTATCGCTAATTGCTTATTACTCATCCAAAAGGTCAAAATTACCCTTTCAAAAGTCAACTGAGATGCTTATCTGTTACCTGCTTTTTTGTTGCATATATAATGTGATTGGTGGTTTAGATAAGGACTATTAAATACCCTGTTTGTTTGATTGGGTTGTGACTTGCTGTCAATATAAATGCACCATTTGCTTTTGAACCCTGAAACATTTAAGTATTTCCACAACCAACTAATTAAGAATGCAAGTATAGGACGTTCACACGTTTTTGAGGTTATTGTTACACTTGGGAACTCAATGTTGTTGACGGTTAGCTTAATTGTTTTTTTTGGTTAAAATGTCAAAAGACCCGGTTAGCTTAAATGTTTGAGGAAATGGTAGTCGCAAGTCACGGAAAGTTGTCACTTTGATTGGACATTATATACTTTTGGACAAAGCTTATCTTTTCTTAGATTAATGGTATTAATCTATACTACTATACTAGCCGGGTACCCGCGCGTTGCGGCGGCGGGTACCCGTGTAATTGAATTCCGGCATTAAACTATCAACGCTTATGACAATTTTTAAAGACATAAGTTTATGATTTATTGTCTACCTGATAATATTAGTGTAAAAAAAAAAAAAAAAAAAAAAAAAAAAAAAAAAAAAAAAAAAAAAAGCGATTCAAAATTACATATAAAATAGAATGATAATAATTAATTGTTGTAAATAGTACCATGAGTCCATGGCGATAGAACAATGTCACCGGTATAAAAAGTTACTATATATTAATATGCGATTTGTGACTTATACAAAATAGTTGATTGTTGTAAAACGATTTTTTTTTTTTTTTTTTTTTTTTTTTTTTTTTTTTGTTATCTCGACTCGAGCATAGATGACTCCAAGATGCTCATTTTTAACAACATTAACAAATTATGTCTTTAATCACCAAATAACTTGTTCACCTCTAAATGATCATTTTTATACTTAAAAGAATAATCAATATTTTAATTATCATAAAATTTTCAAAATTGTAACGGAAACTTAGTTGTATGACATTATTTTTTCCGTTAAATAAGATAAATCATAATAATGTGAATAATATTAGTAACTTGCTTATGTTTAGTCTAAGTAACATAAATTCTCAATATGGCCATAAGATATATTTTGATTATCAATGTAACATCAATTTATTGGCGTAAGATAACTAAGATACAGCATACTTGTACCATATTTAAGATAGTTGCATGTTTTTATTAACGAATATTAGTTCTTTTTTTTATAGTTACAATGAGTATAACTGTATATGCAATTGTAATTACCCACCAAATAAGCCCTTAAATTAACATGACTTGTTTTCATTTGAAATTTGAATATAATCAAGCAACCACTCCTTCTAGAATTCAAGGATATGTTTGGCGCAAAGTTTTTTGGAGCTTTTTGTGCGATGAGCGGTAAGTAATGAGCTTTTTTATTTTTAGTGTTTCGTTTGGCAAAAGAGAGGTGAACTTTGCTACTTTTTAGGAATGCTCATTTTTCTAACACTTTTTTAAGGCTATGTTTGGGAAAAGTAGCTGCGAGCAGTAGCATTGAGCAGTAGTAGTGAGCAGTAGCCAAAAAAGCTCACAGCTTTATAAAGAAGCATTGGGAAAATGAGCTTTCTTAAAAAATAGCAAAGCCCACACAGCTCTCATGCCAAACAAACATCAAAAATAAAAAAACTCATTCTCACCGCTCATTACCCCAAAAAGCTCCAAAAAAACTCCGCGCCAAACATAGCCTAAGAAGCTGTGAGCGATGAACATTTAGCTGTGGCTACAGCTACTACTCACAACTCACTGCTACTTTTGACAAACATATCCCAAGTCAAATGTCTCAACTACCCACTTTTGAAAGGTTTATTTTAGATTTCAATGAGATTGTTTATCTATGTATACGCAGGTCAAAGTATTATTCTTGCTTTACTTTACTGTAGTTTTTAACTTTTTATTGCTCGGATTTTGAGATTTCAAATCTTATCAAATCTTCACAACGCTGGGCTTTAAATTTATCCCGAATGTTTTCCATTACAAGATTATAAATCTGACTCATGAAAGATATAGGTGATAGTAAATTACAATGTTGGTGCACTTCCAATTTGATCTAGTTTTAAAATCTCTACTACTAAAAGTCTAAAATTGATAGTTAAATATGAATCAACGAAAATTAAATTAACTAAAACTAATTGAAATAAACTTAAAGTCAATCAATGAGGTCATGAATATAATTTTCACCTGTACATAATACACAAGATATGATAATACTATCGCAAAACACAAGATCTAACCAATAAAACACAGGATTAGTAATAGGAACCCATCAAAAAATCATAACAAATAGAAAAATTCTTTTTAGAAGTAGAATTAGATCTACAATCAAAAAATCATACTAAGCAGTCACGGGTATCAAAATTCCCAAACACAAAAATGATAATCAGCTTCATGGGTATCATCAAATCTAAGATTAACCTAAAAGTCGAAGAAGCAATGTCCAAAATGAACTCAAGCATCATTTTAGATTTATTACTAAACACACAAAACACCATTAAAACACACCTTTGGCCCAGAAGCTGATGTAACACAAATTATATACATAATACACACATTATTCACCATCGGTTCACCAACACCGCCGCAAAAACAAAAACGATCAGTGCCTCAAAAACAGAACTCGAAAGATCAAAAAACAAATGCAAGATTTTCGGACAAAAAACTTTGTCATCGGCCTTAAAAGTTAATAACATATCTCGAAGTATCTAAAACCACCAAGCCCACCGCGAGATGATGGCTATGAACAACCGAAATCACCTAAACCACCAAAAGATGGTGGCAGTTTCGGCAGATGATGGCGGCGACGACCGTTGTTTGAGAGAGATTTGGTGTGTGTTTGTTGCTTTTTATTCTCTACGATGGTGAATGGGCTGTTACAAGTAATATTAAATGGGCTGTTACAAGTAGTATTAAATGGGCTTTTACGAGTAGTATTAAATGGGCTGCATCATTAGTCGAACTGTTACCAATTTAGATCTAAATGCACTTAAATTTCCAGCTTTTAGTTACATTACATGTGTGAGACAATTCTTTCCATTATAAAGTAGTATGGATAATGCATGGATAAACCAAGCCTAACTCCTAACCAAAAATTAAGATAAGGAGCTCCAATCATGAGGTGACATGTGTCACTTCTCAAATAACTTCAATCCTAACTCCTAACCAAAAATTAAGATAAGGAGCTCTAATAATAAGGTGATATGTGTCACTTCCCAACTTAAAATTCATCTTTATTTTCAAATTGAAATATCTTTTTATCTATTTATTTTTTTTGTTATCTAATTTCACCATATTTTCTAAAATTTTGTGCTCTTTAATTCAACATCCATTTTGATATATTTTTATAAGTTTTTAGTTTTGTAGATTTTTAGTGGGTTTTTTATTCAAAATTTTACAACTTTAACCTTTATTTCAATCAATACAATCTTGATTCGTTAAAATCATATACTTTTGGGTGAGTGTTTCAACCATATGGGTTTACGAAGGAATCCCAATGATCCACTTCATTTGGAACTGCAGCGATTACATTCTGAAAAAGAAAACATGGTGAAATTTCATCAAGAGAATGTAAGTCTCTTGTGTAAAGTAACTCAAACTGTGTTTCTCATGTGTTCATTCTCAGCATGGTATTGTATTTGTCTTCATGCAGATGCAAAAGATAGATGTGGACTGTGAAAGAGAAATAGCAGAAGTCACTGCTCAGATAAGGTTGAAGTATGGGAATAAGCGTCAAGAAGCAGAGACAGCTTTTAACTCACAAAAGAATGAAGTTGAGAGCAGTATGCACAAAGTAGCTTGGAACAAAGTATTGGCAGCAGCTTTCAGATCCAAGTGCCTGGATCTAATTCCTGGCAATGCAGGACTACAACAAGGTATGCTTATCTGGAATCTTAAATATTCTGTTGTTTGAAATATAGATGCAAATCATAGTGACAAAATCGTTATCTTAGGGTTTCCCATTCTGTGTTCAGATTACAAGTATTTAACTCACCTTATTTATAGACCAGCCTATTTTGGTGCTAATTCCTGTTGTTTGGTTGATTATTTTTCACTCCATTGCCTGAAATTTTGCACTTAGACTTGGTGCTTCTCAATCTAGTTGGTGCTCTGTTATTTTAATGTACCTGTGAAACATAATTACGAGATTAACCTGCTTTGTCCCAAGGAAAGAGCCTGGTTTTCACTTTTGTTTTTTTTCCTAGTAGTTTTCAGACTCAATATTCGTTTGTTGTTTTTGTTTAGTATTTCCAGAAAGTTTCTATACTTGGTACTGTTGGTAACCTGGTATAGTTGTCCTTTTTATGTAGAAAAAATAAAATAAACCTACTTTTTCTGTTTTTAAGTTGAAAACAACGGACGTGGAACCTAAAAAAATAATAAAAAGTTGACTACTGTTCTGTGACAAAGGTGATACTTCGGAAGACTAATAGGATGTCATTATACTCATTTTTAAATTTAGGGGATATATAGTTGCTCAGATGGTGTTCAATTTTTTTGAAGTTTTGTTTTCAACCTAATCAGATGCTACACCATTTTATAGTTTTTTTTTCCCTTTGATTTTATAGTTTGTACTTCAGTAATTATTTTTTTTCCCATTTAATCAGATGCTACACTATTTTATACTTTTCTTTTGTTTCGTTTGATTTTATAGTTTGTACTACTGTATTTTTAATGCAAGATCCACTTAGCAACTTTTATCAGTTTTTGCATGTGTCTAAATGGTTCTATAAATTATCCAGATATGCGCTTAACCAATAGAGATTTAGCATAACTGTTAACTTTTTGGTTGCTTTTGTACTTGGTTTTTATGTTACACTTTTTTATTTTGGTCTTATATGTTTATAAACTATTCAATATCTTCATAAGTTAACCTTCTTTGCAGCATCTCAAGCTGGATTGATGCAGCAACTTCATAGATTTCCTGGTTCATCTTCTGTGAGGCGCTCACCTGGCCAATCTTCTGGAACCCAGCAGGCACCAACACCACCACCATCAATATCAACAGCAGCAGCACCACCACTGCTGCCAGCAACGTCAATGCCACCTCCATCGCTACAGCGAACACAACCACCTCTGCAAATAGTTGACAATCCCTCGGCTCTTTTCTCAAATCCACTGACTAGATATTCACATAATACCAGCCTCAGACCCACCACTACTACACCAATCAGACCACAACCTAACGCCAATCCTATCCCCAACATCCCCTCAACAACCACCACTAACAGAGTACTAACTACTTCCACTACTACACCAATCAGACCACCACCTAACGCCAACCCGATCCCCAACATCCCATCAACAACCACCACTAGCGGAGTACTAACTAGCGCTACTACTACAACAATCAGACCACCACCTAACGCCTACCCTACCCCCCGCCATCCCCTCAGCAACCACCTCAACCACCCCTTCTACTGCTATTGCTAGACCACAACCTAATATTTTTCCCATTACCCCCTTGACAACAAGCCCTACTACTAGTAGTAGTAGCAGACCGCCACCTGCTGTCATTCCAATTACTCCCTCCACTACCCCTGCTAGCAGACTGTCAACTAGTGTTACCTCAATTACTATCTCAACAACCACCACTAGCATAGCTCCACCTACTGTCACTCCGATTACCACCTCAACCACATCTTCCACCATCAGATTGCCACATGGCTCAAACCATCTTTCTCCATCAACCACACCAATCAGACCAACATTCAGGTTGAGCCCTTTAGACATGTCTGCTGCCAATCTACGAATTAACACCGAAACCCGTGGTCAATCACCGCATAGTCGACCTTTGGTAAACGGTGCAAGTCGTGGTGCACATAAGCTTAGTCATGTTCTTAATAAGCTTCATATAATTGTATGTTCCTAGGCTATAATTGTACTCAAGCGATTTCGAGGTGAGTAACATATTTAAGCGTAGAAACGGGTCCTTGGTAACCCGTTAGTCTGCCACTTTAATTGTGGTATTCACGTTCATGTTCATGTAGTATATTCGAGTTACGAGTTCATGGTGTTATAATTACACGTTATGTGCCTAAATGATTTACTCGTAGTATGTTTATATGTCAGTTATGCTAGACGGGTCGAAACAGCCCCGAGTGACCTGTTTGAGTTTAGTTATGCGATTTTAGCTCTAATTCCACGATATTACTAGTATAGCGTCCTAAGTGGGCGACATAGCTGAATTAGCCGTCCTAAATGGACGATTCGCATAAATATATGCATTATGACCCGAAAGAAGGGTGTAGACGTCCTAAGTGGACGACATGTGTTATTATGTCATGACATGCTCTGAAAGGGAACCTAGACGTCGTAACTCCTAAGTGGACGACCGAGCCTTTATTAGCATCTAATATTGTAAAATGGGACTTAGACATCCTATGTGGATGACTTTTGTGTATGAGCGGCTCAAAGTCATGGAATATATGAGTTAGACGTCCAAAGTGGACGACTAGAACATTTTTAGCTATATTGAACCAACGTGGGTTCATAGCGTCCTAAGTGGACGACTAGTGCAAGGCTAATAGCAAGCATCCTCAGATTTACAAAGCAACACTAGTATTATGCCGTTTATGTTATGCTTTTATATGTTATCTCACTAAGCGTTGTGCTTATGTTGCTTTGTTGTACTTGTTACAGGTGAAGCTAGTGGTAGTGCTACGAAAGGTACGAAGACCGAGAACTAGACCTCGGTGGGATACTTGGGTAATGAGCCTTTTCCCTACATGCTCTTTTACCAAGAAACACCCTAGGACGTCGTGTTTTGGTTTGTAATTATGTAAACACAGATTTGGTTAATAACTTGACGGTTATGGTTGTGTTTAAAGACCAAAGGGGTGTTTGGCATAGCGCCACTCTAGCTCCAAATGACCCATTTTGATGTTGTACGGGTCTAAATGGATAGTGTACGTTGTGTATAGTTTTCTTATAATATAAAGTATGTTTTGTTTGTGTTAAAAAAAAAAAAAAACCTAGGCGTTTTGATTAGTTTCATATAATCAAATTAAAACTTTGCGCATGAGTCTAAAGGTTGTTTTTATATCGATTGTAGAGAGAATATGAGGAATATAAAGTCAGGGTAAATGAATTATTAGCAAAAGGTTGGAAAACACCAGGAAATAACCCGAGAGACCATCCTGGCATGATACAGGTAAATTATCAATTTACCCTTTCCTACGTTATCTGCTAATTGCTTATTACTCATCCAAAAGGTCAAAATTACCCTTTCAAAAGTCATCTGAGATGCTTATCTGCTAACTGCTTTTTTGTTGCTTAGATAAGGACTATTAAATACCCTGTTTGTTTGATTGGGTTGTGACTTGCTGTCAATATAAATGCACCATTTCCACAACCAACTAATTTAGAATGCCAATATTGGACCTTTATGTGTTCACACGTTTTTGGTCAAATTACTTTGATTGAATAAGCAATTTCCCAGAGGATGTATTAGGTTGCTTATTCCTTTTTTTGGTTAATCTTATCTTACTTTCTCATTGACCATATGAGTGGCTCATCTTTCTTTTCAAACACTGAATCTTATCTTTTCATTTCCATTGACCAAAAGAGTGGCTTCTGTTTCTCAAGAAACATTAACACATCACTACAGCAGCTGAAACTAGTTTCTTAATTTCTTCATATAAACTCTTTCAACCATATCAGTTTCATCATAATTTACACCTTATCTATCACTTTTATTCAATGGCATCTTCTTCTAACTCATCTGCACCAAAAATAATGGCTTCTACTTCAACTACATCCATTCAAAAGAGCTTCAAGTATGATGTTTTTTTAAGTTTCAGGGGAGAAGACACCCGTAAAAACATTGTTGATCATCTTTATCATGCTCTTAAGGATAAAGGCATTTACACATACAAAGACGATGAGAAAATCCAGAGAGGGAAAAGGATCAGCGATGATCTCATCAAATCCATAGAAGACTCCAAATTTTACATCATTGTTTTTTCCAAAAACTATGCTTCTTCGTCATGGTGTTTGGAAGAACTTGTCAAGATTATGGAGTGCCAAAAGATGGATGAGCACACTGCTTACCCAATCTTCTATGACGTTGAACCCACCGAGGTCCGCAAACAAAGTGGGGCTGTTGGTCAAGCTTTTGCTAAACATGAAAAGGAAGAGGCTGCAGCGAAATGGAGCGAAGCTTTGAAAGAAGCTGCCGATCTGGCTGGTTGGGAGCTGAAGAACACTTTTGATGGGTAATTATTTCATCATATCTCTACTTGCGATATTCCTTGCTTAAGTTTCTTCTTAAATTACTACCGAGTATAGGGTCATCCATGAAAACTGACTATAGTATTATGTTACATAGTATTACTTCGTATATATATGAGTGTATGTAATAGATTATAGATATAAAACATTGTTTATGTTGGATTTAGACTATGCTAAACGGAACCTTTTACATACATACAGGCATGAAGGTAAGTTCATCAAAAAAATTGTTGGAGAGATTTCGCTAGAGTTACGTTCCAACAGTTTCGGCTTTGATGAAAAGTTAGTCGGCATGGAGACTCGAGTAAAAGATGTCATTTCATCTTTAGAAGTTGGTAGTGATGAAGTTCGCATGATAGGGATCAAGGGCATGGGAGGGGCTGGGAAGACAACTACTGCGAGAGCTGTTTTTGATAATCTATCTAATGATTTCGAAGCTATAAGCTTTGTTGGGAATGTGAGAGAAGTTTCAAATGGCTCAGTGTCTGGTTTGAAGAATTTACAAGAACAGGTCCTTTCAAATGTACTAAATGAACGCGTCACTCTAAATAGTGTTGATGACGGGAAAGACATGATGAAAAGGAGGATGTGCGCTAAAAAGGTTCTTCTTGTTCTAGATGATGTGGATCATGTAAATCAACTTGAGGCATTAGCCGGTGAGGCTAAGTGGTTTAAGCCAGGAAGTAGAATTCTCATTACAACAAGAGATGAGCAAGTATTGAAAGCACCCAGATCAGTGGACGTGATTCGTGATATTGCTCTCTTATCAGACCAGGAAGCAACTTCCCTCTTTAGTAGGTATGCATTTGGAAGAGAGGATCCACTTCAAGGATACGAAGAGTTGTCAGGAAAAGTTGTTCGTTATGCTGCTGGTCTTCCCTTAACACTCAAAGTCTTGGGTTCATTTCTCTGTGGCAAAGATATGGTTGAATGGGAAGATGCCATAGAAAGACTAAAAAATATTCCCTTGAAGGAGACTCTGGAGAAACTAGAGTTAAGCTACAACAGTCTTGAGGATGATTATCAGCAAATATTTCTAGACATTGCATGCATATTGAAATACAAGAAGAAAGAACATGCAATCAGAATTCTTGAAAGCTGTGGATTTCATGCTATAATTGGTTTAAAAGTTCTTGAGCAGAGATCTCTCATAACTATTTATGAAGATGAAGACGATGAGGAATATTTGGACATGCATGACCATATAGAAGAAATGGGAAAGAACATTGTTCGTCGTGAGCACCCCGATGAGCCTAACAAACATAGCCGATTGTGGATTTACGAGGAAATTAAAGATATATTGGCTGATGACAAGGTAAAGATCAGAATACTTGTAAGGTGGAGAAAACTAATACATTTTCATTTGTTCTGACTTCTGACATTGTTTTTGGTTTGTAGGGTACTGAAGCAACAAGATGTTTAAAACTTGATATGTGGAGAGGAAATTCAAGAATTATTATGAACGGTCTTGGAAAAATGAAGGAACTTCGCTATCTTGAAGTGAAATTTGCATATTTTGATTCTGAAACTGACAGTGAAAGTGATCCGAAATTTGATGATAAGTCCAACAGAATTGCGAGAATTGTTATGAAAGGTCTTGGAAAAATGAAGATACTTGGATGTCTTGAAGTGTTTTCTGAAAATTATGATTCTGAAAGTGACCTGAAATTTGATGATATCAGCCAATGCTTTTCAAACTCTTTAAAATATCTAAAATGTTCGGATTACCCTTTCTTGTATTTACCCAAAACATTTCAAGCAAACAATCTTGTTGGACTTCATATGAGTAGCAGCACAATGGTACAACTTTGGAAAAAGGGAGAAAAAAAGGTAAAATAATTGTTGATTGGTTGTTTTGCATAATTCGTAATAATGCTATTAATTTATTGCTTTGTAAATACGCTAATATTAATGTTTTTGTCTTATTTTTGCTGGCAGGTTCTAAAAAAACTCAAATTCCTTTCTCTCAAAGAGTCAAACTTGACAACCTTTGACTTTGGGTTGACTCCGAATATTGAGACGTTATCTCTTAAAAGGTCTGGTAATTTAGAAGAACTTTGCATGCCATTTAGTTGTCAAAAGCTCAAGCATCTCAATATCAGTCGCTCAAAGTTAAGAACCTTTGACCTGGGGTTGACTCCAAATCTCGAAACGTTATCTCTTTCTGGATGTGCTGAATTTGAAGAACTTCACATGCCTGTTGCATGTCCAAATCTCAAAATCCTCAACCTTCATAAATCAAGGTTGAGGAGCCTTGACCTTGAGCTGATTCCAAATCTTGAGAAGTTAGATCTTGCATATTGTGATGAGTTGGTAGAAATTAAAGCTCCCGTTGGATGTCTAAGAAAAGTTGTCGACTTAGACTTACACTTACACGGTTGTTTGAGGTTTAAGTCGTTTAGGTTTGACAGTAGATGTGAGCCCAAGGTTAATTGTTCTTCAGATACTTTATATCTGGATGGTGAGTCCCTAGATTCATGCCCATTGCACCCCAACAGTAATCTCCCAAAGTTTCGGTTTACTTGTATTTATAAAGAATATCTACCGTCATCAGTTGGAAATATTGAGAAGCTTATTTCTTTTGGTCTATGTGCTTGCACAGACATTGAGAAATTTTCAGACATGATTTGTAGTTTACAATGTCTACAAAAACTTAGACTCAGATGCAAAAATATTCCAGAGTTTCCCAAAGATCTTGGACAGTTAGAATGTATAGAAGAGCTCTTGTTGTACTCTGAGAAGATAAAACGTCTTCCAGATAGCATTTGTATGTTGAAACATCTGAAGTTTCTCACGCTTGATTGTTGTACTCTTCTTGAGAAGTTGCCTGAGGACATTGGCCAGTTAGAATCTCTGGAGAGTCTGTATTTATCATCTACAATGATTAAACATCTTCCAGATAGCATTTGTATGTTGAAACATCTGAAGTCACTCGATCTTGATTGTTGTACTCTTCTTGAGAAGTTGCCTGAGGACATTGGCCAGTTAGAATCTCTGGAGAGGCTAGATTTGTGGGCTGCAAAGATTAAATATCTTCCGGATAGCATTTGTAAGTTAAAACATCTGACGCGTCTCAACCTTTATTATTGTGCTCTTCTTGAGAAGTTACCAGAGAATCTTGGCCAATTAGAATCTCTAGAGAGGCTAGATTTGTCGGCTATAAGTATTAAACATCTTCCAGATAGCATCTGCATGCTAAAACGTCTGAAGTCGCTCAATGTTAGTGACTGTTCTTGTCTTGGGAAGTTGCCTGAGGACATTGGCCAGTTAGAATCTCTGGAATGGCTAAATCTGTCAGGTACAATGATTAAACATCTTCCGGATAGCATTTGTATGTTAAAACATCTGAATCATCTCAACCTTAAGGATTGTGCTCTTCTTGAGAAGCTACCAGAGGATATTGGAAAATTAGAATGTTTAGAAGAGCTATTTATAAGAAACACAGGCATAATAAGGGATCATCTTCCCCCAAGACTTAAAGCTGCATCTTTTGAGCTTTGGTGAGTAAATAACGCACTTTCCTTGTTTTCTAAATTCATTTTTCTCTTATTTTAGTGAGTAAATAACACCCCCTAAAATATATACATACTTATGCTGTTATAATAAGAGCTTCTTGATTTCTATTAGGATGTTGCAAAACAAGTTACAACAGAGTTGCAAATGAAGCCGGATCTGATTATTGGGAACTACAGTGACGGAAACCTTGTTGTCTCCTTGCTCGCTCACAAATTAGGTGTCACTCAGGTATGAAGTACATGATTGGTACTTTAAAATCAGAACTAGATATAAAAAGTGGCAAGATGGGCGTGTTGGGTAACGGGTCAAAATGGGTTTGGGTTGAAATGGGTCATTTTTGTACGGTTGAAATTGGGCCAGGTTAGAATGGGTTGACCAGCTAGAATCTTTGTTTTGTTTAGAAACTCAATATGCACTAAAAATTGATTTTGGGCCACTTTTAACCCGTTGTAGTAGCAAAAGGTTTTTATTGGACCCGTTTGAGATAAAAACACAGCCCCAATCGGGTTTAAATGGTTCATTTCTGTACGGCAGAGCTGGGCCGAGTCAGACTGGGTTGACCTGCTAGCATATCCTTACAAAAACAATACTATTCAAATTAATTTAAACTTTTTTATGCATTAATAAGCGATGTGTGCGACTTTCAACCCGTTGTAGCAAAATGCTTTGATTTGACTAGTTTGAGATTATAGAAAAAGCCCCAATCGAGCCAGTAGACAGGTTGCCCACCTCTAGCAGAAATTGTTGCTAGGTCTAGCTGACTAGAGGACGATTTTTTCCTGCAGTGTACCATCGCTCACGCATTGGAGAAAACCAAATATCCTGATTTTGACATCAACTGGAATTACTTTGAAGAAAAGTATCACTTCTCGTCCCAGTTTACCGCTGATCTTATAGCAATGAATCATACTGACTGCATCGTCACAAGTACTCTTCAAGAAATTGCAGGAAGGTTAATAAAAAATTATCATTCATTTTTTCATATTAATAAAAAATGATATTGGTATTCAAAGTTTTTTTTTTTTTTTTTTTTTTTTAATATCTAAATCCAATATCATTTTTTTATTAATGCAATGTTAGTGCCGATTCCAAAGACACTCCCATCCATAAACTGAAGTAACTAGCAAATACTTAACTCTATTCATAGAAGTACTATAACTAATCAAAAAGCCATGTTTTTTCATTTAATTATCCCACAATCACATTCTGCACATTTGCTCAAGCCTTTTCACCTATCTTAGCTATGAGTTCCATATTTCTTCGAACTTTTGGCCCCTTTACAAAACTGTTTATCTAGTCTGCGTTGATACTACCATCAAATTTGCCATCCATAAATCAGCAAATAGCTTAGTACAACTGTTTGTTTGACTTTGAAAGTCAACTTTAAGTCTTGCTGCTTCAAATCTAACACTATATATAGTACATCAGCTGATCTTGTGATACTTTGAAAAACTCTTAAATTTCTTTTAGTTTGATCATTAGGTTATCGCAAACACTTGAGCAAATCCTGCTTCTAAAATAGCTTTTAAAATGTCAGTTTAAATAAAATTGCATAGGCAAGATGGTCAAAGTTATGGACATAAGCATATTTCTATTGACTAAACTATTTTTCGAATGGTTTTGCAGAAGATAACCCTGAATATCCATAGTTGTAAATTTACATGATGATATTCCAAATGGTAGCAGAAGAGTATTTTAGAACTCCATTGTCGAGCTTGCAGAATCATGAAGCATATTTCCACATTATCATCCAAATTGGTGGGAATGTCTTTCTCTGTAGAACGTTATGACTTATGATGTAATGCTTGTATATGATTTATGTTTAACGTGACATACGTTTGTCACTTGTTTCACCAAAATGTATTCCATCCGTTCAAATATTATTGTTCAACTTTCCATTTTGGTATATCACAAAATAGTTTTGTAAATGGTTTCAAATAGTTTTGAATTTATTCCTCAATCAGTTTACCGCTGATCTTATAACATTAACTTGTATCTAAAATTGATATTGGTATTCAGAGTTTTATATAGGCATAAAAGGAAAAGAAGGTTTAAATCAGCTACAATGAATGTTACCTTTTCATCAAATAGTTATCTCTAGCGGAGTATTGGCAAGGACCAAAAATCTGCTTACCGGCTTATTTATGTATGAAGTTTTTTTAGGCCATTTAAAACTGCATAAGCTCTTCAACATAAGTTAATTCAAACACCCCAAAACCAAAACTGCATAAGTAACAGCTTGGGCTTGTTTATGTTCTATTTTAGAGTTACGAACCAAGTTACTTATGTAAGAGTGACTGCTATCGCCATTGATAAGGCGTCTAGGAGGATTAATAAAGTCGGGAGGTCCTTTTCCAGGTTTAAGGAATATGATGCAATGAGCCCGCAGACCAAGTTTGTTCAGTGTCCCGATGGGGAGCTGCAGAAACGCAAAGAGGTTTCGCATTGTGTTACTCTTCATTAAACCGATTTTATAAATAACATGTATCTTTTCAAACAATAAACAAAAACATTTACACCTTTATATATATGTTTCAGGGTTCCAAAGCAAATGGTGCATTTATATATACGATACGCGTATTTTACAGCTTTATATATTCTTACAGCTTTATATATACGATAAAATGTTTCAGGAACACTATCGCTAATTTTTGTTTTTAGTTTTGCAATGAGAACGGAGATGATGACGCTGCTGAGTTTCGTGAATGCTTTCGCGTTCTTGGCACCGCATCAAGCTGAACTGATGGAAAGGTACATCAGTTGTGAGGCTTCCCACAAACAGCTTACTAAGGAGTTGGACGAAAAACATCAATATGAAAAAGAGGTTTTCTAAATCTAAGAAAAAACCAGAAGATTGATTACTTGAAAGATAACCTTCAGCAATCATTTGTTAAGATTATGACTGGAATTTGTTTTAATATTCTTATTTAACCAAAACGTTAACCATACTTTGTTTTTAATGTGTATCAAATACGTACTTACTTTCGGTATGTGAATGACAGGTTTTCTTACTCACAATCCTAAATAAAACAATATCAGGTGCCAAAAATATTGCATGTGTAAGTGATTCTAAATAAATCTATTTTGCAAATAAAAACGAGGATGATGAGGGTAGTTTGGAGATATGGTTTAAGTTAATGAAGATATTGATTAAGACTAAAACAAGCAAGAAGGATAATCATCTGCTGCTGCAGCGATTGCATATGAAGAAATGCAGATGGAAAAACTGACACTAGAATCCAAGACTGAAACAAGAAGCAGCAGAGATTCCAGAGTAGTAATGCAGTAATGTTACGAAGGGGTGTTTGGAATTGCGTTTATATCAATTAATAACTTCAATTGCGTTTATATCAGCTAATTTGAATTGCGTAACCAGTTACTATAAGCAATAACTTGAATTGAATCTGCTGGAAATGGGTCGGATTGACCTCATCCATATTTTTAAAACTTTCTCTAGAAAAAGTATTTTAATTTGTAGAATTCAGTTTAGGTGGACGAAGATACTAGAATTATACTTTGGGCCGCGTTCACACCATTTCATTTCTAGCATTTTTTTTAGTAATTTGAACTGCTACAGTTAAAAGAGCATACCCAAATCTATAAACTTTGAATTTATTCTGTTAAAACTGTTCAGTTTGGTGTAACCGATATGTTTCTGCGCAAAACGATTTATGAACTATTGAATACTTTGAGCAACTGATATCAGCCGGGTTGATTTTGCTGCCCGTATACATAAAATTACGGGTCAAAATGACATGGTTTTCAACAATGCAAGCAGGTGTCTGGGAGCATTAGTTATTGTGGACACAAACTTTCCAAATTTATTCCTCAAAAGAACGTGTGCTTATATAAGCCCAAATAATCTTCATAATGGTGAAATGACGGTCAGAGAGACATCGGAAATTTCAGGACGGTGCTTGGGCGTCGGCCGAAGATAGAAACTACTTGCAGAAATCTTGAGGATGGAAAAAGGAGGAGAAAATGCATTCAAGTTTTTTGATAAAAGAGTCTAACCAATTGGATTGTCGCTTCCTTTTAACCTGTCTGTTTCATTAGCTGAAAACACATGAAGCGAACATGTTAAATGGGTGAAACTACCCACTTTGACCCGTTACCTCACGTACTTACTTTTCACCCTCAAAAAAATATAAGCAGGTATTAATTTACTTATTTTAAAGTGTTTGTTTACTCTAAAATAAGCACGTATCCAAATACCTAATGATGTGGTCACTTGGAAGAATACTTAACACACCTGAACTCGCGCCTGTCAAGATTGAGCAAGCTTTTTTAGTCCTAATCGTCCACATATCCTAAAGTATCATACTTATAAGTTTTTTAGTCCTAAAACACAGTACATGGATCTATAACCAAAAAGTTGTTGCTAAAATTATTCATTGCTTACAAAAAATAACATGGTGCTTTGGTCCTAAATCTATATCACACCTAGAACAGAAAGCTTGGTTGTTTTTTTAGTGAGTAGATATTCAAACTGACTGTACCGGAATATATGATTAGTGATGGATACCACATAATATAAACATATATCAAAAGGGTACTTCACGATTGCTTATTTCTTTAGATTATCTGCTTATTGCATTTTTTAAAAAACAAATAATAACTTTTGAGTAAAAAGTACTACTACATTGGAGAAAATTGGTCGTGCGTGTCTGCTTATTATAGGATTAGATAAGCTGTTAAATAAAAAGCTGGGTACAAGTTAAATGTTTGATATTAATCTTCCGTACGTATGCATGTATCGGTAGATGCTAGTTCCGTTGTTGTGTATACATGAACACAAGAGTAAGAATAATGGGTGGAAGTAATAAGCAAATCGGGTTAATTGTGATCGGTTTGATGCTTTTATTTTTGGGGACGACAACGATGGGGATTGAACACGGCACTAGCAACCACCATGGCACCTATGCCTGCTCGATCCAGCCACCATTGTTCGTGAGAAAAAGGTATGATGAACACTCGATATGTCTCATTGAGGGTTGAGAATGAATCAAGCTTCTATCTATTATATATATGAGCTTTTGAAGTTATTCAAATATGTACTTTGAAACAAACTACATTTTGCTTTCGTATCAAGCTTTGTTAGATAACATATATGCATGCCTTCGTAATATGTGTACGTGTTTTCGATTCACTACAAAAAATGCTCAAAATCGAGATAGCTGATTTACCAAGTGCAGTAGAGTATTGTATACATATTACAGTATGAAACTACTAAGTTAAGATCCTTAATTGATACATATACTCAAACCATGCAGTTCAACGAAACAAGAAAAAAAAAAAAAAAAACCCGATACCAGTAAGCTTGTTGATATGCGGAATCATTTGAAGCTGACAGTAGGTCTTGGCCAGGTCTAACCGGGTCATTGTGGATATAACCGGATCTTGGCCGGATATGACCGGGTCTGACGGGTCTTGTGTTGACTTTATATATATGAAGGTAATAGATCTTAAGTCTTGTTGCTAAACATCAGAAGTCAGACACGTACATGGTACTTCAAAGTCCATCAAAAGCATAATGGACCAAAACAAGAAAAAGACAAATGTTTGGTGCTTATTTTTACTTTTTAGCACAAGAATAAATAAATAAATTTAAGAATGAAACATGGAAGTACGTAATTGCAATATACTATTGATCTTACGTACGTATTGCATGGATATGAGGTTTTTATATAAATAGATGCTCGCTGTTGTGTATGTATGACTATAGAGGTTAAGAAGAAAAAAATCGGGTTGATTGTGATCGGTTTAATGCTTTTATTTTTGGGGACGACAAAGATGGGGATTGAACCTATCTATTGCCGCAGAGGTGAATTAACCACTTGTTTCTATTATGCCAATTGCTTATTTGCATACATATTTTGAAACTACCAAGTTCAAATCTGTAAATGATACATACGTTCAAACCACGCACTACAATGAAACAAGAAAAAAGCCGATACCATGTTAACCTTGTTGATGTGTGGAATCATTTGTAGCCTATCGACTTAGGTAGAACACAACACACACAATGATTATTTTAACCTTAAAGGAAAATACAAAGTATGAATGAACAAATCAATGAACATAGTATTTTAGTCTTCACTACAAGCTAAATGTGTGATATTAATCCCAAGTACATTTGCTTGTATTTGTGTATATAAATAGATGATTCACGTTCATTAATGTTGTGCATATACAATTATAGAGCTTAAAAAATAAGAACAATGGCTGGCGGCAATAAGAACATGGGGTTATTGTGTTCGGTTTGATGCTTTTATTTTTGGGGACGACAATGGTAGTGGTGGAAGGCATAGCATGCTGCAGTGGTAGTGTAACTCATTGTTGTTGGGACGCCAACGTGCCAACCGCCATGACACCGATGTCTGCCAGCTTTACTGGTAACAAAAAGGTGTTTGGTCGAAAGGCTTACTCCGTAGTCCCATCTATCACGCATCATTGATCGTATCGACTCATTTTGGATGGAGACTTTATGTTATGATTTCATGCTTTTAAAAACTTGATTCACAATCAAGAGTGTTATAAGTACTTAATACAAAGAAAGTGTGCTATTTCATATTATTATTATTACTAATAAGTTGAGGTTTTATGTAGTTATTCATGCCCGAACTCAACTCAAACTAGCTTGAAGTATTCATATATGTATGCAAACAAGCAATCGAGTTGTGAAGTCGAACATAATCGAGCCTTAACATCAAGGTATAGTTACTTGTTACTAATATGTTTGAGTTATATTCCAACTCTCTCGAGGTGAGCTCGAGCTTTACATCAGGAACATGCGTCTCATACTCACCTCAACTCGTACTTGTCCACCTTAGTAAAATAGATAGGACTTTAATTCGCAAAGAAATATATTGTAACTATGCTAGAAATATTTCGAATGAATTCAAAATTCTTTTTTTTATGGCTTGTGGACAATATGTTTAAACGACGATGTGTTAGGAACATGGTTACAATCTCTAAAGAGAAGACTTTGTTTGTGGAGTTGTGGATAGTAGAATGGGCCAATAAGCCAAATAATAAGTAGGGCCTTATACTTTTATTCGGACACTATTATAAGAGGGTTTTTCTAACTTGTGCTTCTTAAGGCACAAGGTAAGCACATAAAAAGTACATCAAAGGTACATAAGGACCACATAAAAGTATACTTGTGTGTACTTTTATGTAATTTTTCATGTGCCTCTGTGTACTTATGGTGTGCTTAACTTGTGTCTCTAAGACACAAGTTAGAAAAACCCTTATAACAAATCGTATCTAATTTCATAAATCATATGTGATTTTTAAAATAACAAACAAATTGTTATTTTACAAATTACATATGATTCTTCATAAATTTCAAAATAGTCTATTTGATATTTAGATAATTTGTGATATATGTTAAACTTTTTTCTCAAGGTTATAATAATTATATAGTTAGAGAAATTAAATCTTTTTTAAATCATCTTACGATCTCGCAATATATATATATATATATATATATATATATATATATATATATATATATATATATATATATATATATATATTACAAATCAATCTCACAAATCCCAAATAAAATTTAAACCCACAATTATGTAATCGATAACTTCTCACACAATATTAGTATCCCGAGACCACAAAAACGCTTAATTTGCCATATATAATCAATTTCAATAACAATCAATAATTTGATTAGGTATCGAATAATGATAAGATATGACATGACAAGGGGGCAGAGCAAGAAACAAGAAGAAACCTTGGAGGACATGGATAAACCGGCCTTCTGTCTTATGGTCCATCATCTTAGTCGCTGGTTCAACTCTTTTCGTCTCGATTACCGCAAGCATTAACTGTCAAGCATTGTAAACATAATAAGCAATATGCAGGCTATGTAAATACAGAACATACAATACCATAGCATACATCTGCATTAAATAGTTTTTACACTTATTTATTATAGTCCCCAATGACTACTAAACATCCAATGTGATAAATAAAAAAAGGTGGGTAGGGGTCGGGATTCGCGACAGATATAAGGTTGGGCATTCAAAGTCAGATTGAACATATGGCGATATAAAAGCTAGTGGAGTACTATTCAGGGACAAGTTATCTACCCTGTCGTTATTAAAAGACTTCAGCTTAATTATGCATTTGTCAACTCGATAAGATTAATTACCGCTCGTTCTATCAAGTTCTTACAATAAGAATGAAAGCGCCAGAACGACCACATATGCAAGTTGCAAGACGTTGCTTACATTATAAATAATATTATGACCACACTGTTGTTGTGCCATGGAAGGCAAGCAGTATTAAATAATCAGGTTTGACAATTCAACGACAAAAAAACAAGAATAACATTAAACAACACATCAATCATAACACTAAATGCCTACATTAAAAAAACCATTATGATAAAATATTGGTACATGATATCATATGTGAATATATCTATGTTTGAAAGTAGCACACATATGCTATATTTTGGCTCCGGGTAGGACCCGTTCTTATTGTTATTCAAAAGAGTAGGTAAGTGTATCAGTAGTATGCAAGACATGTGTTCTTCTAGTGCATCAGTAAACTTTAACAAGAACCACACAAAAAATGAAACATTAAGTTCTAAACTGGGGGTGTTTCTTTTTTATGTTAATGAGTCTTAATAGGAAGATAGTGGTGGGGCCACACATATAATATGTTTCTTTTTCTGTTAAATGGTCTATATGAGGAAAGAAAGCAAATGGTGTTCCTTCCCATTAAGACTTATTAAAAGAAAGGGGCCCACCTACTTAATCAGGAAAAAAAAGAAACAAGCCTAACACTAGGTGTAATCAAGTCTAGTAGATCTAAACGTTAAGTTCTTATTGTTTACGGTTAACGTATAAACAAGTTTAAAAGTATGAACAATAACATGATCCAAAACGTAAATTGTCATTTTAGTATATGAAATGATATTGAATAGATCAATAGATTAAAGTTACATTAAAATTATTCCGTCACAATAATTGCATTCAAATACACATAACACATTAGAAAAAAAATATTCGATATTTATAAGTTAGGGCAAATCGCATAAAAAGGTATCAAACTTATATTCAATTTCAATTTAAGGTACTCAATTATTATTTTTTTTCTTCAATTTAAGGTATTTAAGTTATTTTTTATTGTAATGTCGAGAAGTTTTTACCTACACAAAGGGTTCCAGGTTACCATCATCATACTTATAGGGAAGATGCGTATATTGGAATACAAATTAAAGTAAACAAAAAATGTAAGTTTTTGGCCGGAAATAGTCTAACATCGCAACCAAATATAAATTGGATATCTTAAATTGAGAAAAAAATAGTTAAGTACCTTAAATTGAAATTGAAAGCAAGTTTGATATTTTTTTTGTGCGATTTGCCCTATAAGTTACAATCACATTAATCAATTTTCACACATATATGTTTAATAAATGTTTACATTATGTGCAAAATCGTTATACAATAAGAGTAGTGCAATAATATAATCAATACTTATACAATTATTTGAATTTTTAGTTAAAAACTTCCTAGATATTATACACGGTTCTGTTCAGTTAACCGCGGATATCTAAATATAAAACTGAAATTGGTCCGTGATAAACGCGTATTTCCTATTTCATGAATTTTTGGCTTTAAATTGAACGATTCGGCTTGGTTTCTCGGATTTTTAAAACCTTTTTAAGTATTTCAAAAAAGAAAGAAGAGGGGGTTATGATGGTTTTCTTTAGCACAGTTATTGTATTTGGGAGAAAAGCATAAGCCACAAGGTGTCTCAATGGCTAATGCTTATCTCCTATCAATGATAGGTCTCATGTTCGAGTCTTTGACGTACCTTGTTGTCACATTTTTTCTTCTTCAAGTTTTTTATTTATTAGCATGTCTTGTCAATGATATCATCTAGAGTAATTTTTTTATTACTGCTGCTTGTTATTGTAGAAATTAGTGATAAATTATTGATAAGGTCATGTTCCAAAAGATATCTTAGGCTACCTACAATAGTGATTATAACAAGACCGAAGATACCACTTTCACATTATATTTATCTCTTTACAACAACTTTAAAATCAAATTAGTGTAATAAAAATATCGAGGATACTACAAAAAAAAATCCTACTTAAACACAAATATACCCTATAAAAATTATTTAATAAAAACACCACGCGCACACACACAAAACCTCACATGACTCGGTTTAAATTTCGGTCGAGTTCTTCTCTCTTTGGCCTAAGAGACATGTTCGATGAGAGGAGGTGTAAGAGAAAGAACGCATCTTTGTTAGATATCGATCATGTTGGAAGACCGACCATTACGGCCAGTGTTATGCATTGATAAGGTCACGATTGCAATTAGATCTTTATTTCATTTTTTCTAAAGCAAAAAATTCAGAAGAAAATAGTCACTTGTTCTCTAGTTAGTATAAAGACACGTGTTTAGTTACCTAACTTAATTGTTTAAATATATATTAGTTGTTACTGTTCATAATACTCACACATAATTTCTCATGATTATGTTAGTTTATAATTATCGAGCGATGATGGAGCACTAAAAGTAAAACATAAGATCGAGTTTTTCTAACTTAGATGATCGAGCAAAGCTCGAACCGATTTATTTAATAATGTCTTTTGTTACCGTCAAGCTTCAATTAATTTGCCCGGATTTTAACGATGTCTTAGCTTGTACTATCCCAAGGTACACACATCATACTACCATACGATTGGCAACTTGCAATCATTAAATTTACATGGTTTTTTTTGTCTTTGCTAAAGTAACATTCTCTATTAAATAATTGTATTTGAGTAAAATAATTGTTGAGTGTTGTTGGCTTGATGGCTAAGGATCATCCCTCATAAATAGTAGTTGTCATGTTCGAGTCATCAAAGTGATCAATATTCACTTTTTAAATTTTTCCTCTTTCTCTTTTTAAAAATATAAGTTTATAAATAGTACATGTCGTTTTAAGTCACATCTTAAAAAATATCGTGACTTTGTCATGACATCTAAGGCGTGAGGTTTAGCCATGCCGCTTCGTCAAACCAAGCCTCACACTATTTATAACGTTTGTATAAAGGCACGTATTTAGTTATTTAATTTAATTGGAGTATTTAGTTTTATATTCGTTGTGGTTACTATTCATAATGCTCACACAAATCTTCTCACGATTGTATTAGTTTATAATTATCAAGCAATGGTCAAGCACTAAAAGTAAAGGCTGAGATCGAGCATTTTTAAGTTAGATGAGTAGAACGGAGATGATGGTGCTGCTGACGTGAATGTTTTTGGCGCTTGCTAAAAAAGTTGGCATTTTGGCAACGCATCGGGCAGAACTGATGGAAAGCTACGCTAGCTCTGAGGCTTCCCACAAACTTATTACTAAGGAGTTGGACGAAAAACATCAATCTAAAAAAGAAGTTTTCTATATCTAAGAAAAGACCGGAAGATTGATTACTTGAAAGATAACCTTCAACAATCGTTTGTTAAGGAACATCGAGCAATAAAGGTAAGATTTTGTATAATGTAACACCCCAATTTCCACTGTAATAATTTATTACTATTTTATACGCTTACTAGTTGATTTCCATCACTTTTTATACACTTTGCCACTTTGGTTAGTCAAAGGACCTCACATGAATTAAATTAGGGGTGAGCAAAACTGCCCGAGTAACGACAACCGATCCGATCCAGACATAAACAGATAGTCCCGAAACCGAATAATAGCTTCTCGGGTCGGGAGTCAGGATGGATTTTTAGTATTTTCGAGATTCGGAATGGGTCGGGACGGGCCAAAAACCGACAAAATACAAGCAAGAATTGAATACTTTCGGGACGGGCAAAAAAACCGACTACCTTTAGGTCGGTATTCGGTTTACGATTTAGGTAACTTTCGGGATTGGAATTAGTGGGGACCCAACCCGATGCTCAGCTTATTAAATTAAGTCATAGCAAAAAGGACTAACTTGGAATTGGTCCTACTACCAGAAGTCTGTCTCTTTGTCTCCGTACATCACATCAAGAAAGAAGTTAGGGTTTTGATCTTAATTCGAATTTAAGCAAGATTGAAGTAAGATATCACCTTATCCAAGAGTTTTTCTCATCTTATTCAAGGTATAAATCACAACTTGTTCTCAAATTCGTGTGTTTTGGCTTACTAATTATGTAAAAATACGATTTTTGAGAAATCATCAAGAACCCTAGTTATCATGTATAAATGATTAGACAAGTGATATATAGCCTATTTAGATGTTAATTTTCAGAAATAGTGTTGGTATGATTACATAAGCCACCAACCAAACACCCCTTATGGCTTATCTATCCTTTTAGTGCTTCTATTAATAAGCTTAGTCATGTTCTTAATAAGCTTCATATAATTGTATGTTCCTAGGCTATAATTCTACTCAAGCGATTTCGAGGTGAGTAACATATTTAAGTGTAGAAATGGGTCCTTTGGTAACGAGTGGCGGAGCAAGGAAAAGTAGTTAGTGGGGGCAACGAGTGATAAGAGTGATTGAATTATCATTCGTTTTTTATTTTTAATGAGCCGGGTCGGGTTTATTTTCAGACATAAAGCATTATTTTAAGCAAAAAACACAATTTTGTTGAAGCGATAGCACATATGCAGGTGTCCATAAAAAAAGCAATAATTAACAAAAGGGGACATTTTCTTGATCAAATTCCCAAAAAGGTACAAATCGAACTTGTTTTCCAATTTGGTCATGTGCTAACGTGCGAATGTGCGATCCCACTGAATGTGCGACATGTGTCCACTTTTTTTAATAATAAAGTACATGGTTAGGTGGGTGTGTTCCCAGATATTTTTTTCTATTATTACAAAATTACTAATTTACCCCTCATCTTTTATATAAATTACCTCACCACTCTCCTCTCTCATTTATTTCTTTCACCTCTCTCCCTTTTTCTTCCGGTCACCAACACCCCATCACCGCCACATATTAACACTACCATCAACACCACATCACCGTCACCACCTGATACTTCCATCACCGTCACCACCTGATATAAAAATCAAGAAATGACTTTTGGTCAAAGGAGGAGGGAAAAATTATGTTGACTTTTTTTCTAATAAGTTTGAAAACTCAAAACGTCTTAGAAACTCGTTTCGTGGTCTAACGGTTAATCGCCCATTCGGTTAAGCGTGCTCTTGTGAGAGTAGTACCGACATGGGTGACCTGCTGGGAAGTCTTTGGTCATGTTTTTCTCAGTCACGATTAATTCTCAAATAAATCATGAGTGTGTCAAACATTTTTCTGATGCGGGGTCACTTAACGCGGTCGAGTTTCGTTGTACGTAGAATTTCTGAATGACGTTTTACCCTAAAACGTGTAATTCCTTAATAACTTTCACGAAAATGATCTGACGAATGTCAAACATTTAATTTGCCATGGAAATGATTTATCACTCAAGAATATCAGATAAAAATCAACTTTCGGGAAAGTTTCGGGAAAAATGAATAGTAAAAGTGAATAGTGAAATTTTCCGGGAATGGTAATTAACCTGAAATTGCGAATTGTTACAGAGGAGAGGAAAAAATGATAACCAAACCGTGATTAAAACAGAAACTTTATGGTTTTTGAAAAGCAAAAACCGAATATTTATGGATTGGTTTCGCTTTTATGCAAAAACTGAGCAAAACCAAACCATGCTCGCCCCTAACTTTTTGACCTCCAAAAAGTGTGGTGTATTTACAGAAAAATTGTGCAACATGGCAATGATATTATCCTTTTCAAACGTGTTGAAAATAAGTTATCCTTATTGAGCAAAATGAAATACATGTCCTCAAATAGATCTTGACATATTACAAAATCACATGGCTAGCATTGATAGCGACCATGGTTATCGTGCGGCAATCCTTGTGATATCTGAATTAGATCCCATTTAATTGTTCACGTACCGACTAGATGTTGTATCATTCACCTACCGACCTACGACCCTATAAAAAAAAGATCGGTTCATCTATTTGGGACAACTTGTGCATGCACATAACGTCCTCAGAGAGAAGCAAAAATATATATCTGTGCTCATTTACACGCATGACCAAGTGAATAACAGTTTCGAACACTATAGTTTCTCTAACTCTACAAAAGTGGAAAAAGAACCAACTAATGTTGTTGACACATACAATCTGGTATGGGATAGGCATATATGGATTGTGTGGATCTCTTTTCTTAACCTAACTTGACCTTGTCTATTCTTATGCGCGTTTTTTATAGCCCACTGAAACTCAGGCCATTCCATAGTTTCGTTAAGAAAGAGCTGGCTCGAGGGCACCATATTTGGTCTGATAGTCTTCAAGTTTTTGTATGCTCGATACCCTATAGCTGAAAAACAAGCAACAATGATTCCTTTTATAAGTAAGGGTCATGGATATATAATTCCAAGTTGTTAAAGCATGCATCATACTTTATTTTTATATCAGTAAAGCAAAAGGTCGGTTTGGACCCACCAATACAGTTTCGTCCAACTCTTTTTGAATTTGATTACACTTCAGAGTTGGGGTGTTATTCGGGTTGACCAGGATGGGTTCGGGTCAATAGGGTCGGGTCAATTCAGGTCAATGCTCAAAAAAATACCCGAACCGGACCTTGTTTAGAACTCGGGTCACTCGGGTCAGGTCAATTTGGGTTCGGATAAAGTCGGGTCGGGCTTGCTCGGGTTCGGGTCTAGGCCGTTTAAAAATGATACAATTTTGGTGTTCAAACTTGAAACACATAAAATTAGAAAGAAAAAAAAATCAAACTCGGATCATTCGGGTTAACCCGAACCCAAGATACATATATTAAACCCGAACTCGACCTTATTTAGAACTTGGGTCAATTCGGGTTGACCCAATTGACCTGAATATAAATTTGGACCCGATTGACCCGACCCGAATAGCCATATTCGGGTCCGGGTTGGGTCGGTTTTTATGACACCCCTACTTCAGACCACATTCAACCCGTTTACCTTATCATTAAACTAGATATTTGACCCGTTAGATTCCTTATCAATAAAAGTCAACCGGACTTTATCCTTTTTTTTAAAATGGGTTGAAATATCGGCCTCTAAAGAAAAACATCATATTTATTTATTTAAATAAAAAAAAATCAAAATGATCTAAAATTCCTTTTCACACAAGATGAATGAGGTAGGTAACCCATACATACCATTGCATTGTGCATACTGACATAATAATCAATAGCCGCTAACAACGACACAAACTTTCTGAATTTATTCCTCAAAGAACGTGTGCTTATATGAGCCCAAATAATCTTCATAATGGTGAAATGACGGTCAGAGAGACCTCGGAAATTTCAGGACTGTGCTTGGGCGTCGGCCGAAGATATAAACTACTTGCAGAAATCTCTAGGATGGAAAAAGGAGGAGAAAATGCATTCATGAATGCAGGAATCCATTTTTGGCCTTCTTCAAGTAAGTCTTTATGACCAGTCACATGGCACAAAAGAATGTATACATGCACTTGGCGTTCTTTGATGGCTAAATGGAACAAATTAAACCCATCAAAATCGTGGAGTACTAGATTATGTCAGGTTATACTAATATGCACTCCTCAATCAGGTCATAAGTCCCATATTTTATTGCTGTAGCTGTTGCAGACCTTAAAATCTTCCAAGCAATATCATCATCAGACGGTAGTTTGTTGTCGAACTTTTTTAAATTAGTGACTGAAATATGATTAAAAAGTATTTATTATCACAATAATAATTCAAGTTTTTGGATAAAAGAGTGTAACCAACTGGATTGTCGCTTCCTTTTAACATGTCTGTTTCATTAGCTGAAAACACATGAAGTGAACATGTTAAATGGGTGAAACTACCCACTTTGACCCGTTACCTCATGTACTTACTATTTCGACAACAATGGGGATTGAACACGCCACTAGCAACCACCATGGAATCTATGCCTGCTCGATCTGGCCACCATTGTTCATGAGAAAAAGGTATGACGAACACTCGATATGTCTTACTGAGGGTTGAGAGAATGAATCAAGCTTCTATCATATATATGAGCTTTTGACGTTATACAAAACTGTACTTTAAAACAAACAACATTTTGCTTTCGTATCAAGCTTAGTTAGATAACATACGCCTTCGTAATATGTGTTTTTGTGAAATCGATAACGTGCTAATAATTTGTGTTTACGATTCACAAAACGCTTACCAGGTGCACCGAGTAATATTGCATTAATATTATGAAACTACGAGTTCAGATCCTTAATTAATACATAGATTCAAACCATGCACTACAAGGAAAGAAGAAAAAACCCGATACCAGTGTAACCGTGTTGATATGTGGAATCATTTGAAGCCGAATATGGGTCTTGACCGGATATGACCGGGTATTGCCGGGTCGTGACCGGAATTGACCGGGTCTAACCAGGTCTTGACCAGAAATGACCGGGTCTTGACCGAATATGACCGGGTCTAACTGGGTCTGTGTCAGATATTGCTGGGTCTAACCAGGTTTTGACTGGATATGCCGGGTCTAACCAGGTCTTGGCCGGATATGACCGAGTCAGCCGGGTTATGGCTGGGTCTAAATGGGTCTTGGCAGGATACAACCGGAAAAGTACAATGCCTGTGAGTGGATAAATCAATGAACATAGTATCATAATACTGTAGGTATCTAACACTACCACACAAATATTTCAAATGTATCCTCAAACTCACGAATTGATTTTTTGAATAAATTTGAAGGCAAGTGTAAAGTTTAGTACTTTTTGCCACACCATTTTTGATATTTAAATGTGGAATTGCTAAGAACAAGTGTAAAGTTTAGTACTTTTTGCATTATGGGTGTTTAGTACTGGAGGTAGGTTTGCGTACTTGATTAATATATTGCATTTCAGCCAACATGCTAGCATATGAACTTGAGTCTTGAATACGCCATAACGTACTTTCTGAATGTGCCGTATTGAACCACACTTACTTTTTTATTAACCAAGCTTTTTGTTTATCGTTTATGCATTTTGGTCTTACCAACACTGTAAACTGTAACTTGGGTATTTTAGGGTGTGTTGGAAGATGGACGAGAAGTAGCTGTCAAGCGGCTCTCAAAAACATAACAACGACATAAGTCATTAGAGTTTTGCTTTGTGCCGTTTCTCAACATAACAATTGATCAAATCCTCTTTGAATTAGTATTATCTGCTGGTGAATTGGTAATAGGTTTGTAGTTAATTAATGATTTGTCTGAAAAGTTAGTGAATTTTAGATTGCTTAAGTAATCTTGGGTTTATGTTTGATTGATGATTTATGTGTAAAGTTTTGATTCTGAGTGGTGGGCCGGATAAAGTTTTCGAGAGATTGAGTTTGGAGTTACTGAACATTATGTGTGATCTTTGTATAGTAAATTAGAATGCTTTAAGTCAGTACATGAAAATGATTTTTTTTTTTATTTGACGGCAGTGATGTTTGAGACCGCATAAGGCACTTTCCAAGTATAAAAGCTAAATACATGAACAGGTTGCTCCTATATTAGTACCGCTTATATTTTATTTTCATGAAGAAGTTAGGAAAGCTGTAGTTTCAGGTACAAATTCATCCCGAATAACCTTAAAATTAGCTAAAGCATTGACTTTTTCTTTGACCTGGATGCAATCAACGAGTATGTTCATGTAGTGTTTTATTGCTTTTTTAAATTACCGAGTATATGTTGGTAACAGTTAGAATTTGGGTTGATTTTGTGATATTTGAATTGGCCTAAAATTTTCATTATAAATCTGCCTGCAACATTTACAAGGAAAATAGGGCGCATAGAGTACACCCGCGGTTTTTATTTAGTTATCCAGAGAGGAAAACAGTATTCACATAGGTAGAGATATAGAAACAAGTGGAAAGTATGAACGGGGTAGAGAGGAGTGTTGACCCTCGAATATGGCAAGCTTGTGCTGGTGGGATGATTCAAATGCCTTATTTTCCACAAGGACATGCTGAACATACACGTACGATTGAAGATTTTGGTGGGATGCTTAGGGTTCCAGCTTTTGTACTTTGCAGGGTCGTTGATGTTAAGTTCCGGGCAGACTTTGAAACCGATGAAGTTTATGGTAAGATTTGGTTGAGCCCACTTGGAAACAGTTTTGATACTTATGATTATGAAGTAACATTGGTGGAGACTCATAGTGGGTTTGATTCCTCAATAAGCCCACTTCGTTTGCGAAAACATTGACAAAGATTAAAATTATGAACAACCACAAGGATGCACAAGCATTGCAAAACTGTAAAAGATAAAATAAATACATACAGATGTTTGAGAACAATTATGATCATTACAGTCACCCAAACACACCCCATAGCTTCCCGGGACCTATAATCTCTTGTAACTTTTTTGCACCATCAGCATCCATTTCTACAAGCTTTTGTAAAAACAACAAAGCACCTGCTTTAACCACCATCTGTTAGGAAGCGTCATAGAGCCCTGTTAGAAAGGCTCTTTAAGCCCGGTTTTACATAAGGGCTCAAAGGGGTGGGGACTTTATGTGCAAAGCAAATAGAGCCCTGTTTTAAAAACAAACTCTATGTGATTTTATAATAACAAAATTTATAATAGAACCCTGTTTTCTATCCGGAAAAAGAAAAAAAAAAAAAAAAAAAAAAAAAAAAAAAAAAAAAAAAAGTACTATGCCATATTTCCAACTATAATGTCCAAAATTGAGGAGAAAGAAGCCAAATCAACAATTGCTTCAGCTTTTGATCTCTCAAACAATTCCGAAGTGCATCTGCAACAATGCACGGCATACTAAAAATTAATATTGATTTTGAAGAAACAATCACAAGTACTTAAGTATACCAGTAAACTGACAATGTAAAATGCTATCTTTATAGGATTCCTCACTCGGGAATCAAGTTCTTTGATTTTAAGAAACAATAACAAGTACTTAAGTATATACCTTTAGTAAACTCAGAAGCTGCATAATTAAGTGTTATCTTTGTAGGATTCCTCGCTGAGGGAATCAAGCTCTTAGATAGCTTCGTCATCGAAAGCTTGTTTTGCCAAGTGGCAGGCCTAACACAAGTCAAAATAAAAACAAAAGATACACAGGTTAGCACATTTTTTAATATAACTGTAAAAATATCGAAGCATAAAGAACTTAAAAGATACCTTTCAGGAGAGTTCATAATCTCGTAATAGAACACGGACAAGTTCAAAGCCAAACCCAAACAGATGGGGTGGGTAGGAGATAAATCAGCTTCTGCTGTGGTGGAAGCCAACTGTAAACAGAACATCGGATATCATTATGAAAGCCTATTGACGTGGACTGTAGATGTGTGCATAATTAATATTAAGATCTGATTACATTGTTAATATTGAGATCGGATCCAGGAATCTTAACCACGGATAGCACAAATGATTATCATATTACTCCCAAATTACATTAAACTAGTTAATACACATGTCAAGGCATCACCATCTAACAGGAAATTTTTGGTTTTGCATTTCGTGGGCAAGGCACATATATCATATGCTACAGAGAGCTCTAAAATAAAACCACCCGTGTATAAAGAGTGTACAATTCACAGTTACTCCAGAAAAACATACTCAGACGAAATAGTTCAGGTCAGGTATGATTGGTGGTCTTAAAGTTATCTGCAAATGCAATGACCATATCAATTAACAAGTAATCAAACTACCTATCAGAATGTAAATTATAGCCACAAATTGACTAACCGCATGCGGGAATTGTGCAACCTGAGGTCCTTGAGCAGACGGAAGCTGATTTGGTGAACCTAAAGTTGCCTACTTCTCGTCCTCCCCCAACATAACAGTGGGAGGATGGAGTTGATCAGCATTCTGTCAACCAAAATAGAAGGCGCCAGCAAATCAGATGGGCCATCAGCAAAATACTTCGGGTACAGTCTAAAACATCTATAGAAACCGAACCGGGTGTAATACATGTGATTGATCAGATGCACCAGCATCTCCCGGTGGCATATATGTGTGCCCAGCCTGATCAGATGGACCAGCAGGCACGACTGGTGATTTAACTTTATCTTTTTGTTTTTGATAAGACCTCGAAACCTTCAAAATCTACAAAAACTGAAACATATAACCAAATAAGTTGCATACCTTAGAGGTAAATGGAATCACTCCAATCATTAGACCCATTCTATAGGATTAATAAGTAAAACTAATTATATACCGTACCTAAGTGATTCAATAACTTTCTCCACCTCCTAGTACCCGTCACCAATTTAACATTTATGATAGTAATTCTAGAACTTTTCATAGCTCCTACCCGTCACCGAGTAAATATAGAAATTCAATAACTTTCAATCTTTCATGCTTCCTGCCCATCACCGATTTAGATAGACACCTTCGCTACCTTTCACATATATTAAGATTGTAATTCAATAGCTTGTCATAGCTCCTACCCGTCACCGATTTAAGATAGAAATTCAATAACCGGGCTATATTAAAGGGGCTCTATTTCACAATCTCTAGTAGTGATTGAACCTATCTATTGAGGCAGAGGTGAAATAACTACTTGTTGCTATGATGCCAACACGCCACTAGCAACTAACCAACATGGCTTTAAACTAATAAGTAATAACAATGCCTCTCAACTAAGATTAATTACTAAGAATAAAATTATGAACAACATGGATGCCCAAGCAGGGCAAAACTGCAAATTAAAATAAATACATACAGATGTTTGAGAACGATTAGGATCATTACGGTCACCCAAACACACCCCATAGCTTCCCGGGACCTATAGTCTCTAGTAACTTCTTTGCACCATCCACATTCATTTCTACAAGCTTACCATCTGTTTGCGACATTTCTTCGAATGAGTTAAAGACATTAGAGTCGACACAGGGTACTTGTTATCAAAATTCGGTATAGAAGGATCTAATAACTGAACTACACTCACTATCACACTTTCTTCATTCCGATAAATCCTTCTGTTCCCAGAACAAAGCAATGTAACTAACAACGCTCTCACAGCCGCTTGTTTCTCCTCAATTGCTTTCCCATCCAACATACCAATCAAAGATCCTATACAACCCAATTCCCCCAACTCCTTGGCACACTGAATTCTCACTCCCAACACCCCACAGCTCAACAATCTTAACCAAATTCTTCAAAAACTAAACCGCAACCTCCAAACTCCTCAGACTATTCCCCGAATAAAAAAAACCACCTCAAACTCACAAAAACGACACTCCTAACAACCACCACCTTCAAATCATCATCCTCCCTAACCAAATTACTCAAACAACCAAATCTATATTCCTGCGCCAAAACCGTCCCAGACTTGACAACTCTCAACAAAAACACCCCTAACATCAACAAAACTCAACCGCAACCTCCAAACTCCTCACACTATTCCCCGAATAAAAAAAAAAAAAAACACCTCAAACTCACAGAAACGCCACTCCTAACAACCAGCACCTTCAAATGATCATCCTCCCAAACCAAATTACTGAAACAACCAAATCCATACTCCTGCACCAAAACCGTCCCGGACTTCACCACTGCGCGAACTAATCACCCTAACACAGCCCCTTCACCTATGTGACTCAACCACCAGTAACCAAAGTTGTTCATATGTGTAATCATTTCAAGCCGACAACCGGATATAACCGGGTCTAACCGGGTCTTGACCGGAAGTGCCTGTATCTAACGGGTCTTGACTCGATACGACCGGGTCAAACCGGGTCTCGACCAGAAATGACCGGGTCAAACCGGGTTTTGAGCGGAAATGGCCGGGTCTAACCGGGTCTTGCCCGGAAATGACCGGGTCTTGGCCAGATATAACCGGTCCTGACCGGGTATAGCCGGGTCTTGGCCGGATCTAACCGGAAAACTACTGAAAGATATAACCAGAAAAGTACAATGGCGGAAATGACTGGGTCAAACCGGGTCTTGACCGGAAGTGACCATATCCAACCGGGTCTTGCAAGATATAACCGGTCCTGACATAGCACTGAAAGAAATAAGAAATCATAATTATAGTTTTTTAATTTTTGGTAAAAATGTCACTGCATTTGAACCCTCTTGAGATGAGATATAATAAAATCATGAATTAGTAATACTAGACGAGTACCCGTGCATAGCAACGGGATTTTATAGCGACAAATAGTTTATTGATAAAAAAAAGTTTATAGGTTATAAACGAAAAATAATAAAAGTTTGAAGATTTGGGAATTAAACATAATGTTTTGAAACCCGGTTCGACCAGGGTGGTTCAACCGGTTGAACCATTCCGGTCGAAAAATGGGTCGATTTAAACCGGGTCAACTTGCTAGGTTGGGTCGAAAACGGGTCAAATTAAACTGGGTCAACCCGCCGGGTTTGAAGCGTCCCAGGTCAACCCGATTTGTGTTTTAATTGGTTGTATTTAATTTGGTAGATATGTTTTAATTGGTTGTACAATGTGAATAAATCATAGTACTTTTAAGTAATGGATAATGTTTTGAAACCCGGTTTGACCCGGGTGGTTCAACCGGTTGAACCGTTCCGGTCGAAAAATTGGTCGATTTGAACCGGGTCAACTTGCTAGGTTGGGTGGAAAACGGGTCAAATTAAACTGGGTCAACCCGCCGGGTTTGAAGCGTCCCGAGTCAACCCGGTTTGTGTTTTAATTGGTTGTATTTAATTTGGTAGATATATTTTTAAATGGTTGTACAATGTGAATAAATCATTGTACTTTTTTAAGTAATGGATAATGTTTGGAAACCCGGTTCGACCCGGTTGGTTCAACAGGTTGAACCGTTCTGGTTGATAAATGGGTCGAGTTAAACCGGGTCAACTTGCTAGGTTGAGTCGAAAACGGGTCAAATTAAACTGGGTCAACCTGCCGGGTTTGAAGCGTCTCGGGTCAACCCGATTTGTGTTTGGTTGGTTGTATTTTAATTTGGTAGATATGCTTTAATTTGGTTGTACAATGTGAATAAATAATTGTACTTCTAAGTATTGGGGTGTTTTAATAAGAGTATTAATTACATTTCACTTTCTCTCTCATTTGACCATTGTTGAAAACTCAACATTTCACTTTTGACCATTTTTCCATTATAGATAGTATAGATATCTTGGGAGTGTGGATGGCTTGCTGGATGAGATTGATATAGGTCTCGTTTTCGAGTCAGCAACTTGTTCACCAACTCTTTTTTTATTATTTTTCTTTTTCACTTTTGCTCTTTAATTTGTTACGTGTCTTAACCAGAAGGTAGATTAATAATAACTTTTTCTTTTTCTCATATAAGTCTTTTAGGGGGTGTTTCTTTTCTTTTTTTTTTTTGTTAGCTAAGGGATGCGTGGGGCCTATGTGAGACCCACGACTGTTAAATGGTCTTAATGGGGAGAGTCTCCATTATATCACTCACATGGGGATAGAGGCACTAGTGGAAAAGTGGTGGGCTCCATATAAAAAAAAAACATTATTATATATTTTGTGTGGACCCATTCCCTTAGCTAAGGGAAAAAGAAACACCCCCTTAGTGACCTTTTATCATTGCCGTAAGGGTTTAGGTTAGGGGCGTAAACGAGCAAAGTTGTGTCAAGCTCGAGCTCGACTTGTTTAAAGCGAGTCGATCTCAAATAGTTCACAAGTTGGCTCGTCTCGTTTACACCCATAGTTAAGGTAAAACAATAGCAACAATTTGTTTTCAAAGTCTCCTATTAGTACGTAAAGTATACAAAATATTATTAAATGCGACAAATTTTCATAAAATTTTATAATTTGTATATTTGATGTGTTGTCAATGTAAAAATAGTAACACGTGTCATTTTATAGTATGAGAACACATCAAAATGTACATATTTGAACATTTTATGAAAATTCTTTGTATTTAATGATAGTTTTTATAATTCATTAAAATGAAACTTTCGAAAAAATTCATTGCTATTTTGTGACCTAAACATTTGTTGTAAAATATCTTTTTTGCCAATGACTCGAAGTCTTTTAAGTCAGTTGATAGATGATTTGGCGCTTTGAGCAAAACTCCCCTCAAACTATATTATTTTCAAATAATAATAGTAATATGGTGTAAATTTTGCTTTGAATAAGCTTTTCGATAAATGAGCTAGTTTTTTAGAATAGTCTTATTGTAACAAAGATATTAAATAATGAGTAACTTATTGAAGATTTTTTTTTTTTTTTTTTTTTTTTTTTTTTTTTTTTTTTTTTAAATTTTAGAACAGCATCACAAAATTAGATGGAGGACAATGTCAATCAAATAGTCACCAAGTTTGATATTTGTACCATTTTAGTCACACTCTAGCTTTTATTATAAAAACCACTAAAAGTTTCATTATTGTAAATTTCTTATGTTAGAGTGACATAAACAAAAAATAAGAAACACTTCTCAAACTTGGTTATTATTTCGTGATTATTTTTTATATTCAGTCATGCATTGATTGGTTGTAAATAAAGTTAATTAGAATTAGTTACATTAAGAGGTGAGTGTTTATTGTTAAGTTACAAGATGATACTGTATATATGCGGTATTTTAAGCACACCAATTTTACACAATTTCGAAAGAATGAAATAATTTTGAAACATTAGTGTTTTTTATGTTTGATATCAAGTTTGAGTGATCAAACTAAAACGCTGATAAAATTTGGTTGTTATTAGATGAGACAAGTAAATGCTACTTCGATTCAAAATAAATCAAAAGTATCAAAGATCAAAAGAAAGGTAAAAAAGACGGTAGTATGGTTGTTATTTTTGTTAAAAATATCAATGCATTTGAAGCCTCTCACATATAACCTTATAAACAATAAATATTGAGAATAAAAATTGAGAGTGTGTGTAGCTTGCTGGCTAAGAATGAAGTCTTTTAAGTGGTAGGTCTTGTGTTCGAGCCAGCATCAATTGCGATTTTTTTTTTTTTTTTTTTTTTTTTTTCACTTTTGCTCTTTAATTTGTTAGGTTAAAGTCACGTGAGTTGATCAACCACAACATTAAAAACCATAATTTTTGGAATGAATTAGTGCACTCAAATTTATCAACAAGAAGTTAACTTTATAGTTCTTTTCGATACTGTATTAAGCGACACCAACTTTATTGGTTTAGTTTTGTGAAAAAGATTACACTAAAATAACAAGAAACGTGAAAGAACGTTATTCATTGGTTCATAATAATTATTAACCCATTTAGGGTCATCAGGGAAAGAGTCGAAAATAATCACGAGAATACTTTGGTTAAGCCAAAGATTCCCCCTCCCCATAACTCCATCCTTTATAATTCTTATGAACAAAATGATACTAGCCGAAACATAGATGTCACGTATATTGGTAGCAGGGCTGTACTTATTTTTTTTCAAAATATTTATCAAGTTTAGAAAAATAACGAAAGCTAGTGATAATCTTCATGATGCTAGATTACATCTTTGTAATCTTGCCGGATGTAGAAATATGCCATTTTCTCACTAAATTTCTCATATAAATAACTTCATTAAGCATTCATCATGGAACCACCACAATGGCGTCAAAGCCATTTCCATATGATGAGCATCCATATGAAGTTTGTTGCTACCCCAGTTTCTTGTAACTTCTTTGCACCATCAACATCCATTTCTACAAGCTTTTGTAAAAATAACAAAACACCCGTGTTTACCATCTGTTTACGATACTTTGACTCAACTACACCACCGCACGAACTAATCAGCCTAGCATTATCCTTAAACAACACACGGCCTATCAACACGTCTCTGCTTGACTCAACTACCAGTAACCATGTTCATATGTGGAAACATTTCAAGCCAACAACCGGATATATCCGGGTCTTGACCGGATATGAACGGGTCAAACCGGGTCTTGACCGGAAATGACCGGGTCAAATTGGGTCTTGACCGGAAGTGACCGTAGCTAATCGGGTTTATAAAGAAACACTTGTATCAACATTTAGTTAAAAATTAACCCAAAAAAAATGTTAACTTTATGTATTAAAAAAGGTTTTGTTAAACATATCCCGAACAGCTATGTTTTAAATTAACTACAAAAAAGTGAATAGTGCATCTATGTTATCGATCGAGTACATTCAAATCCTTAGGTGATTTGTAAGTAATTATAAACCTCAATGTCGCTTTCATTATAGTATAAACCTTGTTCTCCAAATTCGAATGAGCCTTTCCTTCTATAGTCGAGTGGGTGTCCTTCATGCTACCTCCATATGACATACATCTTCTCTATAAACCTTTACTATATAGAGATGCTTTGATTCCAATAACAGTAACCATAAATATTTAGTGGAATCATGAAGTACGAATACGAGCACAAAAGAAAGAAAACATAAAAGAATAAATCAGTAGCATATACAAACTCTTAAGACCAGGCGTAATAAGCCCTTCAAGACTTGGTCTTCGTCCGTGCTGGCAAAATAACGCAAGTGCTACCTTACTATACTCACACATGCAGGACGCGTCTTCGATCAAATAAGGCCACCGATGAATTTTTGCTGACTGGGATATAGAACCTGATCAATACCTCAAATCACAAAATTTAAATTATTAGTGCATGTAAATTGGTTTTTTGTTCCATAAATATCTAGTTATTTAAGTGACTAGTTTCAATGTTAGTAATATATGTGGAATAAAGTAAAAGCTAATGATGCGTGAGAATTGCACCAGGCTTTACCTCTCGAGGGATTTCGAGAAGCTTACAACCCCCACCAGGCAGTGTACCTGATCGTTGTAGTACAGTATAGTGACAAGTACCGGGGGATTGATCGTTCAACTTGGGAATAGTGTCGCTAGGATTAGAAAACCTAAAGACTAGGTCTAGAGATGAGGGGTGATTCTTTTTGTATTTTTATCTTTTATGAAAAGCAAATAAAATCTCGGTTTTTAGAGGAGTGGGCAGAATTAGTTGCTAATCAACTAACCCAATTTCTAAGATGCAAGCAAAATAAAATAATAAAAATGAAAATAAACTAAATTAACTAGTGGTGTGAGCAACATATGGGAGAATTGTGTTTACTTAGATTTCACTACTCCCTAGATATCTTTTACAGGTTAATTACTTGTTACAGTTGCGTGGATGACGGATTGTATTCCTTAATACCATTCATGGGGTGGCGTACTTACTTCCCCAATCCTATAAGCTCCTACTTCACTCCTATGTCGAGCCGCTAAGAAGCTCCTAACATGGGATCACTAGAATTCACTCATGCATTAAATACAATCATAAAAACCTAGTACACATCGGTTCATGTTTCTTAAGACGTTCAAGCAAGTTACACAATGGAGATCTGCCAGTTTTCTTAAGCCTAACATTGAAATCATTCATCCATTACAACTATAAACAAGCAATCAACCTATAATCAACATCTAGGTTTCATTACATCTAAGCAAACACATGAAAGATCTAGCCTAGCATGTTATAATCAAGACAAACATAAGATATATTCAAACAACATATAGACATATTGAATTAATTAAAATAGGACTTATCTTAATTGAACATGAAAGGTTTCAAGGGGTGAAAACCCTTGAAAATACTGTTACAAACGACCTAGGGTTTATTAGGTTCGACCCTAGTATTCTCCACACAAGTTCCTCTCTAATGAATGAAAAATAGAAAAGTATATATAGATTTTGTGAGGTGACGGCGTCAAGAGTAAATGTCTGACGCCGTCATCTCGCCGCCAATAAAGTTCTCGGACTGCTTAGGTCTGGGTTTGACGCCGTCACGTGTAATCCATCTTCAGGCCGTCACCAAAATAACTCTTGACGCCTTCAAGTTTTCTCTGGGTCGTCATGCAATTTGCTCTTGACGCCGTCATCTTTCCCTTCTTGACGCCGTCAAGTACTGTTCCCAGCATGGAAAATTAAGTCTTTGCCGTTTTCTTCACTTTTATGCTCCAAAAACGTCCAAAATGCTTCCTTTTCCAGAATTCACTCCCAAAGTACCTAAAATCACAAAAGGAACAATTTAGGGCAATATTTGATCAAATAAATTCAATTCCGGGCTTAAATGACCCCCTAAAAATGGTTCATTTTTCGCCTCATCATATACCCTTACACTTGAGATTTGCTTGTCCTCAAGCAAATGCGCTTTTATTCTAATCAAAATAAAAGTTAGGGGTCATTTAACACTAATATAAAAGTAATTACAACAAATAATCGTTCCACTAAAGACCAAAGACAAGTACGGAGGTCATACACTAGCACCTCACAAATAGTGTTTAGATACTCACATCTCTCGGGTGTAATAAAGTAATATCACAATATGGAAATGGAAAACATCTCTCGCTACCTGTCATAACAAAATAGATTACCATAGGCTTGGAAAAGGATCAAACCTCCACCACATGGCGTAAGCACCTAGGATAAACTATCAAAGAGGTCGTTTAAAGGGTTGTAACGTTAGGTGTAGGGATATGAAATACACGGTTTTGTTGGATATAGGCAGTCTTTACTGGTGGCGAGTTAATAATCTTGGTTAATTACATGTACAATATGGCGTTGCTAAGCCAAGACTAGACTCGACTTAAGCTAATAAATGAAAAATAACAAAAACATAAAATAAACATAGAATGAAACGGCATGGTAGTCCGTTTTTTTTTCTTTTCTTTTTCTATTTTTTTTTCTTAATTCTTTTTTCGATTTTTTTTTTTTTTTTTTTTTTTTTTTTTTTTTTTTTTTTTGTGTGTGTGTGCATACACTCTTACCCTACCATCCAAAATAATACATCATAGGGAATGAACATTCCCCTTACACTTATCGTTTGCGAAATTCCTTTGGATGAAGTTAAGACTAAGTCAAACAACAAAGTAAAATATTTTCACCATTTTAGTTTTGAAACATAATTTACCAACAATAAAAATAAAACATGCATACGGAAGCAAATAACAATCAAACAAAATAAAAATCACACAAAACATGGGTTGTCTCCCAAGAAGCGCTTTTCTTTATTTACGAGTCTTGTAGCTAGACTCAAGGTCATGGGTTATTACATGACCTCATCGTTGGTTTCACTCTCTAGGTCATCTCCTATACCAGTTTTGTATTCCGGACCTAATTGCAAGCATTCTTTATAAAAACCAAGCATCCTATTCATCACATACTCTACTCCTCTACGTTTATCCTCATCATTCCTATAATAAGCCGCTTTCTTGTGTTCCTTTTCTATGTTTGACAGGAGGCGGTACTGCTCAATCTTATAGGGCATTTGGTAGGCAATCTCATCATTCTCCTCCTTGAACCTAACTATCCCTAGAGTCGGATCATAACTCATCTTAGTGGCCTCAACGAATGGTTTTCCGAACACTACTTGACTTAGGCAAGCATCTATCACCGGACGAGTATCCTCTACTATCATAAAATCGATCTCATAAGTGAAATTTCTGACAATCACATGCAATCCCTTCACTCTTCCTACAAAATTACTTATCAAATTCTTATTGGGCATCATCCTATAACCAAGTTGTTTTTTCATTACCCAATTATAATAAGTCCTAGTCATGATGTTTATAGGAGATCTAGGATCGATATAAGCTTTCCATATATGCATATACCCAATGTTGCATGGTATGTTGATGTTAGAGGGGTCTCCCATTTTGATAAGGGATGAGCCAAGGATATATGGTGTCTCGGGGTCATTGAATAAATCTTTATGATATTCCCGTTCTTCCTTGGTGGGCAACTTATCAAAGTACTCTTCTACAGTCTCTACTTCCTCTAACTCTTCTTCCTTATTAACCTCAACTTCCCTAATTTCATCCCTAGTCTCGGTTTCTACTCCAACTTCATCCTTGTCACTTTCTTCTATATCCTTATCAATTGGTTAATGGTGATAACATTGACAAAGTGGACGTGTTTGGAAGACGAGGGGTCCTTAGTTTGGATTCCGCTATTGGCGTCCCTGGTGTCCTTCCTAGGTGTAGTTAACGCTTGGTTGTTGAGGGCTTTCAACAAGTTGTCAATCTTATTGTTCATCTCCGTTTGTTGTTGGTTGAATTCGGTTTCAAACCTAGTTATGCGAGCTTCTTGAGATGCCATAAACTTGGACATCAATCCTTCAAGATTGTTGGTACTACCATAGTTGTTAGAAGGATTGTTGTTGAAAGGACGGTATGAGGGTGGACTGTTTGGTTGGTAACGATTAGGCGGATTGGAAGAATTGGTTTGGTTTTGTTTCTACCTAAGGTTTGGGTGATTTTTCCAAGCGGGGTTGTAGGAATCACCATAAGGGTTTGGCTCGGGTTTGAAAGTGTACCGCTTATCTCCCGCTTCATCGATACGCAAGGATGCGTAGTCCGCAAAAGCTGTTCCGGGGAGTTCCACACAATCACGAGTGTCATGGGGACCACTACATAATTCGCATGAAGAAATGATTTTGTTCACTTGGCTTGAAGTGTCACACCCCCAATTTACCTGACTTGCAGCGGAATGGAATACCTGGGGGTGTCTGTCATAGCACCACAGTTACAGTTACATTGAACGACCTAAAGTGTCGTTTGGAAAATACTGCATTTGATCATTGAAATAATTCAGAGTTTACAAAATGAGGTCCCCAAAATGTGTTGCAAGTTTATGAAAACAAGTCATACTAGATCAAACGTTTACATAAGTGCATGAAATAATGATGAGACGCGTCGACTCCGCGACTCCATGAAGGTCCAAATGCATGTCACATGAGCTACCTTAGTAACCTGAAATACATTGCTAAAACGTCAACACGAATGTTGGTGAATTCCATAGGTTTGTAAATTGTAATGATGTACGGCCACCACAAGTAAAAATGCAAGATAAAAATCTCGTGAAAATTGTACAATAGCCTTAAGCTCATGACACCGAAGCTATGACTGATGAAATTCTATGCCCCTCCCGAATGTTCTGCCGAAACATTCAAATGTAAAAGACATGACATGCATCCGCTTACTGTTGGTATCCACTACCACGGATGGAGGCGTCACCCTCGATAGATCTATCCACTCACTCTCGCTTAACGGTAAATTAACGGTTCATGATGTTACAGGGGACTTTTCACATGGCAAGGTAACTTAAGCTATGTACATGTTTGAATACTTGGGCTCGTACTGAAATGATTGATGCAATGTATTCCCCCCGTGGGATTTGAAAACAATCAAAAATGTTGAATTGAAAACGGGGCTATGAAAACTCACCTCAACTGATGAAACTGTGATGAAAGGAAATGAACACCAATGAACAATTAGCTGCCGCAACCCACTATGATGATACCATGAACATGTAATGAGCTGAAAAACAAGGCGCGCACACTAGCCGCAACCTAATATGAATGATGAACGATCTACTTTAGATCATGAAATGATGTTATGAATGTCCATGCACATGTTTCCTATACCACTCTACTCTTTGGAAACAACACTTGTATTATCAAAAATATATATTCCAAGAATTTGGAAAATATTGCTATTAGAAAATATAAATAGCTAGTTATAATATATATATACTTATATATATATATATAACGTAAGTTTCCATGTTAGTGTTGAAATACTCGGGTTGTAATCCTTGAAATGATGAAAACATACTCATAATAACTAATACTACGTTAGTTATAAAGCTCGGTACTTGATATTACTTCTAGCTCAAAAATGTACTTCGTAGTTTTTGCGCCAAATTTAATAAAAGCTGTCAATTATAAAGTGGTTTTAGCCGATATTCAAACGTGTATATCTTTGTCGTTACTTGTCCGTTTTACTTGTTCTTTATATCCACGGTTACGTCTTAGTATGTAGTAATATATTTTGGAAAGTTCAGCTCCTCCGGGTTACGTCTAAAGCCTCTTTTTGTCCAATGAAAAACGTCCAACAGCAACTAATTTCCAGAAAATACTTTTCGTCAACAATCTTGCAAAAATCATAACTTCTTCGTTATAAGCTCTTTTTAATCCGTTCTTTCGCCTACGGATTCGTTTTTGAAAGTATTTTCTAAAAATTTTGCCAAAGTTTCCTTGGTGTTTACTGATTTTCCAGATTTTTACAAAACGGGACAGCATGTCTAAAATAGGTTCCAAATCATGTTTTCAAGGTTAAAAACCAATTTCTACCATCACCAAACCTCTTGTAATCACCACATGGCTAATCTAATCTTACCATACACCTTCTTAGGGTGCCATGGACTCCTAACCAAGTTATTAGAGCAAGGGGATTCATAACTAAAAAGTTAGGGTTTGTATGTTTCTTTTTAGACAAAATAAAGGGTGGTATAGCTACTTGTACATGGTTTTTAGCATGATACTTATGAAATACATGTAAAAATAAGATGATCCATGAAAAAATAAAGTTGATTACTTACTTGACAAAATGAGATGATTATAGGATGATTATGCTTGATGTTCTTGTGTTTTTGTTGCTTGATTCTTGATTAGGCTTGTAAAATGAACAAGTTTAGTGTTTTAACTTATGAAAAATGATCACTTGAGCTATGGATGGTGGTTTGGTCGTGGGTTTGAAGAGAAGAAAGGAAAAGATGAGATGAAAATTTGATCTTGGCTAAAAGTTGGATTATGATTTGTAAAAATTGGTAAAGTTATGTTTTTATGGTTTATTAGTTAAGTATTGGGAAAATTAATGCTAGAGGTTAAAAGGGTGTTTCATGGGCTGGTTTTCAAAGGGTAGAAGGGGGGGGGGGGGTAGGGTACTTGGTAGTTATTTAGAAATCCTTGTAAGAATTTGCACTAGTTTGCGTTTTTAGTTACGATCGGGTACCGGTTTTATTAGAAATAAATGTTCACTAAGTTTACCGGGATGAAATAAAGTTATAATAATGTTGAAAACATATTAAAAATATGTTGGGTACATTTACTGAGTGATCGGGTGATTAATGTTTAGTTTTAACGAAAACCGTCGTTATATTCATACGCGTACGTTAAAAATAAAATAAATTTCCAAAATACTGGGTAACTGAATGTTATAACTTTTATGATGTTAAAATGGATATAAAAATATGTCGGGACCATTGTGGGAATATTTAGATATATTCGTCGTGTATAAACCGGGTGTTAACGTTTACTATAAATACTTATACGTAAAAACGTTAAATGTACTGAATATAGAAATTTGAAAATCCTGAGAGTGGTATAACATGTAAATGACCTACTGATGATATGCAGACTATTCCCAGTCCGTATGAAATGTTATTACTGATAATGCATGAATTCGCACCTGAACCAATACGGTTACGCGAATTTGAATACCCGTAAACTAAATTTACGATGAAATGTGTAATGCACGTGAATGATGAAATCTTTTCCCGCAATGAATAGTGTTCTGTGAATAGTAAATTTCCCAAAAGTTTCTCAGAATATCAAATTGACCTCGAAAACGATGAATAGTAAACTGATGAATAGTGTTTTGATGAATAGTGTTTGATGAATAGTGTTTTTCCAAAGTTCGGGAAATGACCTGAAATGACCTGAAATGGTGAGTTGTGACAGTCTTCCCCCCTAAAAGGAACTTCGTCCCGAAGTTCAGTTTATGTTGGTCTCTGAGAATGTATTGGTGAAAAGGTGATGATATTCGAGAATTCCAGCGAACTCTAACGATAGGAATTCGACTCTGTTTCAACTGCTTGACCACACGGTCCATGATTTCTGTTGGTTCTCTTACAAGGTCTGAGATTGTCATTTGGGTTGGATCCCTTCCAATGGAATCATGAGTGACTCATCTGAAAGTCATTTCTGGGGATCTGAAAATGTGAAATATGTTCGTGTCATCCTGTTGTTCTCTGACAATGTTCAAGTCTGACGGCCACTATGCCTTCTCTGTCAAAATATAAATGGTCCAGTGTATATTGGTGTAACTTTCCAAGTTTTCTGAACGATAACATGCCTTTCCTAGGCAGAACTTTCTGCATAACTCCGCAGAACTTGAAGTTTTAATGGTTTACGACTTATTGAACTTGTAACTGATTCTTGACTTGTAGAAAATTTCTGGTTATCTCATGAATGCCTACTGAACTAGTGAGTTGAGCTTTTTCTGAGTTTGGCCCATCAATCAATGGTCTGCGCTTCTTAATGTTTTAAATGTGGTACTGGTAATATATACTGCTGAATTCTGCCAGAACTCAAGTTTGTATGCTAGTTGGTCGATTCTAAAATGAATCTTAAATGGTCCAATATGCTAAAGGTTCAACCTTTCTTGTTATTCAATTTGTATCATGCCAATCCAAGGCAATGCTTTTAACTTAGTTTGTTCTCCCACTTGAATCTGGATGGTTTGTTGTTCAGGATACCCAATCCAAATGATATGTGTTATGTACCAACCTAACTTCTGCCAGTTTCCCGTTGTTGGTGTGATAACTATTGTTGTAGATGAATTTGATTTATGTTGAGTGATTAGTCCAACCATTTACAGGGTCAATCACTCATGCTCTGAGCATACCTTTCTATGTTTGAATTGTTCTCTCGCTTTGACCATCGTTCTGAGGGTGATAGGTGATGTTCACATCTAAATGGGTTTCTGAAGGAAATCCTGAAATGATTACCTGAGGTCCAAGTTGAAACGGTTTCCTTAACAGGAAAAACTAAAATGGGTACAATAAACCTTTGTGACTAATTCCACAACGTTCGGTCCTTCGAACTTGGCGTTATCTGAAGGGATAGCATATAGGTAAGAATTTGATTCCTCGTGTTTTGTTCCAACTGATGATAAGACATATGTTCTTCTTTGTCTATTGGGTTTGGTCTCCACTACTGAAGTTCGCGATTAATTTGTGATGTTCCTCCTAATTCCTTCATCACATATACCAATATTCTTTACTGTCAAGTCACAAAATCCTAAATGCATAAGCGATGTTGTAGGGAAATTCGTTATGGAAATTTGTCTCGCGATTATGAGTTTTAGTTGAAATCCTTTTCTGAATAAACGAATTTAGAAAATGGAGCAAATGATTTACTGGGTAATATTTTTCTTGATGATTCAAAATCCAGTAGTTATGAAATAGGAACTGTTTTCAAACATGTTGTGATTAAGACTGCTTACCAAAGTTTGATGTTTATGTATATTTCTCATTGTACAATAGTGTTGCTAAAGTTTGACCAAAAAGGATCGTACTTGTTCAAAATAGGAATTTCATAAATCATTTTTCCACAAGGTATGTGATTTATGTAAACGCATCAACTTTATTTAAAAGTGAAAACACTAACAAGGATAAAATGGTAGAATAGGAAATGTTCGCTTAAATGCATAGATGTCTAACACTTAGTTCCTGGGGTTGGATAATGTCTATTGATGGTTATCTGGCATAAGTACAAGCATAGGTATTTAGACTAACTTAAGTCCTGAAATAGTTTATCGTTGTAATTGGCAAGACGAAGGTATCACTTGATGTTGTGTCGATGAATGTCTATTCTGTTTTCCCTTGTAGATGAGGAGATATGTTCCGGTTTGATCCCTTGCTTGGTATGAAGGTGAGGTTATCTGAAATTTCTAGACATAATGCCTTAGAGGAATCTACATCGATATTCTTGATTCAAACAATTGTACTTTGTGAAAACTTACTGCAGGAAAGTTTATGTATGGATGAGGCCATGTTTAAATGAATTGCTCTACAGTCTCAATTAGAAGCTTGGTTTATTTCTATTGTGTTGTCCTGCGGACATTTATATTGAGTTCCATCCTGTAGCTCAGTCTAGCTAGTACCCTTAAATGATAGAATTTGACAACTAAGTCAGAGATGGTGATTCGGATAGTCTCGCAGTATCTTAGGATTGTTGTTGAGTTATGAATTCTCTCACTATATACTTCTAGTTCTGTAATCCTTTCATTGTTTTTATTGTATAGAGGAATCCTCCATGTAATTGATATGGAAAGTCTCTTCTAGGGAAGTCAATGGGAAAATCCAACTTAATGTCTAAGTGAGTGACAGGTAGGGTAAGTATCCAAGGATAGTTCGGCAAAATGGATGTTTATGAAAGAGTTCCTTTGTTTACAAAACTTTTGGATGAAGATTGTTATTACAATCCTTTGAAAAGGTAATTATTTCCTTCATGGCATAATCCTTCCTGAATTTTACATAGGTGATCAGGCTATGTATAATTGAGGACTAATGATGCGATGTTAGATTTTTGTCAAAATATCATAACTTTCCTCAAAAGTTTTAGATGGTGTTCAACGCATTGTTATTAAAATGGTATCCTGATGTTTTCTTTCGAATAACATGAAAATTGCCTCGCGTAATAATAGTAAATACTTGGTGTAATGACAGAAAATCAATTTATAGGATGGTAATAAAATAGCTTACTTCAGAAATTTTTCTGTAAAACAGTTTCCCCATATGATAGTAAAATAGCTTGAATGGTGTATTGGATACGTGGGTGAATCTTGTCGAATGGTAATAGTCTACAAATTCGTCAAATACGAAATCAACCTAATACCTGATGAGACAATGCTAAAATGTTGCGAAACGATTGAAGTCTGAGCAATCGGGATAGAAAATGGAGTAAATGATGGTTATGATTATCACCTAGGTAACAAAGGATAGATACTACATTGGATAGGAAAGTGTTTAATACCACTAGGTCATGTCATCGTACCAACGGTAAGTACAAAAGGAAAGATACAACCCTAAAGGCTCGAACTACGGTTTATATATTGAAACAAAGCTCCTGCTACTGAAGTATTGTTGTTATCCTTGATGTTGCTAATATCCTGACTGTTCTCTTCATCAAATCATAAGTGACCATGAGGGTATATAGTTAAAAGCTAGTGAGGATATAAGTCTGGTCCAGGGACTTCCTGGTGTCCCTCTGTGTGAAATCAGGTTTGTGGCATCATAAGGTCGAGATAGTCCTGAAGTGGTATCTGAAGTTGTGCATCTATCAAATCTTAGATAATGTAGGTTCTGAACCATTCCTGAAGAATCTGCGGATGTTTCTGTTGAGTCCGTGATATTGGTATTTTCTGCTAGGTGTCATCTAGTTCATGGCAAGTGGGAATGGAAAAGGAAAATGGCAATGATGGTACTAGTGAATGGAATACTACCCTCTTTCGCGCTACCTCGCGACATCCAAAAGGTAAAACTAAAGTACACACTGTGGGAAGGCCAATAATGTAATAAGTAACTGATGGTGGTGATAGTACCTGAGTAGTAAGTGCCCTACTAGTGAAGGAAAGAAAACACACTATCTTCCTTGCAATAAGCATCCTAATAAGTCCATTAAGATTAATTCTGAATATACTACCAAAAGGCATTCTATGTACGGGCTGAATGATAGGAAAACCCTGTTCCTATGGCAAATCAATAGTACTAATGGTGGTGTAAATGCAACTGGTGGTATAATGGTAGTGGAAGATGACAAGACATCTTCAATGTCGGAATCCGATAAAAGGATGTCAGGGTGAGTATCTGAAGACATGTCACTTGTGAACCAGGTCAATAAAATGATATACATATACGGATATGAGTATAAATAACTCGCACAGGGTATGTATGAAACAACATGTATCATGATTATGCACTTATGATGAAATGATGAGATGCTATGATGATGTGGTTATAGTCTAGGGTCCAAGATACATCCTAGTTCGCTATAACCTTAGCTCTGATACCAATCTGTCACACCCCCAATTTACCTGACTTGCAGCGGAATGGAATACCTGGGGGTGTCTGTCATAGCACCACAGTTACAGTTACATTGAACGACCTAAAGTGTCGTTTGGAAAATACTGCATTTGATCATTGAAATAATTCAGAGTTTACAAGATGAGGTCCCCAAAATGTGTTGCAAGTTTATGAAAACAAGTCATACTAGATCAAACGTTTACATAAGTGCATGAAATAATGATGAGACGCGTCGACTCCGCGACTCCATGAAGGTCCAAATGCATGTCACATGAGCTACCTTAGTAACCTGAAATACATTGCTAAAACGTCAACACGAATGTTGGTGAATTCCATAGGTTTGTAAATTGTAATGATGTACGGCCACCACAAGTAAAAATGCAAGATAAAAATCTCGTGAAAATTGTACAATAGCCTTAAGCTCATGACACCGAAGCTATGACTGATGAAATTCTATGCCCCTCCCGAATGTTCTGCCGAAACATTCAAATGTAAAAGACATGACATGCATCCGCTTACTGTTGGTATCCACTACCACGGATGGAGGCGTCACCCTCGATAGATCTATCCACTCACTCTCGCTTAACGGTAAATTAACGGTTCATGATGTTACAGGGGACTTTTCACATGGCAAGGTAACTTAAGCTATGTACATGTTTGAATACTTGGGCTCGTACTGAAATGATTGATGCAATGTATTCCCCCCGTGGGATTTGAAAACAATCAAAAATGTTGAATTGAAAACGGGGCTATGAAAACTCACCTCAACTGATGAAACTGTGATGAAAGGAAATGAACACCAATGAACAATTAGCTGCCGCAACCCACTATGATGATACCATGAACATGTAATGAGCTGAAAAACAAGGCGCGCACACTAGCCGCAACCTAATATGAATGATGAACGATCTACTTTAGATCATGAAATGATGTTATGAATGTCCATGCACATGTTTCCTATACCACTCTACTCTTTGGAAACAACACTTGTATTATCAAAAATATATATTCCAAGAATTTGGAAAATATTGCTATTAGAAAATATAAATAGCTAGTTATAATATATATATACTTATATATATATATATATATATAACGTAAGTTTCCATGTTAGTGTTGAAATACTCGGGTTGTAATCCTTGAAATGATGAAAACATACTCATAATAACTAATACTACGTTAGTTATAAAGCTCGGTACTTGATATTACTTCTAGCTCAAAAATGTACTTCGTAGTTTTTGCGCCAAATTTAATAAAAGCTGTCAATTATAAAGTGGTTTTAGCCGATATTCAAACGTGTATATCTTTGTCGTTACTTGTCCGTTTTACTTGTTCTTTATATCCACGGTTACGTCTTAGTATGTAGTAATATATTTTGGAAAGTTCGGCTCCTCCGGGTTACGTCTAAAGCCTCTTTTTGTCCAATGAAAAACGTCCAACAGCAACTAATTTCCAGAAAATACTTTTCGTCAACAATCTTGCAAAAATCATAACTTCTTCGTTATAAGCTCTTTTTAATCCGTTCTTTCGCCTACGGATTCGTTTTTGAAAGTATTTTCTAAAAATTTTGCCAAAGTTTCCTTGGTGTTTACTGATTTTCCAGATTTTTACAAAACGGGACAGCATGTCTAAAATAGGTTCCAAATCATGTTTTCAAGGTTAAAAACCAATTTCTACCATCACCAAACCTCTTGTAATCACCACATGGCTAATCTAATCTTACCATACACCTTCTTAGGGTGCCATGGACTCCTAACCAAGTTATTAGAGCAAGGGGATTCATAACTAAAAAGTTAGGGTTTGTATGTTTCTTTTTAGACAAAATAAAGGGTGGTATAGCTACTTGTACATGGTTTTTAGCATGATACTTATGAAATACATGTAAAAATAAGATGATCCATGAAAAAATAAAGTTGATTACTTACTTGACAAAATGAGATGATTATAGGATGATTATGCTTGATGTTCTTGTGTTTTTGTTGCTTGATTCTTGATTAGGCTTGTAAAATGAACAAGTTTAGTGTTTTAACTTATGAAAAATGATCACTTGAGCTATGGATGGTGGTTTGGTCGTGGGTTTAAAGAGAAGAAAGGAAAAGATGAGATGAAAATTTGATCTTGGCTAAAAGTTGGATTATGATTTGTAAAAATTGGTAAAGTTATGTTTTTATGGTTTATTAGTTAAGTATTGGGAAAATTAATGCTAGAGGTTAAAAGGGTGTTTCATGGGCTGGTTTTCAAAGGGTAGAAGGGGGGGGGGGGGGTAGGGTACTTGGTAGTTATTTAGAAATCCTTGTAAGAATTTGCACTAGTTTGCGTTTTTAGTTACGATCGGGTACCGGTTTTATTAGAAATAAATGTTCACTAAGTTTACCGGGATGAAATAAAGTTATAATAATGTTGAAAACATATTAAAAATATGTTGGGTACATTTACTGAGTGATCGGGTGATTAATGTTTAGTTTTAACGAAAACCGTCGTTATATTCATACGCGTACGTTAAAAATAAAATAAATTTCCAAAATACTGGGTAACTGAATGTTATAACTTTTATGATGTTAAAATGGATATAAAAATATGTCGGGACCATTGTGGGAATATTTAGATATATTCGTCGTGTATAAACCGGGTGTTAACGTTTACTATAAATACTTATACGTAAAAACGTTAAATGTACTGAATATAGAAATTTGAAAATCCTGAGAGTGGTATAACATGTAAATGACCTACTGATGATATGCAGACTATTCCCAGTCCGTATGAAATGTTATTACTGATAATGCATGAATTCGCACCTGAACCAATACGGTTACGCGAATTTGAATACCCGTAAACTAAATTTACGATGAAATGTGTAATGCACGTGAATGATGAAATCTTTTCCCGCAATGAATAGTGTTCTGTGAATAGTAAATTTCCCAAAAGTTTCTCAGAATATCAAATTGACCTCGAAAACGATGAATAGTAAACTGATGAATAGTGTTTTGATGAATAGTGTTTGATGAATAGTGTTTTTCCAAAGTTCGGGAAATGACCTGAAATGACCTGAAATGACCTGAAATGGTGAGTTGTGACATGAAGGCTTAGGAGCTTCGTAAGATTTCATGAGAAACTTGACTTGGTCCTCAAGTTCCATGATCCTACTGTCGAGAGTGCTAGAATTGTTCAAAGGCAAAGATATCGCCTTGACCGTTTTGTTCAATTCACGGGAATCATTCCAACTTTCGTTGTCATAGAGAGCAAGATCTTCTATGAGTTCCCATGATTCTTCCGCACTTAGATCACGTAGCTTGCCACCGGCCGATTGGTCAATGGTTCGCCTTGTGGAGAGATCGATATGGTCATAGAAGATTTGGACTTGGAGCCAAAGATCTATGCCATGATGAGGGACTTTTCCGAGTAAGTCCTTGAAACGAGTCCATGCTTCATATAGAGTTTCACCTTCACATTGTTGGAACATCAAGATATCATTTCTAAGCTTGGTAGTTCTCCCCGGTAGGAAAAATTGAGCAAGGAAACGAGTGGTGAGATCATCCCATGAGGTGATGGATCCCGCGGGTAAACGTTCAAGCCATTGAATAGCTTGATCACGTAAAGAGAATTGGAATAGGTGTAATCGGGTTGACTCTCTAGTTGTAACATCAAGGTCTATAGAATCTACGATTTTAAGGAAGTCCTTGAGATGTTGATTTGGATCTTCGGAACGAAGTCCATGGAATGCACATCCGCTTTGCACCAACCGGATGGTGTCGGATCGCAAGGGAGACACATTGGATCCTTGGGTGAGCTCAATGGTGTTTCGGTAGCCTTGGTGGCTAGGTCGGGAGTACTCTCCTAGGGTTCGGGGCCTAAGAGGTTGGTTAGCTAGTGGTGGGTTTTGTTGGTGGTTTTGTTGTGGTGGGTTGATGGGTTCAAAGATGTTACCACCTTCCATGATGTCGGATGGTAAAGATTACGAACAAAAACACGAAGAAATGAGATAGACTAAAGAAAACCTAAAAATAAAAATAAAATCTTACTAGAAAGGAATCTAGCAAGTAGACCTAATAAAAAGAAATTCTAACCTAGACAATAACTATTTCCCCGGCAACGGCACCAAAAACTTGATGCGTGGGAATTGCACCAGGCTTTACCTCTCGAGGGATCTCGAGAAGCTTACAACCCCCACCAGGCAGTGTACCTGATCGTTGTAGTACAGTATAGTGACAAGTACCGGGGGATTGATCGTTCAACTTGGGAATAGTGTCGCTAGGATTAGAAAACCTAAAGACTAGGTCTAGAGATGAGGGGTGATTTTTTTGTATTTTTATGTTTTATGAAAAGCAAATAAAATCTTGGTTTTTAGAGGAGTGGGCGGAATTAGTTGCTAATCAACTAACCCAATTACTAAGATGCAAGCAAAATAAAATAATAAAAATGAAAATAAACTAAATTAACTAGTGGTGTGAGCAATATATGGGAGAATTGTGTTTACTTAGATTTCACTACTCCCTAGATATCTTTTACAGGTTAATTACTTGTTACAGTTGCGTGGATGACGGATTGTATTCCTTAATACCATTCATGGGGTGGCGTACTTACTTCCCCAATCCTATAAGCTCCTACTTCACTCCTATGTCGAGCCGGCTAAGAAGCTCCTAACACGAGATCACTAGAATTTGCTCATGCATTAAATACAATCATAAAAACCTAGTACACATCGGTTCATGTTTCTTAAGACGTTCAAGCAAGTTACACAATGGAGATCTGCCAGTTTTCTTAAGCCTAACATTGAAATCATTCATCCATTACAACTATAAACAAGCAATCAACCTATAATCAACATCTAGGTTTCATTACATCTAAGCAAACACATGAAAGATCTAGACTAGCATGTTATAATCAAGACAAGCATAAGATATATTCAAACAACACATAGACATATTGAATGAATTGAAAGAGGACTTATCTTAATTGAACATGAAAGGTTTCAAGGGGTGAAAACCCTTGAAAATACTGTTACAAATGATCTAGGGTTTATTAGGTTTGACCCTAGTATTCTCCACACAAGTTCCTCTCTAATGAATGAAAAATAGAAAAGTATATATAGATTTTGTGAGGTGACGGCGTCAAGAGTAAATGTCTGACGCCGTCATCTCGCCGCCAATAAAGTTCTCGGACTGCCTAGATCTGGGTTTGACGCCGTCACGTGTAATCCATCTTCAGGCTGTCACCAAAATAACTCTTGACGCCCTACTCTTGATGCCTTCAGGTTTTCTCTGGGTCGTCATGCAATTTGCTCTTGACGCCGTCATCTTTCCCTTCTTGACGCCGTCAGGTACTGTTCCAGCATGGAAAATTAAGTCTTTGCCGTTTTCTTCACTTTTATGCTCCAAAAACGTCCAAAATGCTTCCTTTTCTAGAATTTACTCCCAAAGTACCTAAAATCACAAAAGGAACGATTTAGGGCAATATTTGATCAAATAAATTCAATTTCGGGCTTAAATGACCCCCTAAAAACGGTTCATTTTTCGCCTCATCAGCTAATACGTAATACTGCTAAATGTTAGTAATATATGTGGAATCAAGGACAAAAGAGAAACACACAACTTAGAATTTTTAGCTTTATGCTAACTTAACGGGATGAAATTCCTATAAAAGCTTGCTCATAGCATTTAATCTATGTTGTACCCTATTCTGATTTCCATCTTCTTTGTTTGCCATCTACTATTTGTCCATATATTTCTTTTTTTGTTAATCTCCCCCGCAAGTTTCATATATGGACTCCAATTCCAAATTTCCAAACCTTGAAAATGCAATTACAGTGACACAAAATGAACATCCGCTACTAGTAGATTTGCAGCCTTGTTATCCAGAGTAATCCGGACTATGTAGAATTTAGTGAAGACGAGAGGAGGATAGGGTTATAAAATGGGATTAACGAACTAAATGCAACCTTATGAGCAGTTAAGGGCCAATAACAATTAACTCAATATATGCCACGGACCGGGCTTTAATAGAAGGGACTCAGTTAAGTTAGTTGATTAGGTCTTATACCTAGCCAAAGTCTAGTCCAGTTAAAACCAATCCTAATTGTACGAGTTACTATGAACGAGGCATGTAATAATTATGTCAATTTAATTCATGCATCTATAATATTTTCAAGACGTTAAAACATGCACATGATGAAACTGATACATATCGATGCATCAAACCTGTACGTGTTTTTACATCAACATGCATCTATGGTCAGAACGTGTAGTATAGATCAAATGGCTACAATTGCTTATCACTCAGAACCTTCTGGTGGGAATAGATCAAATGGACATAATTACTCTTCTGGGAGCTTCCAATGGCCTTAAGCTAGCTTCCTTCTTGTCTATTTAAAGGTCCCCTGCACCATGGTGATAATCGTGTAGTATAGGAGTAGTATTTAGGTGATAAATTAGTTGTAATCTTAGGTCAAATTTATGTTTTCAAAGTATTGTTTCATGTAATCCTGCTTTAATGTAATCAACTTCAAGGTTTAATAAAATTGTTGTTTTAAATCCATTTATTGCAATTTGCTTTCAAGTATTTTCACAAGCTCTTTAATTTTTGTCTTACAAGCTCACTTAAGCTCTGCAAAGCTTTTGGTGAGTTTATCTTTGCATCTATTGTTCCATCTCAAAAATCAGAAAATTCCAAGGTATGATCTTTTTTTTTTTTTTTTTTTTTTTTTTTTTTTTTTTTTTTTTTTTTTTTTTGCATTTCTTATAAAAGTAGCTTAAACTCTGTCTCTTTGGCTTATTCTGGTTTGTTTTAGCTTATTTAATCTTGTCTTAGCTTAATCTCTGTTTGACTTGTGCTTTTTAAGCTTGCTGTCTTATTTCACTTTGATTCTGCCTCATTTTTGCATAATACGCTATTCTTAGTATAGGCTGTTGTTAGATGGTTGAATTAGTTCACATAGGTTTCTCATTAGATAATATAATCAGAATAAGCCTAAGTTTTGGGATTAGTAGCTTAAAATCATCATAAAGTAGTGTAAACAGGTAGTTATAGGGGTGTTTGGTTCAGGGTAGAGCTTAGGGATGGCAAAAGCACCCGAAACTGACGGGGACACCCGAAACCGGAACCGGATGGGTCGGGTTTGGGGCGCGGGTTCGCGGGTTTGGATATGGGTTCGGGTAGAAGTATTCTTTTTTTCCCGGGTACGGGTTTGGCTGCGGGTTCTGATAATACCCGCCAGTTTAACCGTACCCGTATCCGTACCCGTTTACCCGAGTTTATACCCGCCTATTTTATATAAACTATAAAGCCCAAGCCAAGTTGTGGACTCTTGACCCTTTACAAAATTTGTGTCCACACCTTATAATAGCCTATATGAGTATATTTTGGTAATTACAAAAAGTTAAACAAATACTTACACCAAGTCTTGACGCTTGTGTTCTCACACACATTAACTCATCTTTTTTTGTTCAAAAAAAAATTGTACTTTTATGAGACTTGGATTAAGATCTCTATGATCAAATACTCACGCCTCTTTAGATTTTGTAATGCATTACTTAAGAATTAAGATCTCTATTATCAAAGACATTTGAATTTTGTATTTTTTCTTGGAATTATGATCATGATTGGTTCGAAATGTTAAATCGTATGATATGATATTGAAGACGTTTTATTTTAGTTATAAAAACTTTGAATATTAGGGTATTTTGATTTGTTTTCGGTGGAGTTTTTTAACTTGATACTCGCAATTTTATCCAGCAAAGATTCAATCGGGGATAATCGATACCCGCGAATAAAACCGAAAAACCGATGGATAATACTAAACGGGTACCCATCGGGTTTTGGGGCGGGTTTGGGTATAGATATCATAAACGGGTATGGGTACGGGTTCACTAAAACCCGACCCGTTGCCATCCCCACAGCTTAGTGTTTTTGTTGTTTTATTGTTGTTTTATTTGCACAAACAGACTCCTTTAGGCATAGGTAGGTTAAGTCAGTCATAAAACTGGTGGTTATATAACAAAAAGTCAACATCTTCTTGAATATGCATTTCTATGTTCATTTATGTTTCTATCAAATTGTCACTTTGCAACCTGGTAGAATTAAGGTTGATGTAGGGTTAACAAGTGTTAAAATAGCCTAATAGTACTTGTAGGTTAATAATTAATTATTAGAAATCCATTCTAGTCAAACTTAGGTGGTAATCATATATAGTCAAAATTCTGTTTAAAAGAAGCTTAAACTGATCTGATGTAGGGTGCATTTAGGGTATCAATAGGCTTCTAAATTACTCAATATTTCATTTAGAGGTAGTTCATAGTGTAAACTTCATGTATGCTCAAGACCAACCAATTCCAATAACATTTGCTGGTTTGAATTTGAAATGATGGTCAACCTGTTCTTGAAAATATAATGCAGACATGTTCTATGGTCATCTGATGTGGGGTCAAATTAGGGTAGCAATTGATAGCAACTTTTGGGGCTTTTTAGTTTGGAAGTAGTCACTAGTATGGGCTTTAATAAGTTGCTTTTGGTTTGGCCTAATTAGCTTTCCCCTAGATTTTATTAGTGCTTAAAGAAGGGTCCTTAGGCTTAACTTTCTCTTTCAAACATCCAACTGCCAACTGCTTATTTAGCTTATCATAGGTGTTTCTCCTGTTGATTTAAGTTTTTCTGTGGTTAAATAAGTTGTTAGGACCTATTGTGAGCTTTTGGTACTTATTGGCTGAAAACTGCTTATCATTGAGTGCTTATTTAAGCTGATATTGGCCTTCCTAGCTTATTCTGTGAGCTTATTTAGAATTTTCAAGTTGCATTGTGATTATTTAAGTTATTTAAACCTGTCTTAAGCTTTTGGTGCAATTTGGTGTAGAAGTGCTTATTTAAACTGCTTATTTGCCCAATTCAGTTTATTAGTGGGCTTATCTAACCTTTTATATTTTTCCTAGGCTTAGTATAATATTTTAGATTTTCCATAAAATTTCCATATTTTTATAAGCTTATTTATTACTTTTCTTAATTAATATTAGTTTTTAAGTCTTTTTAAATCATTTTAAATTCATAAAAATTAAATAAAAATCCAAAAAATTAGTTTTCTATTTTAAAAATAGTTTTTAGTTATTTTAGAATTCTCAAAAGTAGAATTTCATTTTTCTAAGTTAATTTCATATTTAATTGCATTTTTAATATATATTAAATAATTAAAAATAGTTGTTAATTCATAAAAATTAATTAAAAAGCCAAAAAAATACATTTTCAGTTTTAAAATTAGTTTTAGGATATTTTAGATTTTTCAAAATTAGATTTGCATTTTTCTCATTTAATTTCACTTTTATTTGTATTTTTAGTACTTTTAATTAGTAAAAATAGTTTTTAATTAATAATAATTAAATAAAAAGTCAAAAAAATATTTTTCTTTTTCCCAGAATTTTCTTTTGTCATTTAGAACTTAGGAAAATCATTTTCATACCAATAAGGTTACTAATACTTTAAATTCACTTAATTGAATGCATAATGAAGTTTGGAACAAAATTGAAACCATGATCACTTAATTGACGCGTCAACACACGTTCATATAATCTATATATGCATCTGACGATATCTATCGAACAATATATATTGATATGTCACGTTCTTACGATGCATCTCGTCATATCGACGCATCTAAACCTCTAAATTTAAGCAATTACGGGATTAAGTGATGCACGAGATCGGTTTTGGATCATAACCGATTCAAAAAATCGATTTTGGACAACGACCATCATACATCTAAATATTTTCCTTAAGTTTGAACAAACCATGCATCTAAACATTCGTGCCCGTTAACTTTGAACGAATAATTAATGCATGCATGACTTATTAAATGATTTAAAGTAGGTATAGAAACCTCTTATCTTGTTTGAACAAATAATGGATTTTTCAAACGAAAGAGTATATATTTCTCTTTTGTCCTTTAATTAGCTTTAACTTTAAATTTTTCTTTATCTTTATCTTTTTTAATATAAAGAAAATGTAAGATATACAAAAGCAATGCCTCATGTTTTTTGTTATTAAACAAGATTAATCTATCTAAGGTACATATATTTGAAATTCAAATTGCAAAGATATATGAAATATTTAAAACCAAAGAAGAAGATGATGGGTGAATCACCAGCATATATTAACGAACTTAGAGAACTAATTAAATACTTGATACTTCCACTGTGGTTTGCCTAATAAGCACTCAAACAATATTAATATGTTATCATTTTCTTTATCTTATGGTAAGTTAAATAACACCGAGGCAACTTTTAGTTTTTTATGAGATTGAATTTTTGTACACACTTAAAAATAAAAGCTTAATTATTTTAAAGTTAAATATTATCTGCTAGTTGTATCAAGAAAGGCTCGCTACCAATTGGTTCTACCTCGAACTCGACACGAAAAGCTCGATACATTCATAAATAAGTTTTTACTTTTAGTGTATTTATATACAAGCAAGTAAAAGCTCGACAATTACTCAAGTCGAGTATGTATAAGCTCGAGTTCAGCTCGATAAACATTTCAAGGTCACTTTCTGGGCTCGAGCAAGAGACTCGATAAAGTTCAACTCAAACATGCTTGAGTTACTTGACAAAAGCTCGACTCGTTTACACCCCTAAATTCAAATACTTGATACTTAAACATACTGTACGGGCAAGTAGCTGAGCCTAGATGTATTATACAACACGAATAGAGTATGATAATATCATTATACAACACGAATAGAGTATGATAATATCTTAAAAACCAGTATTGACCATATTAACATCATATTCTGTTATACATATAGTTTTATATAATCGAGTAAATGAAGCAAAAGAATCAATTAATTAGCTGCTCCGAGCTTAAGTGTCTATTGAAATGAAAATAAAATTGCGATGTATATTAATTTGATATTTTATTAAAATTAAGGAGTGAAAATCCATAATTGTTTGTGATAGCGCCCAGCGCAATCTGATTACAACCTAGAGGTCAATGGAACACATAAAAAACACATACATGAAATACAGGTTAATGACATTAATTTATTATTTTTTATAGAGAGTCTCCTACATCAACGGTGGAGAATCATACAGGATTGAAAATATTAACTAATTCACATTCATCAAAAGCACGTGTAAAAAAACATACCGAAAATTTTAAAAGTGATTCAATTATTTCTCAATGGACCATCATCATTTTTTTGGATTGAAACAATCTTATCTTTTATTTTAGAGTAAATTGCATTGGTCTATGCAGTTTGGCCAAATTGCATGTTTGGTCTCTATCCTTTCGTAAGTGCTGGAATAGTCCCTACTTTGGTCTCTATCCTTATTTTCGGATTCAAAATAGAAGTTGTAGGAGTTGATCCCAGTATAGATTCCGTCATCCTTGAGAGTGGTAACCCTTTCACCTGTGGTAAGAAGATCACGTTGAGTGTAGGAGAAAGGCACATCGCAATTAGCCTTTGTACACATGAGTGTCACTTTAATTGTTTTCAATGGTGGCACCACAAGAGTGTAACTTGACTCTCTGGTATGCTCTGTTGTCTTATTATTATTATTATTATTATTATTATTATTATTATTATTATTATTATTATTATTATTATAAAATTCAGAATTACAACATAATTTAAAACTTTCCATCAACATCGCATGAATTACAACATAATTTAAAACTTTCCATCAACATCGCATGTAATCTGAGTTCTCTCCTTTGATGTAACTGTAATGACTGAATTACAATTAAAACGCAAACAAAACAACCTATGTAATGTAATCTGAATTACAATTCCTTCTATTCTGCGAACTAGACAGCCTACGTAATGTAATCTGAATTATAAGTATATCCAATTACGGCGAACCAAACTCCCCCGTAATGGTATATGCAGAAATAAAGTTGATAACACAAATATAACCAATCCATGTTCAAATGAAACTTGGAAAGAACTTACTCAAAGTAAGTATATTTGGGAATCCAGCTCGCAAATGTGGTCAGCTTGATGGCTAAAGTTATTCTATAATAAATGGTGGGTCTCATATTCGAGTCATCGTACCTGACATACGGTTTTTTTCTTTCTTTTGATTTTTCCCTTTCACTTTTTTATTTATTACTTTGTCTTCTCAATTTTATTAACTAAAGTATATCTATATCTATACTACATTATAAATCATTTGGACTACATATCAAAGGAAGTCTTAAAATTTTAAGACAAAAAACATTACTATAAAAGAAAAAGTAGAAAATTAATGTAAAATCTGAAAATTTAAGTCTCATTTAAATTATATGTAACCGTCCTCCAATAATTATACATTTTAATGAAATTATTTTTAAGAAAAACTTACTAAACTTATAACCACCAATTTAATGCTAAAATTTGAAAAATAAAAGTATTGACCATTTACACTAAGGGCATCCACTATGATAGACATTTATAAAGGTTTATAATTGATTCATGTCATTAATTCTTAAACCTTTTGGTTGTATAAACCTATTTTCACTATACACAAACTTCCTAAAGCTTTAAAAACATCAAACATACTTCAAATGCATTAAATTGTGAAGAGGTTCAAGATATTAGACCTTTTCATGCCAAGTAAGCATGAAATAGGTTTCCACTATGGTTAACAAAAGTATAAACCTCTTCATCTTTTTATAAACCTATTTATAAACCACTATAGTGGATGCTCTAATAATTTAGACCTTGTACTTTTGAAAAACATGTCTCTACTACTTTATAGTATTTGGGGCAAGCTAAATAAGAAAGTTTAAAATGAAAAACATTTGCTCGGCACAAAAATAGTCATCGGGTACTCGGCGCCGCATTGTGCGGGTACGGGTACCCTTCTATTTCTATTTATGTATTCTTTTTTTATAGTATTGAATCCTAACAACAACTAATACACAATTATGCGAGAGCGGGATATATATGAGGAGTTAATGTAAATAATCATACATACCCGAAACTAAACCTAAAGATAAGGAACCACTTTAAGAAAGACATTCGATGAACACTTGTGCTTTTAAGAACTACGTACTACAATGGTACTACAATGGCGACAAACCCGTTTCCATAGGATGAACGTCTAGATGAAGTTTGTTGCTACCCAGGTTTCCCTTGTTGTATTGTCCCTCTTCTTTCTGGTCCTGATGATGAGGATGATTACAGTGTTAAAGTCATCATAGCACCTTCACCTGTGACTCCTGGCCCGTGATCTTAATGGAAGACATGTCGACTAATAAAGAGGGATGTAATCGTGTAATATGATCGATCTACTATTGTGAGCAAATGAACCGTAAAATAAAGGCTCTCTGTTTGCATGTTGTTATATAAAGATGTTCGATATCTAGTTTTTTTACTATACAGCAAACCTTTTTGTTTATGGTTTCATATATATTCAAACTCCATGAACATTTAGTGTATGAGTTTTTACAAGGAAAATTTGTTATTTGTGTTTACCGAATAGTAAATTGCAAATAGTATGAGTTTTTTATTACTTGCCTCTATCAGTTGAGTAAACTCAAATACTTCGTATTTAAATTCCCTTATATTTTTAACTAGAGGAAATGCCATTTTATCCACTTCTACTTCCATGGTCCACATTATCGTGAAAAAAAAAAAAAAAAAAAAAAAAAAATTGAATTCCAATTCTAGTCTTGCGCGACTGCACTAAAATCTTGACATGTGTCCCGAACGTAGGTGAAGGTTTTTTGCTTGGCCGACGATACAATTTGCTCGACCAGCTGTTGATGTTCTTGGTATGAGCGAATTCTTTTTTTTTTTTTTTTTTTTTTTTTTTTTTTTTTTTTTAAATAAAAAAAAACGAAAAAACAAATAAAACAAAAGTAAAATTCAAAAAGTTTTAAAGAGGACACACTGATTTAAAAGTTTGTAATTACAATTTTTTGAAATTCGTTTAAAAAAATAAATTGGGTAAAAACTTTTAAAAAACGTTTTTGATTTTTTCTTGTTTTTTCAAAAAAGACAAAACCATGTCGGAGAAAAACATAACATCCGCTGATCGAGTAGAACTTGTGTCGTTGGTCTAGCACAAAATAAGGGACCTCACTTTTCTAGCAAGACAAAACTGATTTATCAAACATCATATCGGTCGAGTAAATTTTTATTTGATTGCACAAAACATCACTTCGGTCGAGAAAAAAAAAAACCCACCTACCTTCGACACACTTGTCAAATTTTTAATTGATTCGCCTCCAAAAACCTATGGGCCCACTGAAGAGGTTTTGTATTTTTGAGGATAAAAGGTGAAGGGTTTGAGTCTCGGATCTTACTCACTTCAGTTGGTGCCCCATTGAGACAGGAGTGTTGCCGGAACTATTTTTTATGAAGTGGACAATAGCTGGTGGCAAAAGACACCCGGAGTCAAAGTGTTCCCGTCAATTCACACTTTTTTGTGAATTTAATTGAGTCGCACGTTACAGTGGTCTTACAAAACTAAAATTAGAAATTTTATTTTGTTTTTTTACTACAATGTGAACCATAAAATAAGGGCATTTTTCGCATATTTTCTTTTAACAATGTGTAGTATTATCCAAAGTTACATATCGTATTGATTATGTTTTTGACTTTTAAATGTGTTTTGTATAGTAACAGATAAATGCATTTGCTAATGCAAAGTTTGGGTGGTTTGATGCCTAAAAGTCATTTCCCATAGCCTGTTTGTAGGTCTCGTTTTTTAGTCATACAGCTGCCCAAATTACGTTTTTTTTTTGCTTGCTTAATGTTATGTCAAGTTTTAATTTAATAATATTTTGGTTAGAACCAGCGTTTTGAATCCCGGGTTAACCGGTTCGACCAGTTCCGGCCAAAAAAAGGGTCAAAAACCGGGTTAACCGGTTAGATCAGCCGGGTTTTGAGTGACCCGAGTCAACCCGGTTCTCAAAACCCGGCCGGGTTCCGTTTTTCAAAAATTTTAAATAAAACCCGGATTTGACCCGTATTGACCCGGCGGTCGAATCGGTTGACTTGGCGGTCGAACTGGTTGACCCGGTCGAAAAAATAATAAAATAATAAATTGAAAACCGGGTTGACACGGCGGTCGAACCGGTTGACCCGGTGCCCGATGACTCGATCGGGTCGATTTCGAACCCGGTTTTCAAAACATTGGTCAGAACACATGCATATCGCACGAATTAAACAGTACGTGTACTCATGTTTATTAATACAAAAATAAACAATTATACCATTACACTAGATTAAGCGACACCATTTCTATTGTTTCGGTTTTACTTTCAAGTTGGCGAACTTATGAATTCGTTCATAATAATACAATAATGTGACCCAATTACAATGATGAATACAGTTAGCTGATAAAATTTGACCCAACAAAAGTATACTCGAGTAGCTTGAGCTCAATTCGGTTTACATCGAATCGATTTCGAGTATCTTACGAGTCAACCTCGAGTAGCTCGTCACTTGTCTTGTCTCGTTTACACCTCTTGTTTAAACCTTTAATCATCAAGTTCAAGTACGTTGACTGGAAGCTAATGGTTTAATATATCAAAACAGCAAACCTAATGGTAGTTACTTTTTACGAAAGATAAATAGTTAATTTGAGAAAGAAACTGGTGAGTATGGGTGGTTTAATTTAGTGGCTAAGTATGGGTGATTATGATGCAACTAAAAATTTTCCTTTAAGTTTGAACAAACCATGCATCTAAACATTCGTGCCCTCTAACTTTGAACGAATAATTAGCGACTTATTAAAAGATTTAAAGTAGGTATAGAAATCTCTTATCTTGTTTGAACAAATAATGGATTTTTCAAACGAATAAGTATATATTTCTCTTTTGTCCTTTAATTAGGTTTAACTTTAAATTTATCTTTTTCTTTTTATTATCACAAGTACATATTTTTGAAACTGCAAATATGTATGAAATATAATACATAAAACAAAAATAGAAGATGATGGGTGATTCCAGCATATTATTAACGAACCTAGAGAACAAATCAAATACTTGATACCTCCACTGTGGTTGGCCTAATAAGCACTCAAAGCATATATGACCACTAAAACTTGCATATTTTTATATACCCAAAACATGCTTAAGTTGCATTGTACATCATGCATTAAAAACTTGTATTATAGGGAAATATGCAAATATTTAAGTTTTAGTACGTATATATGCAATTCCCCCTTAATCTTATGTGCGTATGCATCTGTAGATGTTAGTTATGAACAGAGGTTAAGAACAAGAACATATCAAGAGTAAGAATAATGGGTGGAAGTAATAAGCAAATCGGGTTGATTGTGATCGGTTTGATCCTTTTATTTTTGGGGCCCACTACTTCAAAAAATGTCATAGAGCCATCTTAGAAAAGCTCACTAAGCCCGGTTTTACATAAGGGCTCAAAGGGGTCGGGACTTAATGTGCAAAGCAAATAGAGCCCAGTTTAAAAGCATGCTCTATGCGATTTTTATAATAGAGCCCTGTTTTAAAAACAGACTCTATGGCATACTAAAAATTAATATTGATTTTAAGAAACAATCACAAGTACTTAAGTATACTGACAATGTAAAATGCTATCTTTGTAGGATTCCTCACTCAGGGGAATCAAGTTCTTTGATTTTAAGAAACAATAACAAGTACTTAAGTATACCTTTAGTAAACTCAAAAGCTGCATAATTAAGTGTTATCTTTGTAGGATTCCTCGCTGAGGGAATCAAGCTCTGAGATAGCTTCATCGAAAGCTTGTTTTGCCAAGTGGCAGGCCTAACACATGTCAAAATAAAAACAAAAGATACACAGGTTAGCACATTTTTGAAAATAACTGTAAAAATATCGAGGCATAAAGAACTTAAAACATACCTTTCAGGAGAGTACATAATCTCTTAATAGAACATGGAGAAGTTCAAAGCCAAACCCAAACGAATGGGGTGGGTAGGAGATAAATCAGCTTCTGCTGCGGTGGAAGCCAACTGTAAACAGAACATATAACTGGTTAGTAAACTGAGAATGTAAAATTAACAACCAAGCTTGTAAAACTGCTTTGTGCAGGCTTAATATTCTTTTTGTGTTGTATGCAAGTAGCCAACAAAAGAAGAGCTTATGCAACCATAAACATGGTGAAAGACTAAAGTGGATCACCATAAAGCTAGATACATCATAGAATATCATATATCATTATGAAAGCCTATTGACGTGGACTGTAGATGTGTGCATAATTAATATTAAAATCTGATTACATTGTTAATATTGAGATCTATTGAGATTTGAGAGAATGAAAGTGTGAAAATAAGTTGTTATTTCATTAATGAGAAATGTGGTTACAATGTGTATTTATACAAATGAACTTGACAGCAACTAACTAAGCTAGTTCACTAATAAAATAGCTAAAGCTATGTACAAAGCTTATACTACTACTTTAACTATACAAGCTACATTGCATTACACTGTATGAGACATTCATTATGAAGCTGCTTCATCTTTGGAGGAGTTGCAGTCCTCTGCATACTTTGGACTTGTGCAGAAGTAGTGTTTGGGTTAACAGCAGTTGTAGCAGAGGTGGTGTTTGGCACAACCTGTTTCTGCATATCTTTTGTATTCACTTTAAGATTGGATCCAGGAATCTTAACAGCGTATAGCACAAATGATTATCAAATTACTCCCAAATTACTTTAAACTAGTTTATACACATGTCAAGGTATCACCATCTAACACGAAATCTCTGGTTTTGCATTTCGTGGGCAAGTCACATATATCATAAGCTACACAGAGCTCTAACATAAATCCACCCGTGTATAAAGAGCGTACAATTCACAGTTATTCCAGAAAAACATATTCAGATGCAATAGTTCAAGGTCACGTATGATTGGTGGTCTTAAAGGTATCTGCAAAGTGCAAATGCAATGACTATATCAATTAACAAGTAAACAAACTACCTATATAGTTGTATTAGGATGATGTTTGAGAACGATTATGATGACACGCCAAATTCTTCAAAAACTAAACCGCAACCTCCAAACACCTCACACTATTCCCCGAATAAAAAAGACCCCCTCAAACTTACAAAAACGCCACTCCTAACAACCACCACCTTCAAATCACCATCCTCCCAAACCAAATTACTGAAACAACCAAATCCATACTCCTGCACGAAAACCGTCCCAGACTTCACCACTGCGCGAACTAATCACCCTAACAGATCCCCTTTCTTTGGCATATATATAGCTACTACCTGATGATTCTAATGAACAACAACAAACCTTCACCTATGTGACTCAACTACCAGTAACCAAAGTTGTTCATATGTGTAATCATTTCAAGCCGACAACCGGATATAACCGGGTCTTGCTCGGAGATGGCTGGATCTTGACTGGAAATGACAGGGTCTTGCTCGGAGATGGCTGGGTCTTGACTGGAAATGACCGTGTCTAACCGGGTCTTGACCGGAAACGCCGGGTCTAACCGGGTCTTGGCCAGAAATGGCCGGGTCAAACCGGTTCTTGAGCGGAAATGACCGGGTCTAACCGGAAAACTACTGAAAGATATAACCGGAAAAGTACAATGGCGGAAATTACCGGGTCAAACCGGGTCTTGACCGTATCCAACCGGGTCTTGCAAGATATAACCGGTCCTGACATAGCCGGGTCTTGACCGGAAATGATCGGGTCTTGGCCGGATATAACCGGGTCTTTATGTAAAAATGTCACTGCATTTGAAGCCTCTTGAGATAAAACATAATAAAATCATGAATTGATTAGTAATATGTCTTGGGAGTGTGGATGGCTCGCTGGCTAACATTGATATTCTATATGTGGTAAGTCTCGTTTTCGAGTCAGCAATTTGTTCACCAACTCTTTTTTTTTCGTAAATTTCTTTTTCTATTCTAGGGTGTATTGCCAATTTGATGAATCTGGTAAAGGAGTCATTATTTGTCTATATGTTGATGACATGTTGATCTTTGGCACTGACTAAAATCAAGTTGATCTTACAAAAGAATTTTTGTCATCAAAGTTTTCCATGAAGGATATGCGGGAGGCTGATGTTATCCTTGGTATTAGGATTAAACATGAAAGTAACAAAATTTCTATCTCTCAGTCTCATTACATTGAGAAGGTGTTAAGGAAATTTAATTACTTTGATTGTACTCCAGTGAGTACTCCTATGGATACAAGTGAGAAGCTAATGCCTAATACTGGCAAAGCTGTATCTCAAATTGAATATTCTAGGGTGATTGGCTGCTTGATGTATGCCATGACTTGTACAAGACCTGACATTGCTTTTGCTGTGGGTAAACTGAGCAGGTATACTAGTAATCCTAGTGCTCATCATTGGCAAGCAATTCAGATGGTCTTTAAGTATTTGAAGAGAACTATGGATTATAGTCTCTCATATACTGGTTATCCTTCAGTATTAGAAGGATACATTGATGCTAGTTGGATCAGTAACACTGAAGACAATTCGTCTACTAGTGGCTGGGTATTTCTACTTGGTGGAGGTGCAATTTCTTGGGCATCCAAGAAACAAACTTGCAATACCAGTTCAACCATGGAATCTGAATTTGTAGCTTTAGCTGCTGCTGGCAAAGAAGCTGAATGGTTGAAAAACTTGCTTCTTGAGATTCCATTGTGGCCTAAACCTGTAGCACCTATTTCTATCCGTTGTGATAGTGCTGCTACATTCGCAAAGGCTTCTAGCCAAATGTACAATGAAAAGTCTAGACACTTAGGTGTTAGGCATAGCATGATTCGTGAGCTTATCATGAATGGGGTGATATCTATAGAGTTTGTTAAATCTCAACAAAACTTAGCTAATCACTTGATTAAGGGTTTGGCTAGAGACTTGGTTTTGAAGTCTTCTAAAGGGATGGGTTTAAGTCCTACTTAGTCACTGAATGCAAGGATACCCAACTTCCTTCTAAGGAAACTTGGAAGCTAAGTTCAATGTGGAAAGCTGATCATTTAGTGGACTGAAGCACATGTATCACAAACATCCCAAGGTTGTACTTGTTACCTGCTGGAAAGGAGGATGAAGTCATAACTTCTTAATGGTTAATTTTCTTTGAAAAAGTGCTAAGCAGGAGCATGAATTAAAGATGAACCACCTATGTGAATGTTGAAGTTTTGTCGCTTCAGGAAGCTTTGGACTTTTAGCTTTTACAACATTTATGAATTGGATATGGACACATGGCTTGTATAGTGTCAGGAGTATTTTAGTGTTTGAAAACTTGTGTGTATTTATCATCAGGTATTCAAATGGGTTGAAGGGTTCAATTCTTAGAACACCCTGATTCTCGAATATTTGAAAGTATATGTACTAATGTGGAAATTCAATCCTCATGATATTTTCATTTATGCAATTGTTTTGTTTTGTGTTTAATTTTTCATGCAAAGGAAGTGAACTAAATTTGGGGAGGATTGTTGGAAAATTTAGTGCACTTGAGGGATCAAATCATACTTGGGAATGGGTTTGGAGGTACGGAGTGTACACCCATCAAGTCCCTGATTACCATGACTCAATAGTGGTTGTGCTAGTGTGAATCTGATTCTGCTGATGCATGAATCTGATTCTGCTGGTAGTGTTGTGAATCTGCTGCTAGGAATCTGCTGCTAGGATTCTGCTACTAGCTGATCCTGCTGCTAGCGGATTCTGCTGCTGATAGCATTCTGCTGCTAGTATGAATCTGCTGATAGCATCAGCAATTCTGCTGCTCGGTTTTAACCACTGATTCCTATTATTATGGAAAATATTATGATATAATTAATGGGCCGTTAATTATATATAATTCCATGGGCTAGGGTTTTGAGTTTTCTCTATTATAAATAGAGGTCATAACACATTTGCATGTATAGACGAAATCACAAAACCCTAAACACTTGAATACGCATTTGGTTCTTGGTTTGTGCCTAAAACAAGAACATCACTTGGTCTTATCCAATAGAGATATTCGTGTAACCCAGGCATAGGGTCGAATAGTTTCTATTGGAAAGTGATACCATGATTTCAAGTGAATATCCGGTACCTTATTGATTATCTTAACCCTAATCTGGGAACTTGTTTACACATAATAACTAACAAGTAGATCGAGGATATTGAATCGAGACTTTGTTCTGTTTCTTACTTTTAAGTTTTAAATAATGTGATTAATCATTTGAGAATGTAATAACTGTTTCTATTAATGAATTTGCTCGTTCTGATTTTAATAATTAAACTTACGTTACATTTGGGACGAAACTAGGGTGGGTCCCGCGGTGTCACGGGATCCCAATAGAAATTTGTTTCATATTGTTAATTTTTGTAAAAGACACTGAATTTTCTAAAACCCGGTCCTAATGCATTATGTTTCTTGTTATTGTTTAGTTAATACAAGATATGTTTACCTATGTGATGTCACAATTTTGAACATCTGGTCAATATGTGCCTTCGCGCCATGTAACTTAGAAGTATAAATTCCAACCTCTTATAAATGTAAAAGCCTTTTTTTTTTCTTTTTCTTTTTTTTTTCTTATAAAACGAATGTAAATACATAAAATGCAACCATATATTAGTCTATCAAAGATAAGATAAAAGACAAAGTTATATTATTGAAGACTTGAAGGGTCTCTAAGTATAAACATATATTTCACTAACGTTTTTATATCCTTTCCTTGGAACACGGTAGCACACCTTACTAAGTATTAACATTCCTTAAAATAGTTGGGAAAAAAAAAAAGAGAAACCAAATATTAAAGTAGAGTGACATAACATGTTCGTTTGTGAAACTAGTTGGGAACTGGAAGGCACGTTAATGTAGTAGTTTGTGAAACTAGTTGGGAACTAAATTTGCAATGAACCGCTGAGATAAAGGACAAAGTGCGTACAATTTTTTTTAAATGTTAAAGATAACGGTCGTTAGTTAACAACCTTTAAATAACTAACGACCGTTAGTACTAAAAAAAATATTGTGCGTCCACTGTAGTACTGTAGCTGCTACAGTACATTTTTTTTTTGCTCCCGTGTACTATTCACAAGCTCTTGCTTAATGTTATATATACTAATATCAATAGGTGAAAAGTGAATTTAGTTTTCACAGAATTCAATAAATTTAACTGAAATCCGTAAATTTTGTTAATTATTTTTCTTATACTACAACTAGAAAATGTTCAAAAAATAAAAAATACTAAATTTACAATTTATTATAGGCGTATGCACATATGAAAATGGTGAGCTTGATGAAAAGTACAATGCATGTGAAAGGACAAATCAATGAACATAGTATTTAACAATCTTACAACTTTTGTTTAGTGGCCTAATATTGATCCTACATATATGAATGTATTGTCTACATAAATGTTCAGATTTACAAAAACACGAATTCACAAGTTACCAATAAATTTAAAGAAAAAAAAAATATTATGGAAGGTGCTAACAAGCAAATGAAGATGATTGTGATCAGTTTGATGCTATTCTTTATGGGTACGACCGCAGTGGATGTTGAAGGCGTTGCATGTTGCATCGGTACTGTGTATACGTGTTGCTATGAATCCGGTCTGCCACCAATGGCTATGACACCAATGGCCATGAGTTCGATGCCTGCTCCCGGCCCCATTGTTGGTGAGAAGAAGAATGTGCTTGGTCGAAAGGCTTACTCCATAATCCCGTCAATCATCCATCATTAATCATACCATATTCTGTCTTCCAAAATACTTTTTTTTAAACATATCTCCATGTTCGGTCGATATTTTGTGTTACGTTTCCTATTTTGAAGTAATTTTATTCATGATTACGAATGTTACAGTAATATTTTTCACACATATTAATAATTACGTGCGTTGTTGTTTATGGAACGAAGAAAGTTTGATATGCATTATCATAATCATATGTTGACTCATTGCGATTATACTTGTGACACTATAAGGTTATTTGTAGTTGCTCATATGCCCAAGAAGGTACAATAAGTAAATAAAGACATGTGTGTTCAAAAAAGTAATTAAATAAAGACATGTTTCACATTTAGATGTTGTCATAATTGTCTACCTCTTTTTGGTGACAACCATATAACAAAGCCAATTCGAGGGGACTTATACAAAATGGTCAAGTTTTTTAAGTATTTACGAACGCCTTTTTAGTAGGATAACTAGTTAGTGTTAACAATGCGATTACAAAAACAGTGCTTAAGTTAAGTCACTGACAGACTATGTACAACAGAAAGTTACATAAAGAGTCCATGAAAGTTACATCATTTAATGAAATTCATCCCTATGCGAAAAGTTACATAAACAATTTCTTTCATTACCTTAATTTTTAAAAACCGTCTCTAAGTTCATAATTTAATCATATTCTTCTATCATTTTTTTTAAGTTTTACATAAATATTTTTAATTTTGCATTCAAAATTTAATCATATTCTTCTTTCGTTTTTTATCTTATTTATTTATTTATTTATTTATTTTAATTTACATAAATACTTTTAGCTTTACATAGATGTAGTTGTAGCTTTACATAGTTGTAGTTAACGTGTAAAAACGGGTAAACTAGGTAGGACTGGGATCATTTTTTATTCTCCGGTTAATCAGTTCGTCACTGTAATTTTGTTAGCGTCTAAATTTTAATCACAGGGTACTCGCTGCTGCAACGCGTGGGTACCCTGCTAGTTATTATTAACAATGCAATTACAAAAACAATACTTATGTTGTATAAACCGAACTCATATAAGCTAATAAGCCCATGTATAAGCTGAAACAAACACCCCTTACTACTGCTAAAGTAAAAGCAAAATAAAGTAAAAGGTAAAATTTGCTAAAGTAAAATAAAGAAGACATGTAAAAGAAAACAAAAGCAAAAGTTAATACTTAATACTACTAAATGGTAGGTCTCAATGTCTCATATTCTTCTTTTCCTTCTTTTGATTTTTCTCTTTTCATTTTATTTATTACTATGTCTTCTCGATGTTATAAACTAAAGTATATTTCTGTTATATAGTAAGATTCTGGATCTTTTATATTGTCGAATCTAAACAACTAATACACAATCATGTGGGAGCGGGATATGAAGAGTCAAGATGTAAGTAATCATCATATATACCCAAAAGTAAACCTGATGCTAATAAATCGCTTTAAGAAAGAAATTCACTAAACATTTGCACTCTTAAGAACTACGTAGTACAATGGCGACAAAACCATTTCCATAGGATGAATGTCTAGATAAAGTTTATTGCTACCCTGGTTTCCCTTGTTGTACCGTCCCTCTTCCTCCTGGTCCCGATGATCAGGATGATAATGATGTTAAAATCGTCATAACACATTCACCTGTGGCTCTTGGTCCGTGATCTTACCAAATAGTAATTTGTGTTTGCCAAACAATAATATGCAAATAGTATGTGTTTTTAATTCACTACAAAATAGTGGCTAGTGTACCCAATGCTCGCAATCGAGTACATTCAAATCCTATAAACCAGTAACAATGATAAATATAATTACTTATTAGTTAATAGAATGAAATACAATATCAAACGAAAAAAAACCATAAAAGCAACACACTCAAGTATATACTACTTTTTTTGTTCAAAAAAGTAAAAACAAGTATAACGTGCTTCTTTAAAGTTCACCAAAACCAAAGTATCAAAAAAATAATAACAATAAATAAATAAATAAATAAATGTTGCTTATTTTTAACTCGAGAATAAATAAATTTATTTGAGAATAAAAGACGTGGGTGTCGGTGGCGTGAAGGCTAAGCATGGTCTCTTATAATGTTAGGTCATCAGTTCGAGCCTTCGATCCAAACCCACACTCATTTTGTTTTGTTTTTGTTTTTTGTTTTTTGTTTTTTCTTTATCGTTTTTTATGTATACTCATTGTGGTCAAGTGGTAAAATCGATTGATATGATTTGTCTCAGTTTTAGTCTTTTAGAGATGAGTTAAAGAAACGTGGATTTAATGCCCAAAACGTGTCGTTACCAAAATAAACTAGTACACTCGGGTTTATCAACACAAACATAATAAATTTAAGTGCAGTTACAACTCGATTCATCCGCCATTACAGGCTTGAATTCGAGCAGTGGAATGATTTATGTCTATTTAACAAAGAGAACTAGTTATTTGTGTTTGGTAAACCGATAATTTGCAAACAGTATGTGTTTTAAATTAACTAAAAAATAGAGAATAGTGCATCTATGTTATCGATCGAGTACATTCAAATCCTTAACTGATTTGTAAGTAATTATAAACCTCAATGTCGCTTTCATTATAGTATAAACCTTGTTCTCCAAATTCGAACCGGCCTTTCCTTCTATAGTCGAGTGGGTGTCCTTCATGCTACCTCCATATGACTTACACCTTCTCTATAAACCTTTACTATATAGAGATGCTTTGATTACCAATCATGAAGAACGAATACCATCACAAAAGAAAGAAAACATAGAAGAATAAATCAGTAGCATATATAAACTCTTAAGACCATGCGTAATATAAGCCCTTCAAGACTCGGTCTTCATCCGTGTTGGCAAAATAACACATGTGCTACCTTAATACACTAACCAATGCAAGACGCATCTTCGATCAAATAAGGCTACCAATGGATTTATGCTGATTCGGATAAAGAACCTGATCCTCAAATCACAAATTTTAAATTATTAGTGCATGTAAATTGGTTTTTTGTTCCATAAATATCCAGTTATCTAAGTGACTAGTTTCAAGCATTAATCCGAAACAATCACTATCTTTACTTGTTTTATATATCTTATTGATTTTTTTCTTTTTTTAAAAAGAAAAGTAAAACAAAGTAAAAGCAAAAGTTAATATTACTAAATGTTAGTAATATATGTGGAATAAAGGACAAAATTTAAAGAATACATATTCTTACCTCCTTATAGACACAACTAAGAATTTTTAGCTTAATGCTAACTTAATGGGATGAAATTCCTATAAAAGATTGCTCATATCATTTAATCTATATTGTACCCAATTCTGATTTCCATCTACTATTTGTCCATATATTTCTCTTTTGTTAATCTACCCCCAAGTTTTATATATGGACTCCAATTCCAAATTTTCAAACCTTGAAAATATGATTACAGTGATGCAACATGAGCATCCGCTTCATCTCGTAGATTTGCAGCCATGTTATCGAGAGTCTATACTATGTACTAGTAGAATTTAGTGATGACGAGGAGGAGGTTAGGGTTATAAAATGGGATTAACGAACTAAATGCCACCTGATGAGCAGCGCCAATAGCACAAGACACGCACATATTGCAGAATGCAGGACACATATACCAATTAACTCCCAACATATGCCATGGACCGGGCTCTAAGACCAACTTTAGTCCGACAATTGTATAGAATATAATAATACCATGGACCGGGCTCTAAGACCAACTTTAGCCCGACAATTGTATAGAATATAATAATACCATGGACCGGGCTCTAAGACCAACTTTAGCCCGACAATTGTATAGAATATAATAATACAAGGGACTAAGTTAAGGTAGTTGATTAGGTCTTATAACTAGCCAAAGTCTAGTCCAGTTAAAACCAATCCTAGTTGTACGAGTTACTATACGGTATATGGTTCTTACTATGTTAAGCTGAGTAGGGATTCACTAAATGCGAAGAAGATTAGATAATGGCAAAATGGTATTAAAAAACTAGATAGACCCTAATTTAAATGATGAGATACCTTTTGCAACTATATCAAAACCTGGATGGCTAAGTCATTAATTTCGGATAAGATTTCGCTGATAAAACCTATATCAAATTTTCAACACTGATCATGCATGCATCTTTTTAACCAGTAAGTTTCTATGAACGATGCATATAATAATTCTATCAATTTAATTCATGCATCTATAATATTTTCAAGACGTTAAAACATGCACATGATGTAACTGATACATATCGATGCATCTAACCTGTTTGTGTTTTTACATCAATATGCATCTACTTCATTGTCAAGCCTTGAAGGCATAAAGAAGTTTGGAACAAAATTGAAAAAATGATCACTTAATTGTTGCATCAACACACGTTCATATAATCTATATATGCATGTGACTATATATATCGAACAATATATATTGATATATCACGTTCATACAATGCAGCTTGTCATATCGATGCATCTAAACCTCTAAATTTAAGCAATTACACGAATTAAGTGATGCACGCGATCGGTTTTGGATCATAACCGAATCAAAAAATTGATTTCGGACAACGACCATCATAAATCTAAATATTTTCCATAAGTTTGAACAAACCATGGCTCTAAACATTCGTGCCCTCTAATTTTGAACGATCGAATAACTAATGCATGCATGACTTATTAAAAAGATTTAAAGTAGGTATAGAAACCTCTTATCATGTTTGAACAAATAATGTCTTTTTCAAAGGAATGAATATATATTTCTCTTTTGCCCTTTAATTAGCTTTAGCTTTAACTTTAATTTTATCTTTTTCTTTTTCTAATATAAAGAAAATGTAAGATTACAAAGGCAATGCCCCATGTTTTTTGTTATTAAACAAGATTGATTTATCTCAAGTACATATATTTGAAACTGCAAAGATATATAAAATATTTAAAACCAAAGTAGAAGTTGATGGATGAATCATCAGCATATTATTAACGAACCAAGAGAACTAATTAAATACTTTATATTTCCACCGAGGTTGGCTCAATAAGTGTTAGAGTTGCACAATCAAATAGCACGTATTGCGGAAGCTAGGATCAAGTATAACATATAAATATTAACCAAAACGTAAATAGTAAACGTACCCGATGCACTTCAATAAACCTTGATTCTTGGACAATATAGATCAATGATAAACCCCTTACCGTTTTGTTTATCGATCTCTTGATAATTACTAAAGTAAGTAATTACCTCGTTCTTGTACACACAAACTACCAACGAATAAAGGTTGTTGCAAGTAAACAAATCACTTAATATTTTTCACTTGGAAAAATCGAACCACAAACCCTAGGGGAGGGGATCCGATCGGCCAAGACAAAGAAAAAGAAAAACAAAGGTTTTAGGGTTAGTGTGTGTGCACAAAAGATGTGTAGGTTTAACCCTAAGGCCTTGTATATATACTAGATGTTTTCTTGGTGACCAAGCAAGGGTGGGTCGACCCTTTTGATGGGCTTCGACCGGCCATAGAACCCCAAGGGGGTTTCTAGAACCTCCTTGTCACCCAAGTTACATTCTAGTCCTTGTTTTTCTTATTTAACGATAGTTAGTCCATACGGTTAACAACTAACGACCGTTTAGTCCATTAAGTGACATAAATATATATATTTCATACATTTAATAAATATATAAATTTATTTACATTATTCTTGTTTGTAAAGTGTGCAATCCCGAGGTCTCGTGTTCGATCCTAGACATTTACCTATTAATGTTTATACGTAACATTTAACAGCTCCCACTCGTATATTCATTAATAGTAAAATGACATTGGTTAGCGTCTTGCAACACTCCAATGCCCCTAGTTCAAACCGAGCTAGGTTTCCTGGAAAAAACCTTTAATGATTCATCATTATAATTATCCTTTCATTACTAATACTGCATTAATAAAGATGTGAGTTCCTTTATTAAAATTCTGTTTCTCGTTTCTTTATGATTGAACAAAATTACCAAAACATCTGAACGTATTCCAGATAGACTTTGGGCATGGCCATGCAAACATTTTGTCAACCCTACGAGGGGCCCAGCAGTATTAAACTTCTAAACAAATCAGAAGGAATAAATTCTTTCTTGACTACAAGAATAACCCATGAACTTTGCAACACTTCTGAAAACAATCCTTATGACTCCCTGTTACGGTGAGCGGTAGATTGCTTCACAAAAATGCACTACATCCATGACACTTATCTGGTATCTCAAGTCTGAGGATAACTTTAAATATGATTCTCACATTACATTAAATCATATTGTTGGGATAAGTCCAATATTCAATTCATCAAATATTATGTGAAATTGGTATGACTACGCATCAATATACTTTCAAGTATATTCTAAACCAATACTCAAATTTGTCTTAGTTCAATGATATTCCTATATCATTAATCGACAATGGACATTTAGAATAATTAATTATTCAAGGATCTTAAACATGCAAATATAGGATATATTATTAAGACAATGATAAATAAACATAAAACTTATTTTATTCCATTAAAATAATAATTGTACATTACATCCTTTATCCAAACACTAATCACAAATGGGCATGAAACTTTCAGCTAATCTAAGTCCTACACCTTCAGCATGCTTGTAAAGCTTAGTGCCAGGTAGAGGCTTTGTTAATTGATCCGCCAAGTTATCATCTGTGTGAACTTTGAGCATTTCGATTTCGCCTATTTCGACTTGTTCTCGAACATAGTGATGCTTAATCGGGAAATGTCTGGTGCCTTTCATGATTCCAGGCTCATTGGCAAATGTGATTGCAGCAGAATTGTCACAATACATTTTAATAGGTCTTTGAATCGAAGGCATGACTCCAAGCCCTGAGACAAACTTCCTAATCCAAACAGCTTCCATTGCAGCTTCTGAAGCAGCTATATACTCACTTTCTGTAGCAGACATCGCTAGTACACTCTGCTTTCTGCTCCTCCAATCCACTGCTCCTCCATTAATGACAAAGATATAACCCGTCTGAGACTTCGTATCATCCTTATCACCTTTCCAAGAAGCATCGCAGTAACCTGTAACATCAAGTTCTGCCGATGGATTTCCCCCATAAACCAAAAACATATCCTTAGTTGCCCTAAGGTACTTAAGAATATTCTTAACAGCAGTCCAGTGAGCTACACCTGGATTTTGCTGATATCGACTGGTTAAATTCTGAGCAAACGCCACATCAGGCCTTGTACTTTTCACCGCATACATTATAGATCCCACAGCCGAAGCATAAGGGACTCTTTTCATGCGTTGCACCTCTGCAGGTGTTGAAGCACAAACCTTGTTGCTCAAGCCATGTTGCTCTTGCATCGGCAAATATCCTTTCTTGGAATTTTGCATATTGAATCTCTTCAATATTTTATCAATGTAAGCACTTTGGCTTAATCCAATTAATCGCTGAGATCTATCTCTATATATCTTGATTCCCAGAATAAATGCAGCTTCCCCTAAATCTTTCATAGAAAAACAACTTCCAAGATATTCCTTAACCTTTTGTAGACTTGGAATGTCGTTCCCCATGATCAATATGTCATCGACATATAATATAAGGAAAATTACATTACTCCCACTAACTTTGTGATATACACATGGCTCATCAAGATTTTTAGTGAATCCATACTTTTTAATCTCACCATCAAATCTTTTATTCCATTGTCGTGATGCTTGCTTTAATCCATAAATGGATCTTTTAAGCTTGCATACACGATTTGGAAATTCTGGATTTACATACCCCTCAGGCTGCGCCATATAGATGTCCTCATCTAGGCGACCATTTAAGAAGGCGGTTTTAACATCCATTTGCCAAATCTCATAGTCATAGTAAGCGGCTATGGCTATAAGAATCCTAATTGCCCTTATGTCAGCTACAGGAGAAAAAGTCTCCTCATAGTCAACACCAAAAGTTTGTGTATAGCCTTTAGCTACACAACGGGCCTTATAGGTGTGTACAACGCCATCCATGTCAGTCTTTTTCTTGTAGAGCCATTTACTCCCAACTAGTTTGGCACCCGGAGGTAGGTCTACTTCTTCCCAGACATCATTGTCTTCCATGGATTGCATTTCCCCATCCATAGCTTCTTTCCATTTGGCCTTTTCAGGACCATTCATGGCAGCTTTATAACTTGTAGGCTCATCAAGATCACCCAGTATATACTCATCACTCTCTACATTAAGACATAGACGAGTAGGAGCTTTTACTGGTCTTGTTGACCTACGAATGGGAATCACTTCAACTTCAGGTGGAGGACCTAAGCTTTCAGGTTCTACCGGAAGTTCGTTAGTGTTTTCAGAAGGTTCTACATCTTCATGACCGTCTTCCAGGTCGTATACTCTCCCACTGAATTCTTGAGATATGAGCTCTCTTTCAAGAAAGTCTCCATACCTTGCAACAAATACTTTGTTTTCAGGTGGGTAATAAAAGTAGTATCCCATAGTTTCCTTAGGGTATCCTACGAAGATGCACTTCACAGATCTTTGTTGGAGTTTGTCTGTTGAGTCACGTTTAACATACGCCTCACAACCCCAGACCTTTAGATAAGACAGGTTAGGAGCTTTTCCAGTCCATACCTCATATGGTGTCTTATCAACCTTCTTTGTTGGAACCATATTTAGAATGCGAACCGCAGATTCTAAGGCATAATCCCAAAACGAGAAAGGAAGAGTTGTTAGATTAAACATAGATCGTATCATGTCTTGCAATGTACGATTCCTTCTCTCAGATACACCATTTTGTTGTGGAGTATATGGAGAAGTAAGGTGCTGGACAATTCCCTCCTTTGCTAGATAATCTATGAACTCCTGACTCAGGTATTCACCACCTCTATCGGATCGAAGAGCTTTAATCTTCTTTCCAAGTTGCAACTCTACTTCTGCTTTAAACACTTTGAATGTTTCAAACACCTCATGTTTATGTTTAAGTAAATAAACATAACCATAACGGCTGTAATCATCCGTAAATGTTAAGAAGTAGCTAGCACCCCTCCTTGACACATGTCTAAGTGGTCCACACACATCTGTGTGAATAAGACCAAGTAGATCATTAGCCCTTTCAATCCTATTTTTAAAGGGTTTCTTAGTCATCTTCCCAGCAATGCAAGATTCGCATTTATCAAATGATTCATCATTGATCTTATTTAAAAGCCCATCATGTTGCAGCTTTTTCATGCGATCTTTGCCAATGTGAGCGAGTCGACAATGCCAAAGATAAGATGAATCCAGACCTTTCTTGATTCTCTTATTGTTGATGCTATACATTGAATTATTTGTAACAAAAGCATTATCATTATCATTCATATCAATTTCAAATACACCATTCACAGCAATAGCATTAAAATAAAAAACATTATTTAAAGAAACCGAAATTCCATTGCTTGAAATAGTATGATGAAAACCTTGGTTCAACAAACATGAAAATGAAATTACACCTCTAATAATTGACGGTGCATAATGACAATTATTTAAAGATAGTACTAGGCCCGAAGGCAACACTAAATTAAATACTCCTATAGCTTCAACTCCTGCATGCGCTCCGTTACCAACGTGCAAGAATTGTTGTCCATAGGCCAGCTTTCTCTCAACTCTAAACCCCTGCATGGTATTGCAGATATGAATGCCACATCCAGTATCATATACCCATGAATTCAATTTAGGAGTAAGAGTGAATAATTCAATCATAAAGAACGCACCTGATGTGCTGGGGTTACCAGCATCATTCCCCTGCTTCTTGAGTCGCAAGTCATGAATGTAGAGAGGGCAATTGCGCTTCCAATGGCCCTTTTCATGACAATGGTGACAAGCCTGATCCTTCTTGTTTGGCGGATTCACCTTGTTCTGCTTAGGCTGATGTAGTTTCATCTTGGGTTGAGGTTGATAGGCCATGACCTGCTTGCCTTTATCACCTTTACCTTTGCCTTTGTTCACATGCGATTTCTTCTGGATTCTCCCCCCATGAATTGCCAACACTTGCGGGGTGGGATTCTTGACCTTGGCTGGTAGACTTTTCTCATAATCAACAAGCAATGCGAGTAATTCTGAGACTGTCTTCCCTGAGCAATGCATGTTGAAGTTCTGCACAAAACCAGCAAAATCCTTGTTAAGGGATCTGTTGATCAAGTGCACTTGCACATTCTCGGGGTAACCAAAACCAATTCTGTGAAGTTGATCAAAGGAGTCCTTCATCTCATCCACATAATCGGCTACTGGTTTACCATCACCATGCTTGCAGTTGTGTAGCTTGTCAAGTTCATCATACAATTCAACTGCAGGTGACTTCTCATAAGATTGCCTGAGGTTATCAAGCATATTCTTAGGAGATGCATACTCATACTTCTTTTGTAATTGAGCATTCATGCTAGTGAGCATTAGACAAGCAACCTCATTGTACTTAGCATTAGTCACCTTCCATTCTGCCTTTGCTTCAGGTGTTGCCGTAGCAGCAGGTTCAGCAGCGCATTCCTCGGTCACATAATCCATCTTACCAGACGCCCTCAAGACAATTCTGAGCGAACGGTACCAGTCATTGAAATTCTTTCCTGTGAGTTTCTCTCTCTCAAGATGACTCTTGAAAGCATTAATCACAGTTTGGTTATCGGGTTGAGCCATATCTACAGATAAAGTTCAAATATTAGTATTTTCGATAATCAATATCTTCAAGAAAATAAAATACCCAAGGCTATATTCATATAACCAACTAATTTTCTTGAAAATCTAGGATCTAACTTTACATAGTTTCACCACACCAGTTGATCTGCTAGTGGTAAAAGTACAAAAGATAGTAATCTGTCGAACAATAATTGGCAAACAAGATTTCCAATTCCTAGATCATTATGGGATTTACATCAAATTGATTCATCAATTTGCCTTTGTAAGCATGTTTCATCCCATCTCATGCCTTAAGTTCTAGGTCTCACGCACAACTTAATTAAGTCGTCTACCTTAGAAACTGTAAAATTACAATTATGGTCTCACGCGTTAAAAGAATTTTACCTTGTTATAGTAATTTAGCCTAGGTCTCACGTTTACTAAATTAAAATTCCAAGTGTTTCTTATAGGTAGATGGCACGTAACTTAAATTTTAAGGGTATTAATTTTTGATATGTCAATCAAAATTATGTACAAAGATGCATGCACTCATCTTTATAACATAAGTTTTCATAAAAACTTTTTATGTCCGATTCCTGAAATTAATACACAAAGTTTTACTTGAGGTTTATGCCAAAACCCTAAGATGACTTTCTACAACATATAATTTTAAAAGTAATTCGTTTAAGATATATTCAAGATTGTGATAACCAAGGCAGACTCTAAGGCTCTTTTCTAAGCCTTCAAATCACGGTTATGAATATCATCTTAAAAGACTTAATTTTAAAAGTATATTTGCACAAAACATCATTCAAGCAAAAGTTTATGGATTCAATCTCAAAATAGTAATAAAGTTTGAATAATGCTAGTCTCGACTGGGAGCTGATTACCGTGCGAATCGGACCACGATTGTCATAAGACCATTGCAAGATTCTTACTTTATCACTTTAGGGTTTCACAATTATTAGTCCGTTTTAATTTTCTTTATGAAAACACCCTTTTATTGCTTACATCAAGTCCAACTAAAAAACAATAAAACAAGTAGCAAAGAAAATCAAACAAACAATAATAATATAAGTGAAACAATTAGCCACATGCAAACCGTTTTAGAAAAGATCCTAATAAAATCAATTCTAGGTATAATAACGCATGTAATCAACTAAGGCCTTCACCTCTTAATGGAGGTGAGCCACATACATTGACGAATCAATTGCGTAGGCCAAAGCTAAAAACACACCACATAGCATATAAAATTGATTTTAATATATATTGGAGTCTTCCCCAATTTAAGATCTATCTAAATATGTGACAACAAAACAAGATCCATGACAAACATGCATGTAAGTCACGGATTAAAACCTAACAATTAGCAATTAGGTCACAAGATACGTTCAATAAACCGGTTAATGACCTAGGGTTTCTAGTGATTACACATAATCAAGAAAACCACAAAACCCTAATTAGGGTTTCATGGAGAAAATCGACCCCCCCCCCCCAAAATTAGGGTTAGGGTTTCGAAATTTTTAGAAAAAAAAATAGGAAAAACCCTAGATCAAAAAAAACATGTATCTAAAACAATTAAAGATCCGGTTTTTATTACGTTTTAGTAATCAATTACATGTTATACATGGCTCGTGATGCCACTGTTAGAGTTGCACAATCAAATAGCACGTATTGCGGAAGCTAGGATCAAGTATAACATATAAATATTAACCAAAACGTAAATAGTAAACGTACCCGATGCACTTCAATAAACCTTGATTCTTGGACAATATAGATCAATGATAAACCCCTTACCGTTTTGTTTATCGATCTCTTGATAATTACTAAAGTAAGTAATTACCTCGTTCTTGTACACACAAACTACCAATGAATAAAGGTTGTTGCAAGTAAACAAATCACTTAATATTTTTCACTTGGAAAAATCGAACCACAAACCCTAGGGGAGGGGATCCGATCGGCCAAGACAAAGAAAAAGAAAAACAAAGGTTTTAGGGTTAGTGTGTGTGCACAAAAGATGTGTAGGTTTAACCCTAAGGCCTTGTATATATACTAGATGTTTTCTTGGTGACCAAGCAAGGGTGGGTCGACCCTTTTGATGGGCTTCGACCGGCCATAGAACCCCAAGGGGGTTTCTAGAACCTCCTTGTCACCCAAGTTACATTCTAGTCCTTGTTTTTCTTATTTAACGATAGTTAGTCCATACGGTTAACAACTAACGACCGTTTAGTCCATTAAGTGACATAAATATATATATTTCATACATTTAATAAATATATAAATTTATTTACATTATTCTTGTTTGTAAAGTGTGCAATCCCGAGGTCTCGTGTTCGATCCTAGACATTTACCTATTAATGTTTATACGTAACATTTAACAATAAGCACTCAAAGCATATTATGTTCTCCTTTTTTTTTATCTTATGGTAAGTTAAATAACATCGAGGCAACTTTTGGTTTTCTATGAGGTTGGATTTTTGTACACACTTAAAAAGAAAGCTTAGTTAATTTAAAGTTAATTACTCTCTACCAGTTGTATCAAGAAAAACTCGATATGGTTCTACCTCGAACTTGACACAAAAAGCTCGATACATCCACACATAAGTATTTACTTTTAGTGTATTTATATATTAGCGCGTAAAAGCTCGAAAAGCTCGACAATTACTCAAGTCACTTTGTGGGCTCCAGCAAGAGACTCAATAAAGTTCGACTCGAACTAGCTAGACTCGTTTATACCCCTAAATTCAAATACTTGGTATTTAAATTCCCTTCTTATTTTAACAGTGTGTCAGCTTGTAGTGTTCTATATGCCACATTTTTTGTACTACTTATTTTTTCTCTATTGATGTTATTATTTTCTTCTTCTAAAACATCCGACAAGCAATAGTTTTTATGGATTACAACTAAAATATACATATTCTTACTTTGTATATCTTATTGAGTCTTTTCTTTTCTAAAAGGAGAAGTTAAATAAAGTAAAAGCTAATAGTAATATATGTGGAATAAAGTACAAAAGAGAAAGAATGCAGATTCTTACCTTGAAGACCAAACTTAGAATTTGTAGCTTAATGCTAACTTAATGGCTATAAAAGCTTGCTCATATCATTTAATCTATATTGTACCCAATTCTGATTTCCATCTTCTTTGTTTGCCATCTACTATTTGTCCATATATTCTCTTTCTTTTTTGTTAATCCACCCTACCAAGTTTCATATATGGACTCCATTTCCAAATTTCAAAACCTTGAAAAAATAATTACAGCGGTGCAACATGAGCATCCGCTTCAACTCGTAGATTTGCAGCCTCGTTATCCAGACTATGTAGAATTTAGTGATGACGAGGAAGAGGATAGGGTTATAAAATGGGATTTCAATCATACATGTAATCAGTGTCACAAAGATATCAATGTGTACCATAGGTATTACTACAAGTGTACTGATTCATGTGATTATGCGCTCCACACACTGTGTGCAAAGCTTCCTGCGGCACTAACAGTAAAATCCCATAGTCCAAGTCATACGCTTACCCTTGAGACGTGGGGTAATCGCTATCCATATTGTAGTGTATGCCATGAAGGGGAGCCTGATAACTTGTGTTATGGGTGTTCAATTTGTACCATGTCAAAATTTTTTGACATGATACATGTAAAATGCGCCATGATTGGAAGAGAAAATCATATCATCAATCATCCAAGTCACCCACACCCACTACAGTCTGTTACATCAGAACCAATTCTTTGTACTTGTGATGCCTTGTTAGTTGTTATTAGTAAAAACAGTTCCCAGATTAGGGTTAAGATAATCAATAAAGGTACCGGATATTCACTTGAAATCGTGGTATCACTTTCCAATAGAAACTATTCGACCCTATGCCTGGGTTACACGAATATCTCTATGGGATATGACCAAGTGATGTTCTTGCTTTAGGCACAAACCAAGAACCAGATGCGTATAGAAGTGTTAAGGGTTTTGTGTTAATCGTATTGCAAAACGTGTATCCATGCAGAATGATGTGACCTCTATTTATAATAGAGAATACTCAAAACCCTAGCCCATGGAATTATGTATAATTAACGGCCCATTAATTATATCATAATATTTTCCATAATAATAGGGATCAGTGGTTATCAGTGGAAACAATATCACTAACAGTAGAATGCCAGCAGCAGAATCACACTAGCAGCAGAATGCTATCAGCAGCAGAATCAACTATCAGTAGGATCAGCTGTCAGCAGAATCCTAGCAGCAGGATCAGCTGTCAGCAGAATCCTAGCAGCAGATTCAATACATAACCACTATTGAGTCAGGGGATTCAGTGACCAAATGGATGTATACTCCATACCTCCAAACCCATTACCAGGTGTGAATTGATCCCTCAAGTGCACTAAATTTTCCAACAATCCTCCCTAAATTTAGTTCACTACTTTTGCATGAAAATCAAACACAAACCAAAACAAGTGCATAAATGAAAATCTCCCGAGGATTGAATTTCCACATTAGTACATATACTTTCAAATATTCGAAAATCAGGGTGTTCTAAGAATTGAACTGTAACACCCCCAAAATTTGATACAGCGGAAGACTCAACAAGCTTTCGGGGTGCTACGGGGATTGGTATCCAACACAAGACAATATAGAACAAGATAAAGTAAACATAATAAAAACACAACCAAAACGGGGTTTTAAAGTTTACATTTATCCCAACATCATTCAGAGTCAGGCCCAAAAGAAATAACGATAGGTCCAAATTTAATTATCAGAGTTTAGAAAATATAGATCCATAACCGTGTGCCACAGCCGAGCCTTCCAATCCAAGCATGCACCTCAACACTTAATTACCTGAGAAAACGTGCTAAAAGTCAGCTTTCGCTGGTGAGATCATAGGTTTAAATTCAACTAATAATATAGTGGACATATACGCAAAACGCTTGCTAGCTAGACTAAGGATTCGCTAAAAGCCTGCGGATACCCTCCGCTCTCAACATAACACACGGATACCCTTCCGCAATAACCAAAACACACGGATACCCTTCCGTAACAACATAGATATTCGGGTAACCCCCGCAATACCAATAAATACTCGGATAACCTCCGAAGTATTAATAACCTATAGGTGCACACTACAGTATCTAGATAAGTCAACCTTGAATAGTACACACGAACCGCGTGACTAAAGCTGACAAAAACAAATAACCAAATACGCCAACCTTGAATAGTACACACAAAAGGTGTGACTAAAGCTGACAATAGATCCTAGTCCATACGCATAGCAAGTTTAGAAAGCATATAAAAGCGATAATAGTCCACGTAAAATAATTTGCACGTTTCTCACCCCAATCGTTGAAAACATAGTTCAAGAGTAAAAGTGGGGCTATGACTCACCTCAAGTCCAGAAAATAGCAAGACGAGGTAGGTAGCAATAAGATGTATGATAACTCACGAAACAGCAACTACGGACTTGGCACGACCTAACAATATTAACTCTTTCAGAAATCATTCCCAAAAATATATACTATTCCCAAACCCGGACGAGAATCCGTTTTATTTCCGAAAATCCATTTCGTATTAGTTTGGTGTATTTGCGTTTGGTATCCATACGGGTGGTGGGTCGACTCAAAACAAACCAACAAGATCATACGTAGAAAATGTAATAAACTATAGATCTAATATTAGCCCAATATATCATTTAAATAAATCGCCAAAGTTTACCAAATCCGTCGATTTGATAACCCTCATATTTATTTACGTAATATACCGTTCCAAGATTACACCCAATCTAAAGCACATATAAAGCACATAGCACGTAATTACTATATAGTATATATCATAGTTTAATAAATTCCTCGTATATATCGTCAAATTGGCCAGATTTCCCGATATATACACTCGCAATCTATTACCGTTTACATATACTACAACCTATGGGCGTCGTAGGATACGATGCCCACTAATATATTCGTTTCATATAACCAAACAACCCGGCTCAACCTTACGGTTGAGTGGTTATTTACTTATAGAAAACGTCCATATTAGTCGTCATATATCCGAGACAACACGAATGTCGCAAATAATAACTTACCTGGACCCGAGTGACAACAATTTCGCCTAACTCAATAAGTTTATTCGTTATATATCCGAAATGACTTTTTATTAAACATTTCATAATTGTCGGGAGTTTCCCGTTTATAACACAATTTTTAATAATAATAATATGTTTAATAATATTACGCCACGCTCGTAGCCTAATATATATCTAATCGTATTATTTATAATACGACTCGTGATTATTATTATTATTAATATACGCGTTTATATAGTTATATATACGTTATTCACGTATATACTTTCGTATAAACGTTCATATTATTAATAATTATTATTACGAGTTTTATTATTCTCGTTTCACTTTTAATATTTATTGAGTTATACGAAATGGTCATATGTCCGAGTCATGACCCTCGGCTCATTGTCCAAGTCCAATAATAAACCAAAGTCATAAATAATAAATCTCCGTCCAATCACAATCTCAACCACGGGCTACAACAATAAGGTCCGACTACGGTACCCGACTAACCTATCTCCGTCATCTAACGACCGTCTCATAACCGGTCCTCATATAACATTTACCAATCGCCAACAACTTCTCAATATCAAACCATAACCAAATCCAATTCGACCCAAAGTATTCGGCCGAAAAAATAAATTCCACAACAATAAATATCAACAAATTCACAATTATACAAATTATAACATTAACAAAGTTAATGTGTGGGTCGGTTTACCAAGCCTACCCGAGCCCTCGACTCACTTGAGTCACGGCTCAAAACCACGAGTCACGAGGACTCGAATCAACAACCTCAAGTGTCCACAAAATAAGCTCCAAGAGCCACCCTCCAACTAGCCATTCGACCACTTGGGTCTCGGCTTCAATAACCATATACGGCCGAGAGGTCGCGACTCACAAGAGTCGAATCAAGATAGCACCGAGCCATCAAATCACACGACCCACTTGGGTGGTCGGCCAAGAAATCATTCGACAACACGGGTCAATTCGGCAAACAACATAGTACTAGGCTAAAAGCCGCGACTCAAAGAGTCGAACCATATTACCCATCGAGTCAATAGGCTCGAACCACACCCAAAGAGAACCCCTAAGAGGGTCTCGGTATGGCCATACGAGCGCAAGAAAAGAACCCCGAGACCACAAGGTCTCGGCTAGCTTCAAATCAAGGTCACAACACCCTCGACAAAACCATGAAACCCGCGAATCCATCACTAATCGAGCCCAACACAACCCAATCGGATACCAAACTTCTTTTTAAACCATTTTTTTATTGAAATCCACATGATTCTTGTAACAAGAATCATAACCATACGAAAAATAATGAAATCCGTGACTCTTGGTCACGATTCGAACCCACAACTCGAGTTAAAACTCGTCCTACCTTCCAAAATAAAGCCAAATCGAAGAGATATTCAAGAAATAATAAGAAAATGATGATGAACTTGTGATTATTTGATTCGGATTTGGTGTTAATGGGGGAGTTAGGGCGCGTGTTCTAGCTCAAAAGAAAGAGGAGAAGATGAGGGTTAAGATGGTGGTGGTGGTTTTGTTTGGTGACCGGCGGTGTGGCGGCGGCTGGCCGGAATAGTGCTCGGCGGCTAGGGTTAGTGAAGTGGGAGATGGGGATAAGTTAGAGAGAGAGAGTTGTGAGGGTTTGTGTTGTGTTGTGTGTGTAAAAACCGGGCAAACACACCCTTTATTAATTTTTTTTTTTTTTTTTTTTTTTTTTTTTTTTTGTAATAATAATAATAATAATAAGAGTAATAATATTAATAATAGTAATAATAAAGATATTATTACGGTTGAGCGGGTAATGTGGGTAGATGTAAAAACACGTGGCCCGAACCCGAACTCATTTTAAAATTTCCATATTACACGAGAACCTCTCGTAATTAATTAAAAATATATAACGGACTCGTAAGACGAATCATAAAATTATGTTAGGTAATCCTAGTGCCAAAGTCAACGTAGTACCAAGTGAGAATTCAATTACCTCACCGATCACATAATCAAAAATGAATTATGAACATAATTCACGAATACCATAACGTCATTAAATAAAATTTCCATAAAATAGGTCTTACAAGTTCGTTGTGAAATGAAAATTTCAAATAAAAATTATAAACGAACTTATATCGAAATGCGGATTTTTTAAAATGGCTCCCTAAACTGCCGGTTGTCACATCCTCCCCGTCTCAGAAGGAAACCCGTCCCGGGTTTCACTCGGAAAATTTTCATCTACGAAGTGAAAAGCTTCGGATATCTCTTCCTGAACTCGTCCTCATGTTCCCACGTATATTCTGGTCCATGTCGGGAATTCCAACGAACCTTGACGAGCGGAATGCGACTTCTCTTGAGTCGTTTAACTTCACGATCTAAAATCTCGATCGGCTCCTCCACGAAATTCAGTTTCTCATCAACACGAATGTCCCTCATTGGAATGACGGGCATTTCATCAGAAAGACATTTCTTCAAATTACTCACGTGAAACACGTCGTGAACTTTGCTCAGTTCGGACGGTAATTCCAACCTATAAGCCACGGGCCCAATTCTTTCTAAGATCAAGAATGGTCCAATGTAGCGTGGGTTGAGTTTACCACGTTTCCCGAAACGTATTACACCTTTCCAAGGCGAGACTTTCAGCATTACTTTGTCTCCAACCTGGAACTCTAAAGGTTTACGTCTCTGATCGGCGTAGCTCATCTGCCTATCTCTGGCGGCTTGCAACCGATCACGAATCTGAGTTACTTTCTCGGTAGTTTCCAAAATAAGCTCAGGGCCTGTAAGTTGACTATCTCCAACTTCTGCCCAACCAATAGGCGAACGACACTTTCTGCCATACAAAGCTTCGAATGGTGCAGCCTTAAGACTTGTGTGGTAGCTGTTATTATAGGAGAATTCCGCAAGGGGTAAATACTTCTCCCAGCCTTTACCAAAGTCTATGATGCATGCACGAAGCATATCCTCTAACGTCTGAATGGTCCTCTCACTTTGACCATCGGTTTGGGGATGATATGCAGTACTCATATCAAGCCTCGTCCCCAAAGCCGTTTGAAGTGATCGCCACAAAGCTGACGTAAAACGACTATCACGATCCGAAATAATAGATATCGGGACTCCATGACGCGAAATAATTTCCTTCACATATAACCTTGCAAGCTTATCCACACTATCATCTTCACTAATAGCTAAGAAATGAGCAGACTTTGTCAGACGATCCACAATTACCCAGATAGCGTCACAACCGCTAGCTGTCCTCGGTAATTTGGTAATGAAGTCCATAGTAATCCGCTCCCATTTCCAGACTGGAAGTTCTGGTTGCGTTAGCAGTCCTGACGGTCTCTGGTGTTCAGCCTTAACCTTGGCGCATGTCAAGCACTTACTAACGTACGATGCTATATTTACCTTCATATTTGGCCACCAATAAAACTTCTTAAGATCTTGGTACATTTTATCGGAACCAGGGTGAATGGAGTACTTTGACTTATGCGACTCATGCATAATCAATTCTCGAATTTCTCCATATAACGGTACCCAAATCCGATCTCCAAAACATAATAATCCATCCGAACACTTAACAAATCCTTTCTCATTATCAGCCATCCCAAATATGTTCTCGGCAGATCTATTTTCTGCTTTCAATGCTTCCGTTTGAGCTTCGAGTATTTGAGATGGTAATGGCGATACGATAGTCATTCCCAATGACTTAACTCGTAATGGTGGTATTCTTTCCTTTCGACTAAGAGCATCAGCAACAACGTTTGCTTTACCAGGATGGTAGCGAATTTCACAATCATAATCGCTTAGTAACTCGATCCAACGTCGTTGTCTCATGTTGAGCTCTTTTTGATTCAAGATGTGTTGTAGACTTTTATGGTCAGTAAATACAACACACTTGGTTCCGTACAAGTAATGTCTCCATATTCTTAAAGCAAAAACCACAGCACCGAGCTCCAAATCATGGGTAGTGTAGTTTTTCTCATGCTTTTTGAGCTGTCGGGAAGCATAAGCTATCACCTTCTCTCGTTGCATTAACACGGCTCCTAAACCTTTATGTGAGGCGTCACAATAGACGACGAAATCCTCGTTACCTTCTGGTAATGCTAAGATAGGAGCACTACACAACATTTTCTTAAGCAATTGAAACGCTTCCTCTTCTTTATCTCCCCATTCATACGTAACACTCTTTTGAGTCAATTTGGTCAATGGTTTAGCTATCTTCGAAAATCCCTCGATGAATCTTCGGTAATAGCCAGCTAAACCCAAAAATTGACGAACTTCGGTTGGGGTTGTAGGTGCAGCCCAATCTTTTATCGCTTCAATTTTTGCAGGATCCACGTGGACTCCTTGTCTATCAATTACGTGACCCAAAAATTGTACAGTCGGAATCCAACACATTTCGAAAACTTGGCATAAAGTTTCTCCTTCCTGAGCAATTCCAAAATGAGTCTTAAATGCTCCTCATGTTCTTTCTCACTCTTTGAATAAATCAGAATGTCATCGATGAATACAATCACGAACTTATCCAAGTATGGCTTACACACACGATTCATGAGATCCATGAATATTGCTGGTGCGTTAGTCAACCCAAACGGCATCACCTGAAACTCGTAATGCCCGTAACGGGTTCTGAAAGCCGTTTTCGGAATATCCTCCTCACGAACTCGAAGTTGATGATATCCCGATCTCAAATCGATCTTCGAATACACACTTGATCCTTGAAGTTGATCGAACAAGTCATCGATCCTAGGTAACGGGTATCGATTTTTCACCGTTAACTTATTCAACTCCCTATAGTCAATACACATACGAAACGATCCATCCTTCTTCTTCACAAATAAGACTGGGGCTCCCCAAGGTGAAGAGCTTGGTCTTATGAATCCCTTTTCGGCTAACTCCGCCAATTGTTTCGACAACTCTTCCAGTTTGGTAGGTGCAAGACGATAAGGTGCTCGTGCTACAGGTGCAGCACCAGGTATCAACTCAATCTGAAACTCCACTTGCCTACTTGGTGGGATTCCCGGCAAATCATCGGGAAACACATCAGGAAAATCACGAACTATAGGCACATCTCCAATGCACCTTTCCTTTTTCTTCGTCTCGCCCTTCTCAGAAATTTGAGCTAAGAAAAGATAACATCCCTTCTCCAATAGCTTTGGTAACTTAGTGCAAGAAATCACTGCCAATCGGGATGGGCTCCTAGAATCCTTCCGGTCTCCTAATATATTCAGGACCTCCTTTCCGTATGGGACACGCACGATCTTCTCGTCGCAAAGTATGTGAGCACGATACTTCGACAACCAATCCATACCAATGATTACATCAAAACTTTCTAACGTGACGGGTAGAAGATCTATGTTGAAAGGGTGGTTCAAGAAATTTAACGTACAACCGCGAATGATGGTATTAATCCTTTCTAGGTTTCCATTAGCTAACTCAATATCATATCCAATTCCTAAGGCCATCGGGGGTTTCTCTAGTATGGGTGCAAATGTAGTGGACACAAAACTTCTATCGGCACCAGTATCAAACAGTATGGAAGCATAACGATTATTGAGAAGGAACGTACCAGTAACGACGTTCGGATCTTCTCCTCTCTCGTTCCCGAGTGCATACACTCTTCCTTGAGCAGCTCCAGCTTCCACACGTTGGTCCCCATTATCTTGTCGTCCACGATTTCCTCCAGCTCCACGGTTTCCATAATTGTACCCATTACCACCCGAGCCTTGATTCCCACGGTTCCGCGATTCTCTACACTCATTCCTATAGTGTCCCTTCTTTCCACAACCATAACAGGTAACATCTGCCTTGTTTCTCATCTCAGGAGCAGCTTGAACCATTGCAAGAGGTCGAGCTCTACAGTCCCTAGCTGTATGTCCTTTCCTTGAGCAATTCTGGCATTTCACACTACACCATCCAGTGTGATGCTGATGGCAACGATCACACTTGGGTGCATCACCGTTCTGATTCTTCTTATCTCCATTCCCAATAGCATAAGCCTTTGCTTGTCTCTTGCTTCGGTGATCACTACTCTTAGAGTGACGGTCTCTCTTTCTCTTTCCATTCTTCTCCTTATCAGCTTCTTCTAATTCCAACGAATCCATAAGTTGTTGAGCAATTGTGATTGCCTCATGGATGTTTGCAGGCCTGGCAGAAATTACATCATTCCTTGTAGCTACAGGCAAACCATCAGTATACCTCTCGATCTTTTGAGTTTCAGTTTTCACCATATCTGGGCACAACAAGGCTAACTCCTGGTAACGACGATTGTAAGTCGCCATATCATTACCTTTCACCTTGTGGTTCCAAAACTCAATCTCTAGCTTCTTGACCTCATTCCTTGGGCAATAAGTCTGAATCAACAAGGACTTAAATTGCTCCCAAGTCATAGCATATGCTACATCACTCCCAACTGCATTTCGGTAGTTGTTCCACCAAGTCAAAGCTTCATACTTGAAAGTAAAAGAAGCAAACTTTACCTTCGCACTCTCCGCACAACCACTGACATTAAACACTGACTCAGTCTTCTCAATCCATCTAACTAAGTAAACCACTCCTTCATTTCCACCAAACTCAATGGGTCCACAAATCTTGAATTCCTTGTATTGACATCCATTAGCACGAACAGGTGGAAAAGTTCCAGCAGAATTGTTGGAATGATTTGACTCAGCGAGTAGTTCAGCAACTCTTTGCTCCACGAGTTGGTTGATCATTGCTTGATCCACAGTAGGTGCATTAAGTGGAACATGACCATTGTCTCCCTGAACATCAACATTTTGATTTCTGTTGTTACGGTTAGTGGTGTCCAGGTTGTCAGGAGTAGGGGTTTCAACATTTCGAGTAGGTCGACAACCTCGACGAGCAGGAGTAGGAGTAGTCACAGCAGGACCAGTCCTGGTAGACCTAACAGGGTTTCAACGGGGTGCCATTGATCTGTAACATCACACAAGTTCATGAATCTCCATTAGAACTTATCGACATGCTCAACAAAACATCTCAATGAAATCAAGTCATAGAAAAAAAATGGCAACGACACGCTATGTAATAATAAGCGAATAAGGACTCAAATTTCCATAACACCCAAAATCACATAATACCATACACTAATAACCATCAACCATTCAATAGCGATCTAACATCGTTCCAACTAACGGATAACACAAAACATACTAATCGTTCCGAAAGAGACGAATACCGAACAAAATACATCAAAATATGATAACTAGCTTTTCTAACCGAACACTCCTCGGCTAAGAAAGCAACAAGATAATATAACTCAAGCAACTAGCCACGGGGCTGACGGAGAATCCTCAACTCCTGCCTCAAGCCATCAAGATCCCTCCATAACGATCCTAACTCCACGCTATGGGTGTCTCGGTCTCTCTTGAGGTCAGCCACCTCCTTCTCTAGCTCGGCATTCCTTTGCCAAAGCTTGCGGTCGGCCTCACGAGCAGTAATAAACCCTCGCTGAATACTATCGATATGCTCATGAACCTCCATCAAAACTCTCCTCATCTCGGTGACCCTTCTCTCAGCCATAACCATATCAACCCTCAACTGCCCAATAAACTCAACAGTCACTCTATCAATCCGCTCAGACATATGAGTAACTCTCTCACCAAGAGCCGTAATCTGAGTCCACAACCTGCCAATCTCACCTAACTCTGCATGCTCAGCAGAAACCTCAGAAGATGCATCCGACACAACGGGACTACCAGGTGGCAACTCAAACAAGAACGGATGATCAGGTGAATCGGGCTCAGTCGGGTGTACAGGTGAATCAGGCTCCTCAGCCTGAGCTGGTGGTGCTAACTCATCATCATCATCATCAGGCATCTCATCCTCCTGAGGGTCATCCTCCTCCTCAGGGTCATCATCATCACCATGCTCAGCCTCCTGAGGGTCATCCTCTCGCTCAGGGTCATCAGCCTCATCCTCACCCTCGTACTCCTCCTCCTCATCGGAAGAGTACCTCATCACTCGTCGTCTCCTACTAGGTGAACCATGTGGAGATGTAGTAGGTGATCTAGGACGACGACGCAATGATGTGGGTGGCGCCTCAGACAGAAGAGAGTGAGCATCAATCTGTAAAGGTGATGGAGTAGGGCGTACCGACATGCGTGCTGTAGCTCGGTGGGCAAAGCGTGTATCCATGCAGAATGATGTGACCTCTATTTATAATAGAGAATACTCAAAACCCTAGCCCATGGAATTATGTATAATTAACGGCCCATTAATTATATCATAATATTTTCCATAATAATAGGGATCAGTGGTTATCAGTGGAAACAATATCACTAACAGTAGAATGCCAGCAGCAGAATCACACTAGCAGCAGAATGCTATCAGCAGCAGAATCAACTATCAGTAGGATCAGCTGTCAGCAGAATCCTAGCAGCAGGATCAGCTGTCAGCAGAATCCTAGCAGCAGATTCAATACATAACCACTATTGAGTCAGGGGATTCAGTGACCAAATGGATGTATACTCCATACCTCCAAACCCATTACCAGGTGTGAATTGATCCCTCAAGTGCACTAAATTTTCCAACAATCCTCCCTAAATTTAGTTCACTACTTTTGCATGAAAATCAAACACAAACCAAAACAAGTGCATAAATGAAAATCTCCCGAGGATTGAATTTCCACATTAGTACATATACTTTCAAATATTCGAAAATCAGGGTGTTCTAAGAATTGAACTGTAACACCCCCAAAATTTGATACAGCGGAAGACTCAACAAGCTTTCGGGGTGCTACGGGGATTGGTATCCAACACAAGACAATATAGAACAAGATAAAGTAAACATAATAAAAACACAACCAAAACGGGGTTTTAAAGTTTACATTTATCCCAACATCATTCAGAGTCAGGCCCAAAAGAAATAACGATAGGTCCAAATTTAATTATCAGAGTTTAGAAAATATAGATCCATAACCGTGTGCCACAGCCGAGCCTTCCAATCCAAGCATGCACCTCAACACTTAATTACCTGAGAAAACGTGCTAAAAGTCAGCTTTCGCTGGTGAGATCATAGGTTTAAATTCAACTAATAATATAGTGGACATATACGCAAAACGCTTGCTAGCTAGACTAAGGATTCGCTAAAAGCCTGCGGATACCCTCCGCTCTCAACATAACACACGGATACCCTTCCGCAATAACCAAAACACACGGATACCCTTCCGTAACAACATAGATATTCGGGTAACCCCCGCAATACCAATAAATACTCGGATAACCTCCGAAGTATTAATAACCTATAGGTGCACACTACAGTATCTAGATAAGTCAACCTTGAATAGTACACACGAACCGCGTGACTAAAGCTGACAAAAACAAATAACCAAATACGCCAACCTTGAATAGTACACACAAAAGGTGTGACTAAAGCTGACAATAGATCCTAGTCCATACGCATAGCAAGTTTAGAAAGCATATAAAAGCGATAATAGTCCACGTAAAATAATTTGCACGTCTCTCACCCCAATCGTTGAAAACATAGTTCAAGAGTAAAAGTGGGGCTATGACTCACCTCAAGTCCAGAAAATAGCAAGACGAGGTAGGTAGCAATAAGATGTATGATAACTCACGAAACAACAACTACGGACTTGGCACGACCTAACAATATTAACTCTTTCAGAAATCATTCCCAAAAATATATACTATTCCCAAACCCGGACGAGAATCCGTTTTATTTCCGAAAATCCATTTCGTATTAGTTTGGTGTATTTGCGTTTGGTATCCATACGGGTGGTGGGTCGACTCAAAACAAACCAACAAGATCATACGTAGAAAATGTAATAAACTATAGATCTAATATTAGCCAAATATATCATTTAAATAAATCGCCAAAGTTTACCAAATCCGTCGATTTGATAACCCTCATATTTATTTACGTAATATACCGTTCCAAGATTACACCCAATCTAAAGCACATATAAAGCACATAGCACGTAATTACTATATAGTATATATCATAGTTTAATAAATTCCTCGTATATATCGTCAAATTGGCCAGATTTCCCGATATATACACTCGCAATCTATTACCCTTTACATATACTACAACCTATGGGCGTCGTAGGATACGATGCCCACTAATATATTCGTTTCATATAACCAAACAACCCGGCTCAACCTTACGGTTGAGTGGTTATTTACTTATAGAAAACGTCCATATTAGTCGTCATATATCCGAGACAACACGAATGTCGCAAATAATAACTTACCTGGACCCGAGTGACAACAATTTCGCCTAACTCAATAAGTTTATTCGTTATATATCCGAAATGACTTTTTATTAAACATTTCATAATTGTCGGGAGTTTCCCGTTTATAACACAATTTTTAATAATAATAATACGTTTAATAATATTACGCCACGCTCGTAGCCTAATATATATCTAATCGTATTATTTATAATACGACTCGTGATTATTATTATTATTAATATACGCGTTTATATAGTTATATATACGTTATTCACGTATATACTTTCGTATAAACGTTCATATTATTAATAATTATTATTACGAGTTTTATTATTCTCGTTTCACTTTTAATATTTATTGAGTTATACGAAATGGTCATATGTCCGAGTCATGACCCTCGGCTCATTGTCCAAGTCCAATAATAAACCAAAGTCATAAATAATAAATCTCCGTCCAATCACAATCTCAACCACGGGCTACAACAATAAGGTCCGACTACGGTACCCGACTAACCTATCTCCGTCATCTAACGACCGTCTCATAACCGGTCCTCATATAACATTTACCAATCGCCAACAACTTCTCAATATCAAACCATAACCAAATCCAATTCGACCCAAAGTATTCGGCCGAAAAAATAAATGCCACAACAATAAATATCAACAAATTCACAATTATACAAATTATAACATTAACAAAGTTAATGTGTGGGTCGGTTTACCAAGCCTACCCGAGCCCTCGACTCACTTGAGTCACGGCTCAAAACCACGAGTCACGAGGACTCGAATCAACAACCTCAAGTGTCCACAAAATAAGCTCCAAGAGCCACCCTCCAACTAGCCATTCGACCACTTGGGTCTCGGCTTCAATAACCATATACGGCCGAGAGGTCGCGACTCACAAGAGTCGAATCAAGATAGCACCGAGCCATCAAATAACACGACCCACTTGGGTGGTCGGCCAAGAAATCATTCGACAACACGGGTCAATTCGGCAAACAACATAGTACTAGGCTAAAAGCCGCGACTCAAAGAGTCGAACCATATTACCCATCGAGTCAATAGGCTCGAACCACACCCAAAGAGAACCCCTAAGAGGGTCTCGGTATGGCCATACGAGCGCAAGAAAAGAACCCCAAGACCACAAGGTCTCGGCTGGCTTCAAATCGAGGTCACAACACCCTCGACAAAACCATGAAACCCGCGAATCCATCACTAATCGAGCCCAACACAACCCAATCGGATACCAAACTTCTTTTTAAACCATTTTTTTTATTGAAATCCACATGATTCTTGTAACAAGAATCATAACCATACGAAAAATAATGAAATCCGTGACTCTTGGTCACGATTCGAACACACAACTCGAGTTAAAACTCGTCCTACCTTCCAAAATAAAGCCAAATCGAAGAGATATTCAAGAAATAATAAGAAAATGATGATGAACTTGTGATTATTTGATTCGGATTTGGTGTTAATGGGGGAGTTAGGGCGCGTGTTCTAGCTCAAAAGAAAGAGGAGAAGATGAGGGTTAAGATGGTGGTGGTGGTTTTGTTGGGTGACCGGCGGTGTGGCGGCGGCTGGCCGGAATAGTGCTCGTTGGCTAGGGTTAGTGAAGTGGGAGATGGGGATAAGTTAGAGAGAGAGAGTTGTGAGGGTTTGTGTTGTGTTGTGTGTGTAAAAACCGGGCAAACACACCCTTTATTAACTTTTTTTTTTTTTTTTTTTTTTTTTTGTAATAATAATAATAATAAGAGTAATAATATTAATAATAGTAATAATAAAGATATTATTACGGTTGAGCGGGTAATGTGGGTAGATGTAAAAACACGTGGCCCGAACCCGAACTCATTTTAAAATTTCCATATTACACGAGAACCTCTCGTAATTAATTAAAAATATATAACGGACTCGTAAGACGAATCATAAAATTATGTTAGGTAATCCTATTGCCAAAGTCAACGTAGTACCAAGTGAGAATTCAATTACCTCACCGATCACATAATCAAAAATGAATTATGAACATAATTCACGAATACCATAACGTCATTAAATAAAATTTCCATAAAATAGGTCTTACAAGTTCGTTGTGAAATGAAAATTTCAAATAAAAATTATAAACGAACTTATATCGAAATGCGGATTTTTTTAAAATGGCTCCCTAAACTGCCGGTTGTCACATGAACCCTTCAACCTATTTGAATACCTGATGATAAATACACACAAGTTTTCAAACACTAAAATACTCCTGACACTATACAAGCCATGTGTCCATATCCAATTCATAAATGTTGTAAAAGCTAAAAAGTCCAAAGCTTCCTGAAGCGGCAAAACTTCAACATTCACATAGGTGGTTCATCTTTAATTCATGCTCCTGCTTAGCACTTTTTCAAAGAAAATTAACCATTAAGAAGTGAAGACTTCATCCTCTTTTCAGCAGGTAACAAGCACAACCTTGGGATGTTTGTAATACATGTGCTTCAGTCCACTAAATGATCAGCTTTCCACATTGAACTCAGCTTCCATGTTTCCTTAGAAGGGAGTTGGGTATCATTGCATTCAGTGACTAAATTGGACTTAAACCCATCCCTTTAGCAGACTTCAAAACCAAATCTCTAGCCAAACCCTTCGTCAAGTGATCAGCTAAGTTTTGTTGAGATTTAACAAACACTATAGATACCACCCCATTCATGATAAGCTCACAAATCATGCTATGCCTAACACCTAAGTGTCTAGACTTCCCATTGTACATCTGGCTATAAGCCTTTGCCAATGTAGCAGCACTATCACAACGGATAGAAATAGGTGCTATAGGTTTAGACCACAATGGAATCTCAAGAAGCAAGTTTTTCAACCATTCAGCTTCTTTGCCAGCAGCAGCTAATGCCACAAATTCATATTCCATGGTTGAACTAGTAATGCAAGTTTGTTTCTTGGATGCCCAAGAAATTGCACCTCCACCAAGTAGGAATACCCAGCCACTAGTAGACGAATTGTCTTCAGTGTTACTGATCCAACTTGCATCAGTGTATCCTTCTAATACTGATATCAGTATATGAGAGACTATAATCCATAGTTCTCTTCAAATACTTAAAGACCCTCTAAATTGCTTGCCAATGATGAGCACTAGGATTACTAGTATACCTGCTCAGTTTACCCACAACAAAAGCAATATCAGGTCTTGTACAAGTCATGACATACATCAAGCAGCCAATCACCTTAGAATACTCAAGTTGAGATACAGCTTTGCCAGTATTAGGCATTAGCTTCTCACTTGTATCCATGGGAGTACTCACTGGAGTACAATCAAAGTAATTAAATTTCTTTAACACCTTCTCAATGTAATGAGACTGTGAAATAGAAATTTTGTTACTTTCATGTTTAATCCTAATGCCAAGGATAACATCTGCCTCCCCCATATCCTTCATGGAGAACTTTGATGACAAAAATTCTTTTGTAAGATCAACTTGATTTTGATCAGTGCCAAAGATCAACATGTCATCAACATATAGACAAATGATGACTCCTTTACCAGATTCATCAAATTTGCTATATACACATTTGTCAGCTTGATTAAGTAAATAACCACTAGACAAAACCACTTCATCAAACTTTTGATGCCATTGCTTAGGTGCCTGTTTTAGTCCATAAAGAGACTTAATCAGTTTACACACCTTCTTTTCATTGCCAGGCATGATGAAGCCCTGAGGTTGGTTCATGTAAACCTCCTCATCTAAATTACCATTCAAGAAAGCTGTCTTCACATCCATCTGATGAATAATCAGATTGTGAATTGATGCCAAAGCAATTAGCAATCTTATGGTACTGATACGTGCCACTGGAGCATAAGTATCAAAGTAGTCTATTCGTGACTTTTGTTTAAAGCCTTGAATAACTAATCTTGCCTTGAACTTTTCAACAGTTCCATCTACCTTCATTTTCTTTTTGAAAATCCATTTGCTACCTAGAGGTTTGCAACCAGGTGGTAGATCAGTCAACACATAAGTGTTATTGCCCATGATAGAGTCCATCTCATCATTAATTGCTTCTTTCCAGAAAGCAACATCCTGGGACTTCATTGCTTCTTCAAATGTTTTGAGATCATCCTCCACAATGAAGCAATAGGAGTATTGGTCAGAGACCTCACTCCTTGTACCTTCAATTAAGTATAATTGAAACTCAGGTCCAAATGATTTTGGAGTCCTCACCCTATTGCTCCTTCTAAGCTCAGGTATAGGTTGTTGTTCCACAACCTCAGCAGGAACCTCATCAGCAGGAACTTCATCAGCAGGAACCTCATCAGCAGGAACCTCTGAAACACCATTGTCATAGGTTCCATTTGGAATCCTTTGACCTGGTCTAGGGATAGATGAGAATCTGTTCTCATCAAAGAGTGCATCCCTTGATTCAGTTATTGAGTTAATTGAAACAGACTCATTAGGTTCTATAACATAAAACCTATATGCCTTGGAATGCTCAGCATATCCAACAAAGATGCATTCAATGACTCTTTCACCCAAAGTTTTCTGCTTTGGATCAGGGAGTCTTACAACAGCCCTACAACCCCATATCCTAAGATAATTAAGGTTAGGTTTCTTTTTAGTCCAAAGTTCATAAGGGGTAACTTTGTTCCTTTTGTTGGGAACCCTGTTTAATAAATAGCAAGCTGTTAACATAGCTTCACCCCAGAATCCTTGACTCAGCCCTGAATAGGACAACATGGAATTAACCACCTCCTTCAGCACCCTGTTTTTCCTTTCAGAAATACCATTTTGCTGAGGAGTATAAGGGGCAGTCGTTTCATGGATTATACCAACAGACTGAAAATACAGAGTATCCATGTACTCACCTCCCCTATCAGTCCTTAATCTTTTGATCAGGGAACTTTGTTGTAATTCAACTTCAGTTTTAAATACTTTAAATTTATCTAATGCTTCATCTTTAGAATGTAATAAATAAACATGACAAAACCTAGAAGCATCATCAATAAAAGTCAGAAAGTATTTCTTATTCCCCAAAGAGGGAGTAGCATGTAAATCACAAAGGTCACTGTGAATTAACTCCAAAACTTTAGTTTCATGTTTTACTCCTTGGAAAGGTTTCTTAGTTATCTTGTTCAACATACAAGTTTTACACTTTTCAGTGTTCATATATATCAAAGGCTGGAATTAACCCAACCTTAGACATATCTTTCATCCTTTTAAAATGTACATGGCCAAGTCTTGCATGCCATAGGTTTGAATCATAAAGTTTAGATGTAGATATAAAAAGCAGAATCAATATTATCATGAACAATATTAAGTCTGAACATTTGATTACATAAATAACCAAAACCAATAAACATACCATTTTTAGATAAAACAAACTTATCAGATTCAATAACCTGTTTATAACCACAATTATTCAAAACACTACTAGAAACCAAATTCTTTCTAATATCAGGAACATGTAAAACATTAAATAAAGAAACAATCTTTCCAGAACTAAACTTTAACTCAACACATCCTTTTCCATGCACTAGGGCAGTTGACTCGTTTCCCATGTGAAGAATAGAACCATCATTCATTGACTTGTAGGTCTTGAACCAGCTTCTATCTTTACACACATGAATTGTTGCTCCAGAGTCAACCCACCACGCAACATCATCATCCTGCACAAAGGAAATATCAGATATATATGTAACATAATAAATTTTAAAAGACTTATTAAACACATTCTGACCTTTCAGAGAATTGGTGTTACCATTCCCTCCATTTGTGCCTGATCCATTGGATTTGTTTCCAACTTTACCACCCTTTCAATCTTTCCTGAAGTGTCCAGGTTTCCCACACTTCCAACAAGTCACCTTAGGTTTCTTGTTAAGATCAGATTTGGTGTTATCTTGATGCTTACGCTTGCCCTTGTTGTCATTGTACTTGGTGGAGTTGTTATGCTCCACCATATTGACAACTGATTGACCAGTAGCAGTGCTACTCTTTGGCTTGTCAATGTCTTGAGCTTTGAGTGAATTCTCAATGCGCAAGTGACTGCCCAACTCAACAAGAGTTAACTCCTCCTTCTTATACTTAAGCATATGCTTGAACTCTTTCCAAGAAGGAGGTAGTTTATCGATGATACAAGAGACTGAAATAGCCTCATCCATGTTCATCTTGTGTTGTGTGAATCGACCAAGTATACTAAGAAGTTCATTGTATTGTTCCATGACAAGTCTAGAATCAACCATTTTGTAATTGTTAAAATTACTTACAAGGAACTTCTTACTTGATGCATCCTCAGCCATATACTTGGCTTCCAAGGAATCCCATAGTTCTTGAGAAGTTTCAACATTCTGATAAATATCAAATAGAGAATCAGACATACCATTGAGAATTAAACCTCTGCATATGTAGTCATCATTCTCCCACTTGCTCCTTGCCCTCATCTGATCCATAGTAGCATCATCTCCATGATCTTCTGGAATCTCAGTCGTGAGAACATACACCACATTCATACTTGACAATAAGAAGTGCATCTTCTTTTGCCACCTTCTGAAATCAACACCTTCAAACTTTTCCAACTTGGAAAAGTTAGCAGCCATTTGTCTCATAGCAGCCGCCATTGATTATCACTAATAGTTTCTATTGATTATTGGTTGTTATTAGTAAAAACAGTTCCCAGATTAGGGTTAAGATAATCAATAAAGGTACCAGATATTCACTTAAAATCGTGGTATCACTTTCCAATAGAAACTATTCGACCCTATGCCTGGGTTACACGAATATCTCTATGGGATAAGACCAAGTGATGTTCTTGCTTTAGGCACAAACCAAGAACCAGATGCGTATAGAAGTGTTTAGGGTTTTGTGTTAATCGTATTGTAAAACGTGTATCCATGCAGAATGATGTGACCTATATTTATAATAGAGAATACTCAAAACCCTAGCCCATGGAATTATGTATAATTAACGGCCCATTAATTATATCATAATACTTTCCATAATAATAGGGATCAGTGGTTATCAGTGGAAACAATATCACTAACAGTAGAATGCCAGCAGCAGAATCACACTAGCAGCAGAATGCTATCAGCAGCAGAATCAGCTATCAGTAGGATCAGCTGTCAGCAGAATCCTAGCAGCAGGATCAGCTGTCAGCAGAATCCTAGCAGCAGATTCAATACATAACCACTATTGAGTCAGGGGATTCAGTGACCAAATGGATGTATACTCCATACCTCCAAACCCATTACCAGGTGTGAATTGATCCCTCAAGTGCACTAAATTTTCCAACATGCCTGTGGTATGAAACATATGGGCATCTTCTATCATTGTACCACATGTTTTCACCACACCATCCATATTGATTGTGCATTCCTCCCCAGAAAGTTACACATTCAACATACTCACCCACTCATCCTTTCTTATTCTTCCCAAGATATTGCATATGGTCCTAAATGCAGGATATGTCGCGAGTATTTCAATTTTGAATATCTTTGGAGTTATAGATGTGAAAGTTGTAGGTACTATGCGCATCTAAATTGTGCAACATCAAGAAATGAGCCCTTCATGTCTATCTTCCTCTCTGCAGGTAATAATTAAAATACATATAAATCTCTTCTATGATACTCGAATCCCATTTGTACATTATAATTGTTTATAGCAATGAGCACTTAATTAGGATTCTCCATACGAACTGAGGCGTTTCTTTTCAAATAAATTTACTAAATATCTCATGCTTCGAATGATTGAGTGGAATTTTGTAATATTAAGCCATTTTCAACATATCATATCTCAGGTACAGGCAAAACTATCAAAAATTATAAAGATGCTGATCATCCTAATCTTGTCAAACTTCCATTCCCCGATCAAGCATACATCATACTACAACACTGGTTTTCCAAAGAAATGGAATCTACAAGTGAAAGGAACCTGAACCATAGCAGTCATCAGCATGTGCTAAGTCTGGTAGGCACACAATCCAATGACAGTAAAGGTGCGTCCACTTCAAGCGGCATTAGTGCATTATCTTGTCACGACCCAATGAAAAGGATTGAGCTGTTATGCAACGGGTGCGTGAGACCAATCACGGGTGTGCCCTTTTACAAATGCTCCAGTGAAGACCAATGTTGCGACTTTGTTCTTCATGAGTGGTGCACTCGTTTACCTTCTGAATTGCCAAATCACCCAGGTGACACACACACTCTCACTTTCCTTCCAAAAGTTTCAGAAAATATATTCGGCATTTCCAATTGTAAAATTTGCAAATTACTCTGCAACGGGTTCGCGTACGGGTGCACCAAATGTCATTACTACATTGATGTTAACTGTGGATTCATCCTCGATGAAATTACGCATGAAGCTCACCCCGATCACATTCTTTCACGGTGCAAGGGAGAAATGAAGGAGCAATGCGCTGCAGACAGCAACTTGCATTATCAGTCTGCTATTTATTTTAGTTTTCGATCTTGTGATTTTAACCTCCATTCTGGTTGTGCTTTATTCTTGCCTCGTATCATACATCACAAGTTGGACAAGCACCCCATGAGGTTGACATACGGTCCCGTAGAGAACCATAAGAGTGAATACTTTTGTGAAGTCTGTGAGGAAAAGCTTAATCCAAATAAGTGGTTCTATCATTGCCATGAGTGTGCTTACTCTTTACATACTCGTTGTGCTCCGGTGATACTTAACTTTGAAGCAGCCGTTAACAGTTGGAGAAGCCTTTATGAGTATTTGAATATTAAGTTTGGGGGAATTTATAAAATCGAAGGTCACGAGCAGTCGAGCACTCTGTATCACTTGCTGGAGGGTCTGACAAAGATGGGAAATGCTCAATATGTAGTGATGACGTGACAAGAAGAGATATAATCATAAAGTGTCAGAGTTGCAAGCTGGCAATGCATTGGTATTGTTGTAAGAGATTGTAATGTGTTTTTTAAGTAAAGTCTCGAATTTTGATGGCTTGTAACCCTTTTGTTTGTTGTTCACTTTTCGGTTCTTTTATAATATTTGCTTCCTCAATTGACTCTTTGTTGGAGCGTGTTTATTTGTTTGAATATGAATTAAATGAAAATAATCCTTAGTGATCAAATTATGAAAATAACAATTGAGAGATATCCTTGCTTCGTGATTATTAATACTCCGTAGTAAACTTAACGTGGTTGGAAAATCTATGATTTTAATGATTCATATTTTTAATAAATCTATTCTTATTTAAGTTTTTGCTTTTTCATATATGTTGTCTTATAGAGGTCTTCAAAGTGTTTGATGTAATTCCTGAAAGATAATAATTGTATTTTGTTATAATTCGAAGAAAGCCTCATGGAATTGTATTCCTTTCTTTATACAATTGGTAAAGAATATTTACCTATAACTAAATTAAGCTTTCTTTTTAAAAGTGTACCGTATGATAAAAAAGCAAAAGTCGCCTCGATGTTATTTAACTTACCATATGATAAAGAAAAGAAGAACATAGTATACTTTGAGTGCTTATTAGGCCAAACCACAATGGAAGTATCATGTACGGAGTATTTTGTTCTCTGAGTTTGTTAAAAATATGTTGGTGTTTCGCCCATCAATTTTTTTTTCATACATCTTTGTAGTTTCAAAAATATGTACATGAGATGGCTCAATCTTTTCTAATAAGAAAAAATATTGATTGTATCATGATAGCATTGCTACAAATTTCAAATTTTAATTGCAAGTGTAAGGTAAGTAACTAGGTTCGAGCCTTAATTTGAAACTATTGTCTTTACTTCTCTTTAGTCTTTTGTGTATCTTATACGAGTATTTTTTTTTTTTTTAATTATAAAAGAAAAGGGTAAAGCTAAAGTTAAAGTTAATAATACTTACTGTATATGCATAATAAAAGGAAAAAAGAGAAAAAAATAAAGGAAATGAGTTTTAGCTTTTAGCTAACTTAACACAGTCTATAAATATTTGGAGATATCAAATAATATATATATTAATCTTAGCTGACTAAAATAGTTAAATTAAAAAAATTAAAGTAAATATAGCTAAAATAATGTACTCAAAGGGTCTGAGGGCCTTTTTTTTTTTTTTTTTTTTTTTTAACAGAAAAGATTTGAATTTTTAAATGAGCTGAACACCTGAATCCATTAAAAGTTTTGTAAAATGTATAGTAGCTTATAACCATTTCAATCTTGTTTAATCAAAAAATGAATTATAGACTAGCATGCACCTTTGTTATGAATTCCCGGTACTAGTTGTGATCATACAATTAAATTAATACTAAAATCCCATAGTCTTAAGTCTTAAGTCATAAGTTAACCCGTAATCAGCTATGCGCATACAAGTAAGTTTTGCTATTCATGTCGTCCATATATAGATGATGAAGTGTATTGTGGTGGGGTGTCACAGTACGGTTCCTCTTCCTCCCGGTCAATATATGATGATGAGGATAATAACGAAGTTATAGTCGTCATTGCACCTTCAACTGTGGCTCCTGGTCTGAGATCTTGATGTAAGAAATGATAAGTAATAATTGTCTAATAAAGATTATTGTTATCGTGTATGTGATCAAAAAATCTGGTGTTTATGCATAATAAGGACATGTAATGCCAATTGAAGTTTTTTTTAACTAGTTAAGAACTTTGTTTAATCATTATGTGCATGCAACTTGTTTAACTTTATGAAGCTAACAGATCTTTAGTCTTAGCTTCATGCAAAACATACATAACTTTGTTCATTTGGTCGTACAATTAATAAGCTAATATGTTTTCACCTTTAAACTCTATGAACATTTGGCGCGGTTACAACTCCATGCATCCGCCATTACAGGCTTTGGATTCGAGCACTGGAATGTTTTATAGAATTTTACAAAGAGAACTCCTATTTGTGTTTGCCAAATCGATAATTTGCAACAACATGTGTTTTTAATTTACTACATAATAGAGACAGACAACTGCATCCCGCCATAAATCGACTAAATTCAAAAAGGGTTATAAACGATTCAGTTCAAGTCGAACTTTGGTAGGGGTTAACTTGAATCGACATTATTATATTCGGATTGAGCTTGGCGATCCTTCACGAAAAAAGCTCGAGCTAAGCTCAAGAAAGTTTGAATTTGGCTCAAAAAGCTCGATTTATTTATGACAATGTTTTTTTTTTCTTCTCAAATTCGGCTCGAGATCGGCTCGAAAAGCTCAATACATCTATAAATAAGTATTTACTTTTAGTGTATTTATATATAAGCACTTAAAAGCTCGAAAAGCTTGATAATTACTCAAGTTGAATATATATAAGCTCGAGTTCGGCTCGATAAACATCTCGAGCTCACTTTTTGGTCGATAAAATTCATTTACTCGAAAAAAGCTCGACTTGTTTACGCCCTAAACTCAAACACTTGGTATTTAAATTCCTTGCTTATTTTAAATGCGTGTCAGTTTGTAGCCTTGTAGTATCCAATACGACATATGTATGTTTTTGTGTTTTTAAAATAAACTTTTCTAATAAATATATGAAAGTATGGGTGGGTTGAGGGATATAAACCTCGTTTCTCATAAACGGTAGGTCTCGTGTTTGAGTCATTGCGCTTCCTAATTATATGCAATTATCAAGACAAATGTACGTGGAAAAATACATGTAGGTTTAAATCTAACGCGACGAGCAATCATACATACTACATACGTACATCAATTTCTTGCCAATTTGTAGGTTTTTTTTTTTTTTTTTCAATCGTTAACATACGTATCACCAACGTTTTTATATCCTATGTGTACGGTAGCGCCACTAAAGAATTAACATTCTTTAAACTTTAGTTGCCAAATGATATTACTCCTAGTAGTATATAACGATCACTTTAGGAAATATGTATAGTCAAAAATTCTTGGGTCAGCCACCTTGACTTGTAGTAAACTGTTTCTATAAAAGAGCTTTCGTTGAAAAGAAAAAGAGAAATGTGCGTTTTCTGAATATATAAACTCAAAGAGATTTGGAATTCAGTAAATTAAAGCAACTCAAGATTTACTTAATTATACACGAAATATCTATGTACACTTTAATTTATTTTTCTCCTACGTTCTACTTGTGTAAACTTGGCATTGTATAAATTTTATTAGACATCCACCAATGAGGGTTTACAAGTTTATAACATGAGTTTATGGTGACATGGCTAATGAGGTGAAGTGAAAGTTTATAAGAGCATTTGGTACCAAACATCATATGATGCGTTATTGTCTCATATTGCAACTTTAATGATATCATCCCATACCATACCTCAAGTTATAAGGCTCGGCATCAAATTTGCCAGTCAAGTTATAAGGCTTTTTACTCTCTTTTTTAATGTGTTATTTATGTTTTATTTTAAAATATGTGAGCACGGGTGTGTCATATAACTTGAGTGATGATAGGAAAGTGTTTTTTTGTTAAGTTATAAGTTCCGATTTATAAGAAAAAAAACTAAGGTAACAACATGTTTTCCTATAGAACCATCGGATAAAACCAATCGTACTTAGTGCTCTAAAAAGAGAGGATGAACAATGTTTTGAAAATCGGGTTCGAAATTGACCCGGTCGAGTCACCAGGTACCAGGTCAACCGGTTCGACCACCGGGTCAACCCGATTTTCAATTTATTATTTTTTTATTTTTCGACCGGGTCAACCGGTTCAACTGCCGGGTCAACTGGTTCGATCACCGGGTCAACCCGGGTTTTTATTAAAAAAAATTGAAAAAACGAAACCCGGACGGTTTTCGAGAATCGGGTTGACTTTGGTCACTCAAAACCCGGCGGGTCTAACCGGTTAACCCGGTTTTAAAAATCCAGGTTTTTTTTACCCCTTTTTTGGCCGGAACCGGTCGAACCGGTTAACCCGGCGGGGTCGACCCGGGTTCCAAAACACTGAGGATGAAGTTCATACGGTTAAACTTGAGAAGTAGAACATTAGTGGGTCCATTTGATATTTTTTACACTCACGTATATGATTAAAACATAGATTTACCTCATTTATAAACTTTTTAAGTTTACAGGATCAATTGAGTAAGTTATATATATGAGTTAATATTTCATAAAATTATAAATTTTGACGTGTCATGCAATAATCTTTATAAAGTTTATAGCGTTGGATATATGTTCTTATAGATAAAGCTAGTTTTTACGAAGTTATTTTATCACCCAAAGCAGTTTTTTATTAATATTATTGTTACCGTCCAATTTATTAATAAAGTTCTATCTTTAAAAATCTCACACGTTAATATAAGGGGGAATTGCATATGCAATATTTGAAAGAATATATATGAAATGCACTCAATGATAATGGATTTCATCCATTAAATTTCTGGTTTTATTTATGCTAGACTAGATTAAGCGACACTATTTTTATTGGTTTAGTTTTACATTCAAGTGGTTAAAATTATGAATAGGTTCACAAGAATAGTACCAACACCGTTACTAGAAAATTTGACACTTAAGGGCAGCATTTAAGTTATATTGAATATTTTGCAACTGTAGAAATACATCTAAGGTGCCGTTTGGTTGGGGTATATTAGGCATGTCATTTGCATTTTAATTTTCCCCAAATATTGTGTTTGGTAATATAAATGGGGGAATTTAAAACTCCATGAATTGCCAAAATGAGGATATTAAAATGGCTTCACAAAGTGAAAAAAATTCATTTACTTTGAAATCTTTTTTATAAATTTTTTTTCTTATTGTTTTTTTATAAACTTTTAAATAGAATATTTATGATTTTTTTTATAAACTTTTTTTATAAATTTTTTGTAAACTTTTTTTTATAAATTTATAAACATTTTTTTATAAATTTTATTTATAAACTTTTTTTTATAATCTTTTTCTAAACTTTTTTTATAAAAATTTTTATAATTTTTTTGTAACTTTTTTTATAAACTTTAAAACATAATATTTATGAAATTTATATTAAAAAATAAAAAAATATATATTTATAAATATCTGTCAACAAAACATGCAAAGATATTTTAAATTTTAGAATTTTAAATTCTCAAGAATTTAAATTTTCTATAATTTAAAATTCCCTAACCAAACACCCCCTAAAGCTAGTGATAATCCTCGCTATAGTAGTTTATGAAAAGGTTTATAAAATGATGAACATGTCTAAGAACTTGTAAACCATAGTGAATATAGGTTTATAAATAGGTTTTTGATGAATATGTCTAGAATATTAAATCTCTTCATAATTGTAACACCCCGAAATTTGATAAGCAGCGGAAGTCTAATCGGGAACATTACAGTTTAGTACGCAGTCATACTCATAGAAAACAATTCAAAAGATAGTCAATATCATTCCATGAAAACTCAAAGTAGTCAGAGTTACAAACATTTTTCCAAATGTTAAATTGTTTCGCAAAGGAAGTTATGAGTTTGAAAAGAATGATATTATTATTCAAATAAAAGGGAGGTCCTGTGCCCTTTTGCCAGCTCCGTGCCACCATGCCTGCTAGATACCTGAGATAAACATGCTTAAAAAGGTCAACACAAAGGTTGAGTGAATCCATAGTAGTTTAAATAGTAATAGTGTGAACACAAGTCAAGCATTTGAAATAAATAAGCCAAGATAGATAGGTCTTGACTAAATCGGGTGTCATATTGCTCCTAAGCCTCAGGAACCTCAAGGCTTAACATAGTATCGAAATATCATAAAGATAAACATTACTTACACCTCATGGGTGTAAATAACAAGGGGCCCTCGGTGATGGAAATTTACTCGGTTTCCATGTTACTTCGAATATAGCACACCTCCTGCCAAATAATCACTTTGACAGAGATGGGCTGCCGTTCCAATAGATCTATTAGCTATATTCGCGCTCACTCGCAAGTGATTAAGGTTCGTGATATGAGGGACTTGCAGTACGGGTGTCAACTTAGGCAATATCAGATAATAACAGCATACAGAAAAATACTTGTGTTCGGTTTATAGCATGTATCTCCCCACGAGTTTAGAAATAATTAAAAATGTGGGACCATAAACTCACCTGAAAGGTGGTGTGAATCACAACGGTGCTCAAAATGATGGTGTACTGCTATGACTAGCAATGAAATTCCTCCGACGTGCGACCTATAAATATATTGTCATCGGTGTCTTAGATTCGATTCGTAATTGACATGTGATATGTCTTGAGTATGGTGATATGGATTCAGGTGTCTTAACATATTCCAAAATAACTTTACGTAGTTATTTGTAACGTTGATACGAACCGGTGTTCAATAAATGTTAATTTCTTTGTGAAAATAGTATCGTTAAAAATATTTATAATTAAATATTTTTAGTAAAATTACATATTTATATTAAAGTTACAAAATATATACATATTTATATATAAATTAAATAGTATCTTTGTCATAATTGACCCTTGACTCTAATAAAAGTACACTTTTTACCCTTTGGTCAAAAATAATTACATTTTAGTCCTTGGCATAACTTTTACACTTTACCTTGATCTTTCGAATTTTACAGTTTCTACCCTTCAATTTCATTCAAAATTGACAACTTCTAATTTAATCCGAAATTTTCATGATTTGTTACTTTTAGTCCTTTAACGTGAGTCTTTGCAAAAATAGTCCTTGGTTAAGTTTTCGAAAAACAAACCTTTTGTTACACTATAAGTAGTGATTATAACTTACAAAAATTCCTTAAAACCTATTTTATGCCTCTCGCTATTCTCCAACTTTTGAACCGAAAATCTCTCTTGAAAACAAATTGGGCTCGTTAGCCCATGTTAGGCCCAAGTGGCATTTTAGTTGTAAATTAAGAGTGTTCGACTAGGACTTGGTTTAGATCTAGTTTTCGTAGTATAAGACCGAGCATGACTTGCATGTTAAGTTGGTTTGGTTAAATGTGAGTCGATGTTTTAGGTTGACGAAAAATATACATGTATCGTACGTGTAAAAATGAAATGGTGAGGCCTTTCTTAGAGGTGTCGAGGCGTGTACATATATAAAGTTGTAAGTGTAACGAAAATATATATAGAGAGATTAAAGTGTGTCGTGTGAGAAACTTTGCGTGATATGCATGAAACTAGAGTAGGAAAATGAAATAGGAAATGAAGACTTACAACACCAAAAAGGTGGTGAAGAGTTCGTGTGATACGAGACAAGTAAACGAGCAAACGTGGTGCCCTCTTTGTAAAATGATCCTCGATCCAAACTAGTTTTCCCAAAACTTAGAAATGTGACCCAACTCTTCTTGCTGCAATTCCTACACGGGCGCCTTCCCTTGGTCTCATTAACAAGCAAAGAGTGATGGAAAGAGTTTTGAGATATGCAAACTTGGTGAAATTTGAGAGTGTGAGTAATCGTGCATTTAATGTGACTTATATAGGGTAGTAAGATTAGTTTGAATGTTTCCTTGTGACACTACACACTCGTATGGTCACTTCCTTTACTCGACAAGGTTGTCTAGGTTTCTTGAGTGTTGTCAAGTCGAATGTAAGAGTTTGGGGGCTACAATGCATGTCAACGCTAGGGAGTTTAGAAGAGTATTAGGCATGTGTGTACTAATCGGATTAGTTTAAGATTTGTGTTAGTGGTTTAAGAAACACAAGACCTAGTGGATAAAGAGTGTTAATGTGTAACATTGTTAACCAAAGGTTTGACGGCTTCGAATAGGTGTTCCTTGTCGCATGAAACAATGTCAACGGAAGATTTGCTTGTTTGTGTCGTGTGAGTAGGGAACAAAGTAAAATGAAACGTGTGTATTATCATTGTTGTTTCACGAGCTGCATGCTTTGCTACGCAAAAGAAAGAAAATGTAAACATCCATTTGGGCTTTGGAAAACATGGCCCAAAGAAATAAGTAATTAAGGTGAACTTGAGTGGGCTTATTGTGGTGTTCGGCCCAAAACAATATAGAAACAAGGGTTTGGTTGTTGGGCTTAGGGTGATGATCGGCCCAAAATAACAGGGTATTGGTGACTAGTATTTTCGTAACTTCAGTTTCGGTATCGGTGTCGGTTCGTGTTAACCATGAAAATATAAACGGTGTCGTTCATACGTATATATATACTTATATATACATAGTGATAATAGTTCGTAATAATTAATATATATACTTCGTTATATATATTAATAATATATCGGTGTCAAATCAGGATGTCAGGTCACAAGTGGGAGTTACCGGTGTTAACCTCATTGGGTGGCATCCAAGAGTGACAATCGGGTGATACCAGGTGATAACGTAGGGTGACCAACTAATCGGGTGTCAAACAAACGGTGATCAAACATAATCGGGTGTCAAACAAACGGTGATCAAACATAATTGGGTGTCAAGCAAACGGTGATCAAACATAATCGGGTGTCAAACAAATGGTGTCTCATATAAAAATTTCAAATTAGCCCGCAAAAATGGCTTAGTTTAGAATAGTGTCGATAATTAGCATTAATAAATGACCTGGGATTTTACGGAGTATTACAATAATTTAGTGCATTTGAATTTTGTATAATTTTTATAAAGCTTTATAAGGTTTATACATAGTGAAGATAGGTTCAAGGTTTGTTAATTAATGTCATAATAAAACTATAAACCTTTATAAAGGTTTAACATAGTGATGCTTTTAGTTTACATCTTTATAGTCTTGTCGAATCGAACCGGCCTTTCCTTTTATAGTCGAGTGGTGTCCTTCATGCAACCTCCATATGACAAAAGAAAGAAAACCTAGAAGTACAAATCAGTAGCATATAGATGTTTTAATTACCAATACGAGTTAATAAAAATATTTAGTTCACAAAAGAAAGAAAACATAGAAGTACAAATCAGTAGCATATATAAAACAATCAGACACGTATATGCTATGAGTACTTCAATTCAAATTCCATCAAAAGCATCATAGACCAAAACAAGAAAAGACAAATGTAAGGTGCTTATTTTTAACACAAGAATAAATAAATAAACTTGAGAATGAAACATGAAATTGCAGCTGGTTTGAAGGCTAAGCTTTATCCCTTATAAGTATAAGGTCGCAAGTTCGAGTCTTCTGTCCAGTTGCCATTTCCTTTTTTTTTTTTTTTTTTTTTTTTCTTTTAATTATGTCTTCTCAATGTTATTAGCAAGGTTTTCAAGATCGGGATCCTACCCAGGATCGTTTTCGTTTTTGCAAGATCGTGATCGTAAGATCAGATCGGGATCTTAAGATCCTACTATAATGTCATTTTCTTAATAGTTTTTGTAATATTATAACACAAAATTATAAGAATGTTCCATCGAAATGTTGTCCTAAATTATGATTATGAAAAGTTTAATAAGATTAACATGTTGTTTTTTAAATTCTACAAAAAATAATCTACAAATTTGCAGTTTTTTAGTTTGTTATCCGAGAAAAGTAGGATCGGATCGGATTAGATCTTAAGATCCTATAGTTAAAATCGGGATCCTATAAGATCTTAAACTTTCAAAGATCCTATGTAAGATGTTGATCGTTTTTGCTTTGCACTTCGTAAGATCCTAAGCTGCCAAGATCGCGATCCCACGCAGGATCATTTTTGTCTTTGCAAGATCGAGATCGTAAGATCGGATCGCGATCTTACGATCCTACCAATTTGTCATATTTTGTAAACAAATGATATACGAGTCAAACTGTTTTACATTTTTACTCAACGTCAAAGATAAGTTCATATAATATCCTCTTGAAAATGACAAAGTTTAAATTTCAAACACTAAAGTAATAGTAAAATACAAAAAAAGTTAAGTTTCAATCGTTACATTAACGATTTAGTGCAATAATATTACATAACATAGGTCCTAAATGTCTTAAAACATACGAGCCATCAACATGATTTCAAGAAAACAAACGTTTCATAAGTGGCATTACAAAACATACCATTTGATTAGTTTAATCACAGTGCAGTAAAGTAAATTAAACTATTGAACATTTTTTAAACTATAATCTATTCAGAAAAGTAGAAAAATATGTATAAACTATAATCTATTTAGAAATGAAACAATAGTGATTTACTCATTAGACATTAGTAAAACACACATTTGTTTTTTTGGCCTAAGCAAGTGGGATGGACTTAAAAGATTAAAAAAAAAAAGTGAACTCGGATCGCGTGTCGATCTTACGATCTTACGTGCGATCCTACGATCCTACTTACGATCCTACCTCAGATGCGATCCTACCACGATTTTGACTGGTGTGCATGTAAGATCGTACGATCTTACATGTAAACTCGCGAGTTTGACAGCCTTGTACTTATTAGTGTAAAATCTATTTTATAAATATTATAATTCCGTTGCTATTGAAATTAAATATGTGATTTGTGGATCACGAGGTTTGTGTTTAAGCATGTGATTTGTGGATCACGAGGTTTGTGTTTAAGCAGATATCATACACATTAAAAATGGCATACGAGTGGTCAAGCGGTAGAAGTTTGTGAGTTGCGATTATAATCTCTAAAACCGTAAGTATCTTAAGTTTAGATGTTTTGTTTAACAGCCATGAAATGGTTACGTCAACTTCATTACATTTTTCTCGATTTGACTATATGTGTAGCAATGAGTGATGAGAAAAAAATTAAAAACTACTCGAACCAAAGGTTTATACATTAAGACATAAGACTATTAAACTCGTATTCAACACATACTTATATTTAACTTTTTAAACATGACAAAAAAGAAATACTATTAAGAAAATGGTTGAACCATGAAAATGATATGTTTTCTGCTTTAGTTCCTGTATTTTTATCATTAATTGTGTGTGATTTCAAGATTTACCTTGGACTACATATGCTGAAAGTGCAGCTTCATACAACTTGCGAACTTCTGCAAGATGAGCCTTACCACCAGCAGATGATGCAATGTTCATTTCCATTTCAATGCAGTTTCTACAGAAACCAAGCCCGGGACGAGGCAAAGCAAGAAACCTGCACAATCAATAGATCAGCAGCTTCATAACAAGAGATAACTGCTAAGCCTAATTATTAGCTATGTTAAATTATTGAGCCATTTTACAAAATGTTTGCTTCAACAAATTTATAATTAATAATATGCGTCTTCTAAACCAACAAATTTGAGCTTCGAGCCCCAACAACAAAGAGTACGTCTATATTTCAACCAGTACGAAGAAAAACATTAAGATGATTTGTTGTTATATAGGCAACTCATGAAAATGATGCTTGACAGCTAACGGGTTAGTGACATACCGCTTATGCATGTATCTAGCACTCGAATTCCATTTTTCTGAAGAACAAAGTTCACAATTGCAGATGAGAGGGAGAAACCGTCATCGCTACCACCGTCTCTGATCAATGAACTAATAGAAATAACCACCAGCTTTTCAAAATGATGCTTCTGATTTGAGAAATATTTCAGGCCCTGTAAAACATAGGCACCAAACTATTTGGAGTGGGCTAGTTTGGTATACACACTGCATTCCTAAACATTCATTTATACTATGGCTTGCTATTCATGGAAGATTAAGTGGTTTCCTAATCAAGATCTGAGATGTTCACTTTGCAAAGAATGTATTGACAGTCACAGTCATTTATTTTTTGAATGCTCATATTCCAAAAAAGTATGGGATAAAATGTGCAGTATCTTAGATCAGGGTAAGTTTGGATATGAATGGGAAGAAATTGTGATGAGCATGTGCTCAATGAAGTGCAACAAGAATATTGCGAGTGTAGGTGTATCACATATGGAGTATTGGAGTGAGAGAAATAAAAGACTTTTTTATGATAAGCAAGTAAGATTCAAAATGGCAGGTCTACAAGTGAAACAATCTAACCAAGTTAAGGATATGGCTGATAAATGGAAAGTAAAGATGAATATGAAGACTGATGATGATCAACTCATGGACAATATGGAAGTGTAGGTTTGTACTGTGAAACATGGTATGTTTGAAATAGTATAAGATGAAGTTTGATAGAATGATTGGAAGATTGGAAATTTGATTGGAATATGGAAGCAATATACAAAAATTTAAGTTTCCACTGCCTAAAGGGGTGTTTGGAAACAGGTTTAACAGCAAGTAAATTTTCAATTGCTGTTAAAATTAGTTCTTTGCAGGCCATTATAGAGTTGAGACACCTTGTACCTTGGAGTTCTAACTAGTAAGACTGTACCTACAATAACCTCTTATCTAGTTCAGTTGGCCTAGGGGGGGGGGGGGGGGGGGGGGGGGGACGGACTGAACAAGTATGTTTGGCTAAAATAGGAGGTCTATCTAGTATGAATGTACCATAAAGAAGGGTCTCGCTTTATGAAGGGTAAACCTGCTTGGTCCACTCAATACATAGGCATAGGAGGTAATGGATGGTCATCATGGAGGGTGTGTGTTCCCAAGCAACTGAAGCCTTCCATTGAGAGGGAAATGTAGGTTGTTTTGGTAGAGCCCCCCATGGATGGGTTATGGGTTCCTAGTGATGCCTTTATCCTTTTCTACCTTGTCTACTACTGTGGTGGCAGGTTGAGTGGATTGGTAGAAAGGACTAAAGGAAATGTAGCTAGATGGGAGGTGCTAAAATAAAGTGAATCAGAGAGGTGAATGAATAAAGGATAAGAAGTTTTTGGACCAGAGTGATGAATGGAAAGAATGAAGATGCTCTATTCTATTGTATCATATAAGAGTTTTGTCAGACATAGGATGTTGCTTTGTCTGATATTGGATGGAATTAGGATGTTTGTATTGTCTGTTTAGTATCTGGTGGCTAGTATGGTCAGTTGTATAAAAGGTTTGGGTTTGTCCAAATCTTTGTTATATTCTTATGATGTACATCATTTTGAGAAGTTAATATAAGTATTCACCTTGCACCAAAAAAAAAAAAAAAAAAAAAATCTAGCAGTTACGTAGTAAATATTAAAAGCTCCTAAATGTGGCGAACTGCAGAAAAATTATACTATTGATTAATATCTAACAATATTGGAGGGAATAAGAACAGTAGAAATTTCAGATCACATACCATAAGCCGGAGACCAACTGATTGTGGAATCATTTGGAGGGAATGGTGAAGTTGAACGGTTGAGTAAAGAAGTGTTTAAACTTGCAGTGAGGGCTTTTATATCGAAGCATCAAACTCTGATCAAACAACAAAACAAAACAAGAAAACACCCGATACCATTGAGGCCTTGTTGATTTGTGGAATCGTTTTAAAGCCGCTTACTTAGAAACACCGAACACAACATTTTAAAATGGTTATCTCTACATCCAACTCCGTTAGGAAATAGAATCGCATACACATACCTATTTGATATGAACAGATGAATTAAACTTTCTCAAAACTACTTATTTCAACTTAATATTGCAATATATTTGTGACAGTTTGTTGTTGTTTATATATGAAAACAGAGGTTAAGAACAAAAACATATCAAGAGTAAGAAGAATGGGTGGAAGTAATAAGCAAATCGGGTCGATTGTGATCGGTTTGATATGATGCTTTTATTTTTGAGGACGACGACAAAGATGGGATTGAACATATCTATTGCCGCAGAAGTGAAATAATACTTGTTGCTATGATGCCAACACGCCACTAGCAACCACCATGGCACCTATATATGCCACAGAAGTGAAATAATACTTGTTGCTATGACGAACACTCGAAATGAGATTTTGAAGTTATTCAATTTCATATCAAGCTTTCTTAGATGACATATGTTTTTGTAATATGTGTGTTTGTGAAATCGATAACGTGCAAATAATATGTATTTTCGATTCACTACAGAAAAACGCTGAAGGGATAACTGATTTACCAAGTGCAGTACTGAGTATGAAACTAGTAAGTTCAGATCCTTAATTGTTGTATTATTGAGTTTTGGGTAATAGAGATTACAACTTAATCAAAGTTAGGTCACCAAACAGATTAACAAAACTCATATATCTCAGTAGACTTTAAACTAATAAGTAATAACAATGCCTCTGAACTAAGATTAATTACTAAGAATAAAATTATGAAAAACAAGGATGCATAAGCAGTGCAAAACTGCAAATTAAAATAAATACATACAGATGTTTGAGAATGATTATGATCATTATAGTCACCCAAACACACCCCATAGCTTCCCGCGACCTATAGTCTCTTGTAACTTCTTTGCACCACCAACATCCATTTCTACAAGCTTTTGTAGAAACAACAAAGCACCCGCGTTTACCATCTGTTTGCGACATTTCTTCGAATTAGACTTGTTATCAAAATTCGGTATAGAAGGATCTAATAACTGAACTATACTCACTATCTATCACTCTCTCTCTCTCTCTTCCTTCTGTTCCCCGAACAAATCAATATAACAGACAACGCTCTCACAACCGCTTGTTTGTCCTCGATCGCTTTCCCGTCCAACATACCAATCAACGGTCCTATACACCCCAATTCCCCCAACTCTCTCCGCGCCTTTGCACACTGAATCGTCCTCAACAAAAACACCCCGAACTAACATGAACAAAACATGAAAAATTCCTCAACGCACAACATGCCACATTTCGCGAAGAACCAACCTACAGCAAACAAATCAGCACAGCATTATCCTTAAACAACACACGCCCTCTCTTTGGCATAGCTACTACCTGATTCTAATAACATCAAACCTTCACCTATCAACACGTCTCTATTGACTCAACTACCAGTAACCTAGTTGATATTTGAAGCCGACAATGGGTCTTACCTGGATATAGCCGGGTAAAACCGGGTCTTGAGCGGGAATGACCGGGTCAAACCGGGTCTTGCCCGGAAGTGATCGCATCTAACCGGGTCTTGGCCAGATATAACTGATCCTGACCTGGTATAGCCGGGTATTGACAGGAAATGACCGGGTCTAACCGGATACGTCCGGGTATAGCCGGGTCTTGACCGGGTCTAACCGGAAAAGTACAATACATGTGGCTGGACAAATGAATGAACATAATATGAGTACTAGTGTAGGCGTCTTGATGACTAAATCATAAGTATCTTGAGATGTGAGATATAAAATCATGAATTAGTATCTTGGGAGTGATATCTTATAAGTGGTAGGTCTCGTTTTCGAGTCAGCAACTTCTTCACTAACTCTTTTTTATATTTTTTTTTCTTTCACTTTTGCTCTTTAATTTGTTACCACGTCTTAACTAAAGGTAGATTAATAACTTTTTTTTCTTCTTCTTCATAAAAGTCGTTTAGTGATCATTTATCATTGTTGTAAGAGTTTAAGACAAACAATAGCAACAAATTTTTTTCAAAGTTTCTTCTTACTACGTGAATTATATAAAATATCATTAATGCGACAAACTTTTATAAAGTGTTTTACTATGCAATTTTTTATGTGTTATCAAGGTCAAAATTAGTGACACGTGTCATTTCTCTGGTATGACAACAAATCAAAATGTGCATATTTGAACACTTTATGAAAGTCCGTTGTATTTAATAATACCTTTTATAGTTCATGTATCAAGACGAGACTTTGAAAAAAAATTATTGCTATTTTGTGACATAAACCCTTGTTTGTAAATATTTTTTTTTTTTTTTTTTTTTTTTTCGAATGACTAGAAGTTTTTAAGTCATTTGATAGATGATTTGGCGCTTTGAGCAAAACTCCCCTAAAATATATTATTTTCAAATAATAATAATAATAATAATAATAATAATAATAATAATAATAATAATAATAATAATAATAATAATATGGTGTAAATTTTGCTTTGATTAAAGCTTTCTTATAAATGAGCTAGTTTTTTTTAGAATAGTCTTATTGTAACAAAGATGTTAAATAATGACTAACCTTATTGAAGATTTTTTTTAGAACGGCATCACTAAATTAGATGGAGGACAATGTCAATCAAATAGTAAACAAGTTTGATATTTGTACCATTTTAGTCACACTCTAGCTTTATTGTAATTATAAAAACCACTAAAAGTTTCATTATTGTAAATTTCTTATATTAGAGCGACAAAAAAGAAAAAATAAGAACCATTTCTCAAATTTAGTTATTGTTTCGTGGTTATTTATTTATATTCAGTCATGCATTGATTGGCTGTAAATAAAGTTAATTAGAATTAGTTACATTAAAAGGTGAGTGTTTATTATTTTAAGCACACCAATTTTACACAATTTCAAAAGAATGAATAATTTTGAAACATTAGTGTTTTTTATGTTTGATATAAAGTTTGGGTGACTAAACTAAAACACTAATAAAAATTGGTTGTTATTAGATGACACAAGTAAATGCTACTTCGATTTATTATAAATCAAGAGTATTATAGACCAAAACAAAGGAAAAAATAAATAAATAAATAAAAAAAGACAGTAGTGTAGTTGTTATTTTTGCTAAGAATATCAATGCATTTTGAAGCCTCTTGAGATGAAGTACATATATAACATTATACCACTGCCTCTTGAGATGTAGTACATATATAACCTTAAGTAGTTAAGCGAGCCCAAGTGAGAGTAGTATCGGTTTGGGTGACCGACCGGGAAGTCCTCACTTGGGAACCACAAGCTCTAATGATATCAGGCAAATCGGGAATAAGAGTGGGGTTATCCCCTAAGGAGAGGCTCGCGGTTGGTATCTCTGCCCGAGGATGTGACACTAACTCGAGCCAACAGTTAACAACTAACATCTAACAACTAACCCGCCGTTCAAAAAAAATGATACTTGATCTTTTAGGAACCACTACAATGGCGTCAATGCCATTTTCATTCGATGAGTGTGTAGATGAAGTTTTTTGCCACTCCGATTTCCCTTGTAGTACCATCCCTCTTCCTCCTGTCCCGATGGTAAGGATGATAACGTTGTTAAAGTCGTCCATGCACCTTCACCTATGGCTCCAGGTCCGTGATCTTGATGGAAGACATGCGGGGCTAATAAAGATTGATGTAATCGTGTATCATATGTCATATATATTAAGGCTTGTGTTTATGCATGTAATATTAATAATAAGGACATATGATGCCGATTAGAGCTTCGTTGAAGTGGTTAAGAACTTTGCTTGTTTATGTCGAATTTTGTGAGCGAATGAACCATAGAAGGTTCACCATTTGTAAGTTGTTTAATCAAGCATGCTAGCGAGTCCATATAAACCAAAAGTATAGTAGACCAAACAAAAGAAAAAAAGGCAGTGGTATAGTTGTTATTTTATGGTAAAAATATCCATGCATAATATATTACATCATGACCAATAAATAAATAATCTGTATTTGAAAATGAAACTTAAGGGTGTGGATAGGTCACTGGCTAAGGATGACACCCTATGTGTAGTAGGTCTCGAGTTCGGGTCAGCAATTAGTTCAGTTCTCTTTTTTGTTTTTTGTCATTTTTTTCTTTCCATTTATCATTGTCGTAAAAATCTTTTTTTTTTTTTTTTTTTTTTTTTTTTTTTTTTTTTTTTTTTTTACAAATGACTCGAAGTTTTTCAAGTCATTTGATAGATGGTATGACGGTTGGAGTTTTATTAAAATCTTTTTTTTACAAATGACTCGAAGTTTTTCAAGTCATTTGAGAGATGATTTGACTGACGGTTAGAGTTTTATTAAATTCATCATGAACTTTGCTTATTTAAGTCGACTTTTGTGAGAACAAGGACTCCATAATGTTCACCGTTTGTAAGTTGTTTAATCTTGCATGCTGGCAAGTCCATATTGTTAAATGACGGTATCAGAAATTTCAGGACGATGCTTGGGCGTCGCGTCGGCCGAAGATATGAACTACTTGCAGAAATCTCTAGGATGGAAAAAGAAGGAGAAAATGCATTCATGAATGCTGGAATCCATTTTTGGCCTTCTTCAAGTAAGTCTTTAGGACCAGTCACTTGGTAGTTGGTACAAAAGAATGTATACATGCACTTGGCGTTCTTTGATGGCTAAATGGAACAAATTAAACACATCAAAATCGTGCTAGCTAGATTATGTCAGGGTATGCTAATATGCACTCCTCGATCAGGTCATAAGTCCCATATTTTATTGCTGTAGCTGTTGCAGACCTTAAAATCTTCCAAGCAATATCATCATCATTGGATGGTAGCTTGTCATCGAGCTTTTCTATCAGATATACTTTTTCGAATTAGTGACTGAAATATGATTAAAAAGTATATATTATCACAATAATAATTCAAGTTTTTGGATAAAAGAGTCTAACCAACTGGATTGTCGCTTCCTTTTAACATGTCTGTTTCATTAGCTGAAAACACATGAAGCTAACAAGTTAAATGGGTGAAACTACCCACTTTGACCCGTTACCTCACGTACTTTCTTTTTCGACAACGATGGGGATTGAACACGCCACTAGCAACCACCATGGCACCTATGCCTGCTCGAACTGGCCACCATTGTTCGTGAGAAAAAGGTATGATGAACACTCAATATGTCTTACTGAGGGTTGAGAGAATGAATCAAGCTTCTATCTTTCATATATATGAGCTTTTGAAGTTATATAAAAATGTACTTTAAAACAAACAACATTTTGCATTCGTATCAAGCTTAGTTAGATAACATATGCCTTCGTAATATGTGTGTTTGTGAAATCAATAAAGTGCTAATAATTTGTGTTTACGATTCACAAAACGCTTACCAAGTGCACCGAGTAATATTGCATTAATATTATGAAACTACGAGTTCATATCCTTAATTAATACATAGATTCAAACCATGCACTAGAACGAAAGAAGAAAAAACCCGATACCAGTGAAACCGTGTTGATATGTAGAATCATTTGAAGCCGAATATGGGTCTTGGTCGGATATGACCAGGTATAGTCGGGTCTTGACCGGGTCTTGACCGAATATGACCGGGTTTTGACTGGATATGCCGGGTCTAACCGGGTCTTGGCTGGATATGACCGAGTCAGCCGGGTTATGGCCGGGTATAGCAGGGTCTAAACGGGTCTTGGCCGGATACAACCGGAAAAATACAATGCCTGTGAGTGGACAAATCAATGAACATAGTATTATAATACTGTAGGTATCTAACACAGTCACACAAGTATTTCAAATGTATCCTCAAACTCACAAATCGATTTTTTTAATAAATTTGATGGTAAGTGTTTATATCGAATATAATAAATGTGGAATTGCTAAGAACTAGCGTAAAGTTTAGTACTTTTTGCATTATGGGTGTTTAGTACTGGAGTTAGGTTTGCGTACTTGATTAATATATTGCATTTCAACCAACATGCTAGCATCTGAACTTGAGTCTTGTATACACATACTAATTAGTATCGAGTATAAGTTTGAGACTTTTGTTATGGGGTAAATGCCATAAATGAATTACGTACTTTCTGAAATGGGCTGTATTGAACCACACTTACTTTTTTATTAACAAAGTTTTTTGTTTATCGTTTATGCATTTTGGTCTTACAAACACTGTAAACTGTAACTTGGGTATTTTAGGGTCTGTTGGAAGATGGACGAGAAGTAGCTGTCAAGCGGCTCTCATAAACATAACAACGACGTAAGTCATTAGAGTTTTGCTTTGTGCCGTTTCTCAACATAACAATGATCAAATCCTCTTTGAATTAGTATTATCTGCTGGTGAATTGGTAATAGGTTTGTGGTTAATTAATGATTTGTCTGAAAAGATAGTGAATTATAGATTGCTTAAGCAATCTTGGGTTTATGTTTGGTTGTTGATTTATGTGTAAAGTTTTGATTTTGAGTGGTGGGCCGGATAAAGTTTTCGAGAGATTGAGTTTGCAGTTAGTGAACATTATGTGTGATCTTTGTATAGTAAATTAGAATGCTTTGAGTCAGTACATGAAAATGAATTCTTTTTATTTGACGGCAGTGTTTTTTGAGACCGCATAAGGCACTTTGCAAGTATAAAAGCTAAATACATGAACAGGTTGCTCCAATATTAGTACCGCTTATATTTTATTTTCATGAAGAAGTTAGGAAAGCTGTAGTTTCAGGTACAAATTCATCCCAAATAACCTTAAAATTAGCTAAAGCATTGACTTTTTCTTTGACCTGTAGCTATGCCAGAGTTACTTTGTTCAACAAACTTAGCTATTGAGAAGGGGCAGTCAGGGTTGCAATGAGTCCTATGTAAAGCAATCGCCTGACTATATCATACCGGCTCTAATTGATGTGATACACAAGGTTAACTTTGTCATTTTCCCTCTCCTTATTTCGGCTGTTTCCAATATTTACTAAATTTTTGATTACATGAACCCGAGACTGAAATATGCGCAAGTATGCTGGATGCAATCAACGAGTATGTTCATGTGTGTTTTATTGCTTTTTTAAATTACCGAGCATATATTGGTAACAATTAGAATTTGGGTTGATTTTGTGATATTTGAATTGGCCTAAATATTTCATTATAAATCGCCTGCAACATTTACAAGGAAAATAGGGCGCATAGAGTACACCCGCGGTTTTTATTTAGTTATCCAGAGAGGAAAACAGTATTCACATAGGTAGAGATATAGAAACAAGTGGAAAGTATGAACGGGGTAGAGAGGAGTGTTGACCCTCGAATATGGCAAGCTTGTGCTGGTGGGATGATTCAAATGCCTTTCAAGGATGCACAAGCATTGCAAAACTGTAAAAGATAAAATAAATACATACATATGTTTGAGAACGATTATGATCATTACAGTCACCCAAACACACCCCATAGCTTCCCGGGACCTATAATCTCTTGTAACTTTTTTGCACCATCAGCATCCATTTCTACAAGCTTTTGTAAAAACAACAAAGCACCTGCTTTTACCACCATCTGTTAGGAAGCGTCATAGAGCCCTGTTAGAAAGGCTCTTTAAGCCCGGTTTTACATAAGGGCTCAAAGGGGTGGGGACTTTATGTGCAAAGCAAATAGAGCCCTGTTTTAAAAACAAACTCTGTGATTTTATAATAACAAAATTTATAATAGAACCCTGTTTTCTATCCGGAAAAAGAAAAATAAAAAAAAAATAAAAAATAAAATAAAAAATAAAAAATAAAATAAAATAAAATAAAAAAACCAAAAAGTACTATGCCATATTTCCAACTATAATGTCCAAAATTGAGGAGAAAAGAAGCCAAATCAACAATTGCTTCAGCTTTTGATCTCTCAAACAATTCCGAAGTGCATCTGCAACAATGAACGGCATACTAAAAATCAATATTGATTTTGAAGAAACAATCACAAATAAGTATACCAGTAAACTGACAATGTAAAATGCTATCTTTGTAGGATTCCTCCACTCAGGGGAATCAAGTTCTTTGATTTTAAGAAACAATAACAAGTACTTAAGTATACCTTTAGTAAACTCAGAAGCTGCATAATTAAGTGTTATCTTTGTAGGATTCCTCGCTGAGGGAATCAAGCTCTGAGATAGCTTCGTCATCGAAAGCTTGTTTTGCCAAGTGACAGGCCTAACACAAGTCAAAATAAAAACAAAAGATACACAGGTTAGCACATTTTTGAAAATATCGAGGCATAAAGAACTTAAACATACCTTTCAGGAGAGTACATAATCTCGTTATAAAACACGGTGAAGTTCAAAGCCAAACCCAAACGAATGGGGTGGGTAGGAGATAAATCAGCTTCTGCTGTGGTGGAAGCCAACTGTAAACAGAACATATAACTGGTTAGTAAACTGAGAATGTAAAATTAACAATCAAGCTTGTCAAACTGCTTTGTTCGGGCTTAATATTCTTTTTGTGTTGTAGGCAAGTAGCCAACAAAAGAAGAGTTTATACAACCATAAACATGGTGAACGACTAAAGTGGATCAGCATTAAGCCAGATACATCATAGAATATCTGATTATCTTAACCACGGATAGCACAAATGATTATCGTATTACTCCCAAATTACATTAAACTAGTTTATACTTTATACACATGTCAAGGCATCACCATCTAACAGGAAATCTTTGGTTTTGCATTTCGTGGGCAAGTCACATATATCATAAGCTACAGAGAGCTCTAAAATAAAACCACCCGTGTATAAAGAGCGTACAATTCACAGTTACTCCAGAAAAACATATTCAGACGAAATAGTTCAATGTCAGGTATGATTGGTGGTCTTAAAGGTATCTGCAAATGCAATGACCATATCAATTAACAAGTAATCAAACTACCTATATAGTTGTATTAGGAGTTCCATTATGTTTAAGTTACTAAAACTCATTATCACTCTCTGTATATTTCAAAACGTAAAATATACCACAAATGACTAACCAAATGCAGGAATTGTGCAACCTGAGGTCCTTGAGCAGGTGGAAGCTGATTTGGTGAGCCTAAAGTTGCCTTCTTCTCGTCCTCACCCAACATAACAGTGGGAGGATGGAGTTGATCAGAAGGCGCCAGCGAATCAAATGGGCCATCAGCAAAATACTTTGGGTACTGTACAGTCTAAAACATCTATAGATAACGAACTGGGTGTAATACATGTGACTGATAAGTTGCACCAGCAGCTCCCGGTGGCATATGTGTGTGCCCAGCCTGATCAGATGGACCAGCAGGAACGACTGGTGATTTAACTTGGTTTACAAAAAATCTCACAGTAGAGTTAGAATTAACTTTATCTTTTTGTTTTTGATAAGACTCGAAACTTTTGTTAGAAAATTTTGGATTTCCTTCAACTATCCTGACCCTGTTCTTAAGAAGAGATGATGGAGTAACTTCCTTGAAAATCTACAACTGAAACTAATTATAAACCGTACCTAAGTAATTCAATAGCTTTCCACACCTCCTACACCCGTCACCAATTTATAACATTTATGACAGTAATTCAATAACTTTTCGTAGCTCCTACCCGTCACTGAGTTAAGATAGAAATTCAATAACTTTCAATCTTTCATGGTTCCTACCCATCACCGATTTAGATAGACACCTTTGCTACTTTTCACATATGTTAAGATTGTACTTCAATAACTTTTCATAGCTCCTACCCGTCACCGATTTAAGATATAAATTCAATAACCAGGCTCTATTAAAGGGGCTCTAATTCACAATCTCTAGTAGTGATTGAACCAATCTATTGCCGCAGAGGTGAAATAACTAATTGTTGCTATGATGCCAACACGCCACTAGCAACTAACCACCATGGCTTTAAACGAATAAGTAATAACAATGCCTAATGCCTTGACCTCAGAACTAAGATTAATTACTAAGAAATAAAATTATGAACAACAAGGATGCACAAGCAGTGCAAAACTGTAAATTAAAATAAATACATACAGATGTTTGAGAACGATTATGATCATTACGGTCACCCAAACACAGCGACCTATAGTCTCTTGTAACTTCTTTGCACCATCAAAATTTGGTATAGAAGGATCTAATAACTGGACTACACTCACTATCACTCTTTCTTCCTTCCGATAAATAAATCCTTCTGTTCCCCGAACAAATCAATATAACTGACAACGCTCTCACAGCCGCTTGTTTCTCCTCAATCGCTTTCCCATCCAACATACTGATCAACGGTCCTATACACCCCACAGCTCAACAAGTCAACAATCCTAATCAAACACCCCTCGTTAACAATAAACTCCATCACCCGTTCAACACACGCCAAATTCTGAAAAACTCAAACACAACCTCCAAACTCCTCACACTATTCCCCAAATTAAAAAACCACCTTAAACTCACAAAAACGCTACTCCTAACAACCATCACCTTAAAATCATCATCCTAACCAAATTACTGAAACAACCAAATCCATACTCCTGCACGAAAACCGTCCCAGACTTCACCACTGCGCGAACTAATCACCCTAACACAGCCCCTTTCTTTGGCATATATAGCTACTACCTTCACCTATGTGACTCAACTACCAGTAACCAAAGTTGTTGATATGTGACTGGAATCATTTCAAGCCGACAACCGGAAATAACCGGGTCTAACCGGAGATGGCCGGGTCCTGACCGGAAACGACCGGGTCTTGACCGGAAGTGCCTGTATCTAACCGGGTCTTGACTGGATACGAGTGGGTCAAACCGGGTCTTGACTGGAAATGACCGGGTCAAACCGGGTCTTGAGCGAAAATGGCCGGGTCAAACCGGGTCTTGAGCGGAAATGGCCGGGTCTTGACCGTATCTAACCGGGTCTTGGCCAGATATAACCGGTCCTGACCGGGTATAGCCGGGTCTTGGCCGGAAATGACCGGATCTAACCGGAAAACTACTGAAAGATATAACCGGAAAAGTACAATGGCGGAAATGACCGGGTCAAACCGGGTCTTGCAAGATATAACCGGTCTGACATAGCACTGAAAGAAATAAGAAATCATAATTATAGTTTTTTAATTTTTAGTGAAAATGACACTGCATTTGAAGCCTCTGGAGGTGAGATATAAATAAAATCATGAATTAGTAATATATCTTGGGAGTGTGGATGGCTTGCTGGATGAGATTGATATCCTATAACTTAAGAGCACGCGGTAAGGTAACACGGTTAAGATTCTTAACGCACTGCCACCTCAGCGCCACGTCAGCTTTTCCCTTTTAACCTTCACTCTTGACTTTCCACCCCGGTAAGGTAACTCACCTTAACGCACCTTAACTCACCTCCACCCCAAATATTTTCAATTTCAACCCCAAATTTTAACAAACAATTCATTTATTTAAAACATAACATTAATTAAAACACAACATTACATTACATTACATTACGAAATAAAAAAAAAAAAAAAAAAAAAAAAAAAAAAAACGATACTAAAAAAATTACGAAATCAATAAAACACTACATCACATAATTATTCATAATTGACGCGGAGGCAACCCAAGTTTCATGGCGATTCGATCTTTTTCCGCATTAACGAATGCCACCCAATGTGGATCTTTGCCTGTGGTGTCGAGCATCAAAAATTCTAGCTCTTTCATCCTTTGTTGTGCAGCTTGATTTTCGGCTGTTGCCTGATACGCCCTACTCGCCTCTTCACGTTTCGACTTTAACTCTTCGCGCAACATCTCCGCAAAAGCTACTGAAGAAATGGAGCCACCCGTGCTAGCCGTGGCTCCGGTGCTTGTCGTGGCCTCGGATTTTTGTTTCTTGGAAGCCCTTTTTTTGCCAATGGGCCGTGGTTCTTCGTCATGACCAAACAAAGACTCGTTTGTTTGGCTAGGGACGTCGCCGGTTAAATCAACCGCTTCCGGCGCATCCCATTTTCGATGTTTGCGCAACACCGTCCAAGCGTCTTCATTGGCAAAATTCGGGTTTTCTTGACGATAGAGTTGGTGAGCACGTGTTAGGACATCCACTTCACTTTCCCCACTCTTTATCTCACGTTGCGCCTTTTTGTAAAAAGCGTTGAACTTAGTACAATCACGGTTCAACGTTTTCCACTTAGATTGTAACATATCTTTGTTGCGGTTTTTTGGACTTACTCTATTGAACTCGACTCTTATACGTTGCCATAACGTATCTTTGGTTTGTGAAATCCCCAACATCGGATCCTCTGAACACGCAACCCAACACTGGGCAAGCAACTTTTCCTCACTTGGAGTCCAACGTTCCACCCCCTTTTTTGTTGCACCTGCATCCTCATCTTCAACGGGTTCTTTGGATCTTTTTGCCTTACGTTTTCCACGACTTTTTGGTTTTTGAGGAGAAGTCGGTGTTTCCGGAACTTCATATGTTTCCGTTTGGGAATGTTGAGAGTTTTGGGCGAATTGAAGATTTTGGAAATTGTAATTTAAGTCGGTTTGTTGACTTTCGGTCCAATATTGGGAATCTTGTGGGTTACCCCACATCGGTGATGCCGAACCGTCGTTTGGATTTGAGGAAGAACCCGCGTATGGTTGATTCCACCCACCACCGAGAAGATTCGTAAACGAGTTGTTGTTGTCACCCGACATTATTTTTTTTTTTTTGCTAATAGAAAAATATTGTAGATGAAAATAGTTGTGAAAGTGTGAAAAAATATTGTGGGAGTGAAGGGGTATTTATAGTTGTAATAAAATGGGTTTGAAAAAAGTTTTTTTTTTTTTTTTTTTTTAGGCTTAGAACCGTTACAAACGGTCTAATTTTATAGGGGTGGAAATGAAAATTTTTTTTTTTTAAAAACATAGCCGTTGGAGGCCAAAAAAGTTTTTTTTTTTTGTTTTTCACCAACTTAACGCACGTTAAGTGCTTGCCCGAGCTCGTTAACGCGGCCCTTGCCTTTTGGGGCCGGTAAGGTAACGCACCACGTTAAGGTGGTGCGTTAAGCCTTAACGCAGCCCCCTGCGTTACCTTACCGGCTGCTCTAAGTGGTAGGTCTCGTTTTCGAGTCAGCAATTTGTTCACCAACTCTTTTTTTATTATTTTTCCTTTTTACTTTTTGCTCTTTAATTTGTTACCGTGTCTTAACCAGAAGGTAGATTAATAATAACTTTTTCTTTTTCTCAGATAAGTCTTTTAGTGACCTTTTATCATTGTCGTAAGGGTTTAGGTTAGGGGTGTAAACGAGCAAAGTTGTGTCAAGCTCGAGCTCGACTTGTTTAAAGCGAGTCGATCTCAAATAGTTCACGAGTTTGCTCATCTCGTTTACACCCATAGTTAAGGTAAAAAAAATAGCAACAATTTGTTTTCAAAGTCTCCTATTAGTACGTAAAGTATACAAAATATCATTAAATGTGACAAATTTTCATAAAATTTTATAATTTGTATATTTTGATGTGTTGTCAAGGTAAAAATAGTAAAACATGTCATTTTATAGTATGAGAACACATCAAAATGTACATATTTGAACATTTTATGAAAATTCTTTGTATTTAATGATAGTTTTTATAATTCACGTAATAAAATGAAACTTTCGAAAAAATTCATTGCTATTTTGTGACCTAAACATTTGTTGTAAAATATCTTTTTTGCCAATGACTCGAAGTCTTTTAAGTCAGTTGATAGATGATTTGGCGCTTTGAGCAAAACTCCCCTCAAACTATATTATTTTCAAATAATAATAATAATATGGTGTAAATTTTGCTTTGAATAAGCTTTCCGACAAATGAGCTAGTTTTTTAGAATAGTCTTATTGTAACAAAGATATTAAATAATGAGTAACTTATTGAAGTTTTTTTTTTTCTTTTTCTTTTTCTTTTTTTTTTTTTTTTTTTTTTTTTTTTCATCACAAAATTAGATGGAGGACAATGTCAATCAAATAGTCACCAAGTTTGATATTTGTATCATTTTAGTCACACTCTAGCTTTAATTATAAAAACCATTAAAAGTATATAACCGGTCCTGACATAGCACTTAAAGAAATAAATCATAAGTATATATAGTTTTTTAATTTTTGGTAAAAATGCCATTGCATTTGAAGCCTCTGGAGGTGAGATATAATAAAATCATGAATTAGTAATATATTTTGGGAGTGTGGATGGCTTGCTGGATGAGATATTGAGATTCATATCCTATAACTTAAGTGGTAGGTCTCGTTTTCGAGTCAGCAACTTGTTCACCAACTCTTTTTTTATTATTTTTTCTTTTCACTTTTGCTCTTTAATTTGTTACCATGTCTTAACCAGAAGGTAGATTAATAGTAACTTTTTCTTTTTCTCAGATAAGTCTTTTAGTGACCTTTTATCATTGTCGTAAAGGTTTAGGTTAGGGGCATAAACGAGCAAAGTTGTGTCAAGCTCGAGCTCGACTTGTTTAAAGCGAGTCGATCTCAAATAGTTCACGATTTGGCTCGTCTCGTTTACACCCATAGTTAAGGTAAAACAATAGCAACAATTTGTTTTCAAAGTCTCCTATTAGTACGTAAAGTATACAAAATATCATTAAATGCGACAAATTTTCATAAAATTTTATAATTTGTATATTTTGATGTGTTGTCAAGGTAAAAATAGTAACACATGTCATTTTATAGTATGAGAACACATCAAAATGTACATATTTGAACATTTTATGAAAATTCTTTGTATTTAATGATAGTTTTTATAATTCACGTATTAAAATGAAACTTTCGAAAAAATTCATTGCTATTTTGTGACCTAAACATTTGTTGTAAAATATCTTTTTTGCCAATGACTCGAAGTCTTTTAAGTTAGTTGATAGATGATTTGGCGCTTTGAGCAAAACTCCCTCAAACTATATTATTTTCAAATAATAATAATAATATGGTGTAAATTTTGCTTTGAATAAGCTTTCCGATAAATGAGCTAGTTTTTTAGAATAGTCTTATTGTAACAAAGATATTTAATAATGAGTAACTTATAGAAGTTTTTTTTTTTTTTTTTTTTTTTTTTTTTTTTTTTTTTTTTTTTTTTAAGAACAGCATCACAAAATTAGATGGAAGACAATGTTAATCAAATAGTCACCAAGTTTGATATTTGTACCATTTTAGTCACACTCTAGCTTTAATTATAAAAACCACTAAAAGTTTCATTATTGTAAATTTCTTATGTTAGAGTGACATAAACAAAAAATAAGAAACACTTCTCAAACTTGGTTATTATTTTGTGATTATTTTTTATATTCAGTCATGCATTGATTGGTTGTAAATAAAGTTAATTAGAATTAGTTACATTAAGAGGTGAGTGTTTATTGTTAAGTTACAACATGATACTGTATATATATGGTATTTTAAGCACACCAATTTTACACAATTTCGAAAGAATGAAATAATTTTGAAACATTAGTGTTTCTTATGTTTGATATCAAGTTTGAGTGACCAAACTAAAACACTGATAAAATTTGGTTGTTATTAGATGAGACAAGTAAATGCTACTTCGATTCAAAATAAATCAAAAGTATCAAAGATCAAAAGAAAGGTAAAAAAGACGGTAGTATGGTTGTTATCTTTGTTAAAAATATCAATGCATTTGAAGCCTCTCACATATAACCTTATAAACAATAAATATTGAGAATAAAAATTGAGAGTGCGTGTAGCTTGCTGGCTAAGAATGAAGTCTTTTAAGTGGTAGGTCTCGTGTTCGAGCCAACATCAATTACGCTTTTTTTTTTCTTTTCTTTTTTTTTTTCACTTTTGCTCTTTAATTTGTTAGGTTAAAGTCACGTGAGTTGATCAACCACAACATTAAAAACCATAATTTCTAGAATGAATTAGTGCACTCAAATTTATCAACAAGAAGTTAACTTTACAGTTCTTTTCGATACTGTATTAAGCGACACCAACTTTATTGGTTTAGTTTTGTGGAAAAGATTACACTAAAATAACAAGAAACGTGAAAGAAAGTTATTCATTGGTTCATAATAATTATTAACCCATTTAGGGTCATCAGGGAAAGAGTCGAAAATAATCACGAGAATACTTTGGTTAAGCCAAAGATTCCCCCTCCCCCTAACTCCATCCTTTATAATTCTTATGAACAAAGATGATACTAGCCGAAACATAGATGTCACGTATATTGGTACCAGGGTTGTACTTATTTTTTTTCAAAATATTTATCAAGTTTAGAAAAATAACGAAAGCTAGTGATAATCTTCATGATGTTAGATTGCATCTTTGTAATCTTGCCGGATGTAGAAATATGCCATTTTCTGACTAAATTTCTCATATAAATAACTTCATTAAGCATTCATCATGGAACCACCACAATGGCGTCAAAGCCATTTCCATATGATGAGCATCCATATGAAGTTTGTTGCTACCCCAGTTTCTTGTAACTTCTTTGCACCATCAACATCCATTTCTACACGCTTTTGTAAAAATAACAAAACACCCGCGTTTACCATCTGTTTACGATACTTTGACTCAACTACACCACCGCACGAACTAATCAGCCTAGCATTATCCTTAAACAACACACGGCCTATCAACACGTCTGTGCTTGACTCAACTACCAGTAACCATGTTCATATGTGGAAACATTTCAAGCCGACAACTAGATATATCCGGGTCTTGACCGGATATGAACGGGTCAAACCGGGTCTTGACCGGAAATGACAGGGTCAAATTGGGTCTTGACCGGAAGTGACCGTAGCTAACCGGGTTTATAAAGAAACACTTGTATCAGCATTTAGTTAAAAATTAACCCAAAAAAAAATGTTAACTTTATGTATTAAAAAAGGTTTTGTTAAACATATCCCGAACATCTATGTTTTTTACACAATAACATGCCTGAAAATCGATAAATATCCACCCGGAAGTCCTTCAAGTATACTAATTTCAACATTATATTATACAAACAATGTCAAATTATAGAACTTTAACTTTAATAACTCAACTAACATAACAATAGCCAACTGAAAGTCCTTAAGTACATTAATTTGATCATTATTGTTATTCTATAAAGTAATACTCCTAACTTACACGAATAATCACACATTAACAAAGTCATACTAAAAAAACAATCATAGTGTTTTAGTCTTTTAGAGATGAGTTAAAGAAACGTGGATTTAATGCCCAAAACGTATCATTACCAAAATGAACTAGTACACTTGGGTGTCGGGTTTATCAACACAAACATAATAAATTTCAGCGCAGTTACGACTTAATTCATCCGCCATTACAGCCTTGAATCCGAGTAGTGGCACGTTTATGTCTATTTTACAAAGAGAACTTGTTATTTGTGTTTGTCAAACCGATAATTTGCAAACAGTATATGTTTTAAATTAACTACAAAAAAGTGAATAGTGCATCTATGTTATTGATCGAGTACATTCAAATCCTTAGGTGATTTGTAAGTAATTATAAACCTTAATGTCGCTTTCATTATAGTATAAACCTTGTTCTCCAAATTCGAATGAGCCTTTCCTTCTATAGTCAAGTGGGTGTCCTTCATGCTACCTCCATATGACATACATCTTCTCTATAAACCTTTACTATATAGAGATGCTTTAATTCCAATAACAGTAACCATAAATATTTAGTGGTATCATGAAGTACGAATACGATCACAAAAGAAAGAAAACATAAAAGAATAAATCAGTAGCATATACAAACTCTTAAGACCAGGCGTAATAAGCCCTTCAAGACTTGGTCTTCGTCCGGCAAAATAACGCAAGTGCTACCTTACTATACTCACACATGCAAGACGCGTCTTCGATCAAATAAGGCCACCGATGAATTTTTGCTGACTGGGATATAGAACCTGATCAATACCTCAAATCACAAAATTTAAATTATTAGTGCATGTAAATTGGTTTTTTGTTCCATAAATATCTAGTTATTTAAGTGACTAGTTTCAATGTTAGTAATATATGTGGAATAAAGTAAAAGCTAATACGTAATACTGCTAAATGTTAGTAATATATGTGGAATCAAGGACAAAAGAGAAACACACAACTTAGAATTTTTAGCTTTATGCTAACTTAACGGGATGAGATTCCTATAAAAGCTTGCTCTTAGCATTTAATCTATGTTGTACCCTATTCTGATTTCCATCTTCTTTGTTTGCCATCTACTATTTGTCCATATATTTCTTTTTTTGTTAATCTCCCCCGCAAGTTTCATATATGGACTCCAATTCCAAATTTCCAAACCTTGAAAATGCAATTACAGTGACACAAAATGAACATCCGCTACTATAAAGCCCAAGCCAAGTTGTGGACTCTTAACCCTTTACAAAATTTGTGTCCACACCTTATAATAGCCTATATGAGTATATTTTAGTAATTACAAAAAGTTAAACAAATACTTACACCAAGTCTTGACGCTTGTGTTCTCACACACATTAACTGATCTTTTTTTGTTCAAAAAAAATTGTACTTTTATGAGACTTGGATTAAGATCTCTATGATCAAATACTTACGCCTCTTTAGATTTTGTAATGCATTACTTAAGAATTAAGATCTCTATTATCAAAGACATTTGAATTTTGTATTTTTTCTTGGAATTATGATCATGATTGGTTCGAAATGTTAAATCGTATGATATGATATTGAAGACGTTTTATTTTAGTTATAAAAACTTTGAATATTAGGGTATTTTGATTTGTTTTCGGTGGAGTTTTTTAACTTGATACTCGCAATTTTATCCAGCAAAGATTCAATCGGGGATAACCGATACCCGCGAATAAAACAAAAAAACCGATGGATGATACTAAACGGGTACCCTTCGGGTTTTGGGGCGGGTTTGGGTATAGATATCATAAACGGGTATGGGTACGGGTTCACTAAAACCTGACCCAAACCCGACCCGTTGCCATCCCTAGTAGAGCTTAGTGTTTTTGTTGTTTTATTTGCACAACAGACTCCTTTAGGCACAGGTAGGTTAAGTCAGTCATAAAACTGGTGGTTATATAACAAAAAGTCAACATCTTCTTGAATATGCATTTCTATGTTCATTTATGTTTCTATCAAACTGTCACTTTGCAACCTGGTAGAATTATAGTTGATGTAGGGTTAACAAGTGTTAAAATAGCTTAATAGTACTTGTAGGTTAATAATTAATTATTAGAAATCCATTCTAGTCAAACTTAGGTGGTAATCATATAGTCAAAATTCTGTTTAAAAGAAGCTTAAACTGATCTGATGTAGGGTGCATTTAGGGTATCAATAGGCTTCTAAATTACTCAATATTTCATTTAGAGGTAGTTCATAGTGTAAACTTCATGTATGCTCAAGACCAACCAATTCCAATAAAATTTGCTGGTTTGAATTTGAAATGATGGTCAACCTGTTCTTGAAAATATAATGCAGACATGTTCTATTGTCATCTGATGTGGGGTCAAATTAGGGTAGCAATTGATAGCAACTTTTGGGGCTTTTTAGTTTGGAAGTAGTAACTAGTATGGGCTTTAATAAGTTGCTTTTGGTTTGGCCTGATTAGCTTTCCCCTAGATTTTATTAGTGCTTAAAGAAGGGTCCTTTGGCTTAACTTTCTGTTTCAAACATCCAACTGCCAACTGCTTATTTAGCTTATCATAGGTGTTTTTCCTGTTGATTTAAGTTTTTCTGTGGTTAAATAAGTTTTTAGGACCTATTGTGAGCTTTTGGTACTTATTGGCTGAAAACTGCTTATCATTAAGTGCTTATTTAAGCTGATATTGGCCTTCCTAGCTTATTCTGTGAGCTTATTTAGAATTTTCAAGTTGCATTGTGATTATTTAAGTTAGTTAAACCTGTCTTAAGCTTTTGGTGCAATTTGTTGTAGAAGTGCTTATTCTAAGTGCTTATTTAAACTGCTTATTTGCCCAATTCAGCTTATTATTGGGCTTATCTAATCTTTTATATTTTTCCTAGGCTTAGTATAATATTTTAGATTTTCCATAAAATTTCCAGATTTTTATAAGCTAATTTAGTACTTTTCTTAATTAATATTAGTTTTTAAGTCTTTTTAAATCATTTTAAATTCATAAAAATAAAATAAAAATCCAAAAAAAATTAGTTTTCTGTTTTAAAAATAGTTTTCAGTTATTTTAAAATTTTCAAAATTAAAATTTCATTTTTCTAGGTTAATTTCATATTTAATTGCATTTTTAATATATATTAAATAATTAAAATTAGTTATTAATTCATAAAAATTAATTAAAAAGCCAAAAAAATACATTTTCAGTTTTAAAATTAGTTTTTAGATATTTTAGATTTTTCAAAATTATATTTGCATTTTTCTCATTTAATTTCACTTTTATTTGTATTTTTAGTACTTTTTAATTAGTAAAAATAGTTTTTAATTAATAATAATTAAATAAAAAGTCAAAAAAATATTTTTCTTTTTCCCATAATTTTCTTTTGTCATTTAGAACTTAGGAAAATCGTGTTCATACTAGTAAGGTTATTAATACTTTAAATTCACTTATTTGAGTGCATAATGAAGTTTGGAACAAAATTGAAACCATGATCACTTAATTGACGTGTCAACACACGTTCATATAATCTATATATGCATCTGACTATATATATTGATATGTCACATTCTTACGATGCATCTCGTCATATCGACACACCACTAGCAACCACCATGGCACCTATGGCCACCATTGTTAGTGAGAAAAAGGTATGACGAACACTCGAAATGAGATTTTGAAGTTATTCAAATATGTACTTTGAAACAAACTGCATTTTGCTTTCATATCAAGCTTTGTTAGATGACATATGTTTTTGTAATATGTGTGTTTGTGAAATCGATAACGTGCAAATAATATGTATTTTCGATTCACTACAGAAAACGCTCAAGAGATAATTGATTCACCAAATGCAGTACTGAGTATGAAAGTACTAAGTTCAGATCCTTAATTGTTGTATTATTGAGTTTTGGTAATAAAGATTACAACTTAATCAAAGTTAGGTCACCAAACCGATTAACAAAACAAGGATGACTAATGCCTTGACCTCTCAATTATTAAGAATACAATTATGAACAACAAGGATGCACAGACAGTGCAAAACTGTAAATTAAAATATATACATATAGATGATGTTTGAGAACGATTATGATCATTACGGTCACCCAAACACACCCCATGCTTCCCGTGGCCTATAGTCTCTTGTGTAACAATTCGCAATTTCAGGTTAATTACCATTCCCGGAAAATTTCACTATTCACTTTTACTATTCATTTTTCCCGAAACTTTCCCGAAAGTTGATTTTTATTTGATATTCTCGAGTGATAAATCATTTCCATGACAAATTAAATGTTTGACATTCGTCAGATCATTTTCGTGAAAGTTATTAAGGAATTACACGTTTTAGGGTAAAACGTCATTCAGAAATTCTACGTACAACGAAACTCGACCGCGTTAAGTGACCCCGCATCAGAAAAATGTTTGACACACTCATGATTTATTTGAGAATTAATTGTGACTGAGAAAAACATGACCAAAGACTTCCCGGCAGGTCACCCAAGCCTGTACTATTCTCGCATGAGCACGCTTAACCGTATGGGCGATTAACCGTTAGACCACAAAACGCGTTTCTAACACGATTTGAGTTTTCAACTTATTAGAAAAAGTCAACATATTTTTCCCTCCTCCATTGACCAAAAATCATTCCTTGATGTTATAAGTCATTTCGTGATTTTTAGGCTTACGGTTTGATGTCTAAAAGACATTTAATACCAACCGACACTAGACTGAGCCCAGTCTAGACATTATAAGTCATTTTAAATCATTTTTATCACATTAGAAAAGTAACATTTTACTTTTCTCAATTTTACGCAATATTCGTACATTTTACGTATTACGCGTTTTAGACCCGTGTTTCCAGTTTTTAGCAGGGTTTTAGCACCCGATAGAACCTACCACTCATTTTATATTTTATTATGGACTATATGGACATGTTTAACAATACTTTCAAATTCCATAATTTTACGACACCCGGTTTTACGTTTTGAGGCTTAATCATTTACGGTTAGCTTTTTACGGAGTCAAAATGCACAAACTAAGCAAGATAACACCAAGACTCATCATCTAGTCATCTTATCCATGTTGAACCGCCAAATAGGGGGGGGGGGAGTCACCATAGTGTGGCTTGATCTTGACCATTGATCTCTAGGATCATTACAAGTGTCTTAACTAACCATGGTTAAACTCTAACCCAATATATGGTTAACTATTTTTCCTACCCTATAAATACCAAGCTAAACACATGATATTTCTTGCACCACACCTTCTTATAACCTTCAAGTCCTAAAACCTAAGGCACTTTTCTTATATTTTGTAAGAAAGTTAACTAGTTTTTGAAAGAAAACTAGTGTTTGATCTTCAATCTTGGAAATTTTCTAAGAAAAGTTGTTATAACTTTAAAGTCTCCAAAAAGACGTCGTTATAATCTTCAAATAGCTTTGGACTTCAAGAAGGCGTCGTTATAATCTTCAAATAACCTCGGTTTATCATAGATTGCAAAGGGTGAAGCTAAAGTCTATCAATGTCCTATCCTACATGTTAACTTCCTTTCATCTTTGAAAGCCAAAAGTTGTAAGCCAAACCCTAACATGCTTCTTGTTGAATAATCATGTTCATGTTATTTACATATTATTCATGCTATATTATGTCTTGTATTCATGTCCATGATGTATAAAAGTGAGTAAAACAAGTATTGATACATATATGTAACTTATGTTAATCAAAAAAGTAAACTAGTGACTTTCTTGGAAAACCACGACGAAAATGGTAAAAATATGATATTGGATTATTACATATTGTAGTAGAGGACCTAACAAGGAAACCATAGCAATTTGAACCACCTAAAACGAGTATACGAGTCAAAAGTTACGCCCATTTGAAGTTACCAAAGATTTCCGGCAAAACTGCCTAAACCTTACTGAATCGCATTCTGACTTTTTGAAAGTCCCACTTCTGGTCCGATTCATCAAAAAGTTAAAACACGAAAGTTTTCCGGAACGACGTTTTCGTTCAGGAATAAAGAAGCTCGAGCCCTGAAAACGCTTTCCGAGTGATAAATTTCTTCAAATTCTAAACAGCCCATTTTTAGACAAAGTCATTACATATAGGTTATGGTTTATGAAGACCAAAGGGGTCTTATGACCTATAATCAAGACCACCACCATGGATAGAGCCAAGGTTGTGTCTCATGACCTTGAAACAAGGACTAAGGGTCATGGCTAGGCCATGACGAAATGACCATAACAACTTACATAGGCGTAAACATGAAACAATGAATTAGGCGATAACATGAACAAGCAATTTGGATCTACTTCCCCTAAAAGGAAACCATGAGATATTACCAAGAGAAAATGGTCATTCAAGACTTATGAAACTATCCCTAATAACAATCTTCATGTACAAATAAACTTTCCTAAGTTTATTCAAATATCGGACATGTAACCTTTCAGATCAAAACTTATATCTATATATTTCATCAACTACTACAATAGTAGGGAGCCTCATGTGAGGAGTTCATTATGTAAGCCGTCGAGATGAGTTGTGGATTTACGAGTTAAAGTATCCTGGCTCCTCAAACGCTTACTAACATGACTTCTGAATTATGTCGGCCCGAACGGTAGTAAACGATATACAAAACATACATGTTTCATGAATCTTTTCTTTCAAAGACTTACATTATACATCATACCACATCATGGACTAAATGCAAGATATATATATAGGCACTACTACATATTCTTTACTCCGAACATAAGTCGCAACATTCGATTATAGGTTGCTCATAGAAACCTTCACGATTCAACCGTTACATTCATTACTTGCTATCTTACTTAAGGTGAGTTCATAGCCCCACTTTACATTACTTCAATGTTTTACAAACCCTTGGGGGGGATACATGCTATTATTTTTCTACTCGAACACAATGCTTTCTACTGTATGCTATTCGACTATGTTTTATTATCACTAAGTAACAACCTTGCTAAACCGAGATCCCTTATTATGAACCATTTAATCACTAGCAATAGTGAGCGCAAATATTGTGAATAGGCCTATTGGGATTGACGAATCCCATTTGTATTGACTAAGTTCAAACAAATGCATTAATATTTGAGATTTAGGTATGTTAGCAAAGTACCTACCGGGATAAATCTGCCGATCGATATTGGTACACATTAACGTTATGGTGTCATAAGCTTAGTGTATAATAACCTTTCCGGGCGTATAATAACGTAGCCTACCTGTTTTGTTTCCAAACATTGGTGTGAGTCTATAGCTCACACTACGATTATTGTGTTCAACGATTTAACTACCAACACATTGTGTTCAAACATTAAACAAACTCTATGAATATCACTCAACCTTTGTGTTGACCTCTCAAGCATGTATTTCAGGTTCATGACGATCAAGGATGGCACGGAAGGGCACGGATACTCAAGAGGGCTATAAATTTTATTATCATTCAAAAACTCATTTATTATACATTGTAAACATGGAACCATTTGGGACCTCATTTTGTAATCTCTGATATTTATACAATTTGAATGATAAATCTTTTAAAACGACTCAATTGGAGTTCGTTTTCTATTATTGTGATTATTGTGCCGTCGAGTAACACCCAGTTCGAATTCCGCTGCAACCATGAATTGGGGGTGTTACAGATTGGTACCAGAGCCATGGTTATAGAGAAACGGGTCTAATTGAGACCTAAACTATAACTACAACTACAAGCAAAATCATTTTTATAGCCTTCCGCTATCCGTGTCTTCCATCCTCCAGACGATTATGGACTTAGTAAGCATGTTATGCTACACAAACATATTAGTATATTGATATATACACACTAAGCATTTTATGCTACATGAACACATATAAGTATATTGATATATACACACTAAGCATTTTATGCTACATGAACACATATTAGTATATTGATATATACACACTAAGCATTTTATGCTACATGAACACATATAAGTATATTGATATATACACACTAGGAATTTTATGCTACATGAACATATTAGTATATTGATATATAAACTGGGTTTATTTTCAATCATTTATCTAAACAATGAACTAAACATATCTGTGTATGCCTATTTTAAGGCATTTCGACATAGCCACACTCTCCCAATCATGTTCCTACTCCAACATTCATTTTCCAAGACATTGTGAGATACAATGGTCTCATTCATTTTCCAAGACATTGTGAGATACAATGGTCTCATTCATTTTTCAAGACATTGTGAGATACAATGGCCTCATTCATTTTCCAAGACATTGTGAGATACAATGGTCTCATTCATTTTCCAAGACATTGTATGATACAATGGTCTTAATCATTTCTCAAATGTTTTGAGTCACATAATGGTTTAACCTACTTCCCAGACATTGTGAATTGCACAATGGTCTAATCTACTTCCGAGACATTGTGATTTGTGCAATGGTCTCTGGAATTATTTCACGACCTCATCAATATCATTTCTTATGATATCAAAAACCCATCACAATCTAACGATTTCCAAACAAGAAATATGAGATTTCTAAAGGACAAACTAATCCATCATCGACAAAAGCTGAACTTTCTCTACATTCATCAAAGTTTTCTTATGAAACCTTCATTATTAAAAGTTCGTGATTCTGGCCAAGTATGTTCTATTTTAGAACTACTTAAAACTTCCTTTCCATACGTACCTACCCTTACTATCTTCTATGCAATGGAATATGAAAACATACGTTACAAGTCTTGTATGGACGGGACTTGCAACTTAAGGGTTTGACATCGCCTTTGTTTAGTGGACAGTTTCTCGAAAGCAACGGACATATCAAAAGTATACCTAGTTTAGGTATTTGAAAATTTTATCGAACCTTGGCTAAATATAGACTAGTCACCTATATTTAACCTAGGGACAGTGGAATATAGTCTGACTAACTATATTCGACTTAGAATTTTCAAATAATGAGAGTAGTTGTACTAGGGTTATGTTTAGATTGATTTCCTACATGAACACGATAAACCACCAGAATACATTAAAACAATCTAGAGACACGATAGTGTCTTACCACTCAGCGAAATCTTAACACCTTATTTGTATGATCTAAATTCATTTTTGAAAGTTTTCATTTATGAGATAATCCAAACTACTATCTTGGGATAGTTATCAATTATTCTCTTCATCCTGTAGAAGTACCATCCTGTTTAGGATACCATTCCATCATAAACTTTTAAAATCTCTTAAGATTTTCAAAACAAACTCAACTTCTATACCTAAGAGTATTAATGTTAAGCATACACTACACACTTTTGTTCATCAACATATCATAACATTATCTTCACAACCGTTAGAACCACAAGCTCATTAATAGATCTTGATGCACTTTTAAAGCTCAAATCATCCTTAGTTACACCACAAGTACCCTCATCAGCTTTACAAGATTAAATATTCATCTTGCACTTTTGGAACACCAGTATCATCTCGTAATACACTACCTTGTAACTCACCGGCTAAGTATGAATGTTGTGTTGGGAATTATTAAGTAGGATGATTTATAATTATTTGAATGGATTGGGATGCCTTTTCATTTAAATAAAGAAATTGTAAATCACCGAACCATAAGTTTATATTCCTCTATTTACATTGTTTGGGATGCCTCTCTATGTAAATAAAGAATTATAAACAAGTGGGCTTATTTGTATCCGAAATAACATAAGTATGAAGTCAACCTACATTACATTGCTCGGGTATGGCTTGATACCTACATTACATTGCTCGGGTATGGCATGATACCTACATTACATTGCTCGGGTATGGCATGATACCTACATTATATTCACCACAAGAAATCCTATCTTTTCACCGACATCGCTTCAAACCATGACATAAACACTAGGTACAACAACCGATTACCTACTAGACTATGATTGAAACTACTATCCCAATTTCCATTTATTGGATTCCTATGTAAATTGCTATTGTTGTTCAACTGTTATATCAATTGCTATTGATACTTGACAACTATATCAATTTCCATTTTGATATTTAACTATATCAATTTCTGTACAACTACTATATCAATTTCTATTAATAATCGACTGCTATATCAATTTTCTTTGATATTCGACTATTATATGGATCTCTACTGATATTCAACCATGTTATCAATCTCTATTGACACACCATATTCTGAGACAAATCAAACTACATCACTAGCACATTTTTGAATATAATCTCGTAATAGAACATGGAGAAGTTCAAACCCAAACCCAAACGAATGGGGTGGGTAAGAGATAAATCAGCTTCTGCTGTGGTGGAAGCCAACTGTAAACAGAACATATAACTGGTTAGTAAACTAAGAATGTAAAATTAACAACCAAGCTTGTAAAACTGCTTTGTGCGGGCTTAATATTATTTTTGTGTTGTAGGCAAGTAGCCAACAAAAGAAGAGTTTATGCAACCATAAACATGGTAAAAGACTAAAGTGGATCACCATAATTAATAAAGCCAGATACATCATAGAATATCAGATATCATTATGAAAGCCTATTGACGTGGAGTGTAGATGTGTGCATAATTAATATTAAGATCTGATTACATTGTTAATATTGAGATCTATTGAGAGAATGAAATAGTGTGTGAAAATAAGTTGTTATTTCATTAATGAGAAATGTGGTTACAATGAGTATTTATACAAATGAACTTGACTGCAACTAACTAAGCTAGTTCACTAATAAAACAGCTAAAGCTATGTACAGAGCTTATACTACTACTTTAACTATACAAGCTACATTGCATTACACTGAATGAGACATTCATTATGAAGCTGCTTCATCTTTGGAGGAGTTGCAGTCCTCTGCATAATTTGGACTTGTGCAGAAGTAGTGTTTGGGTTAACAGCAGTTGTAGCAGAGGTGGTGTTTGACACAACCTGTTTCTGCATATCTTTTGTATTAACTTTAAGATCGGATCCAGGAATCTTAACCACGGATAGCACAAATGATTATCGTATTACTCCCAAATTACATTAAACTAGTTAATACACATGTCAAGGTATCACCATCTAACAGGAAATCTTTGGTTTTGCATTTCGTGGGCAAGGCACATATATCATATGCTACAGAGAACTCCAAAATAAAACCACCCGTGTACAAAGAGTGTACAATTCACAGTTACTCCAGAAAAACATACTCAGACAAAATAGTTCAAGGTCAGGTATGATTGGTGGTCTTAAAGGTATCTGCAAATGCAATGACCATATCAATTAACAAGTAAAAAAACTACCTATCAGAATGTAAATTATAACCACAAATGACTAACCGCATGTGGGAATTGTGCAACCTGAGGTCCTTGAGCAGGTGGAAGCTGATTTGGTGAGCCTAAAGTTGCCTTCTTCTCGTCCTCACCCAACATAACGGTGGAAGGATGGAGTTGATCAACATTCTGTCCACCAAAATAGAAGGCGCCAGCGAATCAGACGGGCCATCAGCAAAATACTTTGGGTACAGTCTAAAACATCTATACATGTAACTGATAAGATGGACCAGCAGCCACGACTGGTGATTTAACTTGGTTTACAACAAATGTCACAGTAGAGTTAGAATTAACTTTTATCTTTTTGTTTTTGATAAGACTCGAAACTATTGTTAGAAAGATCTGGATTTCTGTCAACTATCCTGACCCTGTTCTTAAGAAGAGATGATGGAGTAACTTCCTTCAAAATCTACAACTGAAACTAAAATTGAGACATATAACCAAAAGTGATCCATTCTATAAGCCTATAGGATTAATAAGTAAAACTAATTATATACCGTACCTAAGTGATTCAATAACCTTTCATAGCTCCTACCCGTCACCGATTTAAGATAGAAATTCAATAAACGGGCTCTATTAAAGGGGATCTATTTCACAATCTCTAGTAGTGATTGAACCTATCTATTGCCGCAGAGGTGAAATAACTACTTGTTGCTATGATGCCAACACGCCACTAGCAACAAACCACCATGGCTTTAAACTAATAAGTAATAACAATGCCTAATGCCTTGACCTCTGAACTAAGATCAAGTACTAAGAATAAAATTATGAACAACAAGGATGCACAAGCAGTGCAAAACTGTAAATTAAAATAAATACATACGGATGTTTGAGAACGATTATGATCATTACGGTCACCCAAACACACCCCATAGCTTCCCGCGCCCTATAGTCTCTTGTAGCTTCTTTGCACAATCAACATACATTTCTACAAGCTTTTGTAAAAACAACTAAGCACCCACGTTTACCATCTGTTTGCGACATTTCTTTGAATGAGTTGAAGACATTAGAATCGGCACAGGGTACTTCTTATCAAAATTCGGTATATAGAAGGAATCAAATAACTGAGAACGCTCTCACAGCCGCTTGTTTCTCCTCAACCGCTTTGCCATCCAACATACCGATCAATGGTCCTATACACCCGAAAGCTCAACAACTCAACAATCCTAACCAAACACCCTACATTAACAATAAACTCCAAACTCTTCACACTATTCCCAAAAAAAAAAAAAAAAAAAAAAAAAAAAAAAAAACCCTCAAAATCACAAAAACACCACTCCTAACAACCATCACCTTAAAATCATCATCCTCCCTAACCAAATTACTCAAACAACCAAATCCATACTCCTGCACCAAAACCGTTCCAGACTTCACCACTGCGCGAACTAATCACAACAAAAACACGCCACATTTCGCAAATTCGGCGTCCCACACTCATACAGCTCCAACAACGAACCTACACCACCACACGAACTACTTAGCCTGGCATTATCCTTAAACCACACACGCCACTCTCTTTGGCATAGCTACTACCTGATTCTAATAACAACATACCTTCACCTGTCGACTTGACTCAACTACCATTTTAAGCCGACAATGGGTGTTGCCGGGATATAACCGGGTCTAACCGGTTCTTCACCAGAAATGACCGGGTCTTAACCGGATATAACCGGGTCTTGACCGGAAATGAGCGGGTCTAACCGGTTCTTGACCGGAAGTGACCGTATCTAACCGGGTCTTGGCCGGATATAACCGGTCCTGACCGAGTCTAACCGGGTCTTGGCCGGAAATGACCGGGTCTAACCGGGTCTTTACCGGATACAATAACAACAAACCTTCACCAACCAGTAACCTTGTTAATATGTGGAATCATTTGGGCCGGATATAACCGGCTCTATCCAGGTCTTGACCGGAAATGACCGGGTCTAACCGGGTCTTTACCGGAAATGACCGGGTCTAACCGGGTCTTTACCGGATACGACCGGGTCTTGGCCGGAAATGACCGGTTCTAGCCGGTTCTTGCCCGGATATGACCGGGTCTAACCGGAAAATTACAATGCCAGTGAGTGGACAAATCAATGAACATAGTATCATATACTGTAAGACAGCCACACAATGACACAAGTATATTAAAATAAAATAAAAAAGGGTATGTGGTGGTTTTCTTTAGTTCTCAAATAAATAAATCATAACTTGTTCTTTTCCTAAGATAAGTCGTTTAGTTTTTTTTTTTTTTGAAAAGCAAGATAAGTTGTTTAGTGATCATTTATCATTGTTGTAAGGGTTTAGGACAAAAAACAGCAACGAATTTTTTTCAAAGTTTCTTCTTACTACGTGAACTATATAAAATATCATTAATGCAATAAACTTTTATAAAGTGTTTTAATATGCACATTTTTATTGTGTTGTCAAGGGAAAAATTAGTGACACGTGTTATTTCTCTGGTATGACAACACATTAAAATGTGCATATTTGAACACTTTATAAAAGTTCATTGTATTTAATAATACCTTTTATAGTTCATGTATCAAGACGAGATTTTGAAAAAAATTCATTGCTATTTTGTGACATAAAGCCTTGTTTGTAAATATTTTTTTTACCAATGACTAGAAGTTTTTTAAGTTATTTGATAGATGATTTGGCGCTTTGAGCAAAACTCCCCTCAAACTATATTATTTTCAAATAATAATAATAATAAATATTACGGTGTAAATTTTGCTTTGAATAAGCTTTCTTATAAATGAGCTAGTTTTTTTTTAGAATAGTCTTATTGTAACAAAGATATTAAATAATGAGCAACTTATTGAAGATATTTTTTTTAGAACGGCATCACAAAATTAGATGGAGGACATTGTCAATCAAATAGTAACCAAGTTTGATATTTGTACCATTTTAGTCGCACTCTAGCTTTATTGTAATTATAAAAACCACTAAAAGTTTCATTATTGTAAATTTCTTATATTAGAGTGACAAAAAAGAAAAAATAAGAAACATTTCTCAAATTTAGTTATTATTTCGTGGTTATTTTTTATATTCAGTCATGCATTGATTGGTTGTAAATAAAGTTAATTAGAATTAGTTACATTAAGAGGTGAGTGTTTATTGTTTACTTACAACATGATACTGTATATATGGTATTATAACCACACCAATTTTACACAATTTCAAAAGAATGAAATAATTTTGAATCATTAGTGTTTTTAATGTTTGATATAAAGTTTGAGTGGCCAAACTAAAACACTAATAAAATTTGGTTGTTATTAGACGGCACAAATAAATGCTACTTCGATTCAAAATAAATCAAGAGTATCATAGACCATAACAAAGGAAAAAAAGGACAGTAGTTTAGTTGTTATTTTTGGTAAGAATTTCAATGCATTTGAAGCCTCTTGAGATGGACATATATAACAACATCATAAATAGTAAATATTGAGAATGAAACTTTAGAGTGTGTGTGGCATGCTAGCTAAGAATGAAGCTTTTAAGTGGTAGGTCTTGTGTTCGAGCCAGCATCAAATGCGCATTCTTTTTCTTTTTTTCTTTTTCTTTAACTTTTGCTCTTTAATTTGTTAGGTTAAAGTCACGTGAGTTGATCGACCAAAAACATTAAAACCCAATGAAATAGTGCACTCAAATTTATCAACACGAAAATAATAAAATTTTCGAATATTTATCAAGTTTAGAAAATTAACAAAAGCTAGTGATAATCTTCAATGATGTTAGTTTACATCTTTGTAATCTTGTCAGATGTAGAAATATGCCATTTTCTCACTAAATTTCACATTTAAATAACTTCATTAAGCATCCATCATGGAATACAAACATTTTAACTAAAGAAGTTATGGGTATCTTTAGAAAGGTTATGTTGATATGTGTAATGATACTTGATCTTTTAGGAACCACTACAATGGCGTCAAAGACATTTTCATTCGATGAGCGTCCAGATGAAGTTTGTTGCCACTCCGATTTCCCTTTTAGTACCGTCCCTCTTCCTCCTGGTCCCAATGGTAAGGATGATAACGATGTTAAAGTCGTCGTTGCACCATCACCTATGGCTCCTGGTTAGTGATCTTGATGGAAGACATGTGGGCTAATAAAGATCGATGTAATCGTGTATGTGATATATATATATATATATATATATATATATATATATATATATATATATATATATATATAAAGGCAGGCTTGTGTTTATGCATGTAATAGTAATAATAAGGACATATGATGCCGATTAGAGCTTCGTTGAAGTGGTTAAGAACTTTGCATGTTTATGTTGACTTTTGTGAGCGAATGAACCATAGAAGGTTCACCATTTGTAAGTTGTTTAATCGAGCATGCTAGCGATTCCATATAAACCAAAAGTATCGTAAGAGCAAACAAAAGAAAAAAAGACAGTGGTATAGTTGTTATTTTTTGGTAAAAATATCCATGCATAATATATAACATCAAGAACAATAAATAAATAATTTGTATTGGAGATTGAAACTTGAGAGAGTGGATAGGTCGCTGGCTAAGGATGTCGCTTTATGAGTAGCAGGTCTCGAGTTCGAGTCAGTCACCCATCCTCCTCCTTTTTTTTTTTTTTTTTTTTTTTTTTTTTTTTTGTTTTTTTTTTTTTGTTTTTTTTTTTTTTCATTTTTTTCTTTCACTTTTGCTCTTTCATTTCTAATTCACTACAAAATAGAGAATAGTGCATCCATGCTATCAATCGAGTACATTCAAATCCTTAGTTGATAAACCATGTTTTCTCTATGTTATCATGACCTTCTCTGTAAACCTCCATTGATGGTTTTATTATCAATGATAAATATAGACAGTAGTTGATAGAATGAAATAGAATTGCAAAAGAAACAACACGTAAAAGCAAGTAACAAATATAAACTCATTCAAGTACATGCTACTTTATTGTTGAATATAAACAAGTTAGAAAAGAAAAACAGAAATCTGATATTAAAGTAAAGTGGCAAAACATTCTCGATTGTGGAACCATGGACGGACCCACATGTATGTCAGATGCGCCACGGGCTACACCTGATTTTAGATCACTAAGTGTAAAAAGAATTCAAAATTGCCGTTTTTGTAGTTTGTGCAACTCCCAATTTTTTTTTTCTACTTTCGTTTCTTACGGTGTAACTTTAGTTAGCCCAATATTTCTTTTGTGCAACACTCTTTTAAAAATCATGGGTCCGTCAGTGGAACTAGTTGAGAACTCGAAAGCATGTTATTGTAGTAGTAGTTTGCAACCAAGTTCCGGAAGTATCACGAGAATGTCACAACGATGCATCGCAAAATTAGATGGAGGGCAATGTCTCTCAAATAGTAGCATCAAGTTTGAGATATATTATAATTTAGTCAATCTAACTTTATCGTAATTATAAAACAACTTAAAGTTTTAATATTGTTTCATTTTTGTGAAATTTTGTATGGTAGATTGACCTAAATAAAACACTTCTTAAATCTGGTTATTATTTCGTGGTTATTTTTTATGTGTAGTCATTCATTGATTGGTTGTACATAAAACTGTATATTATATGTTTTAAGCACACCAATTTTGAACATTTTCATAAAAATGAAACAATTTTGAAACATTGATGATTTTTATGATTGATACAAAATTTGAATGACCAGATTATAACACCAATGAAATTTGATTATTATTAGGTGACACAAGCAAATGTTTCTTCAATTCAAAATATATCAAGAGTATCATAGACAAAAACAAAGGAAAAAATATGGTAGTATAGTTTTTATTTTTGTTAAAAATAAGAAAGCATTTGAAGCCTCTTGAGATGAGGTACATATAACATCATGAACAATAGATAAATAATTTGTATATGAGAATGAAATTTCAAAGTTTGTGTGGCTTGCTGGCCGAGCTTGATTTCCCATAAGTGGTAGGTCTCTTGTTCGAGTCAGCAATCATTCTTGAACCCTTTTTTGTTTTTCGTCATTTTTTTCTTTCACTTTTTCTTTTAATTTGTTACCACATCATTTTTTTCTTTCACGTGCTCTTTAATTTCATTCACGAGAATAGTTTGGTTACGCCAACGACTCACCCTCCAAATTAAGTAGTTAGCCACTTATTAATGAGAGTGTACTTTTAATGAGTCTATCAATTAAGAAATTGTAAAGGTTTTGTGCCCACATTTATCGCATTAAGAGGGAATAAGGGAAAAAAAGTAAATACCATCTTAGTAAAAAATAATTATACTCAGGAGGTGTATGTTTATTATTAAGTTACAACATGATAATGTATATATGGTACTTTAAGTATCCAATTTTAAACAATTTCATAAGAATGAAACAATTTTAAAACATTATCAGTGTCACAACTCACCATTTCAGGTCATTTCAGGTCATTTCCCGAACTTTAGAAAAACACTATTCATCAAACACTATTCATCCAAACACTATTCATCAGTTTACTATTCATCATTTTTGGTGTCAGTTTGACATTCCGAGAAGCATTCAGAAATTTTACTATTCATGGAACACTATTCATTGCGGGAAAAGATTTCATCATTCACGTGCATTACACATTTCATCGTAAATTTAGTTTACGGGTATTCAACTTCGCGTAACCGGATTGGTTTAGGTGCGAATTCATTTCATTAATGTTAAGGACATTGCATACGGACTGGAGATAGTCTGCATATCATCATAACAACATTTTCATGTTATACCACTCTTAGGATTTTCAAATTTATATATTTGATACATTTAACGTTTTCTTATAATTATTTATAATTAAACGTTAACACCCGGTTTATACGCGACGAATATATCTAAATATTCCCACAATGGTCCCGACATATTTTTATATCCATTTTAACATCATAAAAGTTATAACATTCAGTTACCCAGTATTTTGAAAATTTATTTTATTTATAACGCGAGTTTATGAATATTACGACGGTTTTCGTGAAAACTAAACAATAATCACCCGAACACTCAGTAATTGTACCCAACATATTTTTAATATGTTTTTATCAATATTATAACTTTATTTCATCCCGGTTAACTTTGTTAACATTTATTTCTATCAAACCCGGTACCCGATTATAACTAATACTTACGCCAAACTACAACTAATAATACACTACATTTTCTAAGTGATCAAAACCGACTTTGCTTCTCTTTTCCTCATGAAAAATCAGCCATGAACCCCCTCCTTTACTTCACTTTGACCATTTAATTACAAGTATGCCATCCAAGTAACTAGAAAATATCTACAAAAACACCTAAAACATAAACATACATAATTTTTGGATCAAAAACCCATTTTCTCTTCTTCTTCACTCAAACCCACGACCAAACTCTAACTCCATGATCAAGTGATGATTTTTGAAAGTTTAAAGCTACAAAGTTGTTCCTTTTGTCATTCTAATCAAGATTCTTACAACGAAAACACAAGAAATCCAAGCATAATCATCATCTAATCATCTCATTTTATCAAGTAAGTTATCAACTTTATTTTTTCATGGATCATCTTATATTTACATGTATTTCATGAGTATCATGCTAAAAACCATGTACAACTAGCTATACCACCCTTTATTTTGTCTAAAATGGAACATACAAACCCTAACTTTTTATTTATGAATCCCCTTGCTATAATAACTTGGTTAGGAGTCCATGGCACCCTAAGAAGGTGTATGGTAGGATTAGATTAGCTATGTGGTGATTACAAGAGGTTTGGTGATGGTAGAAATTAGTTATAAACCTTGAAAACTTGATTTGGAACCTATTTTAGACATGCTGTCCCGTTTTGTAAAAATCTGGAAAATCAGTAAACACCAAGGGAACTTTGGCAAAATTTTTAGAAAATACTTTCAAAAACGAATCCGTAGGCGAAAGAACGGATTAAAAAGAGTTTATAACGAAGAAGTTATGATTTTTGCAAGATTGTTGACGAAAAGTATTTTTCTGAAAATGTTTGCTGTTGGACGTTTTTCATTGGACAAAAAGAGACTTTAGACGTAACCCGGAGGAGCCGAGCTTTCCAAAATATATTACTACATACTAAGACGTAACCGTGGACATAAAGAACAAGTAAAACGGACAAGTAACGACAAAGATATTCACGTTTGAATATCGGCTAAAACCATTTTTATTTGACAGCTTTTAATAAAAGTGACACAAAAACTACGAAGTACTTTTATAAGCTAGAAATAATATTAAGTACCAAGCTTTATAACTAATGTAGTATTAGTTATTACAAGTATATTTTCATCATTTCAAGGCGATATTACAAGGATTACAACCCGAGGATTTCAACACTAACATGGAAACATACGATATATATATATAAGTATATATATATTACAACTAGCTTATTATATTTTCTAATAGCAATATTTTTCCAAATTCTTGAAATATATACTTTTGATAACAACAAGTGTTTTTCAAAGAGTAGAGTGGTATAGGAAACATGTGCATGGACATTCATAACATCATTTCATGATCTAAAGTAGATCGTTCATCATTCATATTAGGTTGCGGCTAGTGTGCGTGCCTTGTTTTTCAGCTCATTACATGTTCATGGTACCATCATATTGGGTTGCAGCAGCTAATTGTTCATTGGTGTTCATTTCATTTCATCACAGTTTCATCAGTTGAGGTGAGTTTTCATAGCCCCGTTTTCAATTCAACATTTTGATTGTTTTCAAATCCCACGGGGGGAATACATTGCATCAATCATTTTAGTACGAGCCCAAGTATTCAAACATGTACATAGCTTAAGTTACCTTGCCATGTGATAAGTCCCCTGTAACATCATGAACCGTTAATTTACCGTTAAGCGAGAGTGAGTGGATAGATCTATCGAGGGTGACGCCTCCATCCGTGGTAGTGATTACCAACAGTAAGCGGATGCATGTCATGTCTTTTACATTTGAGTGTTTCGGCAGAACATTCGGGAGGGGCATAGAATTTCATCAGTCATAGCTTCGGTGTCATGAGCTTAAGGCTATTGTACAATTTTCATGAGATTTTTATCTTGCACTTTTACTTGTGGTGGCCGTACATCATTACATTTTACAAACCTATGGAATTCACCAACATTCGTGTTGACGTTTTAGCAATGTATTTCAGGTTATTAAGGTAGCTCATGTGACATGCATTTGGACCTTCATGGAGTCGCGGAGTCGACGTGTCTCATCATTATTTCATGCACTTATGTAAACGTTTGATCTATTATGACTTGTTTTTCATAAACTTGCAACACATTTTGGGGACCTCATTTTGTAAACTCTGAATTATTTCAATGATCAAATGCAATATTTTCCAAACGACACTTTAGGTCGTTCAATGTAACTGTAACTGTGGTGCTATGACAGACACCCCCAGGTATTCCATTCCGCTGCAAGTCAGGTAAATTGGGGGTGTGACAGATTGGCATCAAAGCTAAGGTTATAGCGAACTAGGATGTATCTTGGACCCTAGACTATAACCACATCAGCATAGCATCTCATCATTTCATCATAAGTGCATAATCATGATACATGTTGTTTCATACATACCCTGTGCGAGTTATTTATACTCATATCCGTATATGTATATCATTTTATTGACCTGGTTCACAAGTGACATGTCTTCAGATACTCACCCTGACATCCTTTTATCGTATTCCGACATTGAAGATGCCTTGTCATTTTACACTACCATTATACCACCAGTTGCATTTACACCACCATTAGTACTATTGATTTGCCATAGGAACAGGGTTTTCCTATCATTCAGCCCGTACATAGAATGCCTTTTGGTAGTGTATTCAGAATTAATCTTAATGGACTTATTAGGATGCTTATTGCAAGGAAGATAGTGTGTTTTCTTTCCATCACTAGTAGGGCACTTACTACTCAGGTACTATCACCACCATCAGTTACTTATTACACTATTGGCCTTCCCACAGTGTGTACTTTAGTTTTACCTTTTGGATGTCGCGAGGTAGCGCGAAAGAGGGTAGTATTCCATTCACTAGTACCATCATTGTCATTTCCTTTTCCATTCCCATTTGCTCAGACTTCAATTGTTTCGCAACATTTTAGCATTGTCTCATCAGGAATTAGGTTGATTTCGTTTTTGACGAATTAGTAGACTATTACCATTCGACAAGATTCATCCACGTATCCAATACACCATTCAAGCTATTTTACCATCATATGGGGAAATTGTTTTACAGAAAAATTTCTGAAGTAAGCTATTTTATTTCCATCCTATAAATTGATTTTTCTGTCATTACACCAAGTATTTACTATTATTACGCGAAGCAATTTTCATGTTACTTGAAAGGAAACATCAGGATACCATTTTAATAACAATGCGTTGAACACCATCTAAAACTTTTGAGAAAAGTTATGATATTTTGACAAAATCCAACATCGCATCATTAGTCCTCAATTGTACATAGCCTGATCACCTATGTAAAATTCAGGAAGGATTATGCCATGAAGGAAATAATTACCTTTTCAAAGGATTGTTAATAACAATCTTCATTCAAAAGCTTTGTAAACAAAGGAACTCTTTCATAAACATCCCTTTTGCCGAACTATCCCTGGATACTTACCCCACCAGTCACTCATTCAGACATTAAGTTGGATTTTCCCATTGACTTTCCTAGAAGAGACTTTCCATATCAATTACATGCAGGATTCCTTTATACAATAAAAGCAATGAAAGGATTACAGAACTACTAACCAGAACTAGAAGTATATAGAGAGAGAATTCATAACTCAACAACAATCCTAAGATACTGCGAGACCATCTGAATCACCATCCCTGACTTAGTTGTCAAATTCTATCATTTAAAGGTACTAGCTAGACTGAGCTACAGGATTGAACTCAATATAGATGTCCGCAGGACAACACAATAGAAATAAACCAAGCTTCTAATTGAGACTGTAGAGCATTTTATTTAAACATGGCCTCATCCATACATGAACTTTCCTGCAGTAAGTTTTCACAAAGTACAATTGTTTGAATCAAGAATATCGATGTAGATTTCTTTAAGGCATTATGTCTAGAAATTTCAGATAACCTCACCTTCATACCAAGCAAGGGATCAAACCAGAACATATCTCCTCATCTACATGGGAAAACAGAATAGACATTCATCGACACAACATCAAGTGATACCTTCGTCTTGTCTATTACAACAATAAACAATTTCAGGACTTAAGTTAGTCTAAATACCTATGCTTGTAGTTATGCCAGATAACCACCAATAGACATTATCCAACCGCAGGAACTAAGTGTTAGACATCTATGCATTTAAGCGAACATTTCCTAATCTACCATTTTATCATTTTCAGTGTTTTCACTTTTAAATAAAGTTGATGCGTTTACATAAATCACATACCTTGTGGAAAAATGATTTCTGAAATTCCTATTTTGAACAAGTACGATCCTTTTTGGTCAATCTTTAGCAACACTATGGTACAATGAGAAATATACATAAACATCAAACTTTGGTAAGCAGTCTTAATCACAACATGTTTGAAAACATTTTTTCTACTTCATAACTACTGAAATTTTGAATCCTCAGGAAAAATATTACTTAGTAAATCATTTGCTCCATTTTTCTAAGTTCGTTTATTCAGAAAAAGATTTCAACCAAAACACACAATCGCGAGACAAATATCCAGAACCAACTTCTCTACAACATCGCTTATGCATTTAGGAATTGTGACTGGACAATAGAGAATATTTGGAATATGTGATGAAGGAATTAGGAGGAACATCACAAATTGATCACGAACTTCAGTAGTGGAGACCAAACTCAATAGACAAAGAAGGACATATGTCTTGTAACAATTCGCATTTTCAGGTTAATTACCATTCCCGGAAAATTTCACTATTCACTTTTACTATTCATTTTTCCCGAAACTTTCCCGAAAGTTGATTTTTATTTGATATTCTCGAGTGATAAATCATTTCCATGGCAAATTAAATGTTTGACATTCGTCAGATCATTTTCATGAAAGTTATTAAGGAATTACATGTTTTAGGGTAAAACGTCATTCAGAAATTCTACGTACAACGAAACTCGACCGCGTTAAGTGACCCCGCATCAGAAAAATGTTTGACACACTCATGATTTATTTGAGAATTAATCGTGACTGAGAAAAACATGACCAAAGACTTCCCAGCAGGTCACCCATGTCGGTACTAATCTCACATGAGCACGCTTAACCGAATGGGCGATTAACCGTTAGACCACAAAACGAGTTTCTAAGACATTTTGAGTTTTCAAAATTATTAGAAAAAGTCAACATAATTTTCCCTCCTCCTTTGACCAAAAATCATTCCTTGATTTTATAAGTCATTCCTTGATTTTTAGGCTTACGGTTTGATGTCTAAAAGACATTTAATACCAACCGACACTAGACTGAGCCCAGTCTAGACATTATAAGTCATTTTAAATCATTTATATCATATTAGAAAAGTAACATTTTACTTTTCTCAGTTTTACGTAAAATTCGTACATTTTACGTATTACGCGTTTTCGACCCGTGTTTCCAGTTTTTAGCAGGGTTTACCACCCAAATGACACCTACCACTCATTTTATATTTTATTATGGACTATATGGATATGTTTAACAATACTTTCAAATTCCATAATTTTACGACACCCGGTTTTACGTTTTGAGGCTTAATCATTTACGATTGGCATTTCCCGGAGTCAAAACTCATCTAGTAACTTGGATAATATCATCCAAGGCACACCTCACCCTCCTTATCCATGTTGAACCGCCTCTAGGGGGGGGGATTCACACTATGTGGCTCAATCTCATGCTTTATGCCTTAAGATGTTAACATGTGTTAACCTTGGTGAGCAAGTGTTGACAAGTCAATGAAAGTAACCTCCTCATGGACCTATAAATACCCCCTCCCCTCCCCTTTGATGCCGTGCACCTCCAACACCAAAACCACACCATCCTTTGCTCATTTCCTTCTAGTTTCATGCATGATTCAAGTGCTTCTTCAACGTTGAAACTCTAGTTAGGTTATCATTCATCAAACACTTCCATAACTTCATATACTTGGTGATTTCTCTTGAGTTTGAATCCACTCAAGTCACCTCAACCTTCATCATCCATCTTTCAAGATTACAAGGGTAGAAAGATTGCATGAAGTGAAGTGGGTTGAAGCAAGTCTATCAAAGTCCTATCCTTACATGTTAACTTCCTTTCATCTTTGAAAGCCAAAAGTTGTGAGCCAAACCCTAACTTGATTCTTGTTAAATAATCATGTTCATGTTATTTACATATTATTTGTGCTATATATTGTCTTGTTATCATGTCCATGATGTATAAAAGTGAGTAAAACAAGTATTGATACATATATGTAACTTATGTTATTCAAACAAGTAAACTAGTGATTTTCTTGGAAAACCACGACCAAAATGGTAAAATTATGATATTGGATCATTACATATTACAGTAGAGGACTTAACAAGGAAACCATAGCAATTTGAACCACCTAAAACGAGTATACGAGTCAAAAGTTACGCCCATTTGAAGTTACCAAAGATTTCCGGCAAAACTGCCTAAACCTTCCTGAATCGCATTCTGACTTTTTGAAAGTCCCACTTCTGGTCCGATTCATCAAAAAGTTAAAACACGAAAGTTGTCCGGAACGACGTTTTCGTTTAGGAACAAAGAGGCTCGAGCCTTGAAAACACTTTCTGAGTAAGATATTTCACAATTTCTTAACAGCTATTTACATATAATAAGTCACTAAGTTATGGTTATACTTTAAAAGGAACAAGAGTTATTATGACCTATAAACAAGACCACCACCATAGCTAGAGCCAAGGTTGTGTCTCATGACCTTGAAACAAGGACTAAAGGTCATGGCTAGGCCATGACGAAATGACCATACCAACTTACATAGGCGTAAACATGAAACAATGAATTAGGCGATAACTTGAACAAGCAATTTGGATCTACTTCACTTAAAAGGGAACCATGAGATATTACAAGGAAAAATGGTCATACAAGACTTATGAAACATACCCTAATAACAATCTTCATGTACTAATAAACTTTCCTAAGTTTATTCAAATATCGGACATGTAACTTTTCGGATCAAAACTTATATCTATATATTTCATCAACTACTACAATAGTAGGGAGCCTCATGTGAGGAGTTCATTATGTAAGCCGTCGAGATGAGTTGTGGATTTACGAATTAAAGTGTCCTGGCTCCTCGAACGCTTACTAACATGACTTCTGAAATATGTCAGCCCGAACGGTAGTAAACGATATACAAAACATACATGTTCATGAATCTTTTCTTTCAAGGACATACAATATACATCATACCACATCATGGACTAAATGCAAGATATATATATAGGCACTCCGTTATATTCTTTACTCCGATCCTAAATCGCGACATTCTATTATAGGTTGCTTGTAGAAACCTTCACGATTCAACCGTTATATTCATTACTTGCTATCTTGCTTAAGGTGAGTTCATAGCCCCACTTTACATTACTTCAATGTTTTACAAACCCTTGGGGGGAATACATGCTATTATTTTCTACTCGAACACAATGCTTTCTACTGTATGTTATTCGACTATGTTTTATTATCACTAAGTAACAACCTTGCTAAACCGAGATCCCTTATTATGAACCATTTAATCACTAGCAATAGTGAGCGCAAATATTGTGAATAGGCCTATTGGGATTGACGAATCCCATTTGTATTGACTAAGTTCAAACAAATGCATTAATATTTGAGATTTAGGTATGTTAGCAAAGTACCTACCGGGATAAATCTGCCGATCGATATTGGTACACGTTAACGTTATGGTGTCATAAGCTTAGTGTATAATAACTGTTCCGGGCGTATAATAACGTAGCCTACCTGTTTTGTTTTCCAAACATTGGTGTGAGCCTATAACTCACACTACCAACATATTGTGTTCAAACGATTAAACAAACTCTATGAATATCACTCAACCTTTGTGTTGACCTCTCAAGCATGTATTTCAGGTTCATGACGATCAAGGATGGCACGGAAGGACACGGATACTCAAGAGGGCTATAAATTTTATTATCATTCAAAAACTCACTTAATGTGATTTGTAAACATGGAACCAATTGGGACCTCATTTTGTAAACTCTGATATTTATATAATTTGAATGATAAATCTTTTAAAAACGACTCAATTGGAGTTCGTTTTCTATTATTGTGACTATTGTGCCGTCGAGTAACACCCAGTTCGAATTCCGCTGCAACCATGAATTGGGGGTGTTACAGATTGGTATCAGAGCCATGGTTATAGAGAAACGGGTCTAATTGAGACCTAAACTATAACCGCACATACAAGCAAAAACATTTTATAGCCTTCCGCTCTCCGTGTCTTCCATCCTCCAGACGATTATGGATTTAGTAAGCATGTTATGATACACAAACATGTTAGTATATTCATATATACCCATTTTGAGCATTTCCCCGTAAGCATTAGCATATTGATATATAAACTCGGTTTATTTTCAATCATTTATCTAAACAATGGACTAAACATATCTGTGTATGCCTATTCTAGGGCATTTCGACACAATCACATTCTCCCAATCATGTTCCTACTCCAACATTTTATGTCCAAGACATTGTAACTGATTACAATGGTCTTTCCTATTCCCCGGACATTGTAACTGATTACAATGGTCTGGTCTATTTTCCAAGACATTGTATTATACAATGGTCTTAACCATTTCTCAAATGTTTTGAGTCACACAATGGTCGAATCTACTTCCCAGACATCGTGAATTACACAATGGTCTAACCTACTTCCGAGACATTGTGTTTTGCGCAATGGTCTCTAGAATTATTCCATCATATCATCAATATCATTTCTTATGATATCAAAAACCCGTTACAACCTATCGATTTCTAAATAAGAAATATGAGATTTCTAAAGGACAAACAAATCCATCACCTACAAAAGCTGAAGTTCAGCTTTACATTTATCAAAGTTTTCTTCTGAAACCTTCATTATAAAAAGTTCGTGATCCTGGCCAAGTATGTTCTATTTTAGAACTACTTAAAACTTCCTTTCCATACGTACCTACCCTTACTATTTTCTATGCAATGGAATATGAAAACATACGTTACAAGTCTTGTATGGACGGGACTTGCAACTTAAGGGTTGACATCGCCTTTGTTTAGTGAACAGTTTCCCAAAACCAATGGACATATCACAAGTATACCTAATTTAGGTATTTGAAAATTTTATCGAACCTCGGCTAAATATAGACTAGTCACCTATATTTAACCTAGGGACAGTGGAATATAGTCTGACTAACTATATTCGACTTAAAATTTTCAAATACTGAGAGTAGTTGTACTAGGGTTATGTTTAGGTTGATTTCCTACTTGAACTCGATAAACCACCAGAATACATTAAAACAATCTAGAGACACGATAGTGCCTTACCACTCAGCGAAATCTTAACACCTTATTTGTATGATCTAAATTCATTCTTGAAAATTTTCATTTATGAGATAATCCGAACTACTATCTTGGGATAGTTATCAATCCTTCTCTTCATCCTGTAGAAGTACTATCCTGTTTAGGTCCTAAGGATACCATTCCATCGTAAACTTTTAAAATCTCTTAAAGATTTTTAAAGCAAACTCAACATCTATACCTAAGAGTATTAATGTTAAGCATACATTACACACTTTTGTTCATCAACATATCACAACATTACCTTCACAACAGTGGCAAACACAAGCTCATTAACAGATCTTGATGCACTTTTAAAGATCAAATCATCCTTAGTTACACCACAAGTACCCTCATTAGCTTTACAAGATTGAATAGTCATCTTGTACTTTTGGAACACCAGTATCATCTCGTAATACCCTACCTTGTAACTCACCGACTAAGTATGAATGTTGTGTAGGATGATTTGTAATTATTTGAATGGATTGGGATGCCTTTTCATTTAAATAAAGACATTGTAAATCACCAAACCATAAGTTTATATTTCCTTATTTACATTGTTTGGGATGCCTCTCTATGTAAATAAAGAATTATAAGCAAGTGGGCTTGTTTGTATCCGAAATAACATAAATACGAAGTCAATAAACCCTAGGTACAGTAACCGATTACCTACTAGGCTACGATTGCAATTACTATCTCAATTCCTATTAATATTCGATTGCTATATCAATTTCCTTTGATATTCGACTATTACCATACCTTTCCTACACAAAAGTATGCCTGATCCTACACCATACACTGAAACGACAAATCAAACTACCTCACTAGTAATCCCAGACTTTAGTCCTCATAAGTAACAACACCTTTTCATCGACACCACTCCAACATATGACACACAAAGAACTTCGGGACGAAGTTCCCCGTAAGGGGTAGAGACATTAACAATTCGCATTTTCAGGTTAATTACCATTCCCGGAAAATTTCACTATTCACTTTTACTATTCATTTTTCCCGAAAGTTGATTTTTATTTGATATTCTCGAGTGATAAATCATTTCCATGGCAAATTAAATGTTTGACATTCGTCAGATCATTTTCATGAAAGTTATTAAGGAATTACATGTTTTAGGGTAAAACGTCATTCAGAAATTCTACGTACAACGAAACTCGACCGCGTTAAGTGACCCCGCATCAGAAAAATGTTTGACACACTCATGATTTATTTGAGAATTAATCGTGACTGAGAAAAACATGACCAAAGACTTCCCAGCAGGTCACCCATGTCGGTACTAATCTCACATGAGCACGCTTAACCGAATGGGCGATTAACCGTTAGACCACAAAACGAGTTTCTAAGACATTTTGAGTTTTCAAAATTATTAGAAAAAGTCAACATAATTTTCCCTCCTCCTTTGACCAAAAATCATTCCTTGATTTTATAAGTCATTCCTTGATTTTTAGGCTTACGGTTTGATGTCTAAAAGACATTTAATACCAACCGACACTAGACTGAGCCCAGTCTAGACATTATAAGTCATTTTAAATCATTTATATCATATTAGAAAAGTAACATTTTACTTTTCTCAGTTTTACGTAAAATTCGTACATTTTACGTATTACGCGTTTTCGACCCGTGTTTCCAGTTTTTAGCAGGGTTTACCACCCAAATGACACCTACCACTCATTTTATATTTTATTATGGACTATATGGATATGTTTAACAATACTTTCAAATTCCATAATTTTACGACACCCGGTTTTACGTTTTGAGGCTTAATCATTTACGATTGGCATTTCCCGGAGTCAAAACTCATCTAGTAACTTGGATAATATCATCCAAGGCACACCTCACCCTCCTTATCCATGTTGAACCGCCTCTAGGGGGGGGGATTCACACTATGTGGCTCAATCTCATGCTTTATGCCTTAAGATGTTAACATGTGTTAACCTTGGTGAGCAAGTGTTGACAAGTCAATGAAAGTAACCTCCTCATGGACCTATAAATACCCCCTCCCCTCCCCTTTGATGCCGTGCACCTCCAACACCAAAACCACACCATCCTTTGCTCATTTCCTTCTAGTTTCATGCATGATTCAAGTGCTTCTTCAAGGTTGAAACTCTAGTTAGGTTATCATTCATCAAACACTTCCATAACTTCATATACTTGGTGATTTCTCTTGAGTTTGAATCCACTCAAGTCACCTCAACCTTCATCATCCATCTTTCAAGATTACAAGGGTAGAAAGATTGCATGAAGTGAAGTGGGTTGAAGCAAGTCTATCAAAGTCCTATCCTTACATGTTAACTTCCTTTCATCTTTGAAAGCCAAAAGTTGTGAGCCAAACCCTAACTTGATTCTTGTTAAATAATCATGTTCATGTTATTTACATATTATTTGTGCTATATATTGTCTTGTTATCATGTCCATGATGTATAAAAGTGAGTAAAACAAGTATTGATACATATATGTAACTTATGTTATTCAAACAAGTAAACTAGTGATTTTCTTGGAAAACCACGACCAAAATGGTAAAATTATGATATTGGATCATTACATATTACAGTAGAGGACTTAACAAGGAAACCATAGCAATTTGAACCACCTAAAACGAGTATACGAGTCAAAAGTTACGCCCATTTGAAGTTACCAAAGATTTCCGGCAAAACTGCCTAAACCTTCCTGATTCTGACTTTTTGAAAGTCCCACTTCTGGTCCGATTCATCAAAAAGTTAAAACATGAAAGTTGTCCGGAACGACGTTTTCGTTTAGGAACAAAGAGGCTCGAGCCTTGAAAACACTTTCTGAGTAAGATATTTCACAATTTCTTAACAGCTATTTACATATAATAAGTCACTAAGTTATGGTTATACTTTAAAAGGAACAAGAGTTATTATGACCTATAAACAAGACCACCACCATAGCTAGAGCCAAGGTTGTGTCTCATGACCTTGAAACAAGGACTAAAGGTCATGGCTAGGCCATGACAAAATGACCATACCAACTTACATAGGCGTAAACATGAAACAATGAATTAGGCGATAACTTGAACAAGCAATTTGGATCTACTTCACTTAAAAGGGAACCATGAGATATTACAAGGAAAAATGGTCATACAAGACTTATGAAACATACCCTAATAACAATCTTCATGTACTAATAAACTTTCCTAAGTTTATTCAAATATCGGACATGTAACTTTTCGGATCAAAACTTATATCTATATATTTCATCAACTACTACAATAGTAGGGAGCCTCATGTGAGGAGTTCATTATGTAAGCCGTCGAGATGAGTTGTGGATTTACGAATTAAAGTGTCCTGGCTCCTCGAACGCTTACTAACATGACTTCTGAAATATGTCAGCCCGAACGGTAGTAAACGATATACAAAACATACATGTTCATGAATCTTTTCTTTCAAGGACATACAATATACATCATACCACATCATGGACTAAATGCAAGATATATATATAGGCACTCCGTTATATTCTTTACTCCGATCCTAAATCGCGACATTCTATTATAGGTTGCTTGTAGAAACCTTCACGATTCAACCGTTATATTCATTACTTGCTATCTTGCTTAAGGTGAGTTCATAGCCCCACTTTACATTACTTCAATGTTTTACAAACCCTTGGGGGGAATACATGCTATTATTTTCTACTCGAACACAATGCTTTCTACTGTATGTTATTCGACTATGTTTTATTATCACTAAGTAACAACCTTGCTAAACCGAGATCCCTTATTATGAACCATTTAATCACTAGCAATAGTGAGCGCAAATATTGTGAATAGGCCTATTGGGATTGACGAATCCCATTTGTATTGACTAAGTTCAAACAAATGCATTAATATTTGAGATTTAGGTATGTTAGCAAAGTACCTACCGGGATAAATCTGCCGATCGATATTGGTACACGTTAACGTTATGGTGTCATAAGCTTAGTGTATAATAACTGTTCCGGGCGTATAATAACGTAGCCTACCTGTTTTGTTTTCCAAACATTGGTGTGAGCCTATAACTCACACTACCAACATATTGTGTTCAAACGATTAAACAAACTCTATGAATATCACTCAACCTTTGTGTTGACCTCTCAAGCATGTATTTCAGGTTCATGACGATCAAGGATGGCACGGAAGGACACGGATACTCAAGAGGGCTATAAATTTTATTATCATTCAAAAACTCACTTAATGTGATTTGTAAACATGGAACCAATTGGGACCTCATTTTGTAAACTCTGATATTTATATAATTTGAATGATAAATCTTTTAAAAACGACTCAATTGGAGTTCGTTTTCTATTATTGTGACTATTGTGCCGTCGAGTAACACCCAGTTCGAATTCCGCTGCAACCATGAATTGGGGGTGTTACATGTCTTATCATCCGTTGGAACAAAACACAAGGAATCAAATTGTTACCTATATTCTATCCCTTCAGATAACGCCAAGTTCGAAGGACCGAACGTTATGGAATTAGTCACAAAGGTTTATTGTACCTATTTCAGTTGTTCCTGTTAAGGAAACCGTTTCAACTTGGACCTCAGGTAATCATTTCAGGATTTCCTTCAGAAACCCATTTAGATGTGAACATCACCTATCACCCTCAGACCGATGGTCAAAGCGAGAGAACAATTCGAACATAGGAAGGTATGCTCAGAGCATGAGTGATTAACCCTAGAAATGGTTGGACTAATCATTTAACATAAATCAAATTCATCTACAACAATAGTTATCACACCAACAGCGAGAAACTGGCAGAAGTTAGGTTGGTACATAACACCCATCATTTAGATTGGATATCCTGAACATCAAACCATCCAGATTCAAGTGGGAGGACAAACTAATTTAAAAGCAATGCCTTGGATTGGCATGATACAAATTGGATAACAAGAAAGGTTGAACCTTTAGCATATTGGACTATTTAAGATTCATTTTAGAATCGACCAACTAGCATACAAACTTGAGTTCTGGCAGAATTTAGCAGTATATATATTACCAGTACCACATTTGAAACCTTAAAGAAGCGCAGACCATCGATTGATGGGCCAAACTCAGAAAAAGCTCAACTCACTAGTTCAGTAGGCATTCATGAGATAACCAGAAATTTTCTACAAGTCAAGAATCAGTTACAAGTTCAATAAGTCGTAAACCATTAAAACTTCAAGTTCTGCAGAGTTATGCAGAAAGTTCTGCCTAGGAAAGGCATGTTATCATTCAGAAAACTTGGAAAGTTACACCAATATACACTGGACCATTTATATTTCAGACAGGGTAGGCCTAGTGGCCGTCAGATTTGAACATTGCCAGAGAACAACAGGATTACACGAACATATTCCACATTTTCAGATCCCCAGAAATGACTTACAGATGAGTCACTCATGATTCCATTGGAAGGGATCCAACCCAAATGACAAACTCAGACCTTGTAAGAGAACCAACAGAAACCATGGACCGTATGGTCAAACAGTTGAATCAGAGTTGAATTCCTATCGTTAGAGTTCGCTGGAATTCTCGAATATCATCACCTTTTCACCAATACGTTTTCAGAGACCAACATAAACTGAACTTCGGGACGAAGTTCCTTTTAGAGGGGAAGACTGTCACAACTCACCATTTCAGGTCATTTCAGGTCATTTCCCGAACTTTAGAAAAACACTATTCATCAAACACTATTCATCCAAACACTATTCATCAGTTTACTATTCATCATTTTTTGTGTCAGTTTGACATTCCGAGAAGCATTCAGAAATTTTACTATTCATGGAACACTATTCATTGCGGGAAAAGATTTCATCATTCACGTGCATTACACATTTCATCGTAAATTTAGTTTACGGGTATTCAACTTCGCGTAACCGGATTGGTTTAGGTGCGAATTCATTTCATTAATGTTAAGGACATTGCATACGGACTGGAGATAGTCTGCATATCATCATAACAACATTTTCATGTTATACCACTCTTAGGATTTTCAAATTTATATATTTGATACATTTAACGTTTTCTTATAATTATTTATAATTAAACGTTAACACCCGGTTTATACGCGACGAATATATCTAAATATTCCCACAATGGTCCCGACATATTTTTATATCCATTTTAACATCATAAAAGTTATAACATTCAGTTACCCAGTATTTTGGAAATTTATTTTATTTATAACGCGAGTTTATGAATATTACGACGGTTTTCGTGAAAACTAAACAATAATCACCCGAACACTCAGTAATTGTACCCAACATATTTTTAATATGTTTTTATCAATATTATAACTTTATTTCATCCCGGTTAACTTTGTTAACATTTATTTCTATCAAACCCGGTACCCGATTATAACTAATACTTACGCCAAACTACAACTAATAATACACTACATTTTCTAAGTGATCAAAACCGACTTTGCTTCTCTTTTCCTCATGAAAAATCAGCCATGAACCCCCTCCTTTACTTCACTTTGACCATTTAATTACAAGTATGCCATCCAAGTAACTAGAAAATATCTACAAAAACACCTAAAACATAAACATACATAATTTTTGGATCAAAAACCCATTTTCTCTTCTTCTTCACTCAAACCCACGACCAAACTCTAACTCCATGATCAAGTGATGATTTTTGAAAGTTTAAAGCTACAAAGTTGTTCCTTTTGTCATTCTAATCAAGATTCTTACAACGAAAACACAAGAAATCCAAGCATAATCATCATCTAATCATCTCATTTTATCAAGTAAGTTATCAACTTTATTTTTTCATGGATCATCTTATATTTACATGTATTTCATGAGTATCATGCTAAAAACCATGTACAACTAGCTATACCACCCTTTATTTTGTCTAAAATGGAACATACAAACCCTAACTTTTTATTTATGAATCCCCTTGCTATAATAACTTGGTTAGGAGTCCATGGCACCCTAAGAAGGTGTATGGTAGGATTAGATTAGCTATGTGGTGATTACAAGAGGTTTGGTGATGGTAGAAATTAGTTATAAACCTTGAAAACTTGATTTGGAACCTATTTTAGACATGCTGTCCCGTTTTGTAAAAATCTGGAAAATCAGTAAACACCAAGGGAACTTTGGCAAAATTTTTAGAAAATACTTTCAAAAACGAATCCGTAGGCGAAAGAACGGATTAAAAAGAGTTTATAACGAAGAAGTTATGATTTTTGCAAGATTGTTGACGAAAAGTATTTTTCTGAAAATGTTTGCTGTTGGACGTTTTTCATTGGACAAAAAGAGACTTTAGACGTAACCCGGAGGAGCCGAGCTTTCCAAAATATATTACTACATACTAAGACGTAACCGTGGACATAAAGAACAAGTAAAACGGACAAGTAACGACAAAGATATTCACGTTTGAATATCGGCTAAAACCATTTTTATTTGACAGCTTTTAATAAAAGTGACACAAAAACTACGAAGTACTTTTATAAGCTAGAAATAATATTAAGTACCAAGCTTTATAACTAATGTAGTATTAGTTATTACAAGTATATTTTCATCATTTCAAGGCGATATTACAAGGATTACAACCCGAGGATTTCAACACTAACATGGAAACATACGATATATATATAAGTATATATATATTACAACTAGCTTATTATATTTTCTAATAGCAATATTTTTCCAAATTCTTGAAATATATACTTTTGATAACAACAAGTGTTTTTCAAAGAGTAGAGTGGTATAGGAAACATGTGCATGGACATTCATAACATCATTTCATGATCTAAAGTAGATCGTTCATCATTCATATTAGGTTGCGGCTAGTGTGCGCGCCTTGTTTTTCAGCTCATTACATGTTCATGGTACCATCATATTGGGTTGCAGCAGCTAATTGTTCATTGGTGTTCATTTCATTTCATCACAGTTTCATCAGTTGAGGTGAGTTTTCATAGCCCCGTTTTCAATTCAACATTTTGATTGTTTTCAAATCCCACGGGGGGAATACATTGCATCAATCATTTTAGTACGAGCCCAAGTATTCAAACATGTACATAGCTTAAGTTACCTTGCCATGTGATAAGTCCCCTGTAACATCATGAACCGTTAATTTACCGTTAAGCGAGAGTGAGTGGATAGATCTATCGAGGGTGATGCCTCCATCCGTGGTAGTGATTACCAACAGTAAGCGGATGCATGTCATGTCTTTTACATTTGAGTGTTTCGGCAGAACATTCGGGAGGGGCATAGAATTTCATCAGTCATAGCTTCGGTGTCATGAGCTTAAGGCTATTGTACAATTTTCATGAGATTTTTATCTTGCACTTTTACTTGTGGTGGCCGTACATCATTACATTTTACAAACCTATGGAATTCACCAACATTCGTGTTGACGTTTTAGCAATGTATTTCAGGTTATTAAGGTAGCTCATGTGACATGCATTTGGACCTTCATGGAGTCGCGGAGTCGACGCGTCTCATCATTATTTCATGCACTTATGTAAACGTTTGATCTATTATGACTTGTTTTTCATAAACTTGCAACACATTTTGGGGACCTCATTTTGTAAACTCTGAATTATTTCAATGATCAAATGCAATATTTTCCAAACGACACTTTAGGTCGTTCAATGTAACTGTAACTGTGGTGCTATGACAGACACCCCCAGGTATTCCATTCCGCTGCAAGTCAGGTAAATTGGGGGTGTGACAATCAGTGCATTTGAAGCTTGTTGAAATTAGGTACATATATAACTTCATGAACGATAAATAATTTGTATTTGTGAATGAAAATTGAGAGTGTGTTTGGCCAGCTGGCTAAAAAAGATGTCCCATGAGTGGTAGATCTCGTGTACGAGCCCGCAACGCCATGGCATTTTTATTTATTTTTTTTTTCTCTTCACTTTTGCTCTTTAACTTGTTGCGTTAAAGTCCCGTGAGTTGATCGACCAAAACATTTAGGCTAAGCACATAAATGAAGGTCGCCTATGGGTCGACCAACTCGTATGTAAGTTGCCATTGATGTGGCTTCTTGGTCCTTGTAGGTCGTCAGCCACGAAAACGGGTTAATCAATAGTATACTTGACCGAATTCTTGTGCACACAAACAAACAAAATGTGTATGTTAATTAATTAAAAAGAAATCTTTGTCGGGTATATTTTTATTTTAGTGTAGGCCGCCTTAGTATAGTAAAAAGTCGGTTGTAGGTCGTTGGAAAGAGAAAGCTGATGTGGCCGCCGGCAAAATGAACGTCGCCCATGGTCACTGCTATGCTTAGCCTTAAAAACTATAATTTCCTAAAACTTGATATAAAGTTTGATTAACTAAATTAAAGCACTAATAAAACTTGATTATTATTGAGAAACACAAGTAAATGCTACTTCAACTCAAAATAAATCAAAAGGTAGAAAAAGAAAAGGAGGGGAAAAAAAAGTTGTTATTTTTGGTTGAAAAATATCAATGCATTTGAAGCTTTTTGAGATGAGGTATATCGTCATCATGTATAATAAATAAATATTTGAATTTGAGAATAAAACTTGAGATTGGGTATGGCTTGCTGGATAACTATGATAACCTATTAGTTGTAGCTCTCGAGTTCGAGTCAGAAATCCATCAGTATTCCTCGTTTTTGTTTTTTCGTCATTTTTTTGTCCTTTCACTTTTGATCTTTAATTTGTTACCATATCTTAACCATAAGGTAGATTAATTATAACTTTTTTTTTTTTTTTTCAATAAGTCGTTAGTGACCGATGACTCGAAGTTTTACTACAAAATAGAGAATAGTGCATCCATGCAATCGAACAAGTACGTACATTCAATTCCTTAGTTTTTTTCTTCTAAAACTGAAACTTTTACACAATTATACCATCTATCTCAATTCTCACACATATATAATATCTCACAATGTCCACTACGAGATCAAAGCTCTTTTGGGTCATAAGTAATTATAAACCTAAATTTCGCTTTTACTATAGACTTAGGCAAAGTATAAACCTTGTTCTCCAATTTCGAACCGGCCTTTCCTTCCGGTGTCCTCATGCTATCTTCATATGACATAGAACTTTTCTATAAACCTGTAATATATAGCAGGGACGGACCCAGGATTTTGAAGAGGGTGTTGCACAAAAGAATCATTATGCTAACTAAAGTTACATTGTAACAAATGAAAGTAGCAAATAAAAATTTTGAGGTTGCACATACCAGAAAAATGACAAAAATGACAGTATTTTTCATTTTTTTTGCACTACGTGACCTAACATCGTGTGTAGCCCGTGCTACACCCGGCACCCATGTAGGTCCGTCCCCTGCTATATAGAGATGCTTTAGTTACCAATACGAGTAAATATAAATATATAGTCGAATCATGAAGTAAGATCACAAAAGAAAGAAAACATAGAAGTATATATAAATCAGTAGCATAGAAGAAAAAAAATGTAGAAACAAAACACTACACGTATATCATATGGTACTTATTTTTAGCACAAGAATAAATAATTATATTTGAGAAGCTTGAAGGCTAAGCTTCATCTCTTATAAATGTAAGGTCACAAGCTTGAGTCTTCGTGCCAATCTGAGCCCTATTATTATTATTGTTATTATTATTATTATTATTATTATTATTATTATTATTATTTTATTATAAACCATCACTTTATTATTATTATTATTATTATTATTATTATTATTATTATTATTATTATTATTATTATTATTATTATTATTATTATTATTATTATTATTATGTCTTGTCAATCAATGTTATTACTGTAAAATCTATTTTACAAATATTATTTGTCACACCCCCAAAATCGGGTCCAGCGGAAGCATACATGTAGCTGGGGTGTAACTCAATTGATATCACAACACTAGTTCAAAAATGGTTTGCACTTGAATCATTTTGAATAAAATAGTTAAATCAAAATGTTGAATTTACATTGTTAAAAGTAATGCGGAAGTAGGCCATTAAAATAGTTAAAGACGATCCCCAAATGAATAATCAGAGTCTTCTATGACCATGCCATGCCCTGCCAAAACCTCCTGTAGCGTGCCATTGGTTAAAACCTGAAAATACATGCTAAAGTGTCAACACAATGGTTGGTGAGTTCATAGAGTCTTGTGAAAAAGAATGTAATGCATTGAAATGAAGATTTCCCCAGCAAAGGCATCGTAAATCCACTCAGTTCCAAGTCCCGCCATAAGAGACTTGTAACCTGTGTGTTTACAACCCACTGCCAAATGTAATAAATTTGTAATAAATCAGTCGTAAGGTTGTTGCAAAGGCATTGTAATTCCGTAGTAATAGTGGTGGAAAAGTATCGTAATTCCATAAGAAATTTTCGTATGTACAATAGCCATGGCGATGTCGCCACAAAATGAATCTGACCATAAGCAAAACGCATAAAATGAATATTGATTGCACTAAGTTCAAGGCACCGAAAAGGTTTTCTAGCTATATGTAGGAGGTTACGCTCCCAAGTAATTGTAGGTAAATCCATACCCAATGCAGGTAAATCCATACCCGTTGAAATTGTAGGTAATCAAACATACCCAATGCAGGTAAATCTATACCCGTTGAAATTGTAGGTAATCAAACATACCCAATGCAGGTAAATCTATACCCGTTGAAATTGTAGGTAATCAAACATACCCAATGCAGGTAAATCTATACCCGTTGAAATTGTAGGTAATCAAACATACCCAATGCAGGTAAATCTATACCCGTTGAAATTGTAGGTAATCAAACATACCCAATGCAGGTAAATCTATACCCGTTGAAATTGTAGCTACCGGTCCTTAACTTAGGCAATCTTAGGAAATCGGTAAATAGTTTAACTTTATGCACTCATGTCCATGAGTAAATAGCAAGTATGTAGCAAGTGAATTGTTTTGTACTCGGATAATCAAACAAGTATTTAGATAAAGCTGAAATTGTTTGAGTAATCAACCATGTAAAGCAAGTAATGCGTTTAAGTAAAACGAGCATGTATTCTCCCCCAAAGAGTTTGCAAAACAATTAAAAGAGTAGGGGCTATGACTCACCTTAACTGATGAAACTGTGATGAAATGAAATGAACACCAATGAACAATTAGCTGCCGCAACCCAATATGATGGTACCATGAACATGTAATGAGCTGAAAAACAAGGTGCGCACACTAGCCGCAACCTAATATGAATGATGAACGATCTACTTTAGATCATGAAATGATGTTATGAATATCCATGCACATGTTTCTATACCACTCTACTCTTTGGAAAAACACTTGTATTGTAAAAAAATATATAATCCAAGACTTTGGAAAATATTGCTATTAGAAAATATAAATGGCTAGTTATAATATATATACTTATATATATAACGTAAGTTCTCATGTTGACGTTGAAATACTCGGGTTGTAATCCTTGAAATGATGAAAACATACTCATAATAACTAATACTACGTTAGTTATAAAGCTCGGTACTTGATATTATGTTTAGCTTGAAAATGTACTTCGTAGTTTTTGCGCCAAATTATATTAAAAGCTGTCAATTAATAAAGGGTTTTAGCCGATATTCAAATGAGTATATCTTTGTCGTTACTTGTCCGTTTTACTTGTTCTTTATATCCACGGTTTCGTCTTAGTATGTAGTAATATATTTTGGAAAGCTCGGCTCCTCCGGGTTACGTCTAAAGTCTCTTTTTGTCCAATGAAAAACGTCCAACAGCAAACATTTTCAGAAAAATACTTTTCGTCTACAATCTTGCAAAAATCATAACTCCTTCGTTATAGACTCTTTTTAATCCGTTCTTTCGCCTACGGATTCGTTTTTGAAAGTATTTTCTAAAAATTTTGCCAAAGTTTCCTTGGTGTTTACTGATTTTCCAGATTTTTACAATACGGGACAGCATGTCTAAAATGGGTTCCAAATCAAGTTTCCAAGGTTAAAAACCAATTTCTACCATCACCAATCCTCTTGTAATCACCACATGACTAATCTAATCTTACCATACACCTTCTTAGGGTGCCATGGACTCCTAACCAAGTTATTAGAGCAAGGGGATTCATAACTAAAAAGTTAGGGTTTGTATGTTTCTTTTTAGCCAAAATAAAGTGTAGTATAGCTACTTGTACATGGTTTTTAGCATGATACTTATGTAATACATGTAAAAATAGGATGATTCATGAAAAAATAAAGATGAAAACTTACTTGACCAAAAGAGATGATTATTGGATGATTATGCTTGATGTTCTTGTGTTTTTGTTGCTTGTATCTTGATTAGACTTGTAAAATGAACAACTTTTGTGTTTTACTTCATGAAAAATGATCACTTGATCTATGAGATTGAATTATGGTCGTGGGTTTCAAGAGGAGGAAGAAGAGAAAGATGAATTTTGTTCTTGGTGAAAAGTGAGATAATGATTTGTATAAATTTGGTAAAGTTATGTTATTAAGGTTTATTAGTATAAAACACTTAGGAGTTAATGCACTAGGTTAAGGGGTGGTCTTGGGCTGGTTTTTGGGTGTGAAAAGGAGTAGCCAAACCGGTTTTGATCACTTAGAAAATATAGTGTAGCGTTAAGTGTTATTACGCGTTATTCGTTAAAATCGGGTACCGGGTTTAATAGCAATAAACGTTCACGAAGTTAACCGGGATGAAATAAAGTCATGATAATGATAAAAACATATTAAAAATATGTTGGGTACATTTACTGAGTGATCGGGTGATTATTGTTTAGTTTTCACGAAAACCGTCGTTATATTCGTAAGCGTACGTTATAAATAAAATAAATTTCCAAAATACTGGGTAACTGAATGTTATAACTTTTATGATGTTAAAATGGATATAAAAATATGTCGGGACCATTGTGGGAATATTTAGATATATTCATCGTGTATAAACCGGGTGTTAACGTTTATTATAATTACGTATACGTAAAAACGTTAAATGTACTGAATATAGAAATTTGGAAATCCTGAGAGTGGTATAACATGAATATGCTGTTATGATGATATGCAGACTGTCTCTAGTCCGTATGCAGTGTCCTTAACATTAATGAAATGAATTCGCACCTAAACCAATCCGGTTACGCGAATTTGAATACCCGTAAACTAAATTTACGATGAAATGTGTAATGCACATGAATGATGAAATCTTTTCCCGCAATGAATAGTGTTCCATGAATAGTAAAATTTCTGAATGCTTCTCGGAATGTCAAACTGACACCAAAAATGATGAATAGTAAACTGATGAATAGTGTTTGATGAATAGTGTTTGATGAATAGTGTTTTTCCAAAGTTCGGGAAATGACCTGAAATGACCTGAAATGGTGAGTTGTGACATTCTTCCCCTCTAAAAGGAACTTCGTCCCGAAGTTCAGTTTATGTTGGTCTCTGAAAACATATTGGTGAAAAGGTGATGATATTCTAGAATTCCAGCGAACTCTAACGATAGGAATTCGACTCTGCTTCTACTGTTTGACCACACGGTCCATGATTTCTACTTGTTCTCCCGCAAGGTTTATGTTTGACTTTGGGTTGGATTCCTTTCCAAATGGGATTATGAGTGACTAATCTGAAAAGATGATAGTACATGGTTGTGTAATCCTGTTGTTTTCTAACAAGGCTCAAGTCTGACGGCCACTAGGCCTACTCTGTCTAAAATATTACATGGTCCAGTGTATATCGGGTTTAACTTCCCAAGTTTTCTGAATGATATCATGCCTTTCCTAGGCAGAACTTTCAACATAACTCTGCTTACCAACTTGTAGTTTTAATGGTTTACCAAAGATCGATGTTTAAAATTTCCTAACAATTCAATAGTTTTGTAAAGGATTAACCAAAAGGAATTTGTTTATCAAAATAAGTGCCTCAGAAAAGTATTTCTTACAAGATATATGTTTTGTATAACTGTAGTTTGGAGAAAAATCCATTTAAAAGTGAAAGTATTAAGAGGATAAAATAGTCAGGTATGTATGTCTGCACAAAGGCATAGGTGTCTAACAGGTTTGGATAAAGTCTATTGGTGAGGACATGTTCAATCTATAGTCTCGGTTAAGAGGTTGAATTTATCTCTATGGTGTTGCTTAGTGAGCACTCGTATCGAAAATAAACCTGTAATTCAGTCAAGCCAATACTTTCTAGATAGTGGACTTTTTGGCGATCAGGCCAGTGATAGGGGTTCGAATTGTTTTGTGATATCCTGAGATTTATGTTGAGTTTTGAACGGTCTTAATGTACCGAGAGATTCTCCTTATAGATGGTATGGAAAGTCTTTCCTAGGGAGGTCATTGATAATATCCACTTATCAATATAGGGAGTAGTGTGCGATGAGTGGCATAGGAATCCATAAAGTGTCAGCTAATTCCTTATATGTACATATGGGGATAGGGAAAGGTAATGATAGTGATGGTGAGAAGGGAAGAGACTGTGACAACTGCGACAAAATGATATTGTGACACAAGAAAATACTGTGATGTAAGTGTATTATGCATAAATGTGAATGTTCATGAAATAAAATGATCAATTTACATGCTTCCAAGCGATGGTTCATGAGGTGATGAAAAGTATGAATGTTCTGACAATTAGGGTATACACACATGCATGAAACATTTGGAAAATGAGTAAAGGATTCAATCCAGACAGAATTTTATTATAACCATTCTCAGTGTTGCAAAATTCATTTCTGAGTCGGATATAGGTAGTCAGCCTATGTCCTACTATCCCGGGTTGAATATAGGTGACTAGTCTATATTCCACCGAGGTTCCATGAATTTTGAAATACTCAGCTCAGTTATACTAATACTATGTCCTTCAAAAATACCAAGACGTTCAGAAAAACAAAAGCAAGTGACCAAACTCGAGGTCAAATGATGAAACTATGCAAGGAAAAACATAATGCGGTGACATATATGATACGTGAACATGCTTATATGAAAGACAATTATAGTAATCAACTATAATAAATGAATATAATATATATCAGATAATGAGACACAAATCTCATCACCTATGTCAGCAACTAACCACAAATGAGGCTTCAGCTTGGCAGGCAGGCACGTGACGGTCATAGGGTTAAGTTTTCTTGAAAGTAGCTATAGTCTAGGTTTTAAAAAAACACTTAGTTCGCTATAGCCAAAGCTCTGGTACCAATCTGTCACACCCCCAAAATCGGGTCCAGCGGAAGCATACATGTAGCTGGGGTGTAACTCAATTGATATCACAACACTAGTTCAAAAATGGTTTGCACTTGAATCATTTTGAATAAAATAGTTAAATCAAAATGTTGAATTTACATTGTTAAAAGTAATGCGGAAGTAGGCCATTAAAATAGTTAAAGACGGTCCCCAAATGAATAATCAGAGTCTTCTATGACCATGCCATGCCCTGCCAAAACCTCCTGTAGCGTGCCATTGGTTAAAACCTGAAAATACATGCTAAAGTGTCAACACAATGGTTGGTGAGTTCATAGAGTCTTGTGAAAAAGAATGTAATGCATTGAAATGAAGATTTCCCCAGCAAAGGCATCGTAAATCCACTCAGTTCCAAGTCCCGCCATAAGAGACTTGTAACCTGTGTGTTTACAACCCACTGCCAAATGTAATAAATTTGTAATAAATCAGTCGTAAGGTTGTTGCAAAGGCATTGTAATTCCGTAGTAATAGTGGTGGAAAAGTATCGTAATTCCATAAGAAATTTTCGTATGTACAATAGCCATGGCGATGTCGCCACAAAATGAATCTGACCATAAGCAAAACGCATAAAATGAATATTGATTGCACTAAGTTCAAGGCACCGAAAAGGTTTTCTAGCTATATGTAGGAGGTTACGCTCCCAAGTAATTGTAGGTAAATCCATACCCAATGCAGGTAAATCTATACCCGTTGAAATTGTAGGTAATCAAACATACCCAATGCAGGTAAATCTATACCCGTTGAAATTGTAGGTAATCAAACATACCCAATGCAGGTAAATCTATACCCGTTGAAATTGTAGGTAATCAAACATACCCAATGCAGGTAAATCTATACCCGTTGAAATTGTAGGTAATCAAACATACCCAATGCAGGTAAATCTATACCCGTTGAAATTGTAGCTACCGGTCCTTAACTTAGGCAATCTTAGGAAATCGGTAAATAGTTTAACTTTATGCACTCATGTCCATGAGTAAATAGCAAGTATGTAGCAAGTGAATTGTTTTGTACTCGGATAATCAAACAAGTATTTAGATAAAGCTGAAATTGTTTGAGTAATCAACCATGTAAAGCAAGTAATGCGTTTAAGTAAAACGAGCATGTATTCTCCCCCAAAGAGTTTGCAAAACAATTAAAAGAGTAGGGGCTATGACTCACCTTAACTGATGAAACTGTGATGAAATGAAATGAACACCAATGAACAATTAGCTGCCGCAACCCAATATGATGGTACCATGAACATGTAATGAGCTGAAAAACAAGGTGCGCACACTAGCCGCAACCTAATATGAATGATGAACGATCTACTTTAGATCATGAAATGATGTTATGAATATCCATGCACATGTTTCTATACCACTCTACTCTTTGGAAAAACACTTGTATTGTAAAAAAATATATAATCCAAGACTTTGGAAAATATTGCTATTAGAAAATATAAATGGCTAGTTATAATATATATACTTATATATATAACGTAAGTTCTCATGTTGACGTTGAAATACTCGGGTTGTAATCCTTGAAATGATGAAAACATACTCATAATAACTAATACTACGTTAGTTATAAAGCTCGGTACTTTATATTATGTTTAGCTTGAAAATGTACTTCGTAGTTTTTGCGCCAAATTATATTAAAAGCTGTCAATTAATAAAGGGTTTTAGCCGATATTCAAATGAGTATATCTTTGTCGTTACTTGTCCGTTTTACTTGTTCTTTATATCCACGGTTTCGTCTTAGTATGTAATAATATATTTTGGAAAGCTCGGCTCCTCCGGGTTACGTCTAAAGTCTCTTTTTGTCCAATGAAAAACGTCCAACAGCAAACATTTTCAGAAAAATACTTTTCGTCTACAATCTTGCAAAAATCATAACTCCTTCGTTATAGACTCTTTTTAATCCGTTCTTTCGCCTACGGATTCGTTTTTGAAAGTATTTTCTAAAAATTTTGCCAAAGTTTCCTTGGTGTTTACTGATTTTCCATATTTTTACAAAACGGGACAGCATGTCTAAAATGGGTTCCAAATCAAGTTTCCAAGGTTAAAAACCAATTTCTACCATCACCAATCCTCTTGTAATCACCACATGACTAATCTAATCTTACCATACACCTTCTTAGGGTGCCATGGACTCCTAACCAAGTTATTAGAGCAAGGGGATTCATAACTAAAAAGTTAGGGTTTGTATGTTTCTTTTTAGCCAAAATAAAGTGTAGTATAGCTACTTGTACATGGTTTTTAGCATGATACTTATGTAATACATGTAAAAATAGGATGATTCATGAAAAAATAAAGATGAAAACTTACTTGACCAAAAGAGATGATTATTGGATGATTATGCTTGATGTTCTTGTGTTTTTGTTGCTTGTATCTTGATTAGACTTGTAAAATGAACAACTTTTGTGTTTTACTTCATGAAAAATGATCACTTGATCTATGAGATTGAATTATGGTCGTGGGTTTCAAGAGGAGGAAGAAGAGAAAGATGAATTTTGTTCTTGGTGAAAAGTGAGATAATGATTTGTATAAATTTGGTAAAGTTATGTTATTAAGGTTTATTAGTATAAAACACTTAGGAGTTAATGCACTAGGTTAAGGGGTGGTCTTGGGCTGGTTTTTGGGTGTGAAAAGGAGTAGCCAAACCGGTTTTGATCACTTAGAAAATATAGTGTAGCGTTAAGTGTTATTACGCGTTATTCGTTAAAATCGGGGTACCGGGTTTAATAGCAATAAACGTTCACGAAGTTAACCGGGATGAAATAAAGTCATGATAATGATAAAAACATATTAAAAATATGTTGGGTACATTTACTGAGTGATCGGGTGATTATTGTTTAGTTTTCACGAAAACCGTCGTTATATTCGTAAGCGTACGTTATAAATAAAATAAATTTCCAAAATACTGGGTAACTGAATGTTATAACTTTTATGATGTTAAAATGGATATAAAAATATGTCGGGACCATTGTGGGAATATTTAGATATATTCATCGTGTATAAACCGGGTGTTAACGTTTATTATAATTACGTATACGTAAAAACGTTAAATGTACTGAATATAGAAATTTGGAAATCCTGAGAGTGGTATAACATGAATATGCTGTTATGATGATATGCAGACTGTCTCTAGTCCGTATGCAGTGTCCTTAACATTAATGAAATGAATTCGCACCTAAACCAATCCGGTTACGCGAATTTGAATACCCGTAAACTAAATTTACGATGAAATGTGTAATGCACATGAATGATGAAATCTTTTCCCGCAATGAATAGTGTTCCATGAATAGTAAAATTTCTGAATGCTTCTCGGAATGTCAAACTGACACCAAAAATGATGAATAGTAAACTGATGAATAGTGTTTGATGAATAGTGTTTAATGAATAGTGTTTTTCCAAAGTTCGGGAAATGACCTGAAATGACCTGAAATGGTGAGTTGTGACATTATTATTCTGATTATTGTTCCTATCGAAAATAAATATGTGATTTGTGGATCATGAGGTTCGTGTTTTAAGCATATATCATACACATTGAAAATAGTATATGAGTGGGGAGTAAGGATCATATGTTTAAATATATATTTAACAACCATGAAGAGCTTACATCAACTTCCTTAGACTTTTTTCTGATTTGACTGTGTGTAGCGGTGGGTGATAAAAAAAAATAAACAACCTACTCAGAACCAAAGGGTGCTAGAAGGCCATTTCTCTTTACTCAAAAGCATGTGAAAGCTATCTTCTAAGTTTATACATTAAGACATAAGACTAATAAGCCCGTATTCAACACATGCTTACATTTAACTTTTTAAACATGGTATAAAATAAAAATTATTAACAAACTCATCTCGAGCTTTGTAAATAACTATCGAGCAATGATCGAGCGTTAAAATTACAACTCGAGCTCGATCTTCTTTCTAAAACGAGTAGAGCTCGGCTAGACTTGTTTAAGCTTTTATTACTGTCAAGCCTTATTTAAACTCGTTTAAAGCTTCTTATAAATGTAAGGCCACAAGCTCGAGTCTTTTTCCCTTCATGCTTGTTTGTTTTCATTTTCTGTTCTATTTGTTAGTTTTATAGACAAAATAATAATAGTTGTGTGTTAGGATCGAACTTGAGATTACGGGATTGCACACAATACGTATGAAGAGGAAATGTAATAATTATTTATAAAATGTTATAATTAATTATTAAACACAAAACAATTAAATAATAATTAGTATTATTGATTAATGACTAATTAATTATTAAACGAAGATTAGGAAACTAATTGCTAGACTTTACATGGAAACAAGAGAAGGTTCCGGAACCCCATCTTGGGCTTCACAACCGATCGGCCAAGGAGGAACCCACCTCCTTTGTGCCTTGAGCTCCAAGTAATCTCTAGTATATAAGCAAACCCAAGGTTAAGAGTTTTCTCATAACTTGTACACACACAACTTGGGGTTTTCTTCTCTTCTCCTTTCTTTGGTCGATCCAAAACCGAACACCCCTAAGGGTTTCGTTTTTCATACATCAACAAAGGGTTTTTGTGATAATTACTTGCATAATCTTTTCCTTGAATTAGTACGTGTGTACAAGAACGTAAATCAAACACAATATTGTTTGATTCTTGGATTGAATTACAAAACGGTAAGGGGTAATTCATATAATCCTCATAAACCCTAATTAGGGTTCATTGGTTCCGGAAGATTGCATTGATTCTTGTTCGGGCTAGAATCACTACGGTATGTTTACTATTTAAATTAAAGATTAATTAATTACATGTTATTCGATCTATTATAATTGCTTCCGCTCATGCTCACTTTGATGTTCCTGGTATATTAATATGATTGTCATGATATAATAATTCCAACAGTGGCATCTAGAGCCGTTATAATGTGTAATTAATTATCGCAACGCATAAAATTGGATTTGATTCGAATAGTTACATGTTTTTTTAGGGTTTGTGTTTTTATTTTCCCTAACCCTAATTTTTTTTTGGTCGAATGACCTTTTAGGGTTTTTAGGGTTTAGTTTTTTTTTTATTTTCCTTGGGTATTTTAATTTTCTTGAAAAATTGTATTATCAAAAATACTAATGTTTTGAACTTTCTTTATCTGTAGAAATGGCTCAAACTGATAACACCAACCTACGTTCTGTGTTCAAAACTTATTTTGAACGAGAAAAATTGACTGGCTCGGAAAATTTCAATGATTGGTACCGTTCACTAAGGATTGTCCTGCGAGTGACTGGTCAACTCGAAATCTTGAAAACGCCTTGCCCTGCTGAACCTGAAGGCCCGGCAGCTACTGAAGCTGCTAAAGCCAAATGGAATCTTGATAGCAAGGAACATATTGATGTGGCCGCAATGATGTTAGGGGGAATGTCCACATCTCTTCAAAGACAGTTTGAGGAGTATTTTCCCAAAGACATGATTGATGAACTCAAGAAACTCTATGAGAAACCATCAAATGTAGAGATTTACGATTTGATGGAAGCTCTACATGGTTGTAAGCAAGGTCCTGGTGAACCTGTGAGTGCTCATGTGTTGAAAATGAAAAGTTACATGGATCAACTACAAACACTTGGGAAACCCTATGACAATGATATGGCTGTGCACTTAATCAATAGATCCCTTGATAAGGAATTTAGTGGTTTTGTGAGGAACTTCAATATGCATTGCGTGGGGAAGACTGTAAGTGAATTGCACGCACTGCTCATTGATTATGAGAAAGGTACACCACAAAAGGCTCCTACGCCCCAAGTACTTGCAATACAAGGGGGTAGAATTAACAAGCCAAATGCGAACAAGAAGAAGGGTAAAGGAAAGAAGAAGGATGATAAGAATAAGCAAGTTATGGCTTATCAACCACCTCAACCAAAGAAGAACCCTTCTATCAAGAATAATCCAAAGAAGGATCAAGGATGCCATTACTGCAAGGTGATGGGCCACTGGAAGAGGAATTGTCCTCTTTATCTCGATGACTTGCGAAACAACAAGGTTAAGAAGACTGGGCACATGGGCGCCAGCACTTCAGGTAACTTATTTGTCATTGAATTATTTACTTTATCTCGTGAAATAAATTCCTGGGTATATGATACTGGATGTGGTATTAATATTTGTAATACACTGCAGGGGTTTAGAGAGGAAAGGAGACTAGCTTATGGGGAGCAATTTCTGCATGTGGGAAATGGAGCACAAGCAGCAGTTGAAGCCATAGGAATGTTTGATTTAGTTTTACCTTCGGGTTTAGTACTTTGTTTAAACAATTGTCATTATGCACCTTCTATAATTAGAGGTGTTGTTTCCTTTTCATGTTTGTTGGATCTTGGTTTTTCTCATACTATTGATGGCAATAAAATTTCTGTTTCTTTAAATGGTGTATTTTATTTTAATGCTGTTGCTGTGAATGGTGTGTTTGAAATTGATATGAATAATTGTGTGACTTCCAACAATAATAATAATTCGATATACAGCATAAGTAAGAGAATAAAGTATGACTTGAATTCGTCTTACCTTTGGCACTGTAGACTTGCCCATATAGGCAAGACTCGCATGCAAAAGCTGCAACGTGAAGGGCTTTTGAATAATATCAATGATGAGTCATTTGATAAATGCGAATCTTGTATTTCTGGGAAGATGACGAAGAAACCTTTTCATAGTAATATGGAAAGAGCTTCAGATCTACTTGGTTTAATACACACGGATGTATGTGGACCACTTAGACATGTGTCAAGGAGAGGTGCTGTCTACTTCTTAACTTTTACGGATGATTTCAGCCGTTATGGTTATGGTTATTTACTTAAACATAAACATGAAGTGTTTGAAACATTTAAAGTTTTCAAAGCAGAAGTAGAATTGCAATTGGGAAAGAAGATTAAAGCTCTTCGTTCTGATCGAGGTGGTGAATACCTTAGTCAAGATTTTAAAGATTTCTTAACTGAGAATGGAATTGTCCAGAATCTCACATCTCCATATACTCCACAACAAAATGGTGTATCTGAGAGATGGAATCGTACATTGTTGGACATGGTTCGATCAATGTATAATCTTACTAAACTTCCTTTGTCTTTTTGGGATTATGCTCTTGAATCAGCTGTTCGTATTTTGAATATGGTTCCCACCAAGAAGGTTGATAAGACACCATATGAGATATGGACTGGAAAAGCTCCGAACTTGTCTTATTTAAAGGTCTGGGGTTGTGAGGCGTGTGTTAAACGTGACTCACAAGATAAACTCCAACAAAGATCTGTAAAATGCATTTTTGTAGGATACCCTAAGGAAACTATGGGTTACTACTTTTACTACCCACCTGAGAACAAAGTGTTTGTTGCAAGATATGGTGATTTTCTTGAAAGTGAATTTGTGGTTCAAGAAATCAGTGGGAGAGTATATGATTTAGAAGATGATCTAAATAATGCATTGCCTTCAGAAAACACTAGCACACTTCCTATAGAACCGGAAAGTCTGGGTCCTCCACCGGAAGTTGAAGTAATTCCCATTCGCAGATCTTCAAGATCTGTGAAAGCTCCTGACCGTCTATGTCTCAATGTAGAGGTCGATCAGCATACACTAGGGGATCTTAATGAACCTACTAGTTATAGAGCTGCCATTAATAGCCCTCAAAAAGCTAAATGGAAAGCTGCTATGGATGGGGAAATACAATCCATGCATGACAATGAAGTCTGGGAAGAAGTTGACTTACCTCCTGGTGCCAAGGTAGTTGGGAGTAAGTGGCTTTACAAAATCAAGACTGACATGGATGGATATGCACACATTTATAAGGCTCGTCTAGTTGCTAAAGGTTTTACTCAAACTTTTGGAATAGACTACGAGGAGACGTTTTCTCCTGTAGCAGACATAAGAGCTATAAGAATACTCATAGCTATAGCAGCGTACTATGACTATGAGATTTGGCAAATGGATGTGAAAACCGCTTTCTTAAATGGTCATCTAGATGAAGACATCTATATGGCACAACCAGAAGGGTTTGAAAATCCAGATTTCCCAAATCGTGTTTGCAAGCTTAAGAGATCCATTTATGGATTAAAGCAAGCATCACGACAATGGAACAAGAGGTTTGATGCTGAAATTAAAAAGTTTGGATTCACTCAAAATCTTGATGAGCCATGTGTGTATCACAAAGCTAGTGGGAGAGATAATGTAACTTTCCTAATTCTATATGTTGATGACATATTGATCATGGGAAAAGACATTCCAAGTTTGCAAGCAGTAAAGGCATATCTTGGAAAGTGCTTTTCTATGAAAGATTTAGGAGAAGCTGCATATATTCTGGGAATCAAAATCTATAGAGATAGATCAAGGCGGTTAATTGGATTAAGTCAAAGTGCTTACATTGACAAAATATTGAAGAGATTCAATATGCAAAATTCCAAGAAAGGATATTTGCCGATGGAAGTAAAACATGGCTTATGTAATGAGTATTGTGCTTCAACACCTGAAGAGGTGACTCGCATGAGTAAAGTTCCTTATGCTTCGGCTGTAGGATCTATTATGTATGCGGTTAAGTGCACAAGGCCAGATGTGGCGTTTGCTCAAAATATTACCAGTCAATTTCAACAGAATCCAGGTGAAAAACATTGGATTGCTGTTAAACATATTCTTAAGTATTTAAGGAATACAAAAGATATGTTTTTGGTTTATGGTGGAAATCCATCTGCAGATCTTTGTGTTACAGGTTTCTGTGATGCATCCTTTCAAAGTAATAAAGATGATTCGAAGTCTCAGACGGGTTATGTCTTTGTTATCAATGGAGGAGCTGTAGATTGGAGGAGCAAGAAGCAGAGTACAATTGCGATGTCTGCAACAGAAGCTGAATACATTGCTGCTTCGGAAGCTGCTATGGAGGCTGTTTGGATTAGGAAATTCGTTTCTGGGCTTGGTGTTATGCCTTCAATTGAATTACCTATTAATATGTATTGTGACAATTCTGCTGCGATCATATTTGCCAATGAACCTGGAGTCATGAGAGGCACCAGACATTTTCTACGGAAGTATCACTTTGTTCGTGAAAAGGTTGACGAAGGTGAAATAAATCTGCTGAAAGTTCACACAGATGATAACTTAGCTGATCCATTCACTAAGGCTTTGGCGAAAGAGAAGCTTAATGAATTAGCCAATGGAATTGGACTTAAATTAGCTAGTAGTTTCATGCATAACTGTGATTAGTATTTGGATAAAGGATATTGTAAACAATTATTATTTTAATGAAATAAAGTATGTTGGTATGTTTATTTCTGTTATTAATTATTGTTGTCCTATTTTTGCATGTTTAAATCCATGAATAAGAGTTATTCTAAATTGTCCATTGTCAGTTAATAATATGGGAATATTATTGAATTAAGACAAATCTGAAGTTGATATAATATACTTAAGTATATTGATGCGTAGTCATGTCATTTCAGATGATATTCGATGAAACTGAATGTAACAATTCACATTTTCAGGTTAATTACCTTTCCCGGAAAATTTCACTATTCACTTTTACTATTCATTTTTCCCGAAATTCTCCCAAAAGTTGATTTTTATTTCATATTCTCAAGTGATAAATCATTTCCATGACAAAATAAATGTTTGACATTCGTCAGATCATTTCCGTGAAAGTTATTAAGGATTTACCCGTTTTAGGGTAAAACGTCATTCAGAAATTCTACGCACAACGAAATTTGACTCCGTCAGGTGACCCCGCATCAGAAAAATGTTTGACACACTCATGATTTATTTGAGAATAAATCATGACTGAGAAAAATATGACCAGAATAAACCTCGGCCGTGAAAAACTGGAATTTTCAGTTTTAAGCGTTTTTACTCAGCCGTAACCTTAGCCTATACCTGCACCGCATTTCTAAGACGATTTAAGTTTTCAACTTATTAGAAAAAGTCAACATATTTTTCCCTCCTCCATTGACCAAAAATCATCCCTTGATGATATAAGTCATTTCGTGATTTTTAGGCTTACGGTTTGATGTCTAAAAGACATTTAATACCAACCGACACTAGACTGAGCCCAGTCTAGACATTATAAGTCATTTTAAATCATTTATATCATATTAGAAAAGTAACATTTTACTTTTCTCAATTTTACGCAATATTCGTACATTTTGCGTATTACGCGTTTTAGACCCGTGTTTCCAGTTTTAGCAGGGTTTTACCACTCCAATGGAACCTACCACTCATTTTATATTTTATTATGGAGTATTTTGACAAGTTTAATCATTCTTCCAAATTTTGTATTTTTACGATACCCGGTTTTACGTTTTGAGGCTTAATCATTTACGATTGGCATTTCCCGGAGTCAAAACTAACCATGTATCTTGGATAATACCATCAAAAGTCCACACTTGTTCTCCAAGGGTTGTGAACCGCCTCTAGGGGGGAGGATTCACACTTGTGGCATGATCTCATGCTAAGTACTCTTAGATTGCATCCATGTGTTAAACTTGGTGATCAAGTGTTGACAAGTCAACACTTCTAACCTCCTCAAGGCCATATAAAGCCTCCTTGCCTCTCCTTGAACGTCCACAACACACACACAAACACCATTCCATTTTCTAATTCACTCCAAGTATTATCCAAAAGAATCAAGAGCTTAAACAAGGTAGAAACCCTAGTTAGAATATCATTCACCAAAACTCTTCCAATCCCTAATATACTTGGTGATTTCTCTTGAGTTTGAATCCACTCAAGTCACCTAAACCTTCATCATCCATCTTTCAAGAATACCAAGGGTAGAAAGATTGCATGAAGTGAAAAAGGGTTGAAGCAAGTCTATCAAAGTCCTATCCTTACATGTTAACTTCCTTTCATCTTTGAAAGCCAAAAGTTGTGAGCCAAACCCTAACTTGATTCTTGTTAAATAATCATGTTCATATTATTTACATATTATTTGTGCTATATATTGTCTTGTTATCATGTCCATGATGTATAAAAATGACCAAAACAAGTTATTGTTATTGATTGATAAGACAAGTTCATAAAACAAGTAAACTAGTGACTTTGTTGGTATAACCTGATCAAAATGGTAAAAATTTTATATTGGATTATTACATATTACAGTAGAGGACTTAACAAGGAAACCATAGCAATTTGAACCACCTAAAACGAGTATACGAGTCAAAAGTTATGGCGATTTGAAGTTATCAAAGATTTCCGGCAAAACTGCCTAAACCTTCCTGAATCGCATTCTGACTTTTTGAAAGTCCCACTTCTGGTCCGATTCATCAAAAAGTTAAAACACGAAAGTTGTCCGGAACGACGTTTTCGTTCAGGAGTAAAGAGGCTCGAGCCTTGAAAACACTTTCTGAGTAAGATATTTCACAATTTCTTAACAGCTATTTACATATAATAAGTCACTAAGTTATGGTTATACTTTAAAAGGAACAAGAGTTATTATGACCTATAAACAAGACCACCACCATAGCTAGAGCCAAGGTTGTGTCTCATGACCTTGAAACAAGGACTAAAGGTCATGGCTAGGCCATGACGAAATGACCATACCAACTTACTTAGGCGAAAACATGAAACAAGGAATTGGCGATAACTTGAACAAACAATTTGGATCTACTTCACTTAAAGGAACCATGAGATATTACCAAGAGAAAATGGTCATACAAGACTTATGAAACTACCCCTAATAACAATCTTCATGTACAAATAAACTTTCCTAAGTTTATTCAAATATCGGACATGTAACCTTTCGGATCAAAACTTATATCTATATATTTCATCAACTACTACAATAGTAGGGAGCCTCATGTGAGGAGTTCATTATGTAAGCCGTCGAGATGAGTTGTGGATTTACGAATTAAAGTGTCCTGGCTCCTCGAACGCTTACTAACATGACTTCTGAATTATGTCGGCCCGAACGGTAGTAAACGATATATCCAAACATACATGTTTCATGAATCATTTCTTTCAAAGACTTATATTATACATCATACCACATCATGGACTAAATGCAAGATATATATATATAGGCACTACTTCATATTTTTACTCCGATCCTAAGTCACAACATTCGATTATAGGTTGCTCGTAGAAACCTACACGATTCAACCGTTACATTCATTACTTGCTATCTTAACTTAAGGTGAGTTCATAGCCCCACTTTACATTACTTCAATGTTTTACAAACCCTTGGGGGGGATACATGCTATTATTTTTCTACTCGAACACAATGCTTTCTACTGTATGCTATTCGACCATGTTTTATTATCACTAAGTAACAACCTTGCTAAACCGAGATCCCTTATTATGAACCATTTAATCACTAGCAATAGTGAGCGCAAATATTGTGAATAGGCCTATTGGGATTGACGAATCCCATTTGTATTGACTAAGTTCAAACAAATGCATTAATATTTGAGATTTAGGTATGTTAGCAAAGTACCTACCGGGATAAATCTGCCGATCGATATTGGTACACGTTAACGTTATGGTGTCATAAGCTTAGTGTATAATAACCTTTCCGGGCATATAACAACGTAGCCCATCATTGTTTTCCAAATATTGGTGTGAGTCTATAGCTCACACTACCAACATATTGTGTTCAAACGATTTAACTACAAATACTACGATTATTGTGTTCAAACGATTTACTACCAACACTTTGTGTTCAAACATCAAACAAACTCTATGAATATCACTCAACCTTTGTGTTGACCTCTCAAGCATGTATTTCAGGTTCATGACGATCAAGGATGGCACGGAAGGACACGGATACTCAAGAGGGCTATAAATTTTCTTATCATTCAAAAACTCACTTAATGTGATTTGTAAACATGGAACCAATTGGGACCTCATTTTGTAACCTCTGATATTTATATAATTTGAATGATAAATCTTTTTAATACGACTCGGTTAGAGTTCGTTTTCTATTATTGTGACTATTGTGCCGTCAAGTAACACCCAGTTCGAATTCCGCTGCATCCATGAATTGGGGGTGTTACAGATTGGTATCAGAGCCATGGTTATAGAGAAACGGGTCTAAGTGAGACCTAAACTATAACTACAATCACAAACAAAAACATTTTATAGCCTTCCGCTCTCCGTGTCTTCCATCCTCCAGACGATTATGGACTTAGTAAGCATGTTATGCTTCACAAACATATTAAGTATATTGATATATACACACTAAGGCATTTTATGCAACATGAACACATATTAGTATATTGATATATACACACTAAGCATTTTATGCTACATGAACACATATAAGTATATTGATATATACACACTAGGCATTTTATGCTACATGAACACATATAAGTATATTGATATATACACACTAGGCATTTTATGCTACATGAACATATTAGTATATTGATATATAAACTCGGTTTATTTTCAATCATTTATCTAAACAATGAACTAAACATATCTGTGTATGCCTATTCTAAGGCATTTCGACATAGCCACACTCTCCCAATCATGTTCCTACTCCAACATTCATTTTTCAAGACATTGTGAGATACAATGGCCTCATTCATTTTCCAAGACATTGTGAGATACAATGGTCTCATTCATTTTTCAAGACATTGTGAGATACAATGGCCTCATTCATTTTCCAAGACATTGTGAGATACAATGGTCTCATTCATTTTCCAAGACATTGTATGATACAATGGTCTTAATCATTTCTCAAATGTTTTGAGTCACACAATGGCCTAACCTACTTCCCAGACATTGTGAATTGCACAATGGTCTAACCTACTTCCGAGACATTGTGATTTGTGCAATGGTCTCTGGAATTATTTCACGACCTCATCAATATCATTTCTTATGATATCAAAAATCCATCACAATCTAACGATTTCCAAACAAGAAATATGAGATTTCTAAAGGACAAACTAATCCATCGTCGACAAAAGCTGAACTTTCTCTACATTCATTAAGGTTTTCTGATGAAACCTTCATTATTAAAAGTTCGTGATCCTGGCCAAGTATGTTCTATTTTAGAACTACTTAAAACTTCCTTTCCATACGTATCTACCCTTACTACCTTCTATGCAATGGAATATGAAAACATACGTTACAAGTCTAGTATGGACGGGACTTGCAACTTAAGGGTTTGACATCGCCTTTGTTTAGTGGACAGTTTCTCGAAAGCAACGGACATATCAAAAGTATACCTAGTTTAGGTATTTGAAAATTTTATCGAACCTTGGCTAAATATAGACTAGTCACCTATATTTAACCTAGGGACAGTGGAATATAGTCTGACTAACTATATTCGACTTAAAATTTTCAAATACTAAGAGTAGTTGTACTAGGGTTATGTTTAGATTGATTTCCTACATGAACACGATAAACCACCAGAATACATTAAAACAATCTAGAGACACGATAGTGTCTTACCACTCAGCGAAATCTTAACACCTTATTTGTATGATCTAAATTCATTCTTGAAAGTTTTTTTTTATGAGATAATCCGAACTACTATCCTGGGATAGTTATCAATTATTCTCTTCATCCTGTAGAAGTACCATCCTGTTTAGGATACCATTCCATCATAAACTTTTAAAATCTCTTAAGATTTTTAAAACAAACTCAACATCTATACCTAAGAGTATTAATGTTAAGCATACACTACACACTTTTGTTCATCAACATATCATAACATTATCTTCACAACCGTTGGAACCACAAGCTCATTAACAGATCTTGATGCACTTTTAAAGCTCAAATCATCCTTAGTTACACCACAAGCACCCTTATCAGCTTTACAAGATTGAATATTCATCTTGTACTTTTGGAACGCCAATATCATCTTATAATACACTACCTTGTAACTCTCCGGCTAAGTATGAATGTTGTGTTGGGAATTCTTAAGTAGGATGATTTGTAATTATTTGAATGGATTGGGATGCCTTTTCATTTAAATAAAGAAATTGTAAATCACCGAACCATAAGTTTATATTTCTCTATTTACATTGTTTGGGATGCCTCTCTATGTAAATAAAGAATTATAAACAAGTGGGCTTATTTGTATCCGAAATAACATAAGTATGAAGTCAACCTACATTACATTGCTCGGGTATGGCTTGATACCTACATTACATTGCTCGGGTATGGCTTGATACCTACATTACATTACTCGGGTATGGCATGATACCTACATTACATTGCTCGGGTATGGCATGATACCTACATTATATTCACCACAAGAAATCCTATCTTTTCACCGACATCGCTTCAAACCATGACATAAACATTAGGTACAACAACCGATTACCTACTAGACTATGATTGCGACTACTATCCCAATTTCCATTGATATTCCACTACTATATCAATTTCCATTTATTGGATTCCTATGTAAATTGCTATCGTTGTTCAACTGTTATATCAATTGCTATTGATACTTGACAAATATATCAATTTCTGTACAACTACTATCTCAATTCCTATTAATATTCGACTGCTATATCAATTTCCTTTGATATTCGACTATTACCATACCTTTCCTACATAAAAGTAAGCCTCATCCTACACCATACAATGAAATGACAAATCAAACTGCATCACTATTAATCCCAGACTTTAGTCATCATAAGTAACCACACCTGTTCATCGGCACCACTCCAACATATAACACACACAGAACTTCGGGACGAAGTTCCCCGTAAGGGGTAGAGACTGTAACAATTCACATTTTCAGGTTAATTACCTTTCCCGGAAAATTTCACTATTCACTTTTACTATTCATTTTTCCCGAAATTCTCCCAAAAGTTGATTTTTATTTCATATTCTCAAGTGATAAATCATTTCCATGACAAAATAAATGTTTGACATTCGTCAGATCATTTCCGTGAAAGTTATTAAGGATTTACCCGTTTTAGGGTAAAACGTCATTCAGAAATTCTACGCACAACGAAATTTGACTCCGTCAGGTGACCCCGCATCAGAAAAATGTTTGACACACTCATGATTTATTTGAGAATAAATCATGACTGAGAAAAATATGACCAGAATAAACCTCGGCCGTGAAAAACTGGAATTTTCAGTTTTAAGCGTTTTTACTCAGCCGTAACCTTAGCCTATACCTGCACCGCATTTCTAAGACGATTTAAGTTTTCAACTTATTAGAAAAAGTCAACATATTTTTCCCTCCTCCATTGACCAAAAATCATCCCTTGATGATATAAGTCATTTCGTGATTTTTAGGCTTACGGTTTGATGTCTAAAAGACATTTAATACCAACCGACACTAGACTGAGCCCAGTCTAGACATTATAAGTCATTTTAAATCATTTATATCATATTAGAAAAGTAACATTTTACTTTTCTCAATTTTACGCAATATTCGTACATTTTGCGTATTACGCGTTTTAGACCCGTGTTTCCAGTTTTAGCAGGGTTTTACCACTCCAATGGAACCTACCACTCATTTTATATTTTATTATGGAGTATTTTGACAAGTTTAATCATTCTTCCAAATTTTGTATTTTTACGATACCCGGTTTTACGTTTTGAGGCTTAATCATTTACGATTGGCATTTCCCGGAGTCAAAACTAACCATGTATCTTGGATAATACCATCAAAAGTCCACACTTGTTCTCCAAGGGTTGTGAACCGCCTCTAGGGGGGAGGATTCACACTTGTGGCATGATCTCATGCTAAGTACTCTTAGATTGCATCCATGTGTTAAACTTGGTGATCAAGTGTTGACAAGTCAACACTTCTAACCTCCTCAAGGCCATATAAAGCCTCCTTGCCTCTCCTTGAACGTCCACAACACACACACAAACACCATTCCATTTTCTAATTCACTCCAAGTATTATCCAAAAGAATCAAGAGCTTAAACAAGGTAGAAACCCTAGTTAGAATATCATTCACCAAAACTCTTCCAATCCCTAATATACTTGGTGATTTCTCTTGAGTTTGAATCCACTCAAGTCACCTAAACCTTCATCATCCATCTTTCAAGAATACCAAGGGTAGAAAGATTGCATGAAGTGAAAAAGGGTTGAAGCAAGTCTATCAAAGTCCTATCCTTACATGTTAACTTCCTTTCATCTTTGAAAGCCAAAAGTTGTGAGCCAAACCCTAACTTGATTCTTGTTAAATAATCATGTTCATGTTATTTACATATTATTTGTGCTATATATTGTCTTGTTATCATGTCCATGATGTATAAAAATGACCAAAACAAGTTATTGTTATTGATTGATAAGACAAGTTCATAAAACAAGTAAACTAGTGACTTTGTTGGTATAACCTGATCAAAATGGTAAAAATTTTATATTGGATTATTACATATTACAGTAGAGGACTTAACAAGGAAACCATAGCAATTTGAACCACCTAAAACGAGTATACGAGTCAAAAGTTATGGCGATTTGAAGTTATCAAAGATTTCCGGCAAAACTGCCTAAACCTTCCTGAATCGCATTCTGACTTTTTGAAAGTCCCACTTCTGGTCCGATTCATCAAAAAGTTAAAACACGAAAGTTGTCCGGAACGACGTTTTCGTTCAGGAATAAAGAGGCTCGAGCCTTGAAAACACTTTCTGAGTAAGATATTTCACAATTTCTTAACAGCTATTTACATATAATAAGTCACTAAGTTATGGTTATACTTTAAAAGGAACAAGAGTTATTATGACCTATAAACAAGACCACCACCATAGCTAGAGCCAAGGTTGTGTCTCATGACCTTGAAACAAGGACTAAAGGTCATGGCTAGGCCATGACGAAATGACCATACCAACTTACTTAGGCGAAAACATGAAACAAGGAATTGGCGATAACTTGAACAAACAATTTGGATCTACTTCACTTAAAGGAACCATGAGATATTACCAAGAGAAAATGGTCATACAAGACTTATGAAACTACCCCTAATAACAATCTTCATGTACAAATAAACTTTCCTAAGTTTATTCAAATATCGGACATGTAACCTTTCGGATCAAAACTTATATCTATATATTTCATCAACTACTACAATAGTAGGGAGCCTCATGTGAGGAGTTCATTATGTAAGCCGTCGAGATGAGTTGTGGATTTACGAATTAAAGTGTCCTGGCTCCTCGAACGCTTACTAACATGACTTCTGAATTATGTCGGCCCGAACGGTAGTAAACGATATATCCAAACATACATGTTTCATGAATCATTTCTTTCAAAGACTTATATTATACATCATACCACATCATGGACTAAATGCAAGATATATATATATAGGCACTACTTCATATTTTTACTCCGATCCTAAGTCACAACATTCGATTATAGGTTGCTCGTAGAAACCTACACGATTCAACCGTTACATTCATTACTTGCTATCTTAACTTAAGGTGAGTTCATAGCCCCACTTTACATTACTTCAATGTTTTACAAACCCTTGGGGGGGATACATGCTATTATTTTTCTACTCGAACACAATGCTTTCTACTGTATGCCATTCGACCATGTTTTATTATCACTAAGTAACAACCTTGCTAAACCGAGATCCCTTATTATGAACCATTTAATCACTAGCAATAGTGAGCGCAAATATTGTGAATAGGCCTATTGGGATTGACGAATCCCATTTGTATTGACTAAGTTCAAACAAATGCATTAATATTTGAGATTTAGGTATGTTAGCAAAGTACCTACCGGGATAAATCTGCCGATCGATATTGGTACACGTTAACGTTATGGTGTCATAAGCTTAGTGTATAATAACCTTTCCGGGCATATAACAACGTAGCCCATCATTGTTTTCCAAATATTGGTGTGAGTCTATAGCTCACACTACCAACATATTGTGTTCAAACGATTTAACTACAAATACTACGATTATTGTGTTCAAACGATTTACTACCAACACTTTGTGTTCAAACATCAAACAAACTCTATGAATATCACTCAACCTTTGTGTTGACCTCTCAAGCATGTATTTCAGGTTCATGACGATCAAGGATGGCACGGAAGGACACGGATACTCAAGAGGGCTATAAATTTTCTTATCATTCAAAAACTCACTTAATGTGATTTGTAAACATGGAACCAATTGGGACCTCATTTTGTAACCTCTGATATTTATATAATTTGAATGATAAATCTTTTTAATACGACTCGGTTAGAGTTCGTTTTCTATTATTGTGACTATTGTGCCGTCAAGTAACACCCAGTTCGAATTCCGCTGCATCCATGAATTGGGGGTGTTACACTGAATATAGGACTTATCCCAACTATATGATGTTACTTTATGGATCTTGTCATTAAGTAAATCATAAGAAGTTATCCTTAGACTTGAGATACAAGATAACGGTCATGAATGTAGTACATTTTTGTGGAACAACTTAACGCTATACGTAACTGGTAGTCATAAGGGTTGTTTTCGGAAGTGTTACAAGGTTTGTGTGTTTTGCTTGTAGTCAATAAAGAATTTGTTCCTTCAAATTAATTTTTGGAGTTTAATACTGCTGGGCCCCTCGTAGGGTTGTCAAGGTGTTTGCGTGGCCACGCCCAAGGTCTTTTATGAAAGGTTCAAAAGATTTGGTAATCTTGTCAATTTCTTAGAACGAGAAACAGAATGGTTAATTAAAGGAATGACCTAGATCCATATCCTTATTTAACGTAGTATTAGAAACAAAGGGATAATAATAATGAGAAATCATTAAAAGGTTTTCCAGGAGCCTTACTCAAGTTGTACTAGAGGCATCGACGTGTTGCAAGACGCTAATCGATGTGATCACACTATTATGATATGTCTAAGTGGGAGCTGTTAGTTTTATAGACAAAATAATAATAGTTGTGTGTTAGGATCGAACTTGAGATTACGGGATTGCACACAATACGTATGAAGAGGAAATGTAATAATTATTTATAAAATGTTATAATTAATTATTAAACACAAAACAATTAAATAATAATTAGTATTATTGATTAATGACTAATTAATTATTAAACGAAGATTAGGAAACTAATTGCTAGACTTTACATGGAAACAAGAGAAGGTTCCGGAACCCCATCTTGGGCTTCACAACCGATCGGCCAAGGAGGAACCCACCTCCTTTGTGCCTTGAGCTCCAAGTAATCTCTAGTATATAAGCAAACCCAAGGTTAAGAGTTTTCTCATAACTTGTACACACACAACTTGGGGTTTTCTTCTCTTCTCCTTTCTTTGGTCGATCCAAAACCGAACACCCCTAAGGGTTTCGTTTTTCATACATCAACAAAGGGTTTTTGTGATAATTACTTGCATAATCTTTTCCTTGAATTAGTACGTGTGTACAAGAACGTAAATCAAACACAATATTGTTTGATTCTTGGATTGAATTACAAAACGGTAAGGGGTAATTCATATAATCCTCATAAACCCTAATTAGGGTTCATTGGTTCCGGAAGATTGCATTGATTCTTGTTCGGGCTAGAATCACTACGGTATGTTTACTATTTAAATTAAAGATTAATTAATTACATGTTATTCGATCTATTATAATTGCTTCCGCTCATGCTGACTTTGATGTTCCTGGTATATTAATATGATTGTCATGATATAATAATTCCAACACTATTTACAATTATCTCATCTCAATGTTATTACCGTAAAATTTATTTTATAAATATTGTTATTCCAATTATTGTTGCTATCGGAATTAAATATGTGATTTGTTGATCATAAGGTTCATGTTTAAGCGTATATCATAAACACTGAAATAGTATATGAGTGGTCAAGTGATAAAAGTTTGGCAAAATTAGCTGTATGCTGTATGCTGTATGCTGTATGCTGTATGCTGTATGCTGTAAGCTGTAAGCTGTAAGCTGTAAGCTGTAAACTGCAAAGCTGTTAACATGAGCTACAAGCTGTATAATTTTTTCAATAAAAGCGTTTGGTAAGTTAGCTGTTAAATGTAATTATAAGATGTAAAATGACATAAAAGGACATATATATAATTATAAATAAATGTTTGGAGGGTATATCAGTAATTTAAAGTTTAACAGCTCCGAGATGTTTAAAAAGCTTTATGGATCAGCTTTTCATTTAGGAGCTATTTGTCTGAAATAAAAGCTCGGAGTTAATGTATCCAAACGGGGCTATTATTTTAGAAGATATTATTTTTGTAACAAAAAGCTAACAGCTCCTCCAAAAAGCACTACCAAACAGGCCCTAAGTGTAGCTGTGGGTGATGAGATTAACAAACTACTCGAACCAAAGGTTTATACATAAGACATTTGAACATGACATAAAATAAATCATTAACAAACTCAACTCGAGCTTTGTAAATAACTATCGAGCAATGATCGCGCATTAAATTTATAACTCGAGCTCGAGCTTTTTTTGTAAAATGAGTAGAACTCGGCTCGACTCATTTAAAGCTTTAATTACTGTCAAGCTTTATTTAAACGGGAGTTGAGTGACACACTTTCATTTCTTATTTGCACACTCTAATATACAATCTATAAATTGCAACATAAAATAAAAATATACAACTGTTTAGCATAAATTAATGTATACAAATTAAAAATTAAAGTGTGCAAAACGCCTCGGATTTTAACAATGTCTTAGCTTGTACTATTTCAAGGTACACATCATACAACACGATTGGCCACTGTAATCATTAAATTTACATGGTCTTTTAGTCTTTTCTAAAAAGCTTTCTCTAATAAATAATTGATTTTTTGAGAAATATGCGCGCTGAGTTATGAATGGTTGATCGCATGTTCGAGTCATCTCGGTTGCCATACTCCTTTTTAATTTCTTTTGGTTTCTCTTTTTTTGTTTTTTAATAATATAGTATTCTGGTTCTTCACGTGCATTCAAATATTGCAGTCAAGCTTGTCAACACAAATATAGTGAAAATTTTCACCATTTATATATTTATTTTAATTCTTTTTTAGGTTTTGTTGATACTATAGATTAACCAAACACCATTTTAACTGGTTTAGATTTACTTTCAAGTTAAACAAAAGTATTCAATACGTTCACAAGAATAAATTTATTATCACTATATATAAATAAAGTCAAAGTCCAATGAGAAGAATAATAGGAGTGAGATTTACATTCGTGAAACTCACAGTTTTAAGACTTTTAAAAATAAAAGTTCCCAAACACATTATAAGGAGTAAATAAATTTGCTATTTTTATATATACTAGAACGGTACCCTCGCAATGCGGCGGCGGGTACCTGTAACTATATTTTGCGTTATTCGGTTACACATTTAGTTGTTTTTATGCTTTATAAGTAGAGATGGTAGAGATGGTTAAGCCAAATAATTTTAGTTTGAACAACCAACCTGCTTTCTAAAAAACTTTTTAACCAACTTGCTTCCTAACCAACCTGATCCTTCCATAATAAGCAAATAAAAGTCTGAATTTTAAGTCTTTCTTATTATAGAATAGTCCCAAATACATTATATAGTAGTATAGATATTTTTCTTTTCTCTAGGCATTACTACTGATCCTACCTCTCATACTCCACTTAAACGAGATTAGGTATAATAGCTGTTATATATCTAGTTTTAGTCATTGATTGTTGATGTATTTAAGTTGATTTGAGCAAGTGTTGTCAGTTAAGGCCAAACATAATAGACCGCGGATCAAATTGATAAACTAGGCCAAAGCAGATCGACTTCGACAGACCAAAGATAATTCGGTTTGATCCTCGGTCCACCTTTTTCTCGGTCCGGTCCGCCCTTATGCAAAACTGGCTATTATGTTTTACAAACTGGACCGAGTTGACGCACCAGACCGGTCACATTCCGGACCTTAACACATTTCCGTCTGGTCTTCAGTCCAGTGTTTTGAGCAATTCGGTTTTCGATCTAGTCCGGGTTTCAGCAGGCCGGTCCAGTTTTAGGACCGTAATGAGCCCTACTGTCAATACCAACTAACCTTAAAACTAGGTGTAAAAATGAGCCGAGCCGCTCATAAATTCTTAACCAAAACTCTATTTTTCATCTTTTTATTTTATTCTTAACCAAAATATAAAACCACTCCAATTGAGAATACATACACTATAGAAAATTCTTAACCAAAACTCTATTTTTATCTTTTTATTTTATTCTTAACCAAAATAATAATACAGCTCCAATTGAGAATACATACACTTTAGGAGTGTAAACGAGCCGAGACAACTCACGGGTTATTCGAGATCGACTCATAAACTACTCGAAATCGACTCGTAAACGAATCGAGCTCGAGTTCGAGCTACTCGAGTACATTGTCAAGTGGAGCTCGAGCTCCAAATTAGTTGGCTCGTGAAGCTCGCGAGCCTTAACGAGCTTCGGTTAAATTACACTTTTACCCTTTTATATATACATACATTTACTTAATTTTCATACAAATCGAGTCGAGCCGAAATTGATATGCCGAGTATTTATCGAGTTCAAGCATGAAATGTAGAAATAAAGGAGCTCAAGTCGAGTTTCGAGCTCAAGTTTTATATGAAGAGTCGAGCTCGAGCTCGAAATATAAAACTCGACTGAGCTCGAATCAAGTTTCAAGCTCGAGTTATAGTATTTGAGTCGAGCTCGAGCTTGGCAGTACTCGGCTCGTTTACACCCCTGCATACACTATATAAAAACGGGATAAAACACCAAAATACCCCTTATCCGAAAATTAAAAATAAAATAAATAAAAATAAAAAACAAAAAAGAGAAGGGAGGAGGATTTTTTGAGACACGTGCCATCTAGCGGATCTTTTTAAACTTTTTAATTTTATTTACGGATTTATCAAGTGATTATATGCTCCACACTCCACACACTGAGAACTTGTGTTATGGGCAATGTTTTAAAAACCGGGTTGTTAATCGACCCAGTCTACTCAATGGTTCACTGGGTCACCGGTTCAACCGGTTTAACCGTCAGGTCAAACCGGTTTTATGTTAAAAGAAAAAGACGGCTTATTTGAAAGTGTACGTAAAGCAAACTGTAAGAGGAGGAGGTGTGGGCTCGCCGTTGGAGCTCGTCGTCCGACGTGAAGCTCGCCAAGGCTCGCCACCACACCAACTGAAGCTCGTCGTCGCTCACCAAAGGGGATCTCCTCGTCTGCGTGACGAGGGAGAAACCTGCAAATGTATGTCCTTTTTTTTTTTTTTTTTTTTTTTTTTCCTTTTCTTTTTTGGGTTATATTGTTTTTTTATGTATTTTGTAGAAAATGTTTTGTATGAAATGTTAAGTGAAGAATGAAATTGTGAAACACCGATTAAGCATAACATTGATATTACTTGAAACAACGACTACAACAATAACCTACGATACGATAACTAAGAAACAAAAATTCAAACCACAAAAAAACGATACGATAAATAAACATAAAACTATGATTCAATAAAATGAATCATCCGACACATATCCCTCGTGACTCAAGTAGGAGGCACTTGAGTCGTCCTCACTCGATGGCACAGGTGGAAGTCCCTGAGCCCAGCGCCATTCTGCTCTTCTGTTCTTCCGATCCTGTTTTCCTTTGAGGTACGCCTCACGCTCCCTTTCCTGACGGGCTTGCTCAGCTTCATACTCCAAAACCACTTGCATATCCAGCTCATACTGTTCTTCCTCAGTCAATTGACGAATGATGGGTTGGTTTTCAGGTGGAAAGTTTGGTGGTTGATTGTTTGGCGGTGGAAACATAACTGCTGGTGGAGTTGGAGGTGGTGGGTTGTCATACTGAAACACCGGAAACAGATCTTTTGGCGGTGTGTTTTGTGGGGAATTGTCTTCAGGTGGTGTGTTGTACACCGATCCGTTTTCAGGTGATGCGTTGTGAGACATTCTTTTTGAAGAACTAGACAAAATTCTTTGATGATTGTGAGTGTGAATTGTGTGTGTATTCAGCATCACCCCAAATGGGTATTTATAGGATGCTTTGTGGAAGTATCCCGCTCAGACAAATGAATTCAAAATTTCAAATTATCCCGCTCAGAATTTTGAATTCAAAATTTCAAATTATCCCGCTCAGAGTTTTGAATTCAAAATTTGAAATGTATCCCGCCCTCTGTTTTAAATTCAAAATTTGAAATGTATCCCACTTTCAATAAACCCCTATTTATACCATGCAATATCATTCAATTTTACACACACTACAATATTTACACCATTCTATAATGACAAACTGTTGGTCAATGGAAGAAGAATACGTGGTAGCTACCATTTGGCTTGAAGTTCATGATTCTACAGCCGCTGTGACTGAACGTTCCTTTTGGAATGAAGTTACAGAAAGGTTCAACAATCAAAGTGATGGTCCGCACCGTAATAAAAATAGTATTACGGCTCTATGGAGTAGGATGAATGCTGAATGTCAAAACTATAATGCTATTTACAAAGAGTTGCTGCGTACAAGTGATGACCCTTGTCGTCTAAGCAATGCAAACCGTATTTACTATGAACGCTATGGGAAAGGGATTAAGTATCAACATGTGTGGTTCGCTCTGAGAAACACAAGGGCATGGGACAGAGACGATTAGTAGTTGTGTTTTATGTTAACTATTTCCGTATCGTGTGTATTTCTTTTTCCGTATCGTGTGTATTTCTGTTTCTGTATCGTGTGTATTTCTTTTCTATATTGTTGTACTGTTGTGTAAAGTTCCGTGTTGTTGTAACCACCCTTTTATGTGAATTTGAATTTTCTATTTGAATTCTAAATTATCCCGTTCAGATGAAATTTGAATTTTGAATTTGCACACGTTTTCATTGTTTTGTTTGAAATTTTAAAATTTTAAAATATCCCGCCCTCTGTTTTGAAATTTTGAAATTTGAATTTTAAAATTTTAATAATATCCCGCCTTCTGTTTTGAAATTTGAATTAGTATGTTGTATTATTTTATATAATTTGTTAAATGAATTTAGTTTATTTATTGAAATGACTTAAAAAAAAAGTTGTAAGTGGTGAGCCCCAAATAAGTAAGTTGAGGTTAGTTATGAGTGAGGAGGGGTTAGTTGTGAAGAGGTGTTGGGGTGAAGTGGCACCCGTGGGCCCCAAATGAGGAGGTATAAGCTAGTCACCACACCTCTTGCTAGGGGTGTTCAATGGTTCGGTTATCAGGTTATTCGGTTTATTCGATTCGGTTTGTTCGGTTAATTTTTTTTCTAGGTCAAACCGAAAACCGAACCGAACCGAAATCAAATTTGATTCAACCGAACCGAAAACTGAACCGAATAACCGAAAACCGAACCCCTATAACCGAAAACCGAACCGAATAACCCGAATTACATAATTTTAATTATTTTTCATTTAATTATATATATTTTTAGAACAAATTTTTTTTTCAAGCTTAAATAATGTTATATTTATACTAAAAAAGACTTTTAGTGATTATTTTTATATATAAATATATAAAAAATATATATATATTTATATATTTTCGGTTTTCGGTTTTCATTGCCAAACCCATATCCAAACCGATAACCGAATATTTAGTTCGGTTCGATTCGGTTTTGACCAATTCGGTTCGGTTACGAATTCGGTTCAGTTTTTTTTTGTTCGGTTCGGTTTCGGTTTTCGGTTATCGTGGATATTACCCGATCCATGAACACCCCTGCCTCTTGCTCTAAAGGACTTCAAGTTTTTTAACATAAAAACATTACATGCATTATCAAACAAATATCCCAATTCCCAATATCAAAGTATTATCTAGTCCACCACAATTTTAAACCAAGAAAACAGACACATGGATCCTCATTTTCAACCACCACCACAGCATACAAGAAGTCCAAACAGAAATCTATCGATTACACTACCAACATTTTTGATTACATCATCCACGGGTTACAGTATTCTCTTTCTTTTTCTTTCATACCATCGAACCGGCCGGTTTCCGGTTCAACGGTTCGACCCGGGCCGAGTAAAACCCGGCTGTTCAATCCAGTTTGAATTTCAGCTAAGACCCGGCTTACAACGGACCGGTCACCCATCCGGTTCCCGGTTCAACTGGCCGGGTTCAATTTGTGTCAGGTAAATTTTTACCATTATGTAAAATGCGCCATGTTCATTAGAGGTTTGTAGTTACAGTTATATACTTACTAGTTGTCATTAGTTTTAATTATTTGAACTCTAAAATTGTACTTGCATATAACATGTTTGATCATATTGTAACACACACTATCTGAATCTATTAACAGATTGGAGATAGGCTTCAACTAACAATTGGAATTATGATGAATTAGAACACAATTCGTAATTGAAAGTGAAAATGATTTGTTATTGATTATTGAGAGAGAGTGTTTACACAGATAGGAGAAAATGAATACATCATAATGAATTAACAATATACAGGGTATGGTTTTTATACACGTAAGAAAGGCGGGAAAAGTGGTTGGGGTTGGTTATAGCACGTGCAAGTCACGTGCTATCTAAATTGGGTAATTTTTGACTTATACATGTACCAATCGTTCCTCCTTGAGAAAATCCTTGTCCATTGAATTAGACCAAACACTGCAGCCCTGTTACCTTGCTTCACCATCTTCCTGTCAAGTAACTTGAGAGGAGTGGCAGCCAACAAACCATCTGAATCACATTGTGGAAAATCACCCATAGTAGCAGCCTCTGAATGACAAGCTTTCAATTGAGACACATGGAACACTGGATGCACTTGAGCTTGTGGAGGTAACTGCAACTTGTAAGCAACCTGCCCTACTCTTGCAATCACTTGAAATGGTCCAAAGAACTTTGAAGAAAGCTTGTGCTGCCTTCCTTGTCTCAATGTGGTTTGCCTGTATGGCTGAAGTTTAAGATACACCCATGAACCAATTTCAAACTCCCTCTCAGACCTCTTTTTGTTTGCTTGAACCTTCATTCTATCTTGAACCTTTTTAAGGTTGAACTGGAGTAGTTTAATAGTGTTTTCTCTGGCTTGAAGAGTTCTGTCCACAGCCTCCACTGGGCTATCCTTGGCCATGTAAGGAATGTGCAGAGGTGGTGTTTGCCCATACACTACCTCATAAGGAGTAGTGTTAATAGAAAAATGGTAATTAGTGTTATACCAATATTCAGCCAAAGGTAACCACTTGACCCAATCCTTTGGTTTCTCACCAGTCATACCTCTAAGATATCCCTCCAAGCACTTGTTCACAATCTCAGTTTGTGGATGGTAAGCTGATGAAAATTTCAATTGAACTTGCAACTTTTCAAACAGTGACTTCCAAAAGTGACTCATAAATATCTTATCTCTGTCACTCACTATTGTTTTAGGTAGCCCATGTAGCTTGTATATGTTATCCAAAAACAATTGAGCAACCTGAGATGCAGTATAAGGATGAGCTAATGGCAAGAAATGAGCTTGTTTAGACAATCTATCCACCACCACCAATACTGCACTTTTGCCTTGTGACACAGGTAATGCTTCAACAAAGTCCATTGATATATCTTGCCAAATTTGGTCAGGTATAGGTAGAGGTTGAAGTAGTCCTGGATAAGCAGATAAATCAGCTTTAATTCTCTGACAAACATCACGCTTTCTGACCCATTGCTTAACCATCTTTATCAAACTACTAAATTTATAATAATATATTAATATCGTATCCACGTAGTAACTTTTATCATTTTGTCATGTTTTACATCATCCAATTTGCACTTTCCCTTATCATTTTGCTTCCTATCTGTTACTTTAGCTAAATTTCATGATAATTGTATAAAGTCATGTTGATTGCTTTATATTAATTAGTTTTTTAAATTTGTCTTATAACACCCAAAATAACTAGCAATCACCTTAACAAGTGACAAACATAGATAACCATTTACCAAAACACACTTGGTCTTAGTGTCAATGAGGTTAGGTGTAAGACTGCGCTAGCTATTGATTTTCGTATTCCACGTTGCCCATTTCCGTATTATAAAATTTTAATGAAATATATGGTTTCCATATTCTGTTTAATCGTTTAATTGTATTGTTTTTGGAATTTATGCAATATTACTCCTAAACTGCATAAGCTCTTCAACATAAGTTAATTCAAACACCCTAAAACTAAAACTGCATGATGCGTTACTTATGTAACAGCTTATGGGCTTATTTATGTTCTATCTTAGAGTTACGAACCAAGTTACTTATGTAACAGTGACTGCTATCGTCATTGATAAGGCGTCTGGGAGGATTTCTAAACTCAGGAGGTCCTTTTCCAGGTTTAGGGATTATGATGCAATGGTGTTATAATTATACGTTAAGTGCCTAAATGAGTTACTCGTAGTATGTTTATATGTCAATTATGCTAGACGGGTCGAAACAGCCCCGAATGACCCGTTTGGGTTAAGTTATGCCCTAGGAAGCACGGACACTCCTAAAACCTCGGAGTGGCAGTGTCGGACACGTGTCGGACACGGACACGCCTCAGACACGGCTCGGACACGTGTCCGACACGCACGTGCCGTGTCCCACGTGCTGTTTGGGCCGAACACGAATTTGGACACGGCTAGACACGGATTTGGACACGGTCAAAATCGGTCAACCATACCTCTGCGTTCCATTTCTGGTGTTATGATTTTGGGCTTGAATCTGTTTCTTGTGTTATGACTTTCGTGGCGATGGTTTTTCCGGTGGAAGTTATGTTAAAGGAAGGAAGATGGTGACTGATGAAGGAGGGAAGAAGAAAGTGACGGCTGATAGGAATTAGGAAGATAAAAGATATATCTAATGTTTTGTTTTTATTAACCTAAAGGGCTTATTAAACTAAAGGTCTGGTATTTGTTCTTTTTTTTTGGGCCTCACACAAATGGGCCAGCTACTAACATATATAATTAAATGCATTGTTGCATACTCAATGTAAATTTTGCTATATTTATATAAAATATATAATTAAAAATATTAAATATAATAATAAAATTCCCGTGTCCACGCCGTGTCCGTGTCCTATATTTTTAGATTTTGCCGTATCGCCGTGTCAGTGTCCGTGTCCGTGTCCGTGCAACCTAGGTTATGCCATTTTAGCTCTAATTCCACGATATTACTAGCATATTGTCGTAAGTGGGCGACATAGCTGAATAAGCCGTCCTAAGTGGACGATTTGCATAAATATATGCATTATGACCCGAAAGAAGGGTGTAGACGTGCTAAGTGGACACATGTGTTATTATGTCATGACATGCTCCGAAAGGGAGCCTAGACGTCCTAACTCCTAAGTGGACGACCGAGCCTTTATTAGCATCTAATATTGTAAAATGGAACTTAGACATCCTATGTGGATGACTTTTGTGTATGAGTGGCTCAAAGTCATGGAATATATGAGTTAGACGTCCGAAGTGGACGACTAGAACATTTTTAGCTATATTGAACCAACGTGGGTTCATAGCGTCCTAAGTGGACGACTAGTGCAAGGCTAATAGCAAGCATCCTCAGATTTACAAAGCAACACTAGTATTATGCCGTTTATGTTATGCTTTTATATGTTATCTCACTAAGCGTTGTGCTTATGTTGCTTTGTTGTACTTGTTACAGGTGAAGCTAGTGGTAGTGTTACGAAGGGTACGAAGACCGAGAACTAGACCTCGGTGGGATACTTGGGTAATGCCTTTTCCCTACATGCTCTTTTACCAAGAAACACCCTAGGAGGTCGTGTTTTGGTTTGTAATTATGTAAACACAGATTTGGTTAATAACTTGATGGTTATGGTTATGTTTTAAGATCAAAGGGGTGTTTGGCATAGCGCTACTCTAGCTCAGTAGCTCCAAATGACCCATTTTGATGTTATACGGGTCTAAATGGATAGTGTATGTTGTGTATAGTTTTCTTATAATATAAAGTATGTTTTGTTTGTGTTAAAAAAATAATAAATAAATAAAAATTACCTAGGCGTTTTGATTAGTTTCATATAATCAAATTAAAACTTAGCGCATGAGTCTAAAGGTTGTTTTTATATCAATTGTAGAGAGAATATGAGGAATATAAAGTCAGGATAAATGCATTATTAGCAAATGGTCGGAAAACACAAGGAAATAACCCGAGAGACCATCCTCGCATGATACAGGTAATTTATCGATTTACCCTTTTCTACGTCAAATGAATTATCTGCTAATTGCTTATTAGTCATCCAAAAGGTCAAAATTAGCCTTTAAAAAGTCATCCGAGATGCTATCTGCTAACTGCTTTTTAGTTGCTTATATAATCTGATTGGTGTCTTAGATAAGGACTTTTAAACACCCAGTTTGTTTGATGGTAAGAATGCAATAACAGCTTACATAAGCAAACCCACAAAGATGCTATAAATAGAGCTGTCAATAAGATTTCTCATTGGGTTGTCACTTGCTGTCAATATAAATGCACCAGTATAGGGGAGTAATATATTTACCGGGTCTTTTGACCTTTTACCAAAAAAAAAAATGCACCAGTATAGGACCTTTATGTGTTCACACATATTTGGTTAAATTACTTTTGACTGAATAAGCAATTTCCCAGAGGATGTATTGGGTTGCTTATTCCTTTTTTTGGTGAATGTTATCTTACTTTCTCATTGACCATATGAGTGGCTCATCTTTCTTTTCAAACACTGGATCTTATCTTTCATTTCCATTGACCAAAAGAGTGGCTTCTGTTTCTCAAGAAACATTAACACATTACTGCAGCAGCTGGAACTAGTTTCTTAATTTCTTCACATAAACTCTTTAAACCATATCAGTTTCATCATAATTTACACCTTATCTATTACTTTTATTCAATGGCATCTTCTTCTAACTCATCTGCACCAAAAATAATGGCTTCTACTTCAACTACATCCATTCAAAAGAGGTTTAAGTATGATGTTTTTCTGAGTTTCAGGGGTGAAGACACTCGCAAGAACTTCGTTGGCCATCTTTACGAAGCTCTTAAGCAAAAAGGCATTCAAACATACAAGGATGATGAAAAGATCGAGAAAGGGGAAAGGATCAACGATCAGCTGCTCAAATCCATTCAAGAGTCAAGATTTTTCATCATTGTTTTCTCAAAGACATATGCTTCTTCATCTTGGTGTCTAGATGAGCTTGTCAAGATTATCGAGTGTCAGAAGATGACCGAGCATACTGCTTTCCCAATCTTCTATGATGTGGAGCCCACTGAAGTCCGCAAACAAAGTGGGCCAGTAAAAGAAGCCTTTGCCGTACACGAAAAGAAGGAGGTTGCTGGGAAATGGAGAGATGCCATGAAAGAATTAGCCGATCTGGCCGGGTGGGAGTTGAAGGCCACAGCTAACGGGTAATACAATTTTCTTCATCATATATATCTCTGTAATATTCTTTCTAATCTATTACATTAATATAAATATTAATCCTTTTGTGTCAGCCGTACATGGTGTGCGAGGTGTGCCGTCGCACGGGGCCTCCAAATTATAGGGGCCTCAAAATTTTTATATGATATGCATCGATATTACAGGCCTCATTTTAGAAATAATTGTTTCTCATTTTAGAAAATTCGTTACTTTCTATTACAGGCCTCATTTTTATTGTTAAAATGAATTCTGCACAGGGCCTCCGTAAACATAGAGACGGCACTGTGTGTTATGAATCCTAATTTTTTATGTGGGCTTTGAACAAGCTAATAATATAATCTTTAATGATACAGGGATGAATCTAAATTGATCCAAATGATTGTTGATGCTATTTTCATAAAGAAATGTTCCACTCTTTCAAACGTTGATGGAAAGTTAGTGGGCATGGAGACCCGAATCAGTGATGTTCTTTCATCTTTAGAGATTGGTACTGAAGATGTTCGCATGATCGGAATTAGGGGGATGGGAGGTGGGGGGAAGACAACTTTAGCCAGAGCTGTTTATGATCAAATTTCTTATCATTTCGAAGGAAAAAGCTTTGTTGAAAATGTAAGGGAAGTTTCAACCCCTTCTTTGTCCGGTTTAAAGGAGCTTCAAAAACGGATACTAGAAGATGTGTTAGATAAAAAAGACATCACTTTTAGTAGTGTTCATGACGGGAAAAACATGTTGAAAGCCACGATGTGTTGTAGAAAGATACTTGTTGTTTTAGATGATGTTGATCATATAGAACAGCTTGAGGCGTTAGCAGGAGAGCCTGATGACTGGTTTAAATCAGGAAGCAGAATTATCATTACCACAAGAGATGAGCAAGTGCTGAGAGCCCACCAAGTGAAATTCATTCATGACGTCAATCTGTTATCGTCTATGGAAGCGATTTGCCTTTTTAGTAGGCATGCATTTCAAAAAGAGCTTCCAATTCAAGGATATGAAGAGCTATCAGGGGAAGTTGTACAATATGCTGATGGTCTTCCCTTAACGATCAAAGTTTTGGGTTCATTTCTTTGTGATAAAGATAAGCTTGAATGGAAAGATGCCATAGACAGATTGAAAAGAATTCCCTTGAAGGAGACTCAGGAAAAGCTAGAGCTAAGCTACAACAGTCTCGAGGATGATTATAAGGAAATATTTCTTGACATTGCATGCATATTGAAAAGAAAACGTAAAGCAGATGCAATCACCATTCTTGAAAGCTGTGGATTTAATGCCAGAATTGGTTTAAAAGTTCTTGAGCAGAGATCTCTCATAACTGTTGAATATGGGCACTTGGGCATGCATGACCATATAGAAGAAATGGGAAAGAACATTGTTCGTCGTGAGCATCCCGATGAGCCTAACAAACATAGCTGTCACACCCCCAATTTACCTGACTTGCAGCGGAATGGAATACCTGGGGGTGTCTGTCATAGCACCACAGTTACAGTTACATTGAACGACCTAAAGTGTCGTTTGGAAAATACTGCATTTAATCATTGAAATAATTCAGAGTTTATAACATGAGGTCCCCAAAATGTGTTGCAAGTTTATGAAAACAAGTCCTACTAGATCAAATGTTTACATAAGTGCATGAAATAATGATGAGACGCGTCGACTCCGCGACTCCATGAAGGTCCAAATGCAAGTCACATGAGCTACCTTAATAACCTGAAATACATTGCTAAAACGTCAACACGAATGTTGGTGAAATTCCATAGGTTTGTAAATTGTAATGATGTACGGCCACCACAAGTAAAAATGCAAGATAAAAATCTCGTGAAAATCGTACAATAGCCTTAAGCTCATGACACCGAAGCTATGACTGATGAAACTGTAAGCCCCTCCCGAATGTTCTGCCGAAACATTCAAATGTAAAAGACATGACATGCATCCGCTTACTGTTGGTATCCACTACCACGGATGGAGGCGTCACCCTCGATAGATCTATCCACTCACTCTCGCTTAGTACTTGAAATTAACGGTTCATGATGTTACAGGGGACTTTTTCACATGGCAAGGTAACTTAAGCTATGTACATGTTTGAATACTTGGGCTCGTACTGAAATGATTGATGCAATGTATTCCCCCCGTGGGATTTGAAAACAATCAAAAATGTTGAATTGAAAACGGGGCTATGAAAACTCACCTTAACTGATGAAACCGTGATGAAATGAAATGAACACCAATGAACAATTTGTTGCCGCAACCCAATATGATGGTACCATGAACATGTAATGAACTGAAAGACAAGGCGCGCACACTAGCCGCAACCTAATGTAAATGATGAACGATCTACCTTAGATCATGAAATGATGTTATGAATGTCCATGCACATGTTTCCTATACCACTCTACTCTTTGAAAAACACTTGTTGTTATCAAAAGTATATAATCCAAGAATTTGGAAAAATCTTGCTATTAGAAAATATAAATGGCTAGTTATAATATATATACTTATATATATATAACGTAAGTTTCCATGTAAGCGTTGAAATACTCGGGTTGTAATCCTTGAATTGATGAAAACATACTCATAATAACTAATACTACGTTAGTTATAAAGCTCGGTACTTGATATTATGTTTAGCTTAAAAATGCACTTCGTAGTTTTTGCGCCAAATTATATTAAAAGCTGTCAATTATAAAAGGGTTTTAGCCGATATTCAAACGAGTATATCTTTGTCGTTACTTGTCTGTTTTACTTGTTCTTTATATCCACGGTTACGTCTTAGTATGTAGTAATATATTTTGGAAAGCTCGGCTCCTCCGGGTTACGTCTAAAGTCTCTTTTTGTACCATGAAAAACGTCCAACAGCAACTAAATTTCCAGAAAATACTTTTCGTCAACAATCTTGCAAAAATCATAACTTCTTCGTTATAAGCTCTTTTTAATCCGTTCTTTCGCCTACGGATTCGTTTTTGAAAGTATTTTCTAAAAATTTTGCCAAAGTTTCCTTGGTGTTTACTGATTTTCCAGATTTTTACAAAACGGGACAGCATGTCTAAAATAGGTTCCAAATCATGTTTTCAAGGTCTAAAACTAATTTCTACCATCTCCAAACCTCTTGTAATCACCACATGACTAATCTAATCTTACCATACACCTTCTTAGGGTGCCATGGACTCCTAACCAAGTTATTAGAGCAAGGGGATTCATAACTAAAAAGTTAGGGTTTGTATGTTTCTTTTTAGCCAAAATAAAGTGTGGTATAGCTACTTGTACATGGTTTTTAGCATGATACTTATGTAATACATGTAAAAATAGGATGATCCATGAAAAAATAAAGATGAAAACTTACTTGATAAAATGAGATGATTATAGGATGATTATGCTTGATGTTCTTGTGTTTTTGTTGCTTGATTCTTGATTAGGCATGTAAAATGAACAAGTTTAGTGTTTTAATTTTTGAAAAATGATCACTTGAGCTAATTATGGTGGTTTGGTCGTGGGTTTGGGTGAAGAAGAAGAGAAAATGGGTTTTTGATCCAAAAAATTATGTATGTTTATGTTTTAAGTGTTTTAGAAAGATATTTATGCAAAGGTTCAAAGTGTAAGATTTCATATATGCATGAGGTCAAAGGGGGGTTCATGGCTGATTTTTCAAAGGGTTCAAAGGAGAAAACTTAGTTTTTGATTTAATTAGGAAAGTTAGTAGATGATTAGTGGTATAAGTATAGGTTTTAGGTGTTTGTTTGTGTTGTTTGTTAAAATCGGGTAACGGGTTTAATAGAGATAAATGTTCACGAAGTTATCCGGGATGAAATAAAGTTAAAATAATGTTAAAAACATATTAAAAATATGTTGGGTATATTTACTGAGTGATCGGGTGATTATTGTTTAGTTTTAACGAAAACCGTCGTTATATTCATACGCGTACGTTAAAAATAAAATAAATTTCCAAAATACTGGGTAACTGAATGTTATAACTTTTATGATGTTAAAATGGATATAAAAATATGTCGGGACCATTGTGGGAATATTTAGATATATTCGTCGTGTATAAACCGGGTGTTAACGTTTATTATAATTACGTATACGTAAAAACGTTAAATGAACTGAATATAGAAATTTGAAAATCCTGAGAGTGGTATAACATGAAAATGCTGTTATGATGATATGCAGACTATCTCCAGTCCGTATGCAGTGTTCTCAACACTAATGAAATGAATTCGCACCTAACCCAATCCGGTTACGCGAATTTGAATATCCGTAAACTAAATTTACGATGAAATGTGTAATGCACGTGAATGATGAAATCTTTTCCCGCAATGAATAGTGTCCTGTGAATAGTAAAATTTCTGAATGCTTCTCTGAATGTCAAACTGACACCAAAAATGATGAATAGTAAACTGATGAATAGTGTTTTGATGAATAGTGTTTGATGAATAGTGTTTTTCCAAAGTTCGGGAAATGACCTGAAATGATCTGAAATGGTGAGTTGTGACAGTCTTCCCCTCTAAATGGAACTTCGTCCCGAAGTTCAGTTTATGTTGGTCTCTGAAAACGTATTGGTGAAAAGGTGATGATATTCGAGAATTCCAGCGAACTCTAACGATAGGAATTCGACTCCGTTTCAACTGTTTGACCACACGGTCCATGATTTCTGTTGGTTCTCTTACTAGGTCTGAGATTGTCATTTGGGATGGATCCCTTCCAATGGAATCATGAGTGACTCATCTGTAAGTCATTTCTGGGAATCTGAAAATGTGAAATATGTTCGTGTAATCCTGTTGTTCTCTGGCAATGTTCAAATCTGACGGCCACTAGGCCTACCCTGTCTGAAATATAAATGGTCCAGTGTATATTGGTGTAACTTTCCAAGTTTTCTGAATGATAACATGCCTTTCCTAGGCAGAACTTTCTGCATAACTCTGCAGAACTTGAAGTTTTAATGGTTTACGACTTATTGAACTTGTAACTGATTCTTGACTTGTAGAAAATTTCTGGTTATCTCATGAATGCCTACTGAACTAGTGAGTTGAGCTTTTTCTGAGTTTGGCCCATCAATCGATGGTCTGTGCTTCTTAATGTTTTAAATGTGGTACTGGTGATATATACTGCTGAATTCTGCAAGAACTCAAGTTTGTATGCTAGTTGGTCGATTCTAAAATGAATCTTAAATAGTCCAATATGCTAAAGGTTCAACCTTTCTTGTTATCCAATTTGTATCATGCCAATCCAAGGCAATGCTTTTAACTTAGTTTGTTCTCCCACTTGAATTTGGATGGTTGGTTGTTCAGGATATCCAATCCAAATGATGTGTGTTATGTACTAACCTAACTTCTGCCAGTTTCCCGTTGTTGGTGTGATAACCATTGTTGTAGATGAATTTGATTTATGTTAAATGATTTGTCCAACCATTTCTAGGGTCAATCACTCATGCTCTGAGCATACTTTCCTATGTTTGAATTGTTCTGTCGCTTTGACCATCGGTCTGAGGGTGATAGGTGATGTTCACAACTAAATGGGTTTCTGAAGGAAATCCTGAAATGATTACATGAAGTCCAAGGTGAATCGGTTTCCTTAACAGGAAAATAACTGAAATGGGTACAATAAACCTTTGTGACTAATTCCATAACGTTCGGTCCTTCGAACTTGGCGTTATCTGAAGGGATAGCATATAGGTAACAATTTGATTCCTTGTGTTTTGTTCCAACGGATGATAAGACATATGTCCTTCTTTGTCTATTGAGTTTGGTCTCCACTACTGAAGTTCGTGATCAATTTGTGATGTTCCTCCTAATTCCTTCATCACATATTCCAAATATTCTCTATTGTCCAGTCACAAATCCTAAATGCATAAGCGATGTTGTAGAGAAATTTGTTCTGGAAATTTGTCTCGCGATTATGAGTTTTGGTTGAAATCTTTTTCTGAATAAACGAATTTAGAAAATGAAGCAAAAGATTTACTGGGTAATATTTTCTTGATGATTCAAAATCCAGTAGTTATGAAATAGGAACTGTTTTCAAACATGTTGTGATTAAGACTGCTTACCAAAGTTTGATGTCTATGTATATTTCTCATTGTACAATAGTGTTGCTTAAAGATTGACCAAAAAGGATCGTACTTGTTCAAAATAGGAATTTCAGAAATCATTTTTCCCCAAGGTATGTGATTTATGTAAACGTATCAACTTTATTTAAAAGTGAAAACACTGAAAAGGATAAAATGGTAGAATAGGAAATGTTCGCTTAAATGCATAGATGTCTAACACTTAGTTCCTGAGGTTGGATAATGTCTATTGATGGTTATCTGGCATAACTACAAGCATAGGTATTTAGACTAACTTAAGTCCTGAAATTGTTTATCATTGTAATAGACAAGACGAAGGTATCACTTGATGTTGTGTCGATGAATGTTTATTCTGTTTTCCCATGTAGATGAGGAGATATGTTCTGGCTTGATCCCTTACTTGGTATGAAGGTGAGGTTATCTGAAATTTCTAGACATAATGCCTTAGAGGAATCTACATCGATATTCTTGATTCAAACAATTGTACTTTGTGAAAACTTACTGCAGGAAAGTTTATGTATGGACGAGGCCATGTTAAATGAAATGCTCTACAGTCTCAATTAGAAGCTTGGTGTATTTCTATTGTGTTGTCCTACGGACATCTATATTGAGTTCAATTCTGTAGCTCAGTCTAGCTAGTACTTTTAAAATGATAGAATTTGACAACTAAGTCAGAGATGGTGATTAGGATGGTCTCGCAGTATCTGAGGATTGTTGTTGAGTTATGAATTCTCTCTCTATATACTTCTAGTTCTGGTTAGTAGTTCTGTAATCCTTTCATTGCTTTTTGTATTGAGGAATCCTGCATGTAATTGATATGGAAAGTCTCTCTAGGGAAGTCAATGGGAAAAATCCAACTTAATGTCTGAATGAGTGACTGGTGGGGTAAGTATCCAGGGATAGTTCGGCAAAAGGGATGTTTATGAAAGAGTTCCTTTGTTTACAAAGCTTTTGGATGAAGATTGTTATCAACAATCCTTTGAAAAGGTAATTATTTCCTTCATGGCATAATCCTTCCTGAATTTTACATAGGTGATCAGGCTATGTATAATTGAGGACTAATGATGCGATGTTGGATTTTGTCAAAATATCATAACTTTCCTCAAAAGTTTTAGATGGTGTTCAACGCATTGTTATTAAAATGGTATCCTGATGTTTTCTTTCAAGTAACATGAAAATTGCTTCGCGTAATAATAGTAAATACTTGGTGTAATGACAGAAAAATCAATTTATAGGATGGAAATAAAATAGCTTACTTCAGAAATTTTTCTGTAAAACAATTTCCCCATATGATAGTAAAATAGCTTGAATGGTGTATTGGATACGTGGGTGAATCTTGTCGAATGGTAATAGTCTACTAATTCGTCAAAAACGAAATCAACCTAATTCCTGATGAAACAATGCTAAAATGTTGCGAAACGATTGAAGTCTGAGCAAATGGGAATGGAAAAGGAAATGACAATGATGGTACTAGTGAATGGAATACTACCCTCTTTCGCGCTACCTCGCGACATCCAAAAGGTAAAACTAAAGTACATACTGTGGGAAGGCCAATAGTGTAATAAGTAACTGATGGTGGTGATAGTACCTGAGTAGTAAGTGCCCTACTAGTGATGGAAAGAAAACACACTATCTTCCTTGTAATAAGCATCCTAATAAGTCCATTAAGATTAATTCTGAATACACTACCAAAAGGCATTCTATGTACGGGCTGAATGATAGGAAAACTCAGTTCCTATGGCAAATCAATAGTACTAATGGTGGTGTAAATGCAACTGGTGGTATAATGGTAGTGTAAAATGACAAGGCATCTTCAATGTCGGAATACGATAAAAGGATGTCAGGGTGAGTATCTGAAGACATGTCACTTGTGAACCAGGTCAATAAAATGATATACATATACGGATATGAGTATAAATAACTCGCACAGGGTATGTATGAAACAACATGTATCATGATTATGCACTTATGATGAAATAATGAGATGCTATGATGATGCGGTTATAGTCTAGGGTCCAAGATACATCCTAGTTCGCTATAACCTTAGCTCTGATGCCAATCTGTCACACCCCCAATTTACCTGACTTGCAGCGGAATGGAATACCTGGGGGTGTCTGTCATAGCACCACAGTTACAGTTACATTGAACGACCTAAAGTGTCGTTTGGAAAATACTGCATTTAATCATTGAAATAATTCAGAGTTTATAACATGAGGTCCCCAAAATGTGTTGCAAGTTTATGAAAACAAGTCCTACTAGATCAAATGTTTACATAAGTGCATGAAATAATGATGAGACGCGTCGACTCCGCGACTCCATGAAGGTCCAAATGCAAGTCACATGAGCTACCTTAATAACCTGAAATACATTGCTAAAACGTCAACACGAATGTTGGTGAAATTCCATAGGTTTGTAAATTGTAATGATGTACGGCCACCACAAGTAAAAATGCAAGATAAAAATCTCGTGAAAATCGTACAATAGCCTTAAGCTCATGACACCGAAGCTATGACTGATGAAACTGTAAGCCCCTCCCGAATGTTCTGCCGAAACATTCAAATGTAAAAGACATGACATGCATCCGCTTACTGTTGGTATCCACTACCACGGATGGAGGCGTCACCCTCGATAGATCTATCCACTCACTCTCGCTTAGTACTTGAAATTAACGGTTCATGATGTTACAGGGGACTTTTTCACATGGCAAGGTAACTTAAGCTATGTACATGTTTGAATACTTGGGCTCGTACTGAAATGATTGATGCAATGTATTCCCCCCGTGGGATTTGAAAACAATCAAAAATGTTGAATTGAAAACGGGGCTATGAAAACTCACCTTAACTGATGAAACCGTGATGAAATGAAATGAACACCAATGAACAATTTGTTGCCGCAACCCAATATGATGGTACCATGAACATGTAATGAACTGAAAGACAAGGCGCGCACACTAGCCGCAACCTAATGTAAATGATGAACGATCTACCTTAGATCATGAAATGATGTTATGAATGTCCATGCACATGTTTCCTATACCACTCTACTCTTTGAAAAACACTTGTTGTTATCAAAAGTATATAATCCAAGAATTTGGAAAAATCTTGCTATTAGAAAATATAAATGGCTAGTTATAATATATATACTTATATATATATAACGTAAGTTTCCATGTAAGCGTTGAAATACTCGGGTTGTAATCCTTGAATTGATGAAAACATACTCATAATAACTAATACTACGTTAGTTATAAAGCTCGGTACTTGATATTATGTTTAGCTTAAAAATGCACTTCGTAGTTTTTGCGCCAAATTATATTAAAAGCTGTCAATTATAAAAGGGTTTTAGCCGATATTCAAACGAGTATATCTTTGTCGTTACTTGTCTGTTTTACTTGTTCTTTATATCCACGGTTACGTCTTAGTATGTAGTAATATATTTTGGAAAGCTCGGCTCCTCCGGGTTACGTCTAAAGTCTCTTTTTGTACCATGAAAAACGTCCAACAGCAACTAAATTTCCAGAAAATACTTTTCGTCAACAATCTTGCAAAAATCATAACTTCTTCGTTATAAGCTCTTTTTAATCCGTTCTTTCGCCTACGGATTCGTTTTTGAAAGTATTTTCTAAAAATTTTGCCAAAGTTTCCTTGGTGTTTACTGATTTTCCAGATTTTTACAAAACGGGACAGCATGTCTAAAATAGGTTCCAAATCATGTTTTCAAGGTCTAAAACTAATTTCTACCATCACCAAACCTCTTGTAATCACCACATGACTAATCTAATCTTACCATACACCTTCTTAGGGTGCCATGGACTCCTAACCAAGTTATTAGAGCAAGGGGATTCATAACTAAAAAGTTAGGGTTTGTATGTTTCTTTTTAGCCAAAATAAAGTGTGGTATAGCTACTTGTACATGGTTTTTAGCATGATACTTATGTAATACATGTAAAAATAGGATGATCCATGAAAAAATAAAGATGAAAACTTACTTGATAAAATGAGATGATTATAGGATGATTATGCTTGATGTTCTTGTGTTTTTGTTGCTTGATTCTTGATTAGGCATGTAAAATGAACAAGTTTAGTGTTTTAATTTTTGAAAAATGATCACTTGAGCTAATTATGGTGGTTTGGTCGTGGGTTTGGGTGAAGAAGAAGAGAAAATGGGTTTTTGATCCAAAAAATTATGTATGTTTATGTTTTAAGTGTTTTAGAAAGATATTTATGCAAAGGTTCAAAGTGTAAGATTTCATATATGCATGAGGTCAAAGGGGGGTTCATGGCTGATTTTTCAAAGGGTTCAAAGGAGAAAACTTAGTTTTTGATTTAATTAGGAAAGTTAGTAGATGATTAGTGGTATAAGTATAGGTTTTAGGTGTTTGTTTGTGTTGTTTGTTAAAATCGGGTAACGGGTTTAATAGAGATAAATGTTCACGAAGTTATCCGGGATGAAATAAAGTTAAAATAATGTTAAAAACATATTAAAAATATGTTGGGTATATTTACTGAGTGATCGGGTGATTATTGTTTAGTTTTAACGAAAACCGTCGTTATATTCATACGCGTACGTTAAAAATAAAATAAATTTCCAAAATACTGGGTAACTGAATGTTATAACTTTTATGATGTTAAAATGGATATAAAAATATGTCGGGACCATTGTGGGAATATTTAGATATATTCGTCGTGTATAAACCGGGTGTTAACGTTTATTATAATTACGTATACGTAAAAACGTTAAATGAACTGAATATAGAAATTTGAAAATCCTGAGAGTGGTATAACATGAAAATGCTGTTATGATGATATGCAGACTATCTCCAGTCCGTATGCAGTGTTCTCAACACTAATGAAATGAATTCGCACCTAACCCAATCCGGTTACGCGAATTTGAATATCCGTAAACTAAATTTACGATGAAATGTGTAATGCACGTGAATGATGAAATCTTTTCCCGCAATGAATAGTGTCCCGTGAATAGTAAAATTTCTGAATGCTTCTCTGAATGTCAAACTGACACCAAAAATGATGAATAGTAAACTGATGAATAGTGTTTTGATGAATAGTGTTTGATGAATAGTGTTTTTCCAAAGTTCGGGAAATGACCTGAAATGATCTGAAATGGTGAGTTGTGACAGTCTTCCCCTCTAAATGGAACTTCGTCCCGAAGTTCAGTTTATGTTGGTCTCTGAAAACGTATTGGTGAAAAGGTGATGATATTCGAGAATTCCAGCGAACTCTAACGATAGGAATTCGACTCCGTTTCAACTGTTTGACCACACGGTCCATGATTTCTGTTGGTTCTCTTACTAGGTCTGAGATTGTCATTTGGGATGGATCCCTTCCAATGGAATCATGAGTGACTCATCTGTAAGTCATTTCTGGGAATCTGAAAATGTGAAATATGTTCGTGTAATCCTGTTGTTCTCTGGCAATGTTCAAATCTGACGGCCACTAGGCCTACCCTGTCTGAAATATAAATGGTCCAGTGTATATTGGTGTAACTTTCCAAGTTTTCTGAATGATAACATGCCTTTCCTAGGCAGAACTTTCTGCATAACTCTGCAGAACTTGAAGTTTTAATGGTTTACGACTTATTGAACTTGTAACTGATTCTTGACTTGTAGAAAATTTCTGGTTATCTCATGAATGCCTACTGAACTAGTGAGTTGAGCTTTTTCTGAGTTTGGCCCATCAATCGATGGTCTGTGCTTCTTAATGTTTTAAATGTGGTACTGGTGATATATACTGCTGAATTCTGCAAGAACTCAAGTTTGTATGCTAGTTGGTCGATTCTAAAATGAATCTTAAATAGTCCAATATGCTAAAGGTTCAACCTTTCTTGTTATCCAATTTGTATCATGCCAATCCAAGGCAATGCTTTTAACTTAGTTTGTTCTCCCACTTGAATTTGGATGGTTGGTTGTTCAGGATATCCAATCCAAATGATGTGTGTTATGTACTAACCTAACTTCTGCCAGTTTCCCGTTGTTGGTGTGATAACCATTGTTGTAGATGAATTTGATTTATGTTAAATGATTTGTCCAACCATTTCTAGGGTCAATCACTCATGCTCTGAGCATACTTTCCTATGTTTGAATTGTTCTGTCGCTTTGACCATCGGTCTGAGGGTGATAGGTGATGTTCACAACTAAATGGGTTTCTGAAGGAAATCCTGAAATGATTACATGAAGTCCAAGGTGAATCGGTTTCCTTAACAGGAAAATAACTGAAATGGGTACAATAAACCTTTGTGACTAATTCCATAACGTTCGGTCCTTCGAACTTGGCGTTATCTGAAGGGATAGCATATAGGTAACAATTTGATTCCTTGTGTTTTGTTCCAACGGATGATAAGACATATGTCCTTCTTTGTCTATTGAGTTTGGTCTCCACTACTGAAGTTCGTGATCAATTTGTGATGTTCCTCCTAATTCCTTCATCACATATTCCAAATATTCTCTATTGTCCAGTCACAAATCCTAAATGCATAAGCGATGTTGTAGAGAAATTTGTTCTGGAAATTTGTCTCGCGATTATGAGTTTTGGTTGAAATCTTTTTCTGAATAAACGAATTTAGAAAATGAAGCAAAAGATTTACTGGGTAATATTTTCTTGATGATTCAAAATCCAGTAGTTATGAAATAGGAACTGTTTTCAAACATGTTGTGATTAAGACTGCTTACCAAAGTTTGATGTCTATGTATATTTCTCATTGTACAATAGTGTTGCTTAAAGATTGACCAAAAAGGATCGTACTTGTTCAAAATAGGAATTTCAGAAATCATTTTTCCCCAAGGTATGTGATTTATGTAAACGTATCAACTTTATTTAAAAGTGAAAACACTGAAAAGGATAAAATGGTAGAATAGGAAATGTTCGCTTAAATGCATAGATGTCTAACACTTAGTTCCTGAGGTTGGATAATGTCTATTGATGGTTATCTGGCATAACTACAAGCATAGGTATTTAGACTAACTTAAGTCCTGAAATTGTTTATCATTGTAATAGACAAGACGAAGGTATCACTTGATGTTGTGTCGATGAATGTTTATTCTGTTTTCCCATGTAGATGAGGAGATATGTTCTGGCTTGATCCCTTACTTGGTATGAAGGTGAGGTTATCTGAAATTTCTAGACATAATGCCTTAGAGGAATCTACATCGATATTCTTGATTCAAACAATTGTACTTTGTGAAAACTTACTGCAGGAAAGTTTATGTATGGACGAGGCCATGTTAAATGAAATGCTCTACAGTCTCAATTAGAAGCTTGGTGTATTTCTATTGTGTTGTCCTACGGACATCTATATTGAGTTCAATTCTGTAGCTCAGTCTAGCTAGTACTTTTAAAATGATAGAATTTGACAACTAAGTCAGAGATGGTGATTAGGATGGTCTCGCAGTATCTGAGGATTGTTGTTGAGTTATGAATTCTCTCTCTATATACTTCTAGTTCTGGTTAGTAGTTCTGTAATCCTTTCATTGCTTTTTGTATTGAGGAATCCTGCATGTAATTGATATGGAAAGTCTCTCTAGGGAAGTCAATGGGAAAAATCCAACTTAATGTCTGAATGAGTGACTGGTGGGGTAAGTATCCAGGGATAGTTCGGCAAAAGGGATGTTTATGAAAGAGTTCCTTTGTTTACAAAGCTTTTGGATGAAGATTGTTATCAACAATCCTTTGAAAAGGTAATTATTTCCTTCATGGCATAATCCTTCCTGAATTTTACATAGGTGATCAGGCTATGTATAATTGAGGACTAATGATGCGATGTTGGATTTTGTCAAAATATCATAACTTTCCTCAAAAGTTTTAGATGGTGTTCAACGCATTGTTATTAAAATGGTATCCTGATGTTTTCTTTCAAGTAACATGAAAATTGCTTCGCGTAATAATAGTAAATACTTGGTGTAATGACAGAAAAATCAATTTATAGGATGGAAATAAAATAGCTTACTTCAGAAATTTTTCTGTAAAACAATTTCCCCATATGATAGTAAAATAGCTTGAATGGTGTATTGGATACGTGGGTGAATCTTGTCGAATGGTAATAGTCTACTAATTCGTCAAAAACGAAATCAACCTAATTCCTGATGAAACAATGCTAAAATGTTGCGAAACGATTGAAGTCTGAGCAAATGGGAATGGAAAAGGAAATGACAATGATGGTACTAGTGAATGGAATACTACCCTCTTTCGCGCTACCTCGCGACATCCAAAAGGTAAAACTAAAGTACATACTGTGGGAAGGCCAATAGTGTAATAAGTAACTGATGGTGGTGATAGTACCTGAGTAGTAAGTGCCCTACTAGTGATGGAAAGAAAACACACTATCTTCCTTGTAATAAGCATCCTAATAAGTCCATTAAGATTAATTCTGAATACACTACCAAAAGGCATTCTATGTACGGGCTGAATGATAGGAAAACTCAGTTCCTATGGCAAATCAATAGTACTAATGGTGGTGTAAATGCAACTGGTGGTATAATGGTAGTGTAAAATGACAAGGCATCTTCAATGTCGGAATACGATAAAAGGATGTCAGGGTGAGTATCTGAAGACATGTCACTTGTGAACCAGGTCAATAAAATGATATACATATACGGATATGAGTATAAATAACTCGCACAGGGTATGTATGAAACAACATGTATCATGATTATGCACTTATGATGAAATAATGAGATGCTATGATGATGCGGTTATAGTCTAGGGTCCAAGATACATCCTAGTTCGCTATAACCTTAGCTCTGATGCCAATCTGTCACACCCCCAATTTACCTGACTTGCAGCGGAATGGAATACCTGGGGGTGTCTGTCATAGCACCACAGTTACAGTTACATTGAACGACCTAAAGTGTCGTTTGGAAAATACTGCATTTAATCATTGAAATAATTCAGAGTTTATAACATGAGGTCCCCAAAATGTGTTGCAAGTTTATGAAAACAAGTCCTACTAGATCAAATGTTTACATAAGTGCATGAAATAATGATGAGACGCGTCGACTCCGCGACTCCATGAAGGTCCAAATGCAAGTCACATGAGCTACCTTAATAACCTGAAATACATTGCTAAAACGTCAACACGAATGTTGGTGAAATTCCATAGGTTTGTAAATTGTAATGATGTACGGCCACCACAAGTAAAAATGCAAGATAAAAATCTCGTGAAAATCGTACAATAGCCTTAAGCTCATGACACCGAAGCTATGACTGATGAAACTGTAAGCCCCTCCCGAATGTTCTGCCGAAACATTCAAATGTAAAAGACATGACATGCATCCGCTTACTGTTGGTATCCACTACCACGGATGGAGGCGTCACCCTCGATAGATCTATCCACTCACTCTCGCTTAGTACTTGAAATTAACGGTTCATGATGTTACAGGGGACTTTTTCACATGGCAAGGTAACTTAAGCTATGTACATGTTTGAATACTTGGGCTCGTACTGAAATGATTGATGCAATGTATTCCCCCCGTGGGATTTGAAAACAATCAAAAATGTTGAATTGAAAACGGGGCTATGAAAACTCACCTTAACTGATGAAACCGTGATGAAATGAAATGAACACCAATGAACAATTTGTTGCCGCAACCCAATATGATGGTACCATGAACATGTAATGAACTGAAAGACAAGGCGCGCACACTAGCCGCAACCTAATGTAAATGATGAACGATCTACCTTAGATCATGAAATGATGTTATGAATGTCCATGCACATGTTTCCTATACCACTCTACTCTTTGAAAAACACTTGTTGTTATCAAAAGTATATAATCCAAGAATTTGGAAAAATCTTGCTATTAGAAAATATAAATGGCTAGTTATAATATATATACTTATATATATATAACGTAAGTTTCCATGTAAGCGTTGAAATACTCGGGTTGTAATCCTTGAATTGATGAAAACATACTCATAATAACTAATACTACGTTAGTTATAAAGCTCGGTACTTGATATTATGTTTAGCTTAAAAATGCACTTCGTAGTTTTTGCGCCAAATTATATTAAAAGCTGTCAATTATAAAAGGGTTTTAGCCGATATTCAAACGAGTATATCTTTGTCGTTACTTGTCTGTTTTACTTGTTCTTTATATCCACGGTTACGTCTTAGTATGTAGTAATATATTTTGGAAAGCTCGGCTCCTCCGGGTTACGTCTAAAGTCTCTTTTTGTACCATGAAAAACGTCCAACAGCAACTAAATTTCCAGAAAATACTTTTCGTCAACAATCTTGCAAAAATCATAACTTCTTCGTTATAAGCTCTTTTTAATCCGTTCTTTCGCCTACGGATTCGTTTTTGAAAGTATTTTCTAAAAATTTTGCCAAAGTTTCCTTGGTGTTTACTGATTTTCCAGATTTTTACAAAACGGGACAGCATGTCTAAAATAGGTTCCAAATCATGTTTTCAAGGTCTAAAACTAATTTCTACCATCACCAAACCTCTTGTAATCACCACATGACTAATCTAATCTTACCATACACCTTCTTAGGGTGCCATGGACTCCTAACCAAGTTATTAGAGCAAGGGGATTCATAACTAAAAAGTTAGGGTTTGTATGTTTCTTTTTAGCCAAAATAAAGTGTGGTATAGCTACTTGTACATGGTTTTTAGCATGATACTTATGTAATACATGTAAAAATAGGATGATCCATGAAAAAATAAAGATGAAAACTTACTTGATAAAATGAGATGATTATAGGATGATTATGCTTGATGTTCTTGTGTTTTTGTTGCTTGATTCTTGATTAGGCATGTAAAATGAACAAGTTTAGTGTTTTAATTTTTGAAAAATGATCACTTGAGCTAATTATGGTGGTTTGGTCGTGGGTTTGGGTGAAGAAGAAGAGAAAATGGGTTTTTGATCCAAAAAATTATGTATGTTTATGTTTTAAGTGTTTTAGAAAGATATTTATGCAAAGGTTCAAAGTGTAAGATTTCATATATGCATGAGGTCAAAGGGGGGTTCATGGCTGATTTTTCAAAGGGTTCAAAGGAGAAAACTTAGTTTTTGATTTAATTAGGAAAGTTAGTAGATGATTAGTGGTATAAGTATAGGTTTTAGGTGTTTGTTTGTGTTGTTTGTTAAAATCGGGTAACGGGTTTAATAGAGATAAATGTTCACGAAGTTATCCGGGATGAAATAAAGTTAAAATAATGTTAAAAACATATTAAAAATATGTTGGGTATATTTACTGAGTGATCGGGTGATTATTGTTTAGTTTTAACGAAAACCGTCGTTATATTCATACGCGTACGTTAAAAATAAAATAAATTTCCAAAATACTGGGTAACTGAATGTTATAACTTTTATGATGTTAAAATGGATATAAAAATATGTCGGGACCATTGTGGGAATATTTAGATATATTCGTCGTGTATAAACCGGGTGTTAACGTTTATTATAATTACGTATACGTAAAAACGTTAAATGAACTGAATATAGAAATTTGAAAATCCTGAGAGTGGTATAACATGAAAATGCTGTTATGATGATATGCAGACTATCTCCAGTCCGTATGCAGTGTTCTCAACACTAATGAAATGAATTCGCACCTAACCCAATCCGGTTACGCGAATTTGAATATCCGTAAACTAAATTTACGATGAAATGTGTAATGCACGTGAATGATGAAATCTTTTCCCGCAATGAATAGTGTCCCGTGAATAGTAAAATTTCTGAATGCTTCTCTGAATGTCAAACTGACACCAAAAATGATGAATAGTAAACTGATGAATAGTGTTTTGATGAATAGTGTTTGATGAATAGTGTTTTTCCAAAGTTCGGGAAATGACCTGAAATGATCTGAAATGGTGAGTTGTGACAATAGCCGATTGTGGATTCACCAGGAAATTGAAGATATATTGGCTAATGACAAGGTAAAGATAAGTTTATTTGTAAGGTGGAGAAAACTAATACATTTTCATTTGTTCTGACTTCTGACATTGTTTTTGGATTTTAGGGTACTGAAGCAACAAGATGTCTAAAACTTGATATGTCGAGGGGAAATTCGAGAATTCTTCTGAAAGGTCTTGGAAAAATGAAGGAACTTCGATATCTTGAAGTGAACTTTGCATATTTTGATTCTAAAAGTGATCCGAAATTTGATGATAAGTCCAACAGAATTGCGAGAATTGTTATGAAAGGTCTTGGAAAACTGAAGATACTTGGATGTCTTGCAAATCATGATTCTGAAAGTGATCATTATGATTCTAAAAGTGATCTGAGATTTGATGATATCAGGCAATGCTTCACAAATTCTTTAAAATATCTAAAATTTACTTTTTATCCTTTCTTGTATTTACCCAAAACATTTCAAGCAAACAATCTTGTTGGACTTGAAATGGAGCACGGCAGAAGAATGGTACAACTTTGGGAAGAGGGAGATAGAAAGGTAGAATAACTGTTGATTGATTGTTTTGCATAATTCGTAATAAAGCTATTAATTTATTGGTTTGTTATATGCTAATATTAATCTTTTTGTCTTATTTTTGCTGGCAGGTTCTAATAAAACTCAAATTCCTTTCTCTCTCTCAGTCAAAATTGACAACCTTTGACTTTGGGTTGACTCCAAATATTGAGACGTTATCTCTTGAAAGTTCTGGTAATTTAGAAGAACTTTGCATACCATTTATTTGTCAAAAGCTCAAGCATCTCGATATCAGTTGCTCAAAGTTAAGAACCTTTGACCTGGGATTGACTCCGAATCTCGAAACGTTATATCTTGAAGGATGTGCTCAATTTGAAGAACTTCGCGTGCCTGTTGCATGTCCAAATCTCAAAATCCTCAACCTTCATGGATCAAGGTTGAGGAGACTTGACCTTGAGCTGATTACAAATCTTGAGACGTTAGATCTTGCATATTGTGGTAAGTTGGTAGAAATTAAGGCTCCCGTTGGATGTCTAAGAGAACTTGTCAACTTAAATTTAATGGGTTGTTTGAGGTTTAAGTCGTTTACGTTTCACAGTAGATGTGAGCCCAAGGTTAACTGTTCTTCAGATAGTTTATATCTGAATGGTATGTCCCTAGATTCATGCCCGTTGCACCCCAACAGTAATCTCCCAAAGTTTCGGTTTGTTTGTATTTATAACAAATATCTACCGTCATCAGTTGGAAATATTGAGAAGCTTATTTCTTTTGGTCTATGTGCTTGCACAGACTTTGAGAAATTTTCAGACATGATTTGTAGTTTACAATGTCTACAAAAACTTACACTCAATATTCCAGAGTTTCCCAAAGATCTTGGCCAGTTGGAATATCTAGAAAAGCTCTGTTTGTACTCTCAGAATATAAAACATCTTCCAGATAGCATTTGTATGTTGAAACGTCTGAAGTCGCTCGATCTTGATCGTTGTGCTCTTCTTGAGAAGTTGCCTGAGGACATTGGCCAGTTAGAATCTCTGGAGAAACTCGATTTGTCGATTACAATGATTAAACATCTTCCAGATAGCATTTGTAACTTAAAACATATGACGTATCTCAAACTTATTCATTGTGATCTTCTTGAGAAGTTACCAGAGGATCTTGGTGTAACACCCCCAATTCATGGTTGCAGCGGAATTCGAACTGGGTGTTACTTGACGGCACAATAGTCACAATAATAGAAAACGAACTCCAATTGAGTCGTTTTAAAAGATTTATCATTCAAATTATATAAATATCAGAGATTACAAAATGAGGTCCCAGATGGTTCCATGTTTACAATTTAAATGAGTTTTGAATGATAATAAAATTTATAGCCCTCTTGAGTATCCGTGTCCTTCCGTGCCATCCTTGATCGTCATAAACCTGAAATACATGCTTGAGAGGTCAACACAAAGGTTGAGTGGAATTCGTAGAGTTTAGTTAAATCGTTTGAACACAATAATCGTAGTGTGAGTTATAGGCTCACACCAATGTTTGGAAAACAAAATCGTTATTTATTTCACTAAGCTCATACAACCAAAACATTAACATCGAACCAACAAAATTGGCATTATAGAAGCCCTATCGAGGTACTTTTGCCATTATACCGCTAAATCTCAAATATAGTGCATTTGTGTGAACTCATCGTTGTTCAACACAAATGGGATCCGTCAATCCCAATAGATCTATTCACAATATTCGCGCTCACTAAAGGTAGTGACTAATGGTTCATGATATAGGGACTTCGAACATGGCAATCGTTACTTAGTGATAATAAAACATCGTCGGGAAGCATACATTAGAAAGCATCGTGTTCGAGTAGAAAAATAATAGCATGTATTCCCCCCATGGGTTTGTAAAATAGTTAAACAATAGAAAGTGGGGCTACGAACTCACCTTAAGTTATGTAGTGAGTAGTGAATGTGATGGTCGAATCGTGAAGGTTTCTACAAGCAACCTATAATAGAATGTCGCGACTTAGGATCGGAGTAAAGAATATGAAGTAGTGCCTATATATATATCTTGCATTAGTCCATGATGTGGTATGATGTATATTGTATGTCCTTGAAAGAAAAGATTCATGAACATGTATGTTTTGTATATCGTTTACTACCGTTCGGGCCGACATAATTCAGAAGTCATGTTAGTAAACGTTCGAGGAGCCAGGACACTTTAATTCGTAAATCCACAACTCAACTCGACGGCTTACATAATGAACTCCTCACATGAGGCTCCCTACTATTGTAGTAGTTGATGAAATATATAGATATAAGTTTTGATCCGAAAGGTTACATGTCCGATATTTGAATAAACTTAGGAAAGTTTATTAGTACATGAAGATTGTTATTAGGGGTAGTTTCATAAGTCTTGAATGACCATTTTCTCTTAGTAAAATCTCATGGTTCCTTTTAAGTGAAGTAGATCCAAATTGCTTGTTCAAGTTATCGTCTAATTCATTGTTTCATGTTTACGCCTATGTAAGTTGGTATGGTCATTTCGTCATGGCCTAGCCATGACCTTTGGTCCTTGTTCCAAGGTCATGAGACAAAACCTTGGCTCTAGCTATGGTGGTGGTCTTGTTTATAGGTCATAATAACTCTTGTTCCTTTTAAAGTATAACCATAACTTAGTGACTTATTATATGTAAATAGCTGTTAAGAAATTGTGAAATATCTTACTCAGAAAGTGTTTTCAAGGCTCGAGCCTCTTTATTCCTGAACGAAAACGTCGTTCCGGACAACTTTCGTGTTTTAACTTTTTGATGAATCGGACCAGAAGTGGGACTTTCAAAAAGTCAGAATGCGATTCAGGAAGGTTTAGGCAGTTTTGCCGGAAATCTTTGGTAATTTCAAATGGGCGTAACTTTTGACTCGTATACTCGTTTTGGGTGGTTCAAATTGCTATGGTTTCCTTTTTAAGTCCTCTACCACAATATGTAATAATCCAATATCATAATTTTACCATTTTGGTCGTGGTTTTCCAAGAAAGTCACTAGTTTACTTGTTTGAATAACATAAGCTACATATATGTATCAATACTTGTTTTACTCACTTTTATACATCATGGACATGATAACAAGACAATATATAGCACAAATAATATTTAAATAACATGAACATGATTATTTAACAAGAATCAAGTTAGGGTTTGGCTCACAACTTTTGGCTTTCAAAGATGAAAGGAGGTTAACATGTAAGGATAGGACTTTGATAGACTTGCTTCAACCCACTTCACTTCATGCAATCTTTCTACCCTTGGTATTCTTGAAAGATGGATGATGAAGGTTTAGGTGACTTGAGTGGATTTAAACTCAAGAGAAATCACCAAGTATATAAGGTTATGGAAGTGTTTGATGAATCAAAACCAAACTAGGGTTTCAACCTTGAACTTGCACTTGATTTCTTGGATGGAACTTGGAGTAAATGAGCTAAGGATGAGATGATGGTGTGTTTTTATGTGTGTGGGACGTTTGAATGGCCAAGGAGGGGTATTTATATGCTCATGAGGAGGTTAGGAAGCTAACTAGGAAGTTTCCTAAACTTGGTGACCAAGTTGTAATTAAGTAATGATCTATGGCTAATTTCATGAGATGAAGCCACCTATGGGATGACTCCCCCCCTCCTAGGTCGGTTTGGAGTGGATAGGAAGGGATGAGTTGGTCTTGGATGATATTATCCAAGTATTGGATGAGTTTTGACTCCGGGAAATGCCAATCGTAAATGATTAAGCCTCAAAACGTAAAACCGGGTGTCGTAAAATTATGGAACTTTAAAGTATTGATAAACATGTCAATAAGTTCCATAATAAAATATAAAATGAGTGGTAGGTTCCATTTGGGTGGTAAACCCTGCTAAAAACTGGAAACACGGGTCTAAAACGCGTAATACGTAAAATGTACGAATTTTGCGTAAAACTGAGAAAAGTAAAATGTTACTTTTCTAATATGATATAAATGATTTAAAATGACTTATAATGTCTAGACTGGGCTCAGTCTAGTGTCGGTTGGTGTTAAATGTCTTTTAGACATCAAACCGTAAGCCTAAAAATCAAGGAATGACTTATAAAATCAAGGAATGATTTTTGGTCAAAGGAGGAGGGAAAAATTATGTTGACTTTTTCTAATAAGTTTGAAAACTCAAAACATCTTAGAAACTCGTTTCGTGGTCTAACGGTTAATCGCTCATTCGGTTAAGCGTGCTCATGTGAGAGTAGTACCGACATGGGTGACCTGCTGGGAAGTCTTTGGTCATGTTTTTCTCAGTCACGATTAATTCTTAAATAAATCATGAGTGTGTCAAACATTTTTCTGATGCGGGGTCACTTAACGCGGTCGAGTTTCGTTGTACGTAGAATTTCTGAATGACGTTTTACCCTAAAACGTGTAATTCCTTAATAACTTTCACGAAAATGATCTGACGAATGTCAAACATTTAATTTGCCATGGAAATGATTTATCACTCGAGAATATCAAATAAAAATCAACTTTCGGGAAACTTTCGGGAAAAATGAATAGTAAAAGTGAATAGTGAAATTTTCCGGAAATAGTAATTAACCTGAAAATGCGAATTGTTACAGTCTCTACCCCTTACGGGGAACTTCGTCCCGAAGTTCTGTGTGTGTTATATGTTGGAGTGGTGTCGATGAAGAGGTGTGGTTACTTATGAGGATTAGAGTGATGTAGTTTGATTTGTCGTTTCAGTGTATGGTGTAGGATGAGGCTTACTTTTATGTAGGAAAGGTATGGTAATAGTCGATTATCAAAGGAAATTGATATAGCAATCGAATATTAATAGGAATTGAGATAGTAATTGCAATCATAGCCTAGTAGGTAATCGGTTGTTGTACCTAGTGTTTATTGACTTCATACTTATGTTATTTCGGATACAAACAAGCCCACTTGCTTATAATTCTTTATTTACATAGAGAGGCATCCCAAACAATGTAAATAAGGAAATATAAACTTATGGTTTGGTGATTTACAATGTCTTTATTTAAATGAAAAGGCATCCCAATCCATTCAAATAATTACAAATCATCCTACACAACATTCATACTTAGTCGGTAAGTTACAAGGTATTACGAGATGATACTGGTGTTCCAAAAGTACAAGATGAATATTCAATCTTGTAAAGCTGATGAGGGTGCTTGTGGTTTCAACGGTTGTGAAGGTAATGTTGTGATATGTTGACGAACAAAAGTGTGTAGTGTATGCTTAACATTAATACTCTTATGTATAAATGTTGAGTTTGCTTTAAAAATCTTAAGAGATTTTAAAAGTTTATGATGGAACGGTATCCTTAGGATCTAAACAGGATAGTACTTCTACAGGATGAAGAGAATAATTGATAACTATCCCAAGATAGTAGTTCGGATTATCTCATAAATGAAAACTTTCAAGAATGAGATTAGGTAGTACACATAAGGTGTTAAGATTTCGCTGAGTGGTAAAACACTATCGTGTCTCTAGATCGTTTTAAAGAATTCGGGTGGTTTATCGAGTTCATGTAGGAAATCAACCTAAACATAACCCTAGTACAACTACTCTCAGTATTTGAAAATTTTAAGTCGAATATAGTTAGTCAGACTAGATTCCACTGTCCCTAGGTTAAATATAGGTGACTAGTCTATATTTAGCCGAGGTTCGATAAAATTTTCAAATACCTAAATTAGGTATACTTGTGATATGTCCGTTGCTTTTGGGAAAACTGTCCACTAAACAAAGGCGATGTCAAACCTTTAAGTTGCAATTCCCGTCCATACAAGACTTGTAACGTATGTTTTCACATTCCATCGCATAGAAGATAGTACGGGTAGGTGTGTGTGTGGAAAGGAAGTTTTAAGTAACAGTCCATACTTGGCCAGGATCTCGAGCTTTTAACAATGATGGTTTCATAAGAAAACTTTGATGAATGTAGAGCTGAACTTCAGCTTTTGTAGGTGGTGGATTAGTTTGTCATTTAGAAATCTCATATTTCTAGTTTGGAAATCGTTAGATTGTGATGGGTTTTTGATATCATATGAAATGATATTGATGAGGTGATGGAATAATTCTAGAGACCATTGCACAAATCACAATGTCTCGGAGGTAGATTAGACCATTGTGTGACTCAAAACATTTGAGAAATGATTAAAACCATTGTATCATACAATGTCCGGAAAATAGAAAAGACCATCGTAATTCGTTATAATGTCTTGGATATAAAATGTTGGAGTAGGAACATGGTTGGGAGAATGAGGTTGTGTCGAAATGCCATAGAATAAGCATGTGTAGATATGTTTAGTCCATTGTTTAGATAAATGATTGAAAATAACTCGAATATATATATAAATATACTTATATGTTTGTGTAGCATAACATGCTTACAAAGTCCATAATCGTCTGGAGGATGGAAGACACGGAGAGCGGAAGGCTATAAAATGGTTTTGCTTGTAGTTGTAGTTATAGTTTAGGTCTCAATTAGACCCGTTTCTCTATAACCATGGCTCTGGTACCAATCTGTAACACCCCCAATTCATGGTTGCAGCGGAATTCGAACTGGGTGTTACTTGACGGCACAATAGTCACAATAATAGAAAACGAACTCCAATTGAGTCGTTTTAAAAGATTTATCATTCAAATTATATAAATATCAGAGATTACAAAATGAGGTCCCAGATGGTTCCATGTTTACAATTTAAATGAGTTTTGAATGATAATAAAATTTATAGCCCTCTTGAGTATCCGTGTCCTTCCGTGCCATCCTTGATCGTCATAAACCTGAAATACATGCTTGAGAGGTCAACACAAAGGTTGAGTGGAATTCGTAGAGTTTAGTTAAATCGTTTGAACACAATAATCGTAGTGTGAGTTATAGGCTCACACCAATGTTTGGAAAACAAAATCGTTATTTATTTCACTAAGCTCATACAACCAAAACATTAACATCGAACCAACAAAATTGGCATTATAGAAGCCCTATCGAGGTACTTTTGCCATTATACCGCTAAATCTCAAATATAGTGCATTTGTGTGAACTCATCGTTGTTCAACACAAATGGGATCCGTCAATCCCAATAGATCTATTCACAATATTCGCGCTCACTAAAGGTAGTGACTAATGGTTCATGATATAGGGACTTCGAACATGGCAATCGTTACTTAGTGATAATAAAACATCGTCGGGAAGCATACATTAGAAAGCATCGTGTTCGAGTAGAAAAATAATAGCATGTATTCCCCCCATGGGTTTGTAAAATAGTTAAACAATAGAAAGTGGGGCTACGAACTCACCTTAAGTTATGTAGTGAGTAGTGAATGTGATGGTCGAATCGTGAAGGTTTCTACAAGCAACCTATAATAGAATGTCGCGACTTAGGATCGGAGTAAAGAATATGAAGTAGTGCCTATATATATATCTTGCATTAGTCCATGATGTGGTATGATGTATATTGTATGTCCTTGAAAGAAAAGATTCATGAACATGTATGTTTTGTATATCGTTTACTACCGTTCGGGCCGACATAATTCAGAAGTCATGTTAGTAAACGTTCGAGGAGCCAGGACACTTTAATTCGTAAATCCACAACTCAACTCGACGGCTTACATAATGAACTCCTCACATGAGGCTCCCTACTATTGTAGTAGTTGATGAAATATATAGATATAAGTTTTGATCCGAAAGGTTACATGTCCGATATTTGAATAAACTTAGGAAAGTTTATTAGTACATGAAGATTGTTATTAGGGGTAGTTTCATAAGTCTTGAATGACCATTTTCTCTTAGTAAAATCTCATGGTTCCTTTTAAGTGAAGTAGATCCAAATTGCTTGTTCAAGTTATCGTCTAATTCATTGTTTCATGTTTACGCCTATGTAAGTTGGTATGGTCATTTCGTCATGGCCTAGCCATGACCTTTGGTCCTTGTTCCAAGGTCATGAGACAAAACCTTGGCTCTAGCTATGGTGGTGGTCTTGTTTATAGGTCATAATAACTCTTGTTCCTTTTAAAGTATAACCATAACTTAGTGACTTATTATATGTAAATAGCTGTTAAGAAATTGTGAAATATCTTACTCAGAAAGTGTTTTCAAGGCTCGAGCCTCTTTATTCCTGAACGAAAACGTCGTTCCGGACAACTTTCGTGTTTTAACTTTTTGATGAATCGGACCAGAAGTGGGACTTTCAAAAAGTCAGAATGCGATTCAGGAAGGTTTAGGCAGTTTTGCCGGAAATCTTTGGTAATTTCAAATGGGCGTAACTTTTGACTCGTATACTCGTTTTGGGTGGTTCAAATTGCTATGGTTTCCTTTTTAAGTCCTCTACCACAATATGTAATAATCCAATATCATAATTTTACCATTTTGGTCGTGGTTTTCCAAGAAAGTCACTAGTTTACTTGTTTGAATAACATAAGCTACATATATGTATCAATACTTGTTTTACTCACTTTTATACATCATGGACATGATAACAAGACAATATATAGCACAAATAATATTTAAATAACATGAACATGATTATTTAACAAGAATCAAGTTAGGGTTTGGCTCACAACTTTTGGCTTTCAAAGATGAAAGGAGGTTAACATGTAAGGATAGGACTTTGATAGACTTGCTTCAACCCACTTCACTTCATGCAATCTTTCTACCCTTGGTATTCTTGAAAGATGGATGATGAAGGTTTAGGTGACTTGAGTGGATTTAAACTCAAGAGAAATCACCAAGTATATAAGGTTATGGAAGTGTTTGATGAATCAAAACCAAACTAGGGTTTCAACCTTGAACTTGCACTTGATTTCTTGGATGGAACTTGGAGTAAATGAGCTAAGGATGAGATGATGGTGTGTTTTTATGTGTGTGGGACGTTTGAATGGCCAAGGAGGGGTATTTATATGCTCATGAGGAGGTTAGGAAGCTAACTAGGAAGTTTCCTAAACTTGGTGACCAAGTTGTAATTAAGTAATGATCTATGGCTAATTTCATGAGATGAAGCCACCTATGGGATGACTCCCCCCCTCCTAGGTCGGTTTGGAGTGGATAGGAAGGGATGAGTTGGTCTTGGATGATATTATCCAAGTATTGGATGAGTTTTGACTCCGGGAAATGCCAATCGTAAATGATTAAGCCTCAAAACGTAAAACCGGGTGTCGTAAAATTATGGAACTTTAAAGTATTGATAAACATGTCAATAAGTTCCATAATAAAATATAAAATGAGTGGTAGGTTCCATTTGGGTGGTAAACCCTGCTAAAAACTGGAAACACGGGTCTAAAACGCGTAATACGTAAAATGTACGAATTTTGCGTAAAACTGAGAAAAGTAAAATGTTACTTTTCTAATATGATATAAATGATTTAAAATGACTTATAATGTCTAGACTGGGCTCAGTCTAGTGTCGGTTGGTGTTAAATGTCTTTTAGACATCAAACCGTAAGCCTAAAAATCAAGGAATGACTTATAAAATCAAGGAATGATTTTTGGTCAAAGGAGGAGGGAAAAATTATGTTGACTTTTTCTAATAAGTTTGAAAACTCAAAACATCTTAGAAACTCGTTTCGTGGTCTAACGGTTAATCGCTCATTCGGTTAAGCGTGCTCATGTGAGAGTAGTACCGACATGGGTGACCTGCTGGGAAGTCTTTGGTCATGTTTTTCTCAGTCACGATTAATTCTTAAATAAATCATGAGTGTGTCAAACATTTTTCTGATGCGGGGTCACTTAACGCGGTCGAGTTTCGTTGTACGTAGAATTTCTGAATGACGTTTTACCCTAAAACGTGTAATTCCTTAATAACTTTCACGAAAATGATCTGACGAATGTCAAACATTTAATTTGCCATGGAAATGATTTATCACTCGAGAATATCAAATAAAAATCAACTTTCGGGAAACTTTCGGGAAAAATGAATAGTAAAAGTGAATAGTGAAATTTTCCGGAAATAGTAATTAACCTGAAAATGCGAATTGTTACACTTGGCCTATTAGAATGTCTAGAAGAGCTACGTGTGAGTAGTAAGAAGATTGAATATCTTCCAGATAGCATCTGCATGCTAAAATGTCTGAAATCGCTCAATGTTAGAGACTGTTCTTGTCTTGGGAAGTTACCTGAGGACATTGGCCGGTTAGAATCTCTGGAGAGGCTAGATTTGTCGGCTACAAAGATTAAACATCTTCCAGATAGCATTTGTATGTTGAAACGTCTGAAGTCGCTCAATCTTTCTCGTTGTGCTCTTCTTGAGAAGTTGCCTGAGGACATTGGCCAGTTAGAATGTCTTGAGGAGCTCTTTTTGTCATCTAAGATAAAACATCTTCCGGATAGCATTTGTATGTTGAAACATCTGAAGTCGCTCGATCTTGATCATTGTGATCTTCTTGAGAAGTTACCAGAGGATCTTGGCCAATTAGAATGTTTAGAGAGGCTATGTGTGAGTAGTAAGAAGATTGAATATCTTCCAGATAGCATCTGCATGCTAAAACATCTGAAGTGGCTCAATGTTAGAGGCTGTTCTTGTCTTGGGAAGTTGCCTGAGGACATTGGCCAGTTAGAATGTTTAGAAGAGCTAGATTTGTCGGCTACAAGTATTAAACATCTTCCAGATAGCATTTGTATGTTAAAACATCTGAAGTATCTCTACCTTGATGAGGATTGTGCTCTTCTTGAGGAGGATCTTGGAAAATTAGAATGTTTAAAAGAGCTAATTATAAAAAAACAGAGGCATAAGTCATCTTCCCCAAAGAGCTAATATTCGGAGCTTCTTCAGTCAAATGGATTTCCTTGACCTGTGGGAGGCGAGGGGCTGGTGGATTCGGCCAGGCGTCTAGGCATCAAGTTGTTGGTGTTATGAATTGGTTTTATGTTATGTAAATGGTGTCGTATGATAGAAAAATTTCTGATAAAATATATATAGAAGTGATAAACGATTTACTGGAAAAGTGGCAGAGATCAGAGATAGAAGAAAGCAAGCAAAAGGAAGTTAAAATGAAGATGATGGAGATTGTGTCTTTTTGTGCTCACGTGGGCTACAGTAAAAAAATGGAAAATGAATATATATATATATCAATTGATTTCTTTTGTATTTCTTTTTTCTTTTTGAAAATCTTACAAGTCTTTAGTTATTTCCTTTTGGATTGTAAATTTAAGTTTTGCAAATGAAAAGTTAGTAAAACAGTAGGATTATTTTTCAAAAGTTATATAAAAAGAACTGGTCATAAGAAGTTCGTTGTTTGTTTCGGGTGAAAACACTATTTCAGGTTTGATGCACATTTAAATCATCAACTCATTAGCTTTCGCACATTTCTTGCCTTGTTAGAAAATTTTGTACCAACGTTTCTACCCCCATTTCAATTTTCTCATTGAACCCCGTATGTCGAACAATTTAAACTTCAATCCAACTTCTTAAACAAAGAATTGTATGTTACTACGGATAATTTTTTTTTTTGAGCCCCCCTTAATATAAATTTCTGACTTCGTCTCTGATTGGGAGATAAAGACTAGAACCTGTCACCTTCGGTGAGTAAACACTTTCCTTGTTTTCTAAATTCATTTTTCTCTTATTTTAATATCGAATTTGATATTGGCCAACAAAAATTATTGGAACAAAACTAGTAGCTTTGTAGAAAGAAAAAAGAAAGTAAATCACACGATGGTCCTTATAGTTTATAGGCCTAAACGAGCTAGGCTCATTTATTAACTACTCGGTACTCCTCTTTGATGCATTGTTTTCTATTTGCCAGCCCCTGTACGTAGAGGCGCATCTTCAGATGAGGCTCAAAGCCGCTGATTATTTCTTGAAGCTAATTGATATTGGGGCGCGCAATGGAAAACAAATCTTGAAATTGGTTGAACCTCAAATATTGTGAAATAAGAAATGGCCTCAAAAGAGAATGGAAACACTAACAAGCTCTTCGTTAATTTTAGTTGGTGAATGGTCTCAATGTGTGTTCAAACTTACTTATTGCTCTCCATAGAAGCTGCCTATCTTCAGTTGCATTGTTTGATCGTTTTACTATTTCTATTTACAACGTATTTAGCTAATTTGTTTTTTGTACTTTCGCTGAACCAATTTATGATAATATGGTAGAATGTTTACTGTGACATAGGTAAACTAATTATGTGTGAATTGATTTGCAAGTGCTTTACTACTGTTTTTTTATCTCACCGCTCTCACCTTATCCATATTCTTTGAAATCATGCAGAAACTGTAGTGACAGTATATTTAATGAGCGAAAATCCTCGTCATATATATCAATATCATTTCCTCCACTAGTAGTTGAAACCACGGCCGTGGAGACAGTCTCCACCAAGGCCGTGGAGGAGAGGAAAAAAATGATAACCAAACAGTGGTTAAAACTGAAACTTTATGGTTTCTGAAATGCAAAAACCAATATTTATGGATTGGTTTCGCTTTTATGCAAAAAACGAGCAAAACCAAACCATGCTCGCCCCTAAATTTTTTGACCTCCAAAAAGTGTGGTGTATTTACAGAAAAATTGCGTAACATGGCGATGATATTATCCTTTTCAAACGTGTTGACAATAAGTCATCCTTATTGAGCAAAATGAAATACATGTGCTCAAATAGACATTGACATATTACGAAATCACATTGCTTGGAACCATCAGTAAGATCCGTGGCATTGATAGCAACCCTGGTCATCGCGCCGCAATCCTTGTGATATCTGAATTAGATCCCATATACTTGTTCACGTACCGACTAGATGTTGCATCATACACCTACCAACCTACGACCCTATAAAAAAAGATCGGTTCAAATAATCTTCATAATGGTGAAATGACGGTCAGAGAGACATCTGCCGAAGATATAAACTACTTGCAGAAATCTTGAGGATGGTAAAAGAAGGAGGAAATGCATTCATGAATGCTGGCATCCATTTTTGGCCTTCTTCAAGTAAGTCTTTATGACCAGTCACTTGGTACGAAAGAATGTATACATGCACTTGGCGTTCTTTGATGGCTAAATGGAACAAATTAAACCCATCAAAATCGTGCTAGCTAGATTATGTCAGGGTATGCTAATATGCACTCCTCAATCAGGTCATAAATCCCATATTTTGTTGCTGTAGCTATTGCAGACCTTAAAATCTTCCAAGCAATATCATCATTGGACGGTAGTTTGTCATCCTATCAGATATACTTTTTTAAATTAGTGACTGAAATATGATTAAAAAGTATTATCACAATAATAATTCAAGTTTTTGGATAAAAGAGTCTAACCAACTGGATTGTCGCTTCCTTTTAACATGTCTGTTTCATTAGCTGAAAACACATGAAGCTAACAAGTTAAATGGGTGAAACTACCCACTTTGACCCGTTACCTCACGTACTTTCTTTTTTGACAACGATGGGGATTGAACACGCCACTAGCAACCACCATGGCACCTATGCCTGCTCGAACTGGCCACCATTGTTCGTGATGAACACTCAATATGTCTTACTGAGGGTTGAGATAATGAATCAAGCTCCTGTCTATCATATATATGAGCTTTTGAAGTTATACAAAAACCCGATACCAGTGTAAACTTGTTGATTTGTGGAATCATTTGAAGCTGAATATGGGTATAGCCGGGTCTTGACCGGAATTGACCGGGTCTAACCGGGTCTTGACCGGAAATGACCGGGTCTTGACCGAATCTGACTGGGTCTAACCGGGTCTTGGCCGGATATGACCTGGCCTAACCGGGTTTTGACTGGATATGCCGGGTCTAACCGGTCTTACAAACACTGTAAACTGTAACTTGGGTATTTTAGGGTGTGTTGGAAGATGGACGAGAAGTAGCTATCAAGCAGCTCTCATAAGCATAACAACGGCACAAGTCATTAGAGTTTTGCTTTGTGCCATTTCTCAAGATAACAATCGATCAAATCCTCTTTGAATTAGTATTATCTGCTGGTGAATTGGTAGTAGGTTTGTGGTTAATTAATGATTTGTCTGAAAAGGCAGTGAATTTTAGATTGCTCAAGTAATCTTGGGTTTATGTTTGGTTGTTGATTTATGTGTAAAGTTTTGATTCTGAGTGGTGGGCCGGATAAAGTTTTCGAGAGATTGAGTTTGGAGAACATTATGTGTGATCTTTGTATAGTAAATTAGAAATGCTTTGAGTCAATACATGAATATGAATTCTTTTTATTTGACGGCAGCGTTGTTTGAGACCGCATAAGGCACTTTCCAAGTATAAAAGCTAAATACATGAACAGGTTGCTCCAATATTAGTACCCCTTAAATTTTATTTTCATGAAGAAGTTAGGAAAGCTGTAGTTTCAGGCACAAATTCATCCCCGAATAACCTTAAAATTAGCTAAAGCATTGACTTTTTCTTTGACCAGTAGCCATGCCAGAGTTACTTCGTTCAACAAAATTAGCTGTTGAGAAGGGACAATCAGGCGCAATGAGTCCTATGTAAAGCAATTGCCTGACTATATCATACCAGCTCTAATAGATGTGTTACACAAGGTTAACTTTGTCATTTTCCCTCTCCTTATTTCGGGCTGTTTGCTATATTTACTAAATTTTTGCTTACAGGAACCCAAAACTGAAATATGCGCAAGTAAGCTGGATGCAATCAACGAGTATGTTCATGTGTGTTTTATTGCTTTTTTAAATTACCTAGCATATATTGGTAACAGTTAGAATTTGGGTTGATTTTGTGATATTTGAATTGGCCTAAATTATTCATTATAAATCTGCCTGCAACATTTACAAGGAAAATAGGGCGCATAGAGTACACCCGCGGTTTTTATTTAGTTATCCAGAGAGGAAAACAGTATTCAAATAGGTAGAGATATAGAAACAAGTGAAAAATATGAACGGGGTAGAGAGGAGTGTTGACCCTCGATTATGGCAACCTTGTGCTGGTGGGATGATTCAAATGCCTTTCCCGAATTCAAAGGTGTCTTGTTTTCCACAAGGACATGCTGAACATACGCGTACGATTGAAGATTTTAGTGGGATGCCTAGGGTTCCAGCTTTTGTACTTTAATTTGCACGGTGGTTGATGTTAAGTTCCAGGCAGACTTTGAAACTGATGAAGTTTATGGTATGATTAGGTTGCGCCCACTTGGAAACAGTTTTGAACAGCTTTGATAATTATGATTATGATGATGAAGTAACATTGGAAACTCATAGTGGGCCTGATTCCTCAATAAGCCCATTTCGTTTGCGAAAACATTGACCAATGTGATGCGAATATTGGTGGAGGGTTTCTGTTTTTCGGTACTGTGCAGAGACCATTTTTCCTCAATTGGATTAGTCATTGAAGTGTAGTGACATGGACTTCCATGATAAACTAATACATTGTAAATGGTGACACAATGTGATTCGATTCACTACAAAAAACGCTCAAGAGATAACTGATTCACCAAGTGCAGTACTGAGTATGAAACTACTAAGTTCAGATCCTTAATTGTTGTATTATTGAGTTTTGGTAATAAAGATTACAACTTAATCAAAGTTAGGTCACCAAACCAATTAACAAAACACATATATCTCAGTATACTTTAAACTAATAAGTAATAAAAATGCCTCTCAACTAAGATTAATTACTAAGAATAAAATTATGAACAACAAGGATGCACAAGCAGTGCAAAACTGTAAATTAAAATAAATACATACAAATGTTTTAGAACGAGTATGATCATTACGGTCACCTAAACACACCCCATAGCTTCCCGCGGCCTATAGTCTCTTGTAGCTTCTTTGCACCATCAACATGCATTTCTACAAGCTTTTGTAAAAACAACAAAGCACCGGCGTTTACCATCTGTTTGCGACATTTCTTCGAATGAGTTAAAAGACATTAGAATCGACACGGGGTACTTGTTACAAAATTCAGTATAGAAGGATCTAATAACTGAACTACTCTCACTATCACTCTTTCTTCCTTCCGAAAAATCCTTCTGTTCCCCGAACAAATCAATACTGACAACGCTCTCATAGCCGTTTGTTTCTCCTCAATCGCTTTCCCATCGAACATACCGATCAACAGTCCTATACACCCCACAGCTCAACAACTCAACAATCCTAACCAAACACCCCTCATTAACAATAAACTCCACCACCCGTTCATCACACGTCAAATTCTTCAAAAACTCAACCGCAACCTCCAAACTCCTCACAACGCCACTCGTAACAACCATCACCTTCAAATCATCATCCTCCGTAACCAAATTAATCAAACAACCAAATCCATACTCCTATGCCAAAACCATCCCTGACTTGACTACTCTCAATAAAACCTCAACACGCCACATTTCGCGAATTCGGCGTCCCACTCTCACATGGCTCCAACAACGAACCTACAACACCGCGCGAAGTAATCAGCCTAGCATTATCCTTAAACAACACACGGCGTCTCTTTGGCATAGCTACTACCTGATTCTAATAAACGTGTCTACTTGACTCAACTACCAGTAACCAAAGTTGATTTGTGGAATCATTTCAAGCCGACAATGGGTCTTGCCCGGATATAAATGGGTCTAACTGGGTCTTCACCAGAAATGAACGGGTCTTAACCAGATGCGACCAGGTCTTGACCGGAAATGACCGGATGTGACCGGGTCTTAACCGGATGCGGCCGGGTCTTCACCAGGAAAAACATTCTTACGATACTGCTGTTAGGATTTCGATGTACATGAACTTTGAAGTCAATTAGTAAGTTCGACCAAGACAGTGACAAGTCCATATAGAAATGCGATATTAACCATCTTAAAAGCACGCATCAGGTGATAAATTATGACAAGACAAGGGGATAGAGCAAGGAACAAGAAGAGACCTTGGAGGACATGGATAAACCGGGCTTCTGTCTTTTTGGTGTCAAATAAGTAAAACTCCCCTGCTCAATAGATACCGTGTTATGTCTCAGGCTACTGAAGAGGGTCGGCCCAAACGAGCTACTGCTAGCCCGGTTTGGCATAAAGACTATGTCGTGGGCTAGTCTTCTATCTTTTGTTTATTCGTATTTGAGTCAAGTTAGGAAAGTATCTTTTGTTTTTGGAATATATCTTGTGTCGTCTTGTGATACAAGTTAGGGTTATTCGGTATAAATACCGAATCATGAATGAATAAAACTCATAGTTTTCTGTCAAACAAAGTTCTCTTTTTCTTCTCTATTGTTCTTAAGGAGCTAGCACCCGCTAAAAGAGGTGCCCTATCCCGATACAACCTTAACGGGTCGTATCAACTGGTGCTTTCATTGTCATGAATGAACAAACGATTCGGTTGCTCTTGAAAGAGCAGTCCGATGCATTGAACGCTCGGATGGATGCGCAAATTGCAGCGTTGACAGCAGAGTTGCAAGCTGCGAAGGTGACACGACATGGAGGTGGTGATTCAGGTTCAGCACTACCGCGTTCCATGCGCTTGGAGGTTCCCAAGTTTGCGGGTAACGATCCTGAGACTTGGATTTTTTCCATCCAGGAGTACTTTGATCTTCTGGGTACACCCAATGAACAACGACTAAAGGTCGTTGGGTTTAATCTGGAAGGAGATGCCGCCGAGTGGTTTCGGTGGATGTCGCGTAATCAGTTAATTACTAATTGGGATGGGTTTCTGGAAAGTGTGCGTAACCGTTTTGGACCTTGTAAGTATGAGGATCCACAAGGGGCACTTTCTAAGCTGCTGCAAACAGGGACAGTTGCTCAATATCAAAGTGAGTTTGAGAAGCTCATGAATCGGGTCACGGGCATATCCGAAAACCTATTGATCTCATTCTATATCTCAGGTCTTAAACCAACTCTTCAACGAGAATTGTTGGTGTCCAAACCTACATCGCTCGGTGATGCGTTTTCTTTGGCTCGCGTTACGGAGGCACGAGTGGCGGATCAAGGGTCACCATCACTAAGTAAAAAGGCAGTTAGTTTCACTAGTGGGTCACAAACCCTGATGCCACAAGCCAATGCTAAACCTCCTTTGTTACCAACGCCTAAAGTGGGTGTTAACTCTGGTGCCACACCACTCGCTATCAAGTAGATATCACCGGCCGAACGGCAGGAGCGCCTAAGCAAAGGATTATGCTTTAACTGTGATAACAAATGGGTGCGGGGCCATAAATGCCCTGGTAAATTTTTGTTGCTTATGGCCAATGAGGATGAGGCTGGGGACCAGTCGAAGGAAGGGGAACAGGAGGATATTGTGGAAAGTGGTGATATATCATGCTTGAATTCTTTGGTGGGCCATGGAAGTCCGCGATCACTACAGTTATGGGGCACGGTAGGGGCAAGTAAGGTGCACATTCTGATTGATAATGGTAGTACTCATAATTTCATGCAACCAGAAGTTGTGGAACGTATGAAGTTGCCACTCACAGGTACAAAACCTTTTAAAGTTTCTATTGGTAGTGGTGCGACTCTTTTGTGTGAAAATAAGTGTGTCCAGGTAACAATCCTCATTCAGGAGTTACGCGTGGATGTGGATTTGTATGTATTACCCATGAAAGGTCCTGACATAGTATTGGGTATACAATGGTTGCAACAACTTGGAAAAGTGACCCATGATTATTTAGAACAAACAATGGAGTTTAAGTGGTTGGGTCGGGAGTATACGTTGCGTGGTGAAGAGTCCTTACGCATGAAGCGTATTAGTTTGCACCACATGCGTGCATTGCTGGAAACGGAGGACATTTATGGGGTATATGAGCTATATAGCTTTGATCAGGTGACGTACGGAGAGGGGAGTTCAACTGATGCTGAGATTGTTCCGCAACCTGCTATCGAAGAACTATTGGTTCGGTTCGCGTCTCTTTTCCAGGTACCCACCACTTTGCCACCGCACCGTAGTGTTGATCACCGTATTCATTTATTTCCTAATACCAAACCTGTGAATGTGCGACCATATCGTTATCCTCATTACCAAAAAGGGGAAATGGAGAAATTAGTCAATGAGATGTTGGGACAGGGGATCATACGTGTTAGTCATAGCCCGTTTTCTTCTCCGGTCTTGTTGGTGAAAAAGAAAGACGGGAGTTACCGTTTTTGTGTGGATTATCGTGCATTAAATGAGGTAACCGTCAAGGATAAGTTCCCGATTCCAACGGCTGATGAGATGTTTGATGAGTTAGGAGGTGCCTTTATTTTTACAAAGTTGGATTTACGGGCTGGTTATCATCAAATACGGGTACATGAGCGTGATGTGTACAAAACAGCTTTTCGTACACATGATGGGCACTATGAGTTTCTTGTCATGCCATTTGGACTTACCAATGCGCCGTCAACATTTCAAGCAACCATGAACCAATTATTTTCTCCATATTTGCGTAAATTCGTGATTGTTTTTTTTGATGATATATTGGTCTATAGTGCTACTCTTACTACTCACTTGGAGCATTTGGAATGTGCGTTTCAATGTTTACTGGAACACCAATTTTATGTTAAACGGTCAAAGTGTGTGTTCGGGGCTCCAACTCTTGAATACTTGGGGCATATTATTTCAGGGAAAGGAGTTGAGATGGATCCAAAGAAAATAGCAGCAGTGGTGGAGTGGCCCGTACCTACAAATCAGCGGCAAGTACGCGGGTTTTTGGGACTTGCAGGTTATTATAGGCGCTTTATCAGGGATTATGCGACTGTTGCTGCGCCATTGTCTAGTCTTCTACAAAAACAAGGTTTTAAGTGGGGAGATGTGGAAACAAAGGCTTTTGATGAACTCAAAACAAGGTTGTCTGGTGCACCTATATTAGGACTCCCAAATTTTAATGAGATGTTCGTGGTAGAAGCCGATGCATCAGCCGGGGGTATCGGCGCTGTTTTGATGCAAGGGGGACAGCCTCTAAGTTACTTTAGTAGAAAATTAGGACCTCGAATGAGCACCGCAGCAACCTATCAAAAGGAGTTATTCGCTATTGTTGAAGCCGTTTATAAATGGAGACAATATTTACTTGGGCGCCGTTTTACTATTCGTACAGATCATAGGAGCCTCAAGGAGCTAATGCAACAGGTTATACTAACGCCCCTTCAACAAAAGTATGTGCGGAAGCTCATGGGCTTTGATTTTGTTATTGAGTACAAGCCGGGTGTGACTAATCAGGTAGCTGATGCGCTGTCACGTGTGTTCGAAGAGGATGAAGATATTACAGCTGCATTCATGGCGTTGAGTCAACCGATGGTTAGTTTGATTAGCGAATTGCGACAAGAGAATGAAACATTGCAAGAATTGCAACAGCTCCATCAGAAGCTCGATGGTAATGGACGAGTTGAGGGGTTTCGACGGGAGCAGGGGTTGATTTTTTTCCGGGATCGGTACTATGTTGGGGTTGATTCTAAATTAAAGGAGTTATTGTTATCCGAGTTTCATGACACACCAATGGCTGGGCATGGTGGTGTGAAGAAGATGTTGGTTGGGTTGTCGGCGTTGTTTTACTGGAAGGGAATGCGGAAGTCGGTTGAGGAATTTATCCGTAAGTGTCTAGTTTGTCAACAAACTAAATATTCTACGCAAGCACCAGGGGGTTTGTTGCAGCCTTTGCCGACGCCATCAGGAATATGGGAAGACTTGTCGATGGACTTTATTACGGGGCTTCCGGTCTACAAAGGTTTATCAGTTATTTTGGTGGTCGTGGACCGTTTCTCTAAATATGCGCATTTTGGTACGTTACCTACTAGTTTTAATGCAACTAAAGTTGTTGAAGTTTTTATGGATATGGTGGTTAAACATCATGGGATTCCTAAAACAATCGTGTCTGATCGAGATCCCATTTTTGTTAGTAAGTTTTGGACACAATTGTTTGAGGCTAGTGGAACTAAATTGAAGCATAGCACGGCTTATCACCCACAAACAGATGGCCAGACGGAAGTGGTTAACCGGGGGCTTGAACAATATTTAAGAGCTATGGTGTCAGATCGTCCTCATCATTGGGTACGTCTTTTGCCATGGGCTGAATATAGCTATAACACTAGCTTTCATAGTAGTATCAAGATGACTCCGTACCAAGCCGTGTATGGATGCGTGCCACCTTCAATTATTCCTTATCCACCTGGAACCTCTAAGATAGCTGCTGTGGAAGAGTTGTTGATGGAGCGTGATGCCTTATTACGTCAACTTAAGGAAAATTTGTCACATGCTAAAAACCGAATGGAAATGCAAGTTAACAGGAAACGACGAGATGTCAACTTTAATTCAGGTGATATGGTTCTTGTTAAACTCCAACCCTATCGTCAGGTTACATTGGCTAAGCGTTCTTCTAATAAATTGGCCAAGCGGTATTATGGGCCATTTGAGATAGTTGAGCGTATAGGCAAAGTGGCGTACAAGCTTGCTTTACCGGACTCAAGTAAGATTCATCCGGTATTTCATGTCTCGTTACTTAAACCTTTTTCAGGAGATGGTCAGGAGGATGTTACAAATTTACCAGAAGAGGAGCTGGAAGGAAGACCGGTGGAGCAGCCATTGACGGTTTGTGACACACGTGTGGTTCTACAAAAAGGGATACCGGCTCGACAAGTGTTAGTTCAATGGTCTGGTGGTTCGCCAGACGAAGCAACTTGGGAGTGGTTGTCCGAATTCCAAGCGGCTTATCCGTCTTTCATCCTTGAGGACAAGGTGTTTTCTGAAGGAGAGGAGAATGTTATGTCTCAGGCTACTGAAGAGGGTCGGCCCAAACGAGCTACTGCTAGCCCGGTTTGGCATAAAGACTATGTCGTGGGCTAGTCTTCTATCTTTTGTTTATTCGTATTTGAGTCAAGTTAGGAAAGTATCTTTTGTTTTTGGAATATATCTTGTGTCGTCTTGTGATACAAGTTAGGGTTATTCGGTATAAATACCGAATCATGAATGAATAAAACTCATAGTTTTCTGTCAAACAAAGTTCTCTTTTTCTTCTCTATTGTTCTTAAGGAGCTAGCACCCGCTAAAAGAGGTGCCCTATCCCGATACAACCTTAACGGGTCGTATCATACCGGGCTTCGCTTATGGTCCATCATCTTAGTCGATAATATAAGGCTTAAGCTTCACTCCCAACAACCGTGTGGCCATAATATTAGTTAATGCTTTCATCTCAATAGACCAGCAACTACACGAAACAAAAGGCTTAAGCTTAATTATGCATTTGTCAACTCGATAATATAATTACCTCTCATTCTATCTGTTGTAACTTCTTTGCACCATCAACATCCATTTTTAAAAGCTTTTGTAAAAACAAAAAGCACCCGTGTTTACCATCTGTATGCGACATTCCTTCGAATGAGTTAAAGACATTAGAATCGACTCAGGGTTCTTGTTATCAAAATTCAGTATAGAAGGATCTAATAAGTACTGAACTACACTCACTATCACTCTTTCTTCCTTCTGATACACCCCTAACATGAACAAAACTCGACAAATTCCTCAACACACAACACGCCACATTACGCGAATTCGGCGTCCCACTGAACCTACAGCACCGCGCGAACTAATCAGCCTAGCATATTATCCTTAAACAACACACGCCCTATCTTTCGCATAGCTACTAGCTGATTCTAATAAAAGGATGCAATAACAACAACAACAAACCTTCACCTATCAACCCGTCTCTACTTGACTCTACTACCACTAACCTTGATCACCAGAAATGACCGGGTCAAACCGGGTCTTGAGCGGAAATGGCCGGGTCAAACCGCGTCTTGCCCGGAAATGACCGGGTCAAACCGGGCCTTGCCCGGAAATGGCCGGGTCAAACCGGGTCTTGACCGGAAGTGACCGTATCTAACCGGGCCTTGGCCGGATATAACCGGTCTTAACCGGGTATATCCGGGTCTTGACCGGAAATGACCGGGTCTTGGCCGGGTATAACCGGAAAAGTACAATGCCTGTAAGGTGTGTTGATGGCTAAATATAAGACAGCCACACAATGACACAAGTATATATATATAAAAAAAGGTATATGGTGGTTTTCTTTAGCACTGAAAGAAATAAATCATAATTATAGTTTTTAATTTTTGGTAGAAATGCTTTGCTCAAAAAAAAATTTTTTTTGGGGTAAAAATGTCGCTGCATTTGAAGCCTCTTGAGATGAGATATAAAACCATAAATTAGTAATAATGTATTTTGGGAGTGTGGTAGGTCTCGTTTTCGAGTCTGCAGCTTTTTCACTAACTCTTTTTTATTTTTATTTTTCTTTCACTTTTGCTCTTTAATTTGTTACCATCTCTTAACCAGAAGGTAGATTAATAACTTTTTTTCTTCTTCTCCATATAAGTCGTTTAGTGAACATTTATCATTGTTTTAAGGGTTTAGGACAATCAATAGCAACAATTTTTTTTCAAAGTCTCTTCTTACTGCGTGAACTATATAAAATATCATTAATGCGACAAACTTTTATAAAGTGTTTTAATATGCCCATTTTTTAAGTGTTGTCAAGGTAAAAATTAGTGACACGTGTCATTTCTCTGATATGACAACAAATCAAAATGTGCATATTTGAACATTTTATAAAAGTCTGTTGCATTTAATAATATCTTTTATAGTTCACGCATCAAGACGAGATTTTGAAAAAAATTCATTGCTATTTTGTGACATAAAGCCTTGTTTGTAAATATTTTTCTTACCAATGACTAGAAGTTTTTTAAGTCATTTGATTGATGATTTGGCGCTTTGAGCAAAACTCTCCTCAAACTATATTATTTTCAAAAATAATAATAATAATATGGTGTAAATTTTGCTTTGAATAAGCTTTCTTATAAATGAGCTAGTTTTTTTAGAATATTCTTATTGTAACAAAGATGTTAAATAATGAGTAACTTATTGAAGATTTTTTTAGAACGGCATCAAAAAATTAGATGGATGACAATGTCATAGTAACCAAGTTTGATATTTGTACCATTTTAGTCACACTCTAGCTTTATCGTAATTATAAAAGCCACTAAAAGTTTCATTATTGTAAATTTCTTATATTAGAGTGACAAAAAAGAAAAAAAATAATAAGAAACATTTCTCAAATTTAGTTATTGTTTCGTGGTTATTTTTTTATATTCAGTCTTGCATTGATTGGTTGTAAATAAAGTTAATAAGAATTAGTTACATTAAGAGGTGGTGTTTATTGTTTACTTAAAACATGATATTGTATATATGGTAGTTTTTTTTTTTTTTTTTTTTTTTTTTTTTTTTTTTTTTTTACAGAAATTATATTTCACTCCTCACAATGGAGGTAATTTGAACACAACAAGTTACATCATATATATGGTAGTTTAAGCACACCAATTTTACACAATTTCAAAAGAATGAAATAATTTTGAAACATTAGTGTTTTTTATGTTTGATATAAAGTTTGGGTGGCTAAACTAAAACACTAATAAAATTTTGTTGTTATTAGATGACACAAGTAAATGCTACTTTGATTCAAAATAAATCAAGAGTATTATAGACCAAAACAATGGGAAAAAAATAAAATAAAAACAGTTGTGTAGTTGTTATTTTTGGTAAGAATATCAATGCATTTTGAAGCCTCTTGAGATGAAGTACATATATAACCTTATAAACAATAAATATTGAGAATGAAACTTGAGAGTGTGTGTGGCTTGCTGGCTAAGAATGAAATCTCCTATGTTTTAGGTCTCATGTTCGAGTCAGCATCTGTGCATTTTTTTTTTTTTTTTTAAATTTGTTAGGTTAAAGTCACGTGAGTTGATCAACCAAAACATTAAAAAGCATAATTTCTAGAATGAATTAGTGCACTCAAATTTATCAACAAGAAGTTAACTTTATAGTTCTTTTCGTTACTCTATTAAGCGACACCAACTTTGTTGGTTTAGTTTTGTGGAAAATATTACATTAAAATAACAAGAAACGTGATAAAAAGCTATTAATTGGTTCATAATAATTATTAACCCATTTAGGGCCGTCCGGGAAAGAGTCAAAAATAATCACGAGAACACTTTGGTTAAGCCAAAGACTCCCCCTAACTCAATCCGTTTATAATTCTTATGAACAAAGATGATACTAGCCGAAACATATATGTCCCGTATTTTGGTACTAGGGTTGTACTTACTTTTTTTTCGAATATTTATCAAGTTTAGAAATATAACAAAAGCTAGTGATAATTTTCATAATGTTAGTTTAGATCTTTGTAATCAAGCTAGTTGTAGAAATATGCCATTTTCTCACTAAATTTCACACATAAATAACTTCATTAAGCATCTACATGGAATACAAACATTTTAACTAGAAGAAGTTATGGGTATCTTTAGAAAGGTTATGATGATATGTGTAATGATACTTGATCTTATACTTGATCTTTTAGGAACCACTACAATGGCGTCAAAGCCATTTTCATTCGATGAGAGTCCGGATGAAGTTTGTTGTTGGTGGTTATTCGCCCAGAACAGGGTGGAGATAATCAAAGAACTAGCTACGTACCAATTAAGGTTACCGGATATCACTTGGAATCGTGTTATCACTTTCCAAAGTAAACTATTCAACCCTAATGCCTGGGTATCACGAATATCTACTTGGGATAAGATCAAATGTTGTTAGTGATTTAGGCACAAATCAATAACCTTTAGTGTTTTAGTGTTGTGTGTTTTCTTTATATATTTTCATGCATAATATGATTTCCTATTTATAGGAAGATACTCATGGCTGGTCAAATGGAATTATGAGAATTAATCGGCCCATTAATCTCCACATAATTATCCCCACTATAGCCTAAAATAGTGGTTACTTGACCAGTAAAACAAGGTCATAAGTGTAGATGTAACTGCCATTTGAATAGGTCAAATCAGTTACATAACCATCAGCAGGATCCACTTATTACTAGCAGCAGATTGTCTGCTCAGCAGCAAAGTCTTACTACTAGCAGCAGAATTGCTATCAGCAGGATCCTGACGATAGCAGCAGGATCCACTATCAGTGGAAACCAACACTAGCAGCAGAATCCTACACTACCACTATTAGAGTCAAGGTGTTCAGGGACCTGATGGGTGTACACTCCGTACCTCCAAGCCCATTACCAGGTGTGAACAAATCCCACAAGTGCACTAAATTTTCCAACAATCCTCCCCAAATTTAGTTCACTTCCTTTGCATGAAAATAACCATAATACAAAACAAGTGCATAAACGAAAATGTCCTGAGGATTTCCATCTTAGTAAATTACACGTTCAAATATTCGAGAATCAGGGTGTTCTAAGAATTGAACCCTTCAACCCATTTGAATACCTGAAGATAAAATACACACAAGTTTTCCAACACTTAAACACTCTTGACACTATACAAGCCATGTGTCCATATCCAATTCATAAATGTTGTAAAAGCTAAAAGTCCATAGCTTCCTGAAGCGGCAAAACTTCAACATTCACATAGGTGGTTCCTCTTTATTCATGCTCCTGCCAAGCACTTTTTCAAAGAAAATAAACCATTAAGAAGTAGTGACTTCATCCTCCTTTCAGCAGGTTCCAAGCACAAACCTTGGGATGTTTGTAAAACATGTGCTTCAGTACACTGAATGTTCAGCTTTCCACATTGAACTCAGCTCCCAAGTTTCCTCAGGAGGGAGTTGGGTGTCCTAGCATTCAGTGACCAAGTTGGACTTTAAACCCATCCCTTAACAGACTTTACAACCAAGTCTCTAGCCAGACCCTTCGTCAAGTGATCAGCTAAGTTCTGTTGAGATCTTACAAACTCTATAGAAATCACCCCATTCATGATAAGCTCACGAATCATGCTATGCCTGACACCTAAGTGTCTAGACTTCCCATTGTACATCTGGCTATAAGCCTTTGCCAATGTAGCAGCACTATCACACCGGATAGAAATAGGTGTTATAGGTTTAGGCCACAATGGAATCTCAAGAAGCAAGTTTCTCAACCATTCAGCTTCTTTACCAGCATCTGCTAGAGCCACAAATTCAGATTCCATTGTTGAACTGGTGATACAAGTTTGCTTCTTGGATGCCCAAGAAATTGCACCTCCACCAAGTAGGAATACCCAGCCACTGGTAGACGAATTGTCTTCAGTGTTACTGATCCAACTTGCATCAGTGTAACCTTCCAACACTGAAGGATAACCAGTATATGAGAGACTATAATCCATAGTTCTCTTCAAATAATTCAGTACCCTCTGAATTGCTTGCCAGTGCTGAGCACTAGGATTACTAGTATACCTGCTCAGTTTACCCACAGCAAAAGCAATGTCAGGCCTTGTACAAGTCATGGCATACATCAGGCAGCCAATCACCCTGGAATACTCAAGTTGAGATACAGCTTTGCCATTATTCAGCATAAGCTTCTCAGTGGTATCCATGGGAGTACTCACTGGAGTACAATCAAAGCAATTAAATTTTTTCAGTACCTTCTCAATGTAATGAGACTGAGAAATTGATATACCATTGCTTTCATGTTTAATCCTTATACCAAGGATAACATCAGCCTCCCCCATGTCCTTCATGGAGAACCTTGATGACAAAAATTCCTTTGTCAGGTCAACTTGATTTTGGTCAGTGCCAAAGATCAACATGTCATCAACATATAGGCAAATGATGACTCCTTTACCAGAATCATCAAATTTGCTATATACACATTTGTCAGCCTGGTTAAGAACATAACCATTAGACAAAACCACTTCATCAAATTTCTGATGCCATTGCTTAGGTGCCTGTTTCAGTCCATATAAAGACTTAATCAGTTTACACACCTTGTTTTCATTGCCAGGCAAGATGAAGCCCTGAGGTTGGTTCATATAAACCTCCTCATCCAATTCACCATTCAAGAAAGCTGTCTTCACATTCATCTGATGAATAATCAGATTGTGAATTGATGCCAAAGCAATCAGTAGCCTGATGGTACTGATACGTGCCACAGGGGCATAAGTATCAAAGTAGTCTATCCCTGACTTTTGTTTAAAGCCCTGAATGACTAGTCTAGCCTTGAACTTTTCAATAGTTCCATCTACCTTCATTTTCCTTTTGAAAATCCATTTGCAACCAAGAGGTTTGCAACCTGGTGGTAGATCAACCAACACCCAAGTGTTGTTGCCCATGATGGAGTCAATCTCATCATTTATTGCTTCTTTCCAGAAAGCAACATCCTGGGACTTCATTGTTTCTTCAAATGTTTTGGGATCATCCTCAACAATGAAGCAATAGGAGTATTGGTCAGAGACCTCACTCCTTGTGCCTTCAATCAAGTATAATTGAAACTCAGGTCCAAATGACTTTGGAGTCCTGACCCTTTTGCTCTTCCTGAGCTCAAGTTCAGGTTGTTGAACCACAACCTCATCAAGGGCCTGAGATGATAAATCATCATGGACCTCTGATACATCAATGTCATCAGTTCCATTTGGAATCCTCTGACTTGGTCTAGGGACTGATGAGAATCTATTCTCATCAAATAGTGCATCCCTTGATTCAATTATTGAGTTAATTGAAACATATTCATTAGGTTCAATAACATAGAACCTAAAAGCCTTGGAATGCTCAGCATATCCAACAAAGATGCATTCAATGCCTCTTTCACCCAAAGTTTTTAACTTTGGATCAGGGAGTCTTACAACAGCCCTACAGCCCCAAACCCTGAGATAATTCAGGTTGGGTTTCTTTTTATTCCATAGTTCATAAGGGGTGACTTTGTTCCTTTTATTGGGAACCTTATTTAATAAATAGCAAGCTGTTAACATAGCTTCACCCCAGAACCCTTGTCTCAGTCCTGAATAGGACAACATGGAATTAACCATCTCCTTCAGTACCCTGTTCTTTCTTTCAGAGATACCATTTTGTTGAGGAGTATAGGGAGCAGTCGTTTCATGGATTATACCAACAGACTGAAATTACTGAGTATCCATGTACTCACCTCCCCTATCAGTCCTGAATCTTTTGATCAGGGACCCAAGTTGCAACTCAACTTCTGTTTTAAATGCCTTGAATTTATCTAATGCTTCATCCTTGGTATGTAAAAGATAGACATAACAAAACCTAGAAGCATCATCAATAAATGTCACAAAGTACTTCTTGTTCCCCAAAGAGGGAGTGGCATGCAAATCACACAGGTCACTGTGTATAAGCTCCAAGAGCTCAGTCTCACGTTTTACACCCTGAAAAGGTTTCTTAGTAATTTTGGTCAACATGCAAGTCTTACACTTTTCAGTGTCCATGTCAAATGCTGGGATTAACCCATCCTTAGACATATCTTGCATCCTTTTATAATGTACATGGCCAAGTCTAGCATGCCACAGGGTAGAGTCATTCAGTTTAGAGGTTGATAAAAAGGCTGAATTAACAATGTCAGTGACAACATTAAGCCTGAACATTTGATTACACAAATATCCAAAACCAATAAACACACCATGTTTAGACAAAATAAATTTATCAGATTCAATAACTTGTTTATATCCATGATTATTCAAAACACTACTTGAAACCAAGTTCTTCCTTATATCAGGAACATGAATAACATTAAACAAAGTTACAATCTTTCCAGAACTAAAACTAAGATCTACACAACCACGCCATGCACCAAAGCTGTTGACTCATTTCCCATGTGAAGAATAGAACCATCATTCAGTGACTAGTAAGTCTTGAACCATCTTCTATCTTTGCACACATGAACAGTTGCTCCAGAGTCAACCCACCACGCAACATCATCATCCTGCACATAGTTAGATTCAGATACATATGTAACATAATAAACCTGAATAGATTCAATAAAAATATTCTGACCTTTCAGTGAGTTGGCAGAACCACCACTCCCTGAACCACTAGTGCCTGAACCATTGGTTTTACCACCAACCTTAACACCTTTGCAATCCCTTTTAATGTGACCAGATTTGCCACATTTCCAACAAGTAGGTGTTGCCTTCTTGTTAGGATCAGCCCTTGTGTTGTCCTGATGTTTACGTTTGCCTTTGTTGTCATTGTACCTGGTGGAATTGTTATGTTCCACCATATAGACAACATGTGCACCAGTAGCATTGCTACTCTTTGGCTTGTCATTATCCTGCGCCCTGAGGGAATCCTCAATACGCAAATGACTACCCAACTGAACAAGTGTCAGTTCTTCCTTCTTATGTTTCAAGGCATGCTTGAAATCTTTCCAAGAAGGAGGGAGTTTGTCAATGATACAAGAGACTGAAATAGCCTCATCCATGTTCATTTTATGTTGTGTAAACCTTCCAAGTATTCCAAGAAGTTCATTGTATTGTTCCATGACTGGTCTTGAATCAGTCATTTTGTAATTTGTGAAATTACTTACAAGAAACTTCTTACTTGAAGCATCCTCAGCCATATATTTGGCATCCAAGGAATCCCAAAGTTCTTTGGAAGATTCAACGTTCTGATAAATGTCAAAGAGAGAATCAGACATACCATTGAAAATCAAACCTCTGCATACATAGTCATCATTCTCCCATTTGCTTCTTTTCCTTATCTGTTCCACAGTAGCATCATCCCCATGATCCTCAGGAATGGCAGTACTAAGAACATACACCACATTCATACTTGAAAGCAAGAAGTGCATCTTCTTTTGCCATCTTCTGAAATCAACACCTTCAAACTTATCCAATTTGGAAAAGTTAGCAGCCATATGCCTCATAGCAGCAGCCATTGATTATCACAAAATAGTTTACTTTGATTGTTGGTGGTTATTCGCCCAGAACAGGGTGGAGATAATCAAAGACCTAGCTACGTACCAATTAAGGTTACCGGATATCACTTGGAATCGTGTTATCACTTTCCAAAGTAAACTATTCGACCCTAATGCCTGGGTATCACGAATATCTACTTGGGATAAGACCAAATGTTGTTAGTGATTTAGGCACAAATCAATAACCTTTAGTGTTTTAGTGTTGTGTGTTTTCTGTATATATTTTCATGCATAATATGATTTCCTATTTATAGGAAGATACTCATGGCTGGTCAAATGGAATTATGAGAATTAATCGGCCCATTAATCTCCACATAATTATCCCCATTATAGCCTAAAATAGTGGTTACTTGACCAGTAAAACGAGGTCATAAGTGTAGATGTAACTGCCATTTGAATAGGTCAAATCAGTTACAAAACCATCAGCAGGATCCACTTATTACTAGCAGCAGATTGTCTGCTCAGCAGCAGAGTCTTACTACTAGCAGCAGAATTGCTATCAGCAGGATCCTGACGATAGCAGCAGGATCCACTATCAGTGGAAACCAACACTAGCAGCAGAATCCTACACTACCACTATTAGAGTCAAGGTGTTCAGGGACCTGATGGGTGTACACTCCGTACCTCCAAGCCCATTACCAGGTGTGAACAAATCCTACAAGTGCACTAAATTTTCCAACATTTGTTGCCACTCCGATTTCCCTTGTAGTACCATCCCTCTTCCTCCCGATGGTAAGGATGAAAACGTTGTTAAAGTCGTCCATGCACCTTCACCTGTGGCTCTAGGTTCGTGATCAGAATGGAAGACACGTGGACTAATAATGATCGACGTAATCGTGTATGTGAGATATAAAGTATTGAGTTTATGTAAAATAAAGACACGTAATGCCAGTTGAAATTTTGTTAAAACGGTTAAAAACTTTGCTTATTTAAGTCGACTTTTGTGAGAATAAGGACCGTAGAATATTTACCAATTGTAAGTCGTTTAATTATGCATGTTGTCCATAACTAACCAAGGAAGTTGATTTACACGCAACTTGTTTTACTTTATATGAAGTTTATCAATCTTTAGTCTTTTTTACTGAACATAACATTTTTATTTTGTGCAAAATAGCTGATATGTTTTCACATTCAAACTCTATTAACACTCAGCCAAGTTACAGCACGCTCTATATTCACTACATGAAATAGGAGAAGAGACGACCAGCATGATCCCGTCGACACAATGTCGACGCCGAAAGTGGTGAATGTACTAGTGATTACAGGCTTGAATTCAAACAGTGAGATGTTTTATGTCTATTTTACTTAAGAAAAAGTTTGTTATTTGTTTTTGCCAAACAATAATATGCAAATAGTATGTGTTTTTAATTCACTACAAAATATTGGCTACTGCATCCACGCTATCATGCTATCAGTCGAGTACATACAAATCCTATAAACTCTTACGAAGATTGAAAAAATATATATAAGAATCAAAACATAGTCAAGTATATGCTACTTTTTTGTTCAATAAAAACAAGTATAATATGCTTCTTCAAAGTTCATCAAAGTAACATAGACCATAAAATAATAAATAAATAAATAATATAAAATAAACAAAATAAAATAAATAAAAGCAAAATAAATAAATAAATTAAAAAGACAAATGTATGTTGCTTATTTATAACTTGAGAATAAATAAATTTATTTGAGAATAAAACTTAAGGATATGGGTAGCATAAAGGCTAAGCATGGTGTCCTATTACCGTTAGGTCACAAGTTCGACCCTTTATAGTTGTCCCATATTTTTCTTTTCTTTTCTTTTGGTTTTCTGTTTATACCCATTGCTCAAGAGGTAACTGATTTACCAAGTGTGGTACTAACACTGAGTATGAAACTACTAATTAGTTCATATCCTTAATTGATACATACATTATATTCAAACCATGCACTACAACTTAACAAGAAAAAGACAGATACAAGTAACCTTGTTGATATGATACTTCATTCGTCTCAAATTATAAGTCTATTTTGGTATTTTGGGTTGTCCCAAAATACTTGTTCACTTTTATATTCCAACCAATCAAACGAGTGTTTAGTGGAGAGAGATGATATTTGATTGGTTAACAAAGTAGTTGGTGGAAATTCCTTAAACTTTGTGCAAAGTGGAAGTGGACTTACAATTTGGGACAGAGGGAATATATCTTTTGAAGCTGAATATGGGTTTTGGTCGGATATGACCGGGTCTTGACCAGAAATGACCATGTCTAACCGGGTCTTGACAGGAAATGACGTATGTTTTTGTATTTTCTAAAACAGAGATTTTGAAATAGATAAATGTCTATTAGAATGTAAAGATTGGTTATCATCGTGGCTAAGCCTCAAATAGATAAATGAATATTAAGCCTCATTTCTAAAACAGAGATTTTGAAATAGATAAATGTCTTCTCGTCTCCCAAACTCCCTTTTAATTTCTTTGATATTACTGTTATTGTCAAATTTTGTTTAATGATCATTGGTAAATTTCATTTTTCAACACATATGAGCATGGGAACACTATTATGCGGGTAAAAACATGACGCGACGCGCAAAACAAACATACTAGTTTAGATCAATATGTTGTCACTTTGTAAGTTTTTATAGCTCAATATTCGGTCTTTAATGTATGTTTTCACTAAGTTTTTATATCCCTAGAACAAGGTAGCGTCACCTAACTAGTTACTACGTATTATTAACATTTTTTAGACGGTAGTTGCCAAATAATACTGGTATATATAAAGATGACTTTAGGAAACATATATATTCACGCTGTCACCTTAAGTTGTGGTAAGACATTTATTATGATGTGTTTTATAAGTCAAGTAAAATTGAAAGATAAATAAATAATAGTATATAAGTGTGCAAAAGCTCGAAAATCTCGACAATTACTCAAGTCAAGTATATATATAAGCTTGAGTTTGGCTAGATAGATATTTCGAGCTCACTTTCTGGTCTCCAGCTTTTGACTTGATAAAGTTCTACCGGAACGAGTTCGAGTTACTAGACAAAAGTTCGACTCGTTTTTCCCAAAACTTTAAATACCAAAGTATTTAAGTTCCCTACCACATATCGTACTACGCACGTATCTTTCTGTCTTTTTTAAAATAAACTTTTCTAATATATAAATGAAGGTATGTACTATGAAAGCTAAACCTCATTTCTTATGAACGTCGCGTCTAGCGTTCGAGCCTTCTACCAATGCATATTAATTTTTTCTATCTTTTTATGAAATATTTGACCAACAATAGTTTTTATGAATTACAACTAACTAGCCTGTCATTTGCGTGTTGCGGTGTCAGGTACCCATGTAACCAAATAACCTACAATAACATACAATTGAAGCGTCACAATCATCTTTATACATTATAGTGGTATATGGGCAATGCATCGAATCCAAAAAGGGAGAAAGCAACAATGGTGGTCTTTTGATTCAAGGTAATGGTGATGGCACGTCGTAGTTTGTGATAATGTGAAGACAAAAATAATGTAAATTATTAGCATTGCAAAAACGTCGTGATTGACTTTACCATCTCAAGCCAACATCTCTTCATTCACCACGTTAACAAATTGTTATCAATCACTTTCTAAAATGAATTTATCATCTCTTCATGATGTTTTTTAATAGCCTGTAATTTAATGTGAATTTAAAATTGGGTAACCAAAAGTTAATAATGTTATTTTATTTTAAATATTTTTGGTTACAATCATTTATAATATTAACTAGTTGGAAAACCGCGCGTTGCCGCGGGGTGTTTTCCGAATAGGGAAAGTGTAATAACGGCCAGTAGCTACTTAATGTCAATTTAGTGACTAATGACTAACTTTGCAATGGACGTATAACATGAAGGACCAATCATGTAAATTATGCGAGGACTAAATATGCAACGAACTTTTGAGATGAAGGACCAATTTTGTATAGATTTTTAAAGAAAATGTTAAAGATAACGACCGTTAGCTAACAGCCATTAAATATTTAACGGCCGTTAGTTATTAACTAACGACCGTTAAATCCGACCCGCCCCACCCAAACCCGACCCGCCCTAAAATGGTTTCTACAGTAGTTTGGCATGTGAGGTTGCCAAAAGCAATCCCAACAAATGTATATATGTTATAATTACATAAATTAATTTCATTTTAAAGAACATGTCAATTACTAATATTAGTATTTTACCAAATCTTTCTATTATAAGTATTATAAGTAAGTGTGTAATTTGAATTTTTTAAGCTTTTATTATAAGAAAGTACCAAATGTAATACGTATATAACATCATGAACAATAAGCAAGTGTGTAAATGACACGTATTACATTTGGTACTTTCTTATCAATTAGTTAGTCTAATTTTGCCACAAATCTACATCTTCGTTCTTCATGTTCCTTTAAAACTATTCTTTTTCAATTTTATGCGCTTCATTTTATGAGTGATTGGTAAGTTTTTCAGGGAATTAATAACCTTTTGATAGTGTTTTTGAAAACCTACCAAACACCCAAATCAATTGTTGCTTCTACTTACAGATTTCTTCATATTTTTTTTTCAGTGTTAGGTTTGGATGATTTTACTTTTGTTCTTTTGATGAAGAGACTCTTTTGACTTTGGATTGTTAGTGACTCCAAACTTTACTGTTTAATCTTCATTTCAGTAATTTGGTTCTTTTTAACTTTTGTTGTATTCAATGCCCACTAAGTGTTTGATGAAATGTGTATACACATTTAGCCATTTTACAGTTGCTTTGCCATATAAATGGATACATTTTATGTTATGTTTCTTCTTTAGTTTCTTTTATTAAAGTATGGATTTATAGTTAGGGGTTGTGCTAAATTTCATGCCCGATTTTTGTTTTTTAGTACTCCTGTGGATTAAGCACAAGACGGAATGAAAACTATTAAATTTGAGCTGATTAGCTAGCTTATGAATGATTTAAAAAAAAAAAAAAAAAACCTTCCAATTTTGTTTGTTAACCTATTTTGTTTTTCTTTACTTTTGTCGTTGTTGTGAGAATGTATTTAAAACACTATATCAGAAGGACCTTGTGAAACAGCCAGGGGCGGAGCCGGAACTTTTTTGTCGAGGGGGCAAAATATGATAATTTTTAGAAACTACACTAAAAATTGGTCCGTTGGGGGGGGGGGGGGGGGGGGGGGGGGCAAATTACAAAAAATACCCGAAAATTTTCGAAAATTTACACTACAATTTTTTTCGCCGGGGTCACGTGACCCCCCGGACCCCCCTTTATCTCCGCCCCTGGAAACAGCTATTCTTAGTAAAAAGAATGCATTTCACATTTTGTATTAAGAAAGTGTATCCGCGGCATATTGACCAGCTTCACAATTGGTTAGCTGAAAACCAAATGTGGTGGCCTATTTACCAACAACCTTGAAGGGATGTTGAATGTCTGTAGTTTTATTTGTCAACGCACCATATTTTTTATAAAGAACATTGTAGCTATTAGTTAGCGCTCTATCCACATATAAAGAAATTAAGTTGATGTGGGTTAGTCAGTATACCCAAAACATGATTTTTGTCTAGATGTCAACTGATCCATGTGTTCCGCAACTTAATGTAAAACTTAGTACTTGGTTAGTTAGGATTTTAAATATACTAAAATTGGTGCCTAGATCTATATAAATGATTGCAATTGAGAGTGTTCATCATTACATTTCACCTTTGAAGAAATAAACAACAATTATAGTATTCTTAGAATAATTTATTGATTATCATAGTTAAGTACTGGTCTTTGCAACTCAATTCATTATGGTCAAAATTTTGGTTATCCAAGGACAACACTTGTGCATCAATCTGACCATGGGTAAATTTAGCAGACCATTTGTGCAACTAATAAGTTTCGGTTGTTGATTTTCCGGGAGATGGTCAGTTCGAGCCATGACTTTTGTTGTTGACTTTAAGCGTAGAAACGGGTCCTTGGTAACCTGTTAGTGTGCCACTTTAATTGTGGTATTCACGTTCATGTTCATGTAGTATATTCCAGTTACGAATTCATGGTGTTATAATTATACGTTATGTGCCTAAATGAGTTACTCGTAGTATGTTTATATGTCAATTTTGCTTGATGGGTCGAAACAGCCCCGAATGACCCGTTGGGGTTTAGTTATGCGATTTTAACTCTAATTCCACGATATTACTAGTATAGATGTCCTAAGTGGACGACCGAGCCTTTATATGTTATCTCACTAAGCGTTGTGCTTATGTTGCTTTGTTGTACTTGTTATAGGTGAAGCTAGTGATAGTGCTACGAAGGGTACGAAGACCGAGAACTAGACCTCGGTGGGATACTTGGGTAATGAGCCTTTTCCCTACATGCTCTTTTACCAACAAACGCCCTAGGACGTCGTGTTTTGGTTTGTAATTATGTAAACACAGATTTGGTTAATAACTTGATGGTTATGGTTGTGTTTAAAGATCAAAGGGGTGTTTGGCATAGCGCCACTCTAGCTCCAAATGACCCATTTTGATATTGTACGGGTCTAAAGGTTAGCAAAAGGTCGGAAAACACCAGGAAATAACCCGAGAGACCATCCTGGCATGATACAGGTAAATTATCAATTTACCCTTTCCTACGTCAAATGAATTATCTGCTAATTGCTTATTAGTCATCCAAAAGGTCAAAATTAGCCTTTCAAAAGTCATCTGAGATGCTTATCTGCTAACTGCTTTTTAGTTGCTTATATAATCTGATTGGTGGCATAGATAGGGCTGTCAATAAGATTTCTCATTGGATTGTGACTTGCTGTCAATATAAATGCACCATTTGCTTTTGAACACTGAAACATTATACAATATACTAAAAGTGACTTTTTGCGTAAAAGGCGCCACCCCATTGGTTGCAACATTAGCCTGCTAGTGTTACCCCATTGGTTGCAACATACTAGCGTAACGTTGGTGAGTTTCAGGAAGTACTAAAAGCGATGAAAATGACACTTTGTTTTCAGGTAGCAGTCTATAGCATTTATGTTCCTTTGCAAAAAGGATAAACTTAACTTGATTTTTTATGATAGATTTCTTATTAATCAGTTTATCTGAGATGCAATTTGGACAAATGGTTTCGATTTTGTACATTTAGAAGTCTGCCTATAAAGGGACCGTTTAAGTGGGTTAAACGGGTTAAATGTAGTTTGTCGTTAATTAATTTAGACACAGTCTTATTAAAGTAAGTTACTCTAATATTAGTTTCTATTTTTGCATATTGATTACCAATTCAGTGGGCTTGAAGACGATGAAAAGGAGTCCGTTTTTCTTACTGGCTACGAAGATTCAGAAGATGATATGAATATGGTGAGTTGAGCTTCGACTACCACATGAATGACCCAAACGTTGAAGTTTCTACCTTAGAAAACTCAATGGAGGTAATTTTCTAATATCTTTTGGTTTCTGTTTTATGTTACAGTATGTCGTTCCCTTTTTTTGTACTAATTTTCTACAGTTAGACAATGCAGGCGTCACTTTTCTGAAGTCGGAAGTTGGAGGGCTGAAGCATGACTTGCAGCACGCGAGGTATTTGTGTAAACAACTCTAGAGTCAACTTTCTAATTTTTAACCTGCCTTTCATGAACTGTGATAAATCGTCTTTTTTAAAGTCGTGGGTCTGTAGCGCCTATGTCCTCGGATAAATTAGCGCACCCTGTGGAAGAAAAAAAATAAGGATTTAAAGGAGGTATAGAAACCTCTTATCATGTTTGAACAAATAATGGATTTTTCAAAAGAATGAGTATATATTTCTCTTTTGTCCTTTAATTAGCTTTACCTTTAACTTTAATTTTTTCTTTTATCTTTTTCTTTTTCTAATATAAAGAAAATGTAAGATTACAAAAGCAATGCCCTATGTTTTTTGTTATTAAACATTTAAACAAGACTGAGCTATCTCATGTCATATTTTTGAAACTGCAAAGATACTTGATACTTCCATTGTGGTTTGCCTAATAAGCACTCAAAGCATATTAATATGTTCTCCTTTTCTTTATCTTATGGTAAGTTAAATAACATCGAGGCAACTTTTAGTTTTTTATGAGATTGAATTTTTGTACAGACTTAAAAATAAAAGCTTAACTTTTTGAAAGTTTAATATTCTCTACAAGTTGGTTCTACCTCGAACTCGACTCGAAAAGCTCGATACATCCATAAATAAGTATTTACTTTTAGTGCATTTATAGATTAGCACGTAAAAGCTCGAAAACCTCGACAATTACTTAAGTCGAGTATATATAAGCTCGAGTTCGGCTAGATAAACATTCCAAGTTCACTTTCTAGGCTCGACCAAGAGACTCGATAAAGTTCGACTCGAACTAGCTCGACTCGTTTATACCCCTAAGTTAAATAACATCGAGGCAACTTTTAGTTTTTTATGAGATTGAATTTTTGTACAGACTTAAAAATAAAAGCTTAACTTTTTGAAAGTTTAATATTCTCTACAAGTTGTATCAAGAAAGGCTCGATACCAGTTGGTTCTACCTCGAACTCGACTCGAAAAGCTCGATACATCCATAAATAAGTATTTACTTTTAGTGCATTTATAGATTAGCACGTAAAAGCTCGAAAACCTCGACAATTACTTAAGTCGAGTATATATAAGCTCGAGTTCGGCTAGATAAACATTCCAAGCTCACTTTCTAGGCTCGACCAAGAGACTCGATAAAGTTCGACTCGAACTAGCTCGACTCGTTTATACCCCTAAATTCAAATACTTGGTATGTAAATCCCCTTCTTATTTTAACAGTGTGTCAGCTTGTAGCATTCTATGCCACATATTGTACTACTTATTTTTCCTCTATTGATGTTATTATTTTTTCTTCTTGTGAAACATCTGATGAGCAACATTTTATGAATTACAACTAAAGTATAATTATTCTTACCTGTTTATCTTATTGAGTCTTTTCTTTTTTAAAAGGAAAAGTAAAATAAAGTAAAAGCTAGTACTACTGCTAAATGTTAGTAATATATGTGGAATAAAGGACAAAAAGATATGTGGAATAAAGGACAAAAAGAGAAAGAATGCATATTCGTACCTTAAAAGACCAAACTTAGAATTTTTACCTTTTTTCTTAATCTAACCCCCCCAAGTTTCATATATGGACTCCAATTCCAAATTTCAAAACCTTGAAAAAATAATTACAGCGGTGCAACATTAGCATCCGCTTCATCTCGTAGATTTGCAGCCTCGTTATCCAGACTATGTAGAATTTAGTGATGACGAGGAGGAGGATAGGGTTTTAAAATGGGATTTCACTCATACATGTAATCAGTGTCACAAAGATATCAACGTGTATCATAGCTATTACTACAAGTGTACTGATTCATGTGATTATGCGCTCCACACACTGCGTGCAAAGCTTCCTTCGGCGCTAATAGTAAAATCCCATGATCCAAGTCATACGCTTACCCTTGAGAAGTGGGGTGATCGGCATGGCTTTTCCTATTGTAGTGTATGTGATAAAGGGGAGCCTGAGAACTAGTGTTATGGGTGTTCAATTTGTGTCAGCAGGTCACTTTGTTTTAACATGGTACATGTAAAATGCGCCATGATTGAAAGAGAAAATCATATCATACTACTTATTTTTTCTCTATTGATGTTATTATTTTTTCTTCTTTCAATTCTGAAACATCTGCCGAGCAATATTTTATGAATTACAACTAAAGTATACATATTCTTACCTGTATATCTTATTGAGTCTTTTCTTTTCTAAAAGGAAAAGTTAAATAAAGTAAAAGCTAATAGTAATATATGTACCCAATTCTGAATAAAGGACAAAAAGAGAAAGAACGCAGATTCTTACCTTGAAGACCAAACTTAGAATTTGTAGCTTTATGCTAACTTAATGGCTATAAAAGCTTGCTCATATCATTTAATCTATATTGTACCCAATTCTGATTTCCATCTTCTTTGTTTGCCATCAACTATTTGTCCATATATTTCTTTTTCGTTAATCCACCCCACCAAGTTTCATACATGGATTCCATTTCCAAATTTCAAAACCATGAAAAAATAATTACAGCGGTGCAACATGAGCATCCGCTTCAACTCGTAGATTTGCAGCCTCGTTATCCAGACTATGTAGAATTTAGTGATGACGAGGAGGAGGATAGGGTTATAAGATGGGATTTCAATCATACATGTAATCAGTGTCACAAAGATATCAATGTGTACCATAGGTATTATTACAAGTGTACTGATTCATGTGATTATGCGCTCCACACACTGTGTGCAAAGCTTCCTGCTGCGCTAATAGTAAAATCCCATGATCCAAGTCATACGCTTACCCTTGAGACGTGGGGTAATCAGCATCACTATTCCTATTGTAGTGTATGTAGAAAATTTGAGCCTGAGAACTTGTGTTATGGGTGTTCAATTTGTGTCGGGAAACGTTATTATGACATGGTACATGTAAAATGCGCCATGATTGGAAGAGAAAATCATATCATCTATCATCCAAGTCACCCACACCCACTACAGTCTGGTACCTCTAAACCAATTTTGTGTGAATGTGATGCATGTGGGAAGAAGCATGAAGGTATCTTCTATCATTGTGCCACATGTTTTGACCACACCATCCATATTGATTGTGCATTCCTCCCCAGAAAATTACACATTCAACATACTCACCCACTCATTATTTCTTATTCCTCCAAAGATATTACATTTGGTAATAAATGCAGGATATGTCGTGAGCCTTTCGATTATCCTAAATATCATTGGAGTTATAAATGTGAAAGTTGCAGGTACTATGTGCATCTAAATTGTGCAACATCTCCCGGAGGTAATAAAAATACGTATAAATTTACTAAATATCTCATGCTTCGAATGATTGAGTGGAATTTTGTTTGATAAGTACCAACATCTTAAAAATTATATCTGCAGGTATAGGCAAAACAGTTAAAAATTATAAAGATGCTGATCATCCTAATCTTGTCAAACTCCCATTCCCCGATCAAACATACAGCATACTACAACACTGGTTTTCCAGAGAAATGGGATCTACAAGTGAAAGGAACCTGAACTACAGCGGTCATCAACATCAGCATGTACTAAGTCTGGTAGGCACACAACCCAACGACAGTAAAGGTGCAACAACTTCAAGCGGCGTTAGTTCATTATGTTGTCACGACCCAATGAAAAGGGTTGAACTATTATGTAACGGGTGTGTGAGACCAATCATGGATGTGCCCTTTTACAAATGCTCCAGCGAAGACCGATGCTGCGACTTTGTACTTCATGAGTGGTGCACTCGTTTACCTGCTGAATTGCCAAATCACCCATGTCACAAACACACTCTCACTTTCCTTCCAAAAGTTTTGAAGAATATATTCGGCATTTTTTATTGTAACATTTGCAAATCATTTTGCAACGGGTTCGCGTACGGGTGCACCAAATGTCATTACTACATTGATGTTAACTGTGCATTCATCCCCGATGAAATTACGCATGAAGCTCACCCCGATCACATTCTTTCAAGAAGTGAGCAAAGAGAATGGAAAGATTGTGTTGCAGGTGACTATATTCATGAACAAATTTATTTTAGATGTCGATCTTGTGATTTTAGCCTCCATTCTGGTTGTGCTTTATTCTTGCCTCGTATTATACATCACAAGTTGGACAAGCACCCCATGAGGTTGACATACGGTCCGGTAGAGAACCATAAGAGTCAATACTTTTGTGAAGTTTGTGAGGAAGAGCTTAACCCAAATTATTGGTTTTATCATTGCCATGTGTGTGCCTACTCTTTACATACTCGTTGTGCTCCGGTGATACTTAACTTTGAAGCAGCCTGTGACAATGTCAGAAGCGTTTATGAGTATTTGAATATTAAGTTTGGGGGAATTTATAATATCGAAGGTCACGAGCACTCTGTATCACTTGCTCTAGGGTCTGACAAAGATGGGAAATGCTCAAAATGTGATCGTGGCGTGAAAAAATATTTAATCATTAAGTGTCAGAGTTGCAAGCTCGCAATGCATTACGATTGTTGTTAGAGATTGTAATGTGTTTTTTAAGTAATGTCTCGAATTTGATGGCTTGGTCTCAGCTTGTAACCCTTTTGTTTTTTGTTCACTTTTCAGTTCTTTTATAGTAAACTATTCATATTTAAGTTTTCAGTTATCTAGGTCTTCAAAGTGTTTGATTTAACGCCTGAAAGAAATGTAGTAGCTTAATGATTGTATAGGACTAAACATTTATGTTAACATTCGAAGAAAGCCTCATGAATGTATCTATATTAACATTAGAAACTTGAGAGAACCTCAATCAAAATGTAGTAGCTAAAGTTGATCTATATAATAAATAAATGGTAGGTCTCATATTCGAGTCAAACCATATGCTTTTTCTTTCTTTCTTTTGATTTTTCCTTTTTCCTTTTGATTTATTACTGTCTTGTCGATGTTATTAACTAAAGTAGATTTCTATTAATATAGTAACATTCTGGATATATTTTATATTATTGAATCCTAACATCAATAACAACAATTAATACACAATCATCCGGGTGCGGGAATAATCATACATACCACTTCAACAAAATAAACATTCGCCGAACACTTGCATGAGGAAAGAAAAAATATATAAATAAAAGCATTATAGATCGAACAAAGCAAGAAAAGACAAATGTATGGTGCTATCGAAAATAAATATGTGATTCGTGGATCATGAGGTTAGTGTTTAAACATATATCATACACATTGAAAATACTATACGAGTGGTCCAGTGATAAAAGTTTGTCAGTGGCGATTATAATCACTGAAACATAAGGATCTTAAGTTTAAATACAGTATATACTTAACAGTTGGTGACAAGAAACTACTCGAACCAAATGTTTATACATTAAGACATAAGACTATATATTAAGCTCGTATTCAACACATGCTTATGTTAAGTTTTTCAAACATGATAGATAAATATTATTAACAAGCTCAGCTCGAGCTTTGTAAATAACTATCGAGCAATGATCGAGCGTTAAATTTACAACTCGAGCTCGAGTTTCTTTGTAAAACGAGTATAGCTTTAGTTAGACTTGTTTAAAGCTTTGATGACTATCAAGCCTTATTTAAACTCCTCGAATACGATGTCTCAGCTTGTATTATTTCAAGGTACACATCATACTACAACACGATTAACAAATAGCAACTACTAATCTAAATGGTCTTCTTTTTGTCTTTTCTTAAAAAGACAATCTTAATAAATAATTGAATTTGAGAAATATGATTGGTGAGTATGGGTGGCTTGACTGCTAAGGACCATCACTCATGAATGGTTGATCTCATGTTCGAGTCGTCTCGGTTGCCATACTCCTTTTTTTTATTTATTTTTTTATTTTTTTATAATATGACATTCTGGTTATTCTTATTGTCTATCACGTGCATTCAAAATTTCAAATAGTGCACTCAAGCTTGTCAACACAAATATAGTGAAATTTTTAACCATTAATTATTATTTTATTTATTTATTTTTTTTTTTTTAAGGTTTTGTTGATACTATAGATTAACCAAATACCATTTTAATTGGTTTATTTTTACTTTCAAGTTAGACAAAAGTATTCAATACGTTCACAAGAATAAATTTAATATCACTATATATAAATAAAGTTAGAGTCGAATGAGAAAAATAATAAGAGTGAGATTTACATTCGTGAAATTCACGGTTTTAAGACTTCTAAAAATAGAAGTTCCCAAACACATTATAAGGATAAATATATTTGCTCATTTTTTATATATATTTTTCTTTTCTCGGGTCATTACTACTCATCCTACCTTTCATACTCCACTTAAACGAGATTAAGTATAATAGCTGTTATATATCTAGTTTTAGTCATTGTTTGTTGATGTATTTAAGTTGATTTGAGCAAGTGTTGTCACTTAAGGCCGAGCATAATAGACCGCGGACCAAACCGATAAACTAGGCCAAAGTAGATCGACCCAGACAGCCAAAGATAATTCGGTTTGATCCTCGGTCCACATTTTTTTCGTATTTGTTTATCGGTTCAGCCCGCCCTTGCGCAAAACTGGCTATTATGTCTTACAAACTGGACCGAGTCGACGCACCAGACCGATTACATTCCGGACAAAACACATTCCCTTCCGATCTTCGGTCCAGTGTTTTGAGCAATTCGGTTTTCGATCTAGTCTGGGTTTCGTCAGTCCGATCCAGTTTTAGGACCGTAATGAGCCCTACTGTCAATACCAACTAACCTTAAAACTAGGGGTGGAAATGAGCCGAGCCGCTCATAAATTCTTAACCAAAACTCTATTTTTCATCTTCTTATTTTATTCTTAATCAAAATAATAATACTCCTGAGAATACATACACTACTTAAAATTCTTAACCAAAACAATATATTTTTATCTTTTTATTTTATTCGTAACCAAAATAATAACAATACTATGGTGAGCAAACGGACCGGATCGACAGACAAAACCGACCGGACCGAATTCGGTCTGGTCTCAGTCTAAGGTTTTTCATAAATTCAGACTCAGTCCAATTCAGTGTGGTCCGGCTTAAAAACCGGACATTTAGCATATTTGAACCGAGGCCTTATGGGACCGAGACCGGAACGATCACATTCGGTCCGGTTTCGGTCTAGGTTTTTTGCTGAATTCTGTCTTGGTCCGGTCCGGTTTTCACAATTGAGAATACATGCACTATATAAAAACAAGATAAAATACAAAAATGCCCTATAAGTAAAAATTAAAAAAATAATAAAAAAAAAATGATTTTTTTAGACACGTGTCGTCTAGTGGATCTTTTTAAACTTTTTAATTTTATTTACGGATTCATCATGTGATTATATGTCCACAGTCCACACACTGAGAACTTGTGTTATTGGTGTTCAGTTTGTGTCAGGTAAAATGCGCCATGTTCAGTAGAGGTTTGTAGTTACAGCTATATATACTAGTTGTGATTAGTTGAATTTGAACTCTAAAATTGTACTTGCGTATACCATGTTTGAGGATATGTCTAACTCAAAATTAGTTAACTAGAGGTTAGTAAATTTATAATAAATAACTCAATCTCATCCATGTAAGCTGTTTGATGATATGGCTTGCGAAAGAATAAAATTGAAACGACATATACTCGACTATTATGAACTAGAATATTTTATGCATGTGTTATTAAACTTATGTGGGAAACATGTACGTAAAATATGAGTTTACAAACAAGAAACTAAAACTAGAGCTTACTACACCCATGACACACTCATTTCTTGTCGAGATTTTTACTTCTAAATGATGAAAGAAATGTCGAAACCTAAGTTTGGCTCACTGTTGGAGACATACTTGTCTCAGTTTATTGGCTCGTCTCATGCTCGTTTGGTTTTATACTCGCTTTTAAACCTATATATACTCGACATATACATGCACAACTCCTTGCTAAAACCAAACACACGGAGCTTAGAAGCCTAACCCACGACCTCAGTTTGTTACAAGTGAAAATCCATAACAAATTGTAAACTATCGAAACTGTAATTATATTTACTTAACAACAAAGATCAACACAAGAGATCAAGTAGCTCAGTTGGTAGTATTGCTCACACCTCATGCAATCAACCTGAGTTCGAATCCTAGACATGGCAGTTTTGCCCATTTTTGTTATTTTAGCAACTTTCACCATATTGACAGTTTCAGCCCCCTAACTATGCTTTTCTTAAAAGGTTTTTATAAGTTTAAAACTTAAATAAATCTTTCACATTTTCAACCCTCAAATTTGATCCATTTGACAACTTTCTTAAAAACTTTATTTAATTTGGAACTTATAAAGTTTTACCATTTTAACCCTTTAAAAGTTAAACTTTGACATTTGACATCCAAAAACTTTTATAAGATTTCTAAATCTTTTTACCACTTTACACTAAATAAATATGTTATCATATATTTAACAAGCACGTTCGCGTAAATTTTAAATAATATATTTATCCAAATATATTATTTACCCATGATTTTGAAAAATATATATGGTATATATATTTTCACACCTCGAAACCAAACAAATTTGATAAATACAATCCGAGTTGTATTTATTTACTCCATGATAATACTTAATCCAATATTCGAGCTAACTCTTATGTGAGTATATTGTATATATTCTCATACTTATTCCAATAGCCAATACTTACAAGTATTTTCACAAACTACTTTTATGTACATCAACAAGAATCAAATTAATTTATGAAACTTCCACATAAGCTATAATAACCTAAACATTTAAAAACAGTTTGTTTTTAAACTTTAAGCATTTAGCTACGCAAGCCACTTCTGCCACAAAACCATTTTGTCATCCTGCATTGTGTCAAATCACTATTCGCGATAAGTCAAACTTATCTCCGACTTACGTACTATTCAGATCACTGCTGAAGCCATTCTTACTCTATATCTAGCGTTACTACCATTCCCCTAAGGTGAGTCATAACCTCTCTCTTACTCTTTTACTTGTTTTATAAACGTTTTGGGGGAGATACATGCTCAACTACATGTTTTATACTTTTACAAGTATTCTTAACTATTTACAAATTCCTGTGAGATCCATAGCCCCTACTCTTTTATCTATTTTGAATTACTTTTGGGGGAGATACATGCTTGTTTTACATATAAACTATACTAGTTTACCTTAAACATTACACTCAGTTGATAAACCACTCTACTTGTTGTTGAAACATAACACTTGCTTTAACTTTCAAAGGCACTATAAACTTTTGCGAATTACTAAGAACTTATAAATCCACTTTTATACGCTTTTATAGCTCATGGAGAGCTACCCACTATAAACATGATCACAAGCGATTTTCAACTGTATGTTATACCCTATTCTCTATTGCCTAAGTTTACCACTTATTGCCATGTTTGAAGTCCCTTACATCATGCACCTTAATCACTTGCGAGTGAACGTAAATAATTGTGAATAGATATATTTGGGACTGACAATCCCCGTTTGGTTTAGCTAGGATGAGCGACCAAGCGCACTTTATTTAAACATACTTATAGGTTATTGGCAAATACCTATCCTGATGGCACACTGTTATACATCATACTTGATGCCTGTCAATCGTTGAGTGTCATGAGGCTTAGAGCAATAGACCAATACTGTAGTCATGATACAGTATTGCCATCCTTTTAATAATATTTGTATTCGTTACAAATATTATCTAAACTTAGAACTTGTGATTACTAAGAAAATCACCATGTGGCAAACCATAACCATTTTGTGTTGACCCAGTTAGGGCAACCAAACCAACTACGGATATATAACAACTTAACCCACCACTTACTCGATAACAAACCAACTATGGGTGTATTATATTGAAACCCACTACTTATTTTATTAATAATTGTATTTAGTACAATTATTACCTAAACTTGGAACTATTGAAAACCAACTGGTTAAACTATAAACTCTATGGAAATTATCTATACTTTGATTTTGAGAATCAACCGTTTAAACTATAAGCACTATGGAATTACTCACTCCTTGATTTTGATAATCAACTGTTTCACTATAAATACTATGGATATACTCACTCTTTGATTTTGGTTGTGTTGACGCTTTTAGCATGTATTTATCTCAGGTCCATAATGAGCTAGGATGGCACGGAGGAGCACGAATACATATAAAGGCTATAAATTTTACTATCATTCGAAAACCCATTTCTTAAAACTTTGAAACCAATGGGACCTCATTTTGAAAACTCAAACTATTGGGACCTCATTTTACAAACTTTGATTTTTATAAATTTCGAATGATAAATCTTTTAAAATGACTAAATTGGTGATCGTTTTCTACTATTAAACTCTTGTGCCATGAAATAACACCCAATCAAAATTCCGATGCATATTTTGAAAATTAGGGGGGATACATTTGGTGAACCTAAAGTTGCCTTCTTCTCGTCCTCACCCAACATAACAGTGGGAGGATGGAGTTGATCTGCATTCTGTCCACCAAAATAGAAGGCGCCAGATGTGCCATAAGCAAAATACTTTAGGTACAGTCTACAACATCTATAGATAACGAACTGGGTGTAATAAATGTGATTGATAAGATGCACTAGCAGCCGCCGGTGGCATATGTGTGTGCCTAGCCTGATCAGATGGACCAGCAGCCACGACTGGTGATTTAACTTGGTTTACAACAAATCTCACAGTAGAGTTAGAATTAACTTTTTCTTTTTGTTTTTGATAAGACTCGAAACTATTGTTAGAAAAATCTGGATTTCCTTCAACTATCCTGGCCATGTTCTTAAGAAGAGATGATGGTGTAACTTCCTTCAAAATCTACAACAACTGAAACTAAAATAGAGACATATACCCAAATAAGTTTCATACCTTAAGAGGCAAATGGAATCACTCCAATCATTTGATCCTTTCTATAAGCCTATAGGATTAATAAGTAAAACTAATTATATACCATACCTAAGTGATTCAATAACTTTCCACACCTCCTACATGTCACCGATTTAACATTTATGATAGTAATTCAAGAACTTTTCATAGCTCCTACCCGTCACCGAGTTAAGATAGAAATTCAATAACTTTCAATCTTACATGGTTCCTACCCATCACCGATTTAGATAAACACCTTCTCTACTTTTCACATATATTAAGATTGTAATTCAATAACTTTTCATAGCTCCTACCCGTCACCAATTTAAGATAGAAATTCAATAACCGGGATCTATTAAAGGGGCTATATTTCACAATCTCTAGTAGTGATTGAACCTATCTATTGTTGCAGAGGTGAAATAACTACTTGTTGCTATGATGCCAACACGACCCTAGCAACTAACCACCATGGCTTTAAACCAATAAAGTAATAACAATTCCTAATGCCTTGACCTATCAACTAAGATCAATTACTAAGAATAAAATTATGAATAACAAGGATGCAGAAGCAGTGCAAAACTGTAAATTAAAATAAATACGTACAGATGTTTGAGAACGATTATGATCATTACGATCACCCAAACACACCCCATAGCTTCCCGCGACCTATAGGCTCTTGTAACTTCTTTGCACCATCAACATCCATTTCTACAAGCTTTTGTAAAAACAACAAAGCACCCGTGTTTACCATCTGTTTGCGACATTTCTTCGAATGAGTTAAAGACATTGGAATCGACACAGAGTACTTGTTATCAAAATTTGGTATAGAAGGATCTAATAACTGGACTACATTCACTATCACTCTTTCTTCCTTCCGATAAATCTTAGTGTTCCCCAAAAATTCGATATATATAACAAACCAACTATGGATATATATATATATATATATATATATATATATATATATATATATATATATATATATATATAACAACTTAACCCACCACTTACTCGATAACAAACCAACTATGGGTGTATTATATTGAAACCCACTACTTATTTTATTAATAATTGTATTTAGTACAATTATTACCTAAACTTGGAACTATTGAAAACCAACTGGTTAAACTATAAACTCTATGGAAATTATCTATAATTTGATTTTGAGAATCAACCGTTTAAACTATAAGCACTATGGAATTACTCACTCCTTGATTTTGATAATCAACTGTTTCACTATAAATACTATGGATATACTCACTCTTTGATTTTGGTTGTGTTGACGCTTTTAGCATGTATTTATCTCAGGTCCATAATGAGCTAGGATGGCACGGAGGAGCACAAATACATATAAAGGCTATAAATTTTACTATCATTTGAAAACCCATTTCTTAAAACTTTGAAACCAATGGGACCTTATGTAACAATTCGCAATTTCAGGTTAATTTCTATTCCCGAAAAATTTCACTATTCATTTTTACTATTCACTTTTACTATTCATTTTCCGGAATTTAATTTGTATTTCATATTCTCGTGTGATAAATTATTTCCATGGCAAAATAAAAGTTTGACACTCATCAGATCATTTTCGCGAAAGTTATTAAGGAACTACACGTTTTAGGGTAAAACGTCATTCAAAAATCCTACACACAACGAAACTCGACCGCGTTAATTTTCCCCGCATCAGAAAAATGTTTGATACACTCATGATTTATTTGAGAATTAATCATGACTAAGAAAAAAATGTGGCCAAATAAACCCTCGGCCGTGAGAAACAGAAATTTTCATTTTTAAGCGCTTTTACTTAGTCGTAACCTTAGCCTATACCTGCACCGCGTTTCTAAGATTTGAGTTTTCACATTTTTGGAAAAAGTCAACATATTTTTCCCTCCTCCTTTGACCAAAAATCATTCCTTGATTTTTAGGCTTACGGTTTTATGTCTTAAAGACATTAAATGCCAACCGACACTAGACTGAGCCCAGTCTAGACATTGTAAGTCAATTTAAATCATTATTATCCTATTAGAAAAGTAACATTTTACTTTTCTCAATTTTACACAATATTCGTACGTTTTAAGTATTACGCGTTTTAGACCCGTGTTACCAGTTTTAGCAGGGTTTGAGCACGCCAATGGAACCTACCACTCATTTTATATTTTATTATGGAGTATATTGACATTTTTAGTCATTCTTTCAAGTTCCACATTTTTACAATACCCGGTTTTACGTTTCGTGGCTTAACAGCTTACAATTAGCGATTAACGGAACCAAAACACTCTCTGTAAAAGCAAGATAACATCAAAAATCATATCTAGTCATCCAAGATAAGCTATGCACGAAATTTTTGAGCAATTCACAAGCCTTGTTGGCTTGTGATGAAGCCTTGATCACTTAGGATGGTTACATGTGTAAAACTTCCTATGTAAGCTTTGAAAAAGTCTTGCAAACTAACCTTCTCATTTTAGTATAAAAGGCAACTAATTCCTCACTTAGTTTCTCATCAAAAACCTGGAAACACTCAATTATTATAGCAATTCATCCTTTGATTTTCAAGCTAGAACTTCTATATCATTGTTAAAGCTCTTGTTAAGCTTTACATGAATCAAGCTCTACTTCTTCCATTCAATTGGTGAACTCCATGCCGCAAAAAGAAGTGTTCTAGTAGAAGACTTAAAGTGCTTCCAATCCATCTCTACTTCCTATCAAAAGTGTAGAAGTATTGCTAAAGAGAAGAGAAAATTGTTCAATCAAAGTCCTGATCCTTGTTCTTAACTTCCTTTCTTTTAGAAAGCCTAAAGTTGTAAGGAAACCCTAACATACTTTCTTGCTAAATATCATTTTCATGCAATTTATATTTCATTCATACTATATATTGTCTTGTTATTATGTTCATGATGTATAGAAATTGGTAAAACAAGTTATGGTAAACATATGTTATCTTATGTTAAGTAAACAAGAAAACTAGTGACTTATATTGAGAACCACGACCAAAATAAAGTAACCATGATATTGGACACTTACCTACTGTTAAAGAGGACTTAACAAGGAAAACATAGCAATTTGAACCACCTAAAACGAGTACACGAGTCAAAAGTTATGGCCATAAGAAGTTAGCAAAACCAAAACGGCGAAACTGCCTAAAACAAGCTGTAAGCATTCTGACCTTTTTGAAAGTGGCACTTCTGGTCCGATTCATCAAAAAGTTAAAACATAAAAGTTGTCCGGAACGACGTTTTCGTTCAGGAACACCGAAGCTCGAGCCCTGAAAACGCTTTCCGAGTGATATTTTTCTTCAAATTCTTAACAACCCATTTTTATACCAAATGACCATGTAAAAGTTATGATTAATTGAAACCAAGAGGTCTAATGACCTAAAGCCAAGACCACAACCATGGCTAAGGCCAAGGTTGAGTCTCAAGACCATGGAACAATGACCAAGGTCACGGCAAGGCCATGACTAAAGACCATATAAACTTACCTAAGCAAAAACATGAACTAAAGAGTTAATGGCAATATAAATATCCAATTTGGATCTACTCCATCAAAATAATCATGAGACTCATTGTAATAACAATCTTCATCCAAAAGTAAACTTTCCTAAGTTTATTCAAATATTGGACATGTAACTTTTCGGATCAAAACTTATATATATATATATATATATATATATATATATATATATATATATATATATATATATATATATATATATATATATATATATATATATATATATACATAATATATATATATATATATATATATATATATATATATATATATATATATATATATATATATATATATATTATCAAATACTACAATAGTAGGGAGCCTCATGTGAGGAGTTCATTAAGTAAGCCGTCGAGATGAGTTGTGGATTTACGAATTAAAGTGTCCTGGCTCCTAGAACGTTTACTACATGACTTCTGAATTATGTCGGCCCGAACGGTAGTAAGCGATATATAAACTATACATGTTTCATAAACCATTTCTTTTCAAAGACTTACACTATACTAAGTACTACATCATGGACTAAATGCAAGACATATATAGGCAATTCTTCATATTCTTTACTCCAATCCTAAGTCGCAACATTCTATTATAGGTTGCTTGTAGAAACCTTCGCGATTCAACCATCACATTCACTACTTGCTATATAACTTAAGGTGAGTTCATAGCCCCACTTTCCATTACTTAATTGTTTTACAAACCCTTGGGGGGAATACATGCTATTTTAAACCGAACACAATGCTTTGAAATTGTATGCTACCTGATTGTTTTATTATTACTAAGTACCATCCTTGCTAAATCCAATATCCCTCATTATGAACCATTTAATCACTAGTAATAGTAAGCGCGAATATTGTGAATAGGCCTATTGGGATTGACGAATCCCATTTGTATTGACTAAGTTCAAACAAATGCATTACATTTGAGATTTAGGTATGACAGCAAAGTACCTACCGGGATAACTCCGCCGATTGATATTGGTACCCGTTAACGTTTTGGTGTCATGAGCTTAGTATAATAATAACTGTTTTATTTTCCAACCATGATTATGAGTCTAATTAACTCATACTACCAACATATTGTGTTCCACTACTTAACAAACTCTATGAATATCACTCAACCTTTGTGTTGACCCTTTTAAGCATGTATTTCAGGTCCATGATGATTAAGGATGGCACAGAAGGGCACGGATATTCAAGAGGGCTATAAAATTTATTATCATTCGAAAACTCATTTAATGTAAATTGTAAACATGGAACCATCTGGGACCTCATTTTGTAATCTCTGATATTTATATAATTTGAATGATAAATCTTTTAAAACGACTCAATTAGAGTTCGTTTTCTATTGTTATGACTGTTGTGCCGTCGAGTAACACCCGGTTTGAATTCCGCTGCATCCATGAATTGGGGGTGTTACAGATTGGTACCAGAGCCATGGTTATAGAGAAACGGGTCTAATTGAGACCTAAACTATAACCACACGTACATGCAAAAACAGTGGAAGGATGGAGTTGATCTGCATTCTGTCCACCAAAATAGAAGGCGCCAGCAAATCAGATGGGCCATAAGCAAAATACTTTAGGTACAGTCTACAACATCTATAGATAACGAACTAGGTGTAATAAATGTGATTGATAAGATGCACTAGCAGCCGCCGGTGGCATATGTGTATGCCTAGCCTGATCAGATGGACCAGCAGCCACGATTGGTGATTTAACTTGGTTTACAACAAATCTCACAGTAGAGTTAGAATTAACTTTTTCTTTTTGTTTTTGATAAGACTCGAAACTAGTGTTAGAAAAATCTGGATTTCCTTCAACTATCCTGACCATGTTCTTAAGAAGAGATGATGGAGTAACTTCCTTCAAAATCTACAACAACTGAAACTAAAATAGAGACATATACCCAAATAAGTTTCATACCTTAAGAGGCAAATGGAATCACTCCAATCATTTGATCCTTTCTATAAGCCTATAGGATTAATAAGTAAAACTAATTATATACCATACCTAAGTGATTCAATAACTTTCCACACCTCCTACATGTCACCGATTTAACATTTATGATAGTAATTCAAGAACTTTTCTAGCTCCTACCTGTCACCGAGTTAAGATAGAAATTCAATAACTTTCAATCTTACATGGTTCCTACCCATCACCGATTTAGATACACACCTTCTCTACTTTTCACATATATTAAGATTGTAATTCAATAACTTTTCATAGCTCCTACCCGTCACCAATTTAAGATAGAAATTCAATAACCGGGCTCTATTAAAGGGGCTATATTTCACAATCTCTAGTAGTGATTGAACCTATCTATTGCTGCAGAGGTGAAATAACTACTTGTTGCTATGATGCCAACACGACCCTAGCAACTAACCACCATGGCTTTAAACCAATAAAGTAATAACAATTCCTAATGCCTTGACCTCTCAACTAAGATCAATTACTAAGAATAAAATTATGAATAACAAGGATGCAGAAGCAGTGCAAAACTGTAGATTAAAATAAATACGTACAGCTGTTTGAGAACGATTATGATCATTACGGTCACCCAAACACACCCCATAGCTTCCCGCGACCTATAGGCTCTTGTAACTTCTTTGCACCATCAACATCCATTTCTACAAGCTTTTGTAAAAACAACAAATAACCCGCGTTTACCATCTGTTTGCGACATTTCTTCGAATGAGTTAAAGACATTGGAATCGACACAGAGTACTTGTTATCAAAATTCGGTATAGAAGGATCTAATAACTGGACTACATTCACTATCACTCTTTCTTCCTTCCGATAAATCTTAGTGTTCCCCAAAAATTCGATATATATATATATATATATATATATATATATATATATATATATATATATATATATATATATATATATATATATATATTTATATATATATATATCTCGATTCAGAAATGTAACACCCCCAATTCATGGATGCAGCGGAATTCGAACTGGGTGTTACTTGACGGCACAATAGTCACAATAATAGAAAACGAACTCCAATTGAGTCGTTTTAAAAGATTTATCATTCAAATTATATAAATATCAGAGATTACAAAATGAGGTCCCAAATGGTTCCATGTTTACAATGTATAATAAATGAGTTTTTGAATGATAATAAAATTTATAGCCCTCTTGAGTATCTGTGTCCTTCCGTGCCATCCTTGATCGTCATGAACCTGAAATACATGCTTGAGAGGTCAACACAAAGGTTGAGTGGAATTCGTAGAGTTTAGTTAAATCGTTTGAACACAATAATCGTAGTGTGAGTTATAGGCTCACACCATTGTTTGGAAAACAAAATCGTTATTTATTTCACTAAGCTCATACAACCAAAACATTAACATCGAACCAACAAAATTGGCATTATAGAAGCCCTATCGAGGTACTTTTGCCATTATACCGCTAAATCTCAAATATAGTGCATTTGTGTGAACTCATCGTTGTTCAACACAAATGGGATCCGTCAATCCCAATAGATCTATTCACAATATTCGCGCTCACTAAAGGTAGTGACTAATGGTTCATGATATAGGGACTTCGAACATGGCAATCGTTACTTAGTGATAATAAAACATCGTCGGGAAGCATACATTAGAAAGCATCGTGTTCGAGTAGAAAAATAATAGCATGTATTCCCCCCATGGGTTTGTAAAATAGTTAAACAATAGAAAGTGGGGCTACGAACTCACCTTAAGTTATGTAGTGAGTAGTGAATGTGATGGTCGAATCGTGAAGGTTTCTACAAGCAACCTATGATAGAATGTCGCGACTTAGGATCGGAGTAAAGAATATGAAGTAGTGCCTATATATATATCTTGCATTTAGTCCATGATGTGGTATGATGTATATTGTATGTCCTTGAAAGAAAAGATTCATGAACATGTATGTTTTGTATATCGTTTACTACCGTTCGGGCTGACATATTTCAGAAGTCATGTTAGTAAGCGTTCGAGGAGCCAGGACACTTTAATTCGTAAATCCACAACTCATCTCGACGGCTTACATAATGAACTCCTCACATGAGGCTCCCTACTATTGTAGTAGTTGATGAAATATATAGATATAAGTTTTGATCCGAAAAGTTTACATGTCCGATATTTGAATAAACTTAGGAAAGTTTATTAGTACATGAAGATTGTTATTAGGGATAGTTTCATAAGTCTTGAATGACCATTTTCTCTTGGTAATATCTCATGGTTTCCTTTTAAGTGAAGTAGATCCAAATTGCTTGTTCATGTTATCGCCTAATTCATTGTTTCATGTTTACGCCTATGTAAGTTGTTATGGTCATTTCGTCATGGCCTAGCCATGACCTTTAGTCCTTGTTTCAAGGTCATGAGACACAACCTTGGCTCTAGACATGGTGGTGGTCTTGTTTATAGGTCATAATAACTCTTGTTCCTTTTAAAGTATAACCATAACTTAGTGACTTATTATATGTAAATAGCTGTTAAGAAATTGTGAAATATCTTACTCAGAAAGTGTTTTCAAGGCTCGAGCCTCTTTGTTCCTGAACGAAAACGTCGTTCCGGACAACTTTCGTGTTTTAACTTTTTGATGAATCGGACCAGAAGTGGGACTTTCAAAAAGTCAGAATGCGATTCAGGAGGTTTAGGCAGTTTTGCCGGAAATCTTTGGTAACTTCAAATGGGCGTAACTTTTGACTCGTATACTCGTTTTAGGTGGTTCAAATTGCTATGGTTTCCTTGTTAAGTCCTCTACTATATTATGTAATAATCCAACATCATATTTTTACCATTTTGATCAGGTTATAACTAGAAATTCACTGGTTTGTTTGTTATAGTAACTTGTGTTATCAATCATGTATCATAACTTGTTTTGGTCATTTTTATACATCATGGATATGATAACAAGACAATATATAGCACAAATAATATGTAAATAACATGAATATGATTATTTAACAAGAATCAAGTTAGGGTTTGGCTCACAACTTTTGGCTTTCAAAGATGAAAGGAAGTTAACATGTAAGGATAGGACTTTGATAGACTTGCTTCAACCCTTTTTCACTTCATGCAATCTTTCTACCCTTGGTATTCTTGAAAGATGGATGATGAAGGTTTAGGTGACTTGAGTGGATTCAAACTCAAGAGAAATCACCAAGTATATGAAGTTATGGAAGTGTTTGATGAATGATAACCTATCTAGGGTTTCTACCTTGAAGAATCACTTGAACCTTGCAAGAAATTGGAAGGAAATGAGCAAAGGATGGAATGGTTATGGGGTTTGGGGATGCACGGCTACAAATGGGAGGGGAGGGAGTATTTATAGGTCCATTTAGGAAGCTTACTAGGAAAGAGTTACAACTTGGTGACCAAGTTGTAAATAAGTGTTGATTTTAGGGGTAAATTCATGAGTTTGAGCCACCTAGTGTGAATCCCCCCTCCTAGAGGCGGTTTGGGATTACTTGGAGGGTAAGGGTTGGCCTTGGATGATATTATCCAAGTATTGGATGAGTTTTGACTCCGGGAAATGCCAATCGTAAATGATTAAGCCTCAAAACGTAAAACCGGGTGTCGTAAAATTATGGAATTTGAAAGTATTGTTAAACATGTTCATATAGTCCATAATAAAATATAAAATGAGTGGTAGGATCTATCGGGTGCCAAAACCCTGCTAAAAACTGGAAATACGGGTCTAAAACGCGTAATACGTAAAATGTACGAATTTTGCGTAAAACTGAGAAAAGTAAAATGTTACTTTCTAATAGGATAAAAATGATTTAAAATGACTTATAATGTCTAGACTGGGCTCAGTCTATTGTCGATTGGTATTAAATGTCTTTTAGACATCAAACCGTAAGCCTAAAAATCACGAAATGACTTATATCATCAAGGGATGATTTTTGGTCAATGGAGGAGGGAAAAATATGTTGACTTTTTCTTATAAGTTGAAAACTTAAATCGTCTTAGAAATGCGGTGCAGGTATAGGCTAAGGTTACGGCTGAGTAAAAACGCTTAAAACTGAAAATTCCAGTTTTTCACGGCCGAGGTTTATTCTGGTCATATTTTTCTCAGTCACGATTAATTCTCAAATAAATCATGAGTATGTCAAACATTTTTCTGATGTGGGGTCACCTGACGGAGTCAAATTTCGTTGTGCGTAGAATTTCTGAATGACGTTTTACCCTAAAATGGGTAAATCCTTAATAACTTTCACGGAAATGATCTGACGAATGTCAAACATTTATTTTGCCATGGAAATGATTTATCACTTGAGAATATCAAATAAAAATCAACTTTCGGGAAAGTTTCGGGAAAAATGAATAGTAAAAGTGAATAGTGAAATTTTCCGGGAATGGTAATTAACCTGAAAATGCGAATTGTTACAGTCTCTACCCCTTACGGGGAACTTCGTCCCGAAGTTCTTTGTGTGTCATATGTTGGAGTGGTGTCGATGAAAAGGTGTGGTTACTTATGAGGACTAAAGTCTGGGATTACTAGTGATGGAGTTTGATTTGTCATTTCAGTGTATGGTGTAGGATGAGGCTTACTTTTGTGTAGGAAAGGTATGGTAATAATCGAATATCAAAGGAAATTGATATAGCAATCGAATATTAATAGGAATTGAGATAGTAATTGCAATCGTAGCCTAGTAGGTAATCGGTTACTGTACCTAGGGTTTATTGACTTCGTATTTATGTTATTTCGGATACAAACAAGCCCACTTGCTTATAATTCTTTATTTACATAGAGAGGCATCCCAAACAATGTAAATAAGGAAATATAAACTTATGGTTTGGTGATTTACAATGTCTTTATTTAAATGAAAAGGCATCCCAATCCATTCAAATAATTACAAATCATCCTACACAACATTCATACTTAGTTGGTAAGTTACAAGGTATTACGAGATGATACTGGTGTTCCAAAAGTACAAGATGAATATTCAAACTTGTAAAGCTGATGAGGGTACTTATGGTGTAACTAAGGATGATTTGAGCTTTAAAAGTGCATCAAGATCTGTTAATGAGCTTGTGTTTGCCACGGTTGTGAAGGTAATGTTGTGATATGTTGATGAACAAAAGTGTGTAATGTATGCTTAATGTTAATACTCTTAGGTATAGAGGTTGAGTTTGCTTTAAAAATCTTTAAGAGATTTTAAAAGTTTACGATGGAATGGTATCCTTAGGACCTAAACAGGATAGTACTTCTACAGGATGAAGGGAAGGATTGATAACTATCCCAAGATAGTAGTTCGGATTATCTCATAAATGAAAAATTTCAAGAATGAATTTAGATCATACAGATAAGTGTTAAGATCTCGCTGAGTGGTAAGGCACTATCGTGTCTCTAGATTGTTTTAATGTATTCTGGTGGTTTATCGTGTTCATGTAGGAAATCAATCTAAACATAACCCTAGTACAACTATTCTCAGTATTTGAAAATTTTAAGTCGAATATAGTTAGTCAGACTATATTCCACTGTCCCTAGGTTAAATATAGGTGACTAGTCTATATTTAGCCGAGGTTCGATAAAATTTTCAAATACCTAAATTAGGTATACTTGTGATATGTCCATTGGTTTTGGGAAACTGTTCACTAAACAAAGGCGATGTCAACCCTTAAGTTGCAAGTCCCGTCCATACAAGACTTGTAACGTATGTTTTCATATTCCATTGCATAGAAAATAGTAAGGGTAGGTACGTATGGAAAGGAAGTTTTAAGTAGTTCTAAAATAGAACATACTTGGCCAGGATCACGAACTTTTTATAATGAAGGTTTCAGAAGAAAACTTTGATAAATGTAAAGCTGAACTTCAGCTTTTGTAGGTGATGGATTTGTTTGTCCTTTAGAAATCTCATATTTCTTATTTCGAAATCGATAGGTTGTGACGGGTTTTTGATATCATATGAAATGATATTGATGATGTGATGGAATAATTTTAGAGACCATTGCGCAAAACACAATGTCTCGGGAATAGGTTAGACCATTGTGCAATTCACAATGTCTGGGAAGTAGGTTAAACTACTGTGTGACTCAAAACATTTGAGAAACGGTTAAGACCATTGTATAATACAATGTCTTGGAAAATGAATGAGACCATTGTATCTCACAATGTCTTGGAAAATGAATGAGACCATTGTAATATACAATGTCCGGGAAATAGAAAAGGCCATTGTAATCAGTTACAATGTCTTGGACATATAATGTTGGAGTAGGAACATGATTGGGAGAATGTGATTGTGTCGAAATGCCCTAGAATAGGCATACGCGGATATGTTTAGTCCATTGTTTAGATAAATAATTGAAAATAAACCGAGTTTATATATCAATATACTAATGCTTACGGGGAAATGCTCAAAATGGGTATATATGAATATACTAACATGTTTGTGTATCATAACATGCTTACTAAATCCATAATCGTCTGGAGGATGGAAGACACGGAGAGCGGAAGGCTATAAAATGTTTTTGCTTGTATGTGCGGTTATAGTTTAGGTCTCAATTAGACCCGTTTCTCTATAACCATGGCTCTGGTACCAATCTGTAACACCCCCAATTCATGGATGCAGCGGAATTCGAACTGGGTGTTACTTGACGGCACAATAGTCACAATAATAGAAAACGAACTCCAATTGAGTCGTTTTAAAAGATTTATCATTCAAATTATATAAATATCAGAGATTACAAAATGAGGTCCCAAATGGTTCCATGTTTACAATGTATAATAAATGAGTTTTTGAATGATAATAAAATTTATAGCCCTCTTGAGTATCTGTGTCCTTCCGTGCCATCCTTGATCGTCATGAACCTGAAATACATGCTTGAGAGGTCAACACAAAGGTTGAGTGGAATTCGTAGAGTTTAGTTAAATCGTTTGAACACAATAATCGTAGTGTGAGTTATAGGCTCACACCATTGTTTGGAAAACAAAATCGTTATTTATTTCACTAAGCTCATACAACCAAAACATTAACATCGAACCAACAAAATTGGCATTATAGAAGCCCTATCGAGGTACTTTTGCCATTATACCGCTAAATCTCAAATATAGTGCATTTGTGTGAACTCATCGTTGTTCAACACAAATGGGATCCGTCAATCCCAATAGATCTATTCACAATATTCGCGCTCACTAAAGGTAGTGACTAATGGTTCATGATATAGGGACTTCGAACATGGCAATCGTTACTTAGTGATAATAAAACATCGTCGGGAAGCATACATTAGAAAGCATCGTGTTCGAGTAGAAAAATAATAGCATGTATTCCCCCCATGGGTTTGTAAAATAGTTAAACAATAGAAAGTGGGGCTACGAACTCACCTTAAGTTATGTAGTGAGTAGTGAATGTGATGGTCGAATCGTGAAGGTTTCTACAAGCAACCTATGATAGAATGTCGCGACTTAGGATCGGAGTAAAGAATATGAAGTAGTGCCTATATATATATCTTGCATTTAGTCCATGATGTGGTATGATGTATATTGTATGTCCTTGAAAGAAAAGATTCATGAACATGTATGTTTTGTATATCGTTTACTACCGTTCGGGCTGACATATTTCAGAAGTCATGTTAGTAAGCGTTCGAGGAGCCAGGACACTTTAATTCGTAAATCCACAACTCATCTCGACGGCTTACATAATGAACTCCTCACATGAGGCTCCCTACTATTGTAGTAGTTGATGAAATATATAGATATAAGTTTTGATCCGAAAAGTTTACATGTCCGATATTTGAATAAACTTAGGAAAGTTTATTAGTACATGAAGATTGTTATTAGGGATAGTTTCATAAGTCTTGAATGACCATTTTCTCTTGGTAATATCTCATGGTTTCCTTTTAAGTGAAGTAGATCCAAATTGCTTGTTCATGTTATCGCCTAATTCATTGTTTCATGTTTACGCCTATGTAAGTTGTTATGGTCATTTCGTCATGGCCTAGCCATGACCTTTAGTCCTTGTTTCAAGGTCATGAGACACAACCTTGGCTCTAGACATGGTGGTGGTCTTGTTTATAGGTCATAATAACTCTTGTTCCTTTTAAAGTATAACCATAACTTAGTGACTTATTATATGTAAATAGCTGTTAAGAAATTGTGAAATATCTTACTCAGAAAGTGTTTTCAAGGCTCGAGCCTCTTTGTTCCTGAACGAAAACGTCGTTCCGGACAACTTTCGTGTTTTAACTTTTTGATGAATCGGACCAGAAGTGGGACTTTCAAAAAGTCAGAATGCGATTCAGGAGGTTTAGGCAGTTTTGCCGGAAATCTTTGGTAACTTCAAATGGGCGTAACTTTTGACTCGTATACTCGTTTTAGGTGGTTCAAATTGCTATGGTTTCCTTGTTAAGTCCTCTACTATATTATGTAATAATCCAACATCATATTTTTACCATTTTGATCAGGTTATAACTAGAAATTCACTGGTTTGTTTGTTATAGTAACTTGTGTTATCAATCATGTATCATAACTTGTTTTGGTCATTTTTATACATCATGGATATGATAACAAGACAATATATAGCACAAATAATATGTAAATAACATGAATATGATTATTTAACAAGAATCAAGTTAGGGTTTGGCTCACAACTTTTGGCTTTCAAAGATGAAAGGAAGTTAACATGTAAGGATAGGACTTTGATAGACTTGCTTCAACCCTTTTTCACTTCATGCAATCTTTCTACCCTTGGTATTCTTGAAAGATGGATGATGAAGGTTTAGGTGACTTGAGTGGATTCAAACTCAAGAGAAATCACCAAGTATATGAAGTTATGGAAGTGTTTGATGAATGATAACCTATCTAGGGTTTCTACCTTGAAGAATCACTTGAACCTTGCAAGAAATTGGAAGGAAATGAGCAAAGGATGGAATGGTTATGGGGTTTGGGGATGCACGGCTACAAATGGGAGGGGAGGGAGTATTTATAGGTCCATTTAGGAAGCTTACTAGGAAAGAGTTACAACTTGGTGACCAAGTTGTAAATAAGTGTTGATTTTAGGGGTAAATTCATGAGTTTGAGCCACCTAGTGTGAATCCCCCCTCCTAGAGGCGGTTTGGGATTACTTGGAGGGTAAGGGTTGGCCTTGGATGATATTATCCAAGTATTGGATGAGTTTTGACTCCGGGAAATGCCAATCGTAAATGATTAAGCCTCAAAACGTAAAACCGGGTGTCGTAAAATTATGGAATTTGAAAGTATTGTTAAACATGTTCATATAGTCCATAATAAAATATAAAATGAGTGGTAGGATCTATCGGGTGCCAAAACCCTGCTAAAAACTGGAAATACGGGTCTAAAACGCGTAATACGTAAAATGTACGAATTTTGCGTAAAACTGAGAAAAGTAAAATGTTACTTTCTAATAGGATAAAAATGATTTAAAATGACTTATAATGTCTAGACTGGGCTCAGTCTATTGTCGATTGGTATTAAATGTCTTTTAGACATCAAACCGTAAGCCTAAAAATCACGAAATGACTTATATCATCAAGGGATGATTTTTGGTCAATGGAGGAGGGAAAAATATGTTGACTTTTTCTTATAAGTTGAAAACTTAAATCGTCTTAGAAATGCGGTGCAGGTATAGGCTAAGGTTACGGCTGAGTAAAAACGCTTAAAACTGAAAATTCCAGTTTTTCACGGCCGAGGTTTATTCTGGTCATATTTTTCTCAGTCACGATTAATTCTCAAATAAATCATGAGTATGTCAAACATTTTTCTGATGTGGGGTCACCTGACGGAGTCAAATTTCGTTGTGCGTAGAATTTCTGAATGACGTTTTACCCTAAAATGGGTAAATCCTTAATAACTTTCACGGAAATGATCTGACGAATGTCAAACATTTATTTTGCCATGGAAATGATTTATCACTCGAGAATATCAAATAAAAATCAACTTTCGGGAAAGTTTCGGGAAAATGAATAGTAAAAGTGAATAGTGAAATTTTCCGGGAATGGTAATTAACCTGAAAATGCGAATTGTTACAAGAAAGATGAAGGGCCCAAAAGTTCCAGAACAAGACCCATGGCTAACATCCTCTAACGAAACTCTCTTTCTTCTTGTCTATCTTAGAGACCTATTCCTCGCCATAACTGGACAATTCTTTTCTTGGGGCATAGAGAGTCAGCTAAAGAAGATTTTTTTAGCAGTGAAGCTAATCAGAATTCAAAATGATATATATATATATATATATATATATATATATATATATATATATATATATATATATATATATATATATATATATATATATATATATAGAATTGAGTTCTAATAAGATCATTGTTAAAATTATAAAAATGAGATCCTAATAAAGACCAATAAGGTATTGACATGTGGTAGGTATGCTTTTATATTAAATAAAACTAAAAATTAAATCAAAAGGGCATAAAAGGAATTTTTCACATTTAATATTTCCCCTAACCCTACACAACATCTCATTTTTATCACATTCACAGTAAAATACGCCTCCAATGTTTCACTCTCCTCCCCACCATCTTATTTTCCGGCGAACCAAAAGCCGCCGTCGCACACAACCGCCCTTCTTCCATCTTTAAAACTCCAACACCTTTAGACTCATGGAAAATCCATAAACATTATCTTTTAAATAGGGATCCGAATTAAAGAAAAACTCCACCGCTGTTGTCATCTTTATCAAAACCACTTATGTTAGTGGCTTGTAACGTACAACGCATCACTTTTCCGGTGACAACCTTTCTTTGTCTTTCGTACCGACGCTTCTTTTCATCACCAGATCTAATTGTTTTCTGTTGCGGTTTGTCTCGAATAACCAAAAAAAATAGCAACCAAGATCTGTTGATATATGTGTGGGTCGAACGGAGCGTGTCATATAACTACAGTTTATCCCGATTTATTACGGCAAGGCTTTGTTATCCCCATTTTCCGATGTATCTGGTGTACCATTTATCATAATAACTGGGTTATAAGATTGTGCTTCAAAGATGAGAACTCCAAATCTGGAATGAAAGAAAAAACTGAATAGTTTAGTTACGTTGTGGGAAATTTTTTATTTTTATTTTTTTTTGTTACTTTTACATCTTTTTCCTAATAAAATAAAACCCCTAGTGGGGACTTTTCCATTTAAAAAAAATCAAATCATACCTTTTTAGGTAATATTTTTTACAATTTGAATTTTTAAAAAGGTTTTTAATATTCAAAAAACATAAAATCTTTCTATATTTGTCAAATATTTGTTAAAAAATCGTTTTTATGCTTAAACATTAAAATTGGGCAAAATTACACATGGGCTTCATTGTTGTTTTTAGATATTTTCAGGCCTTAACTGTAAATGTTTTATCAAACCGGAGTACCCATTAGATTCACACCCACATATCCATTATCAAAATTACCATCGGAAAAACACACATACATTAACATAATATCCTTTATCAATCATTTTGTTCAATCTTTAATTCAATCCTTGATTGATCCACCTAATAAGCTAATAATCTTATTACCTGATAACAACAACAACCCGATGCTACAGACGCACCAGAAATTGAAGAGGAAGAGGTCAAGGTTGTGCATACCAGAAATTGAAGAGGAAGAGGTCAAGGTTGCGCCAGAACTTGAAGAAGAAGAGTTCAAGGTTAATTTTTATTATAAGTTTATAGTTTATTGATTTGAATTTGATAGAGATTTTAGGTTATTATCAGTTTAATTTAATTAAGGTTCATTGTTGTGTTTTGTTTTCTTAAATCTTTGTTTTCCTTTTGACTATTTTACTACCATATGACATGTTATTCCAAATTCCAGGTTCTATGCAGTTTTACAAATTCCAGGTTCTTTGTAACAAAGAATGTTGTTTTGTTTTAATTTATTGATGTTCACAAATTTTTTAATAAGTTTCAGTTGTTTAAGTAACTTTTTAGAAATTGTAGGACTTAACTGTTATTTATTTTTATTTTTTTTAAACTCCAGCCCAGTTTATATTGTATTACATTTACAATTAGAATCCTAATAGGACCTAAACTTAGACCGGCTTAAACCATTATATAAACTCAATTGATAGCCCCGGTTTTTTATTCCCACGAATTCATCGTCAGAGATATCTACTTATCATTGAATAAAACTCAAAAAATCAGCAGGTTTTATTTTTCAACTCTGTAGAAACTCAACAAATGCTTTAAAGTTAGAATCAGTTTTTGTACAGGTGATGGAATTAAGAAGGTTAGTTGTTTTGATTAGCTGTTTGGAACTTGAGACTTTAAATATGATCTTTTCCTTATGCACTTTATGGGTTTGTAAATATGCTTAAGTGAAACTGCTGTGTTAAATTTTGTGTGTTTATGAGCTTAGTAGTTTATACTTTATATACATAATACATTTAGTAGCTATAATAAATTGATGTTTTGATTTGTGCAGTTGCAGAAGAGGAAGAGAGGCCAAAAAGACAAAAGGAAGCGCGGATACAATGTCAAATGGGATGATCAGGTTTTGAAGATATGGAGCCGTATAGGTGAAGACACAAGTTTGTTTTTGTTGTTGTTGTTGTTGTTGTTGTGTGTGTGTGTGTGTTTTTTTTTTTTTTTTTTTTTTTTTTTTTTTTTTTTTTTTTTTGATAAAACTGCATAAATCCTTATACAAATTGAGTTTGTATTGTATTACAACACAACAAAACCTAAACCTTATATATTCTCAATGGTCAGTTTGTTTATTCGAAATCTAATTCATCAGAATAACCCTCTGGAGTTGCTCATTCAATAAAAAAAACATCAAATATCCTGTTTTCTTTATAGGCACGACATTGAAAATCACTCCTCTTCAAAGAAATCAACGCTGATTGTTACTTATTAAACTTTCAGGTTGCTTGCAAGTGGTACAAATGACGAAGGGGAATCATAAAGGTTAGTACAGTCCTCCATGTGGTCTACTATGTGGAAATTTCTACACTTGCTATTTTTTATTTATTATTTTTTTTTTGAGATTATGAGGATGTACCAATGTGTTTTTGTGAAGTACGACTCCCAATGTTCTTTTTTGTTTTACTTGACTGGGTTTTGATTTGTTTTTAAGAATGATAAGTTGGTCCATGATTCACACTCTTTTGCAAATCGTGCCATACTTAAAGGGGTGTTTGGAATTGCTTATGATCTTATTTATTTTTAAAAACTAGATAATTAAATCCATAGACTTTATTGAAAATTGCTTGTCTGCTTAGTTTAGAAGGAATAAACACTTGAAAAGAATAAGTTTCCAACCTGATAATTTTTAAGGAAGATAAGCTCTTAAAATAAGCAATCCCAAACACCCCCTAATTGGTCCAATTACTTGGAAAACTAAAAGGTGGTGCTATGATAAGAATCCTTCATTCACAGAAATTAAACAAAAACATATTAACTACTGAGATTTTGTAGACGTAAAGACCATTAACAGAACTATAGGTGGTAAAATGGGAGCACAAAAGTCCTCAGTTGAATTTTTGCTCTTTCAATATCATGTAACTCATGGATGTTACTGCCTTTGTCTTGCAGATATCGTTGTCCTATTTGCTCAAAGTCAGTTTGTGATATGACTAAAACCTGACAAAGAGTAGACGAGGAGGTATATAGTTACTTATGGATTTAGAATGTCTGATTTTAAAAGCAAGTGTGAAATGTTTTTGAAGGCTTATTTTTAAAAGAACGATGTTGAACTTAAAGCATGATATTTCACATCCAGTTACGTATTTTTAGTTAATATGCCATATAAAAACATTGGATCAAAATCTGCCCCAAGCATGCATACATAGGGGTTGTTTGGGTAAGCTTTTATACACACCTTAAAACAGAAATAAGAATATAACACAAATTGTGTCAATGTTTGCAGTATCAAACATATCGCTTGAGATATAGTTTAAATACTAAATAAGTTACTATAATAAATAACAAGACCTCTTTTCAGATAGCAACATACATAAAGTCAAACCATCAATTGTGGATATATGTTGTTACTAAACGCAAAGCGCTAAAACTTTTCATTATCAATCCTCACCCAAAGAGTCCCTTAAGCTCCTAAAATAATCTAGAAGCTATTCTAATACAACATTTGTTTGTTTATTCATTGCATTCATAGTGGGGTTTATTGGTATCTTTTTGTGCTGATTATGACCAAATTTGCTTAACTTCTAATCTTGGTAAACATATTTGTTACATATGTAGAATAAATTAGCTAAGATAACTCCATCACGAACTTTATGAAAAAATTCAGAATTTTAATAGAAATGTTATAGAAAAGATATATTTTAGGTTATAAGCTATGTCATGAAATCCATTGATATCAATTAGTATGTTAGGAGAAAGATGACCTTCATGGTCCGATAAGCCAACTCTTGAACTTTGAGGACAATAATTGTCCATGTTGAATTAATTTACTCTTGGTATGACCAAAAGATATAGATCATGAATTTATCTCTAAATTCAGTTTGGTATATGTACGTTCTGATTAAAGAAGACACTTTATTAGCTGTGGAAAACTTTAGTTGCATGCGCTTTATACCCATTTTGTCCACCACATCTTTGTTTGTTAGTGGTGAAAATTTCAACCTATTTACTGGATTGTGCTTTATCTAAACTGGGTCGAATTGGTGAAACGGGTTCAAGTCACCCAAATTTTGTTTATAATGCATTCAGGATACAACCTCATGAACCTTTTTTTTTATTAAGTTCTATATTATATTGTATTAATAATATTCTATTATAATATATTACCCACAATTCATTACATTCAAGGCAACACGTTTTGAACAGTTAGCTAACCCGCCTAGCTTCTTATCTAGCCACTTCTTTTCATTATGATCATGACATGAAATTGGTGATTAACTAAAAAAGATCATGGTGTATGTATACATTAAAAATAACATTTGGTTGGCTTCTTCTCTCTTAGCTACTCTTTTTTACCCATTTTAGATAAAATGTACACGATACATATAATATAGTTTTATAATCGTCAATGTCAAATCATGTATACTTTTTGTTCCGCATGATTCAGGCGTCCATGGTTGTTCTCGGTTTCTCGCAAAGATTGTTGGTGTTGAGCCTCTGGTATTACATTTCGTGTGAAAGTTTTAGCAAAAAGGCCGTGCGAGATGCTGATGTGATTAATTTGGGAGATATTGATCCCACACCGCAACTTGCTCATCCTAATGCTTACAAGTTTGTGTCCATGATGGTAAGGGGTGTACTTCATTGATTATGGTAAAAAGCACAAGCAGGGGACTTTTGAATATATGACTTAAGAGTGAATTTGCCCCTTTTCAGTATTTGACCGACCACTTAAATGTGCAGGTATCATTCGTAAGATGAGTAGGCTTGGACTTGCTGATATATTGGATCTTTGAATGTTTTTTAATGAGTTTTGAACCCGTTTCTGGAAGTTGTAGATACATAATCTTAACATGTTATCTATGAGTACATATATTGGCTGATATCCTAAGTTTCATGTTATACAAGTGATTATAGATTTATATAATTGCTTTATTTGAAGTAGTTGACGAGTTATGTGCTAAGAGTATCTCGGTATATTAAATTCTACTACGGACTGACCTATATCTTTTTTACTTTACCAAAGTCAAATTTGACATAAAAAAGCTATTAAGTCATGTAATTTCAAAAGGGTTAAAAAAAGATATCACAAACCAATCAATTCATCAACAACTGAATATCAAAACAATAACAGATTTGCACATCTACCACTTGGTCATTTGACTTCCTAAAAGTCAACGCTGAAAAAATTATAGTAGAAGAAATCATTCAAATCCAAATTACTATTGCGTTTGTCCTGGTTCAAAATATTGTTTAGAAACTTATGAAATGTATCCCCTCCCAGTGACCAGATTCATCAAACACACATGTTACCATGTATTCAAACAACTTATCTTGTAAGGAAGAAGAAGAAGGAAAAAAAAAAAAAAAAAAAAAAAAAAAAAAAAAAAAAAAAAAAAAGACCTACATTAACTTATACGAACCAATTGCGTTGATTAAATAAAAATATATAAAATAATAAATGAACGTGATTGTTTATAAAGTTTTGTGATTAAATTTTTTTAAAATATATATATAAACACGTACTACCTTAGTCAAAAAAAAATAATAAAATTAAAAAAAATAATAATAAACTATTTATTTTTTAATAAATAAAAATACATTATTCAAAATTTTAGAAAAAACCCCGCGCGTGCGCGGACATTATAACTAGTTATATGTTATAATATTATGATTACATAGGTAGATTTTAGGATCTATGCGGCAAATAGAGGATGAAAAATTGTAGGAACGTCAAATGCATATATAATCTTTTTTGTAAGTGTGCTAGAACTTTATGTACCAAATGGTGATCTCATGTTTCAATTGGCCAATTGGGTCTCGTGCATAAATTGGTGGTCTTGTGTACGAGCTGAGTTGTTTGAGAAGGGATGTATATGATTCTTATGTACTCGTTGTATCAGTTATTTTGAAGTTATGTAATTGATGTATCAAATAAATTTTGTTAAAATTTATCATCTAATATATGAGTTGTGTACTCGTCCTAACCATTGTTTTGAAGTTGTGAACTGGGTGTATCAAACTTGAAATAAAGTTGTGTACTTGATGTATTAAATAAAAAATTGAAGTTGTGTACTTGATGTGTCAAATAAAGAATTTAAAGTTATGTACTTAATGTATCAAATAAAAAAATGTGAACCAGATTTTTACATAAAAAATAGACAAAAATTTGAAAAAGATTGATCACATTTAGATTCGAATTCTCCAAAATACCCTTGAAACACTATTTAATTATATTAATGTCACTCATTTAATGTTAATTTCATCTAACACAAATACAATGATCCAACGATCCAGATTGGGTCTTACTTTTATAACTTTAAGCTTGATCTCACAATAACCCTCCCATATATATATAGGATCAAATGAGAAGAACTTTTAAAATGAGAAAAATAAGTAATAACTATAACTATATATTAGAGATGCATCGACTTGAATTAGATGCACCCCCAATCCTTTAGATGCACCTTAATATATTTTCTAGCTAAAAATTAGATGCATATACATATATTAGATGCATTTTAGCAAGTTAGGAAAATCCTATATATTTTTCGTCCTTTATGGGTCAAATTTATTGCAAGTACTACTTTGCATTGTTTTCACTTCAAAATTACTTTTGAAACTAATAGGGATGCATCTAATTCAAGTCGACGCATCTCAAATTATAGTTATTTTTTATTACTCAATCCTTACCCTATATATAACTCACATGCTCTATCTTTCGCATATACCTGATTCTTCTAGTAAAGGTATCAAACAAAGGATGCAATAATAACCTTCACCTATCAACACGTGTCTACTTGACTCAACTACCCCACTAACCAAAGTTGTTGTTCATATGTTGAATCATTTCAAGCCCAAGATGGGTCTTGCCCGGGTTTAACCGTGTCTTGACCGGAAATGACCGGATCTAACCGGAAAAGTACAATGAATGTGACTGGTTGTTAATTTTTGGTAATGTATCTTGGGAGTGTGGATGGCTCGCTGGCTAACATTCATATCCTATAAAAGAGAAGTTGTGTTATGGGTGTTCAATTTTCGTCAGGTAAATTTTTACCATGTAAAATGCGCCATGTAGTTACAGTTTGTACTTGCGTATAACATGTTTGATGATATGTCTAACTCAAATTACTAGTTAACTAGAGGTTACTAAATTTTATAATAAATAACTCAATCTCATCCATGCAAGGTGTTTGATGATATGCTTAACTCAAATTAATTAAGCACCATACCATCTAGCTACATTTCCATATCATCCTTCCACCAAAACCATTCAACCGGCACCCACAACAGCCATGGTAGATAAGGATGTATGGCTTCACTAGGCTCCATACCATTCCAGTCAAGGGCTCTTCTAAGACCCCTACATTTCCCTCTTTACAAAAGGCTTCAGGGTCTTAGAAACACACACCTTGAGGGAGAATCTACATGCCCCCTTGGTAATACATTGAGAGGACCAAGTAGGGTCATCTTGCACCCCTCACTATTCCTCTCACCCCATGTATCACCCTTCCAGTCCAATTTACCCTTCACTTATGGGAAACCTACTTTATGATTACTTTAGAACATAATACATAAGATACCTCAGTCTTACTGCAAAACTACCTAACAAAGGCCTGCTAAGCAATAGAACCAAAGTAATCAGATGTATTAGTCCAAAGAAATCAAGGTACAAGGCCATCCATAGTAATTGGACTAAACATTCTCAAGTAATCCCATGGATGGATACAAGAGAAACAGGATAACCTGATCAAATATCAGAGCAACTATATACATCTCTGCAACCACTTCCATTCTTGAATAATACTAGTTAAAACTGCATAACCAAACACGCCTTAATACAGCAACATACTTACCAGGACCACCCAAAAGCCATCTAACATTTCCAGAACTGAAATTGAACTTTCCAAATGTCTGCTACTTCCTCTGTATTAATAGATTTCTTGACTCTTAGGCTCATTAGTTGCATTCTCACATGTTCCTTTGCTTCCTATCTGTTATTTTAGCTACATTTCATGATAATTGGATAAACTCATGTTGGTTGCTTTATATTAGTTTTCTAAATTTGTCTTATAACAGCCTAAATAACTAGCACATATTCAAGCATTTGCTTGAAGTTTGAGATACTTAGTCTTAGAGTCAATGAGGTGAGGTGTAAGATTGCGCTATTGATTTTCGTATTCCACGTAGCCCATTTCTGTATTATAAAATTTTTATGAAATATATGGTTCCCATATTCTGTTTAATCTTTTAATTGTATTGTTTTTGGGATTTGTGCAATATTACTCCTAAACTGCATAAGCTCTTCAACATAAGTTAATTCAAACACCCTACAACTAAAACTGCATGATGCATTACTTATGTAACAGCTTATGGGCTTATTTATGTTCTATTTTAGAGTTACGAACCAAGTTACTTATGCAACAGTGACTGCTATCGCCATTGACAAGGCGTCTGGGAGGATTACTAAACTCAAGAGGTGCAGACCAAGTTTGTTCAGTGTCTAGATGGGGAGCGGCATTGTGTTACTCTTCATTAAACTGAGGTTATCAATAACAGGTATCTTTTCAAACAATAAACAAAAACATTTACACCTTTATATATACGTTTCAGGGTTCCAAAGGAAATGGTGCATTTATATATACGATACGCGCATTTTACAGCTTTATATATTCTTACTGCTTTATATATACGATACTTAAATGTTTCAGGGTTCCAAAGGAAATGGTATTTATGTTCCTTTGCAAAAAGGAAAAACTTAACTTGATTTTTTATGATAGATTTCTTATTAATCAGTTAATCTGAGATGCAATTTTGACAAATGGTTCCAATTTTGTACATTTAGAAGTCTGCCTATAAAGGGACCGTTTAAGTGGGTTAAACGGGTTAAATGTAGTTTGTCATTAATTAATTTAGACACAGGCTTATTAAAGTAAGTTACTCTAATATTAGTTTCTATTTTTGCATATTGATTACCAATTCAGTGGGCTTGAAGACGATGAAAAGGAGTCCGTTTTTCTTACTGGCTACGAAGATTCAGAAGATGATAGCCACTATGAGACTGAATATGGTGAGTTGAGCAATATCTGTGAGCATCATACAGATCGAGCTGTTGAAGGTAAGAACTTTATCATCTTTTTTGTACAATATCTGTGAAAAACTATGAAGCAAAAAAATCAGCAATGAGAAATGGTACCTATCTGTTGCAAAATCAAATGAAAAATTATCTTTGGGACCTGGATGCACCAGGGGAAATGGTACCTATCTGTTACCATTGTTTGAAATAGATAATCTTCGTTCATGAGGGAAAATTAGATGAAAAAATATGCAATTGTTTGAAATAGCTTATTTTGTTGGTTTATCGGCTTATTTTAATTCGAACAGCTCATAAATTCAGTTTTTCAGAATATGGGTTTATAGACTTTCATGAAAGTGAATAAGCTCATAATCCAAAAAAAGTGAATTCATTGGTCTTTCCAAGTTTAAATAAAGCATATAAGCGAGGCAATTGACCTTATTTAAACACCCCCTGTATACAAAATTTGTTACACGTCAGACATTTTAAAGTCATTGTTCCATTATTCTTTTTGTTATAAGGTTTGACGGATCAAACGGTTATGCCCCGTAGGATATCTACGAGTTGAAATTGCTCTTTAGTATTTATGATATATTAAGCAGAAATGCAGCTCATGTCGTTTGGGTTACATCAGGATATAAGCACCCCGCGAACATATGACCTTCTTAATCTCATTTTGTTGTTTCTACGATCTTTGATTCATCTAAAACATGTTTTATGTGAATTCTGCAGGCATCTATTACATGTTCATTTACAGCAGTGCCGCAGCCGAAAATGAAATTAAATATCAGCAAAGCACACCTGCTGTCAAGATGGCTAGGACTTTTGGATGTAGAAGTTACTGTTTTCAGGACACCATGGGAATGAAAGTGTATAACTATTTTGTTGACCTGTATGACTATAAGGTGATAAGCCTTGATCGATGACTATAAGGTGAAAAGCTTCTACGTGTATGACTATATGTGCTAATTAACTTTTTTATTTGTAATGAACCAGGGCATTAGGCAAGAAGCCGCCTTGGTAATGGCTGTCGGATTGGATGCTGAAGTGGGAGCTAAAACGGATGCGTTTGGGTGCTGAAATGGAAGCTAAAGTGGATGCGTTTGGCGGCTGAAATGGGTGGATTTGGGTGATGAAATGGGTGTGTTTGCGGGCTGAAGTGGGGACTAAATGGGTCAGTTTCGTTGATTTATTTAAAGTTTTCTAAATTGTCCATGTTATGAGTCAAAATGGGTAATTATGACTGTTGAGATGGGTTGGCTTGGGTTGGCTTGGCTTGAAAACCTTCTAAACAGCCATTTTCGCTATACCTAATTGTTGCTTTTAACCATTTAATCCATCATAGACCCACATTGATTCATTTATAACTAAATGGATTGATTTTGGCATCTTCAATAGTAAAACACAATAATTTGTGTAAATCATATATTTCTCTTTCATGGCTCACCTTTCGTTGTTACAGGTTGATGAAGTCTTGGGAACTTTAGTGAAAGCCTTTAAAGCCTCTTTCTTGCCTTTGTTTGACGAGCTATCCTCTTATCTGATGCCTATGCTGGTAAGTAGCTAATGCTAGCTATCCCTGGAATTTGTTTTTTATTGAGTCAACCAAATTCTTCTACGAACACACAATTACACTTGATTGAAGGGCAAGGGCAAATACAGTTTAAGAAAGAAGAATTGCTATTTGCACCTTAGAGCTGCTTTCTTAAATCATGATTTGTTTCTAAATTTTTTCAAGTCATCATAAGTAATTATCCAAATAGAAGATCATTAGAACTTTTAGTAAAAGTAACCAAGTACAAAGATGTAGTCTACCAGAATTCTTGGGTATGTTACATATAGCTGTGCGGTTGGGCATTTAAGGTAACAGGTCATGACGGGTTTGGGTGGAAAAGACCATTTAGCATTGGTAGAAAAAGGTTGCTTCCGATTGGGTTGACCTGCAACTTAACCCTTGAACTGTATTTAAGAGAGGTAATCAAGTGGTTGGTGCTAGTTAAAACTGTAGCTGTAACGGTGTCATTGGTTCATATGTTTGCTGAATAAATGTTTCAGGTGATTGAAGTTTCTTTTCTGAAAAAGTCTTTTGAACCCCCAACTAATTTAGAATGCCAGTATAGGACCTTTATGGGTTCACACGTTTTTGATTAAGCAATTTCCTGGAGGATGTATTGGGGTTTTTTTTTTTTTTTTTTTTTTTTTTTGGGTTGAATCTTATCTTTCTTTCCATAGACCTAAAAGACCATATGAGTGGCTTATATTTGTTTTTCAAACAGTGAATGTTATCTTTCTATTTCATTGATCAAAAAGACTTGTTTCTTCAAATAAACACTTTCTACCATATCGATCAGTTTCATCATAATTTACACCTAACCAATCACCTTCACATTTTCAAGTGTTTTTTCCCCATCTCATTCACTTTTCTTTGCAATCAGTTTGTAGAAATGTCCTTCAACAGATCTATAAGTTTCTCCTCCGATCCAAAAAAAGAAAAATCATCTTCCAGCTCATCTGCACCAAAAAGAAAAAAATCATTTTCCAGCTCATCTGCACCAAAAAAAGAAAAAATGTCTTCAAATTCATCCATTCAAACTAGCTTCAAGTATGATGTGTTTATAAGCTTCAGGGGTGAAGACACTCGCAAGAACTTTGTTGGCCATCTTTTTGAAGCTCTTCAACAAAGAGGCATTTACACTTTCAAAGATGATGAAAAAATGAAGCAAGGGAAAACTATCGACAACCAGCTTATCCAAGCTATTAAAGACTCAAGATTCTTCATCATTGTTTTCTCAAAGAACTATGCTTCTTCGTCTTGGTGCTTGGATGAGCTTGCTGAGATCATGGAGTGTCAAAAGACTGGCCAACAGACTGCCTATCCTGTCTTTTTGGATGTAGAACCCACCCATGTCCGCAAACAAAGTGGGGCATTTGGAAAAGCCTTTTTGGAAAACAGAAAAAAAGACGCTGCTGGGAAATGGATAGAGGCTTTGAAAGCAGCATCAAATCTGGTTGGGAGGGAGTTGCAGGCTACCGCTAATGGGTAATTACTCCACATATTTCTACTTAGCGATATTCGTTACTTTTGTTTCCTCATCCTAGCTAGTATTATGTTACATAGTTTTAATTAGTACTTTGTATATAACTGTATATATGTTATATATAGATCTAAAACATTGTTTATGTATTTAGACTATGCTACACAAAACCTTCTTTTACCATACATACAGGAACGAAGCTGAATTCATCAAAAAAATTGTTGGGGATATTTCACTAGAGTTACGGCCCATCAATTCCGGCTTTGATGAAAAGTTAGTCGGAATGGAGACTCGAGTAAAGGATGTTGTTTCATCTTTAGAAGTTGGTACTGATGAAGTTCGCATGATAGGGATCAAGGGCATGGGAGGGGCTGGGAAGACAACTACGGCGAGAGCTGTTTTTGATCATCTATCTGCTGATTTTGAAGCTATAAGCTTTGTTGGGAATGTGAGAGAAGTGTCAAATGGCTCAGTGTCTGGTTTGAAGAATTTACAAGAACAGGTCCTTTCAAATGTACTAAATGAACACGTCACTCTAAATAGTGTTGATGACGGGAAAGACATGATGAAAAGGAGGATGTGCGCTAAAAAGGTTCTTCTTGTTCTAGATGATGTGGATCACGTAAAACAACTTGAGGCATTAGCCGATGAGGCTAAGTGGTTTAAGCCAGGAAGTAGAATTCTCATTACAACAAGAGATGAACAAGTATTGAAAGCACCCAGACGTGATTCGTGATATTGCTCTCTTATCAGACCAGGAAGCAACTTCCCTCTTTAGTAGGTATGCATTTGGAAGAGAGGATCCACTTCAAGGATACGAAGAGTTGTCAGGAAAAGTTGTTCGTTATGCTGCTGGTCTTCCCTTAACACTCAAAGTCTTGGGTTCATTTCTCTGTGGTAAAGATATGGTTGAATGGAAAGATGCCATAGAAAGACTAAAAAATATTCCCTTGAAGGAGACTCTGGAGAAACTAGAGTTAAGCTACAACAGTCTCGAGGATGATTATCAGCAAATATTTCTAGACATTGTATGCATATTGAAAGGCAAGAAGAAAGAAGATGCAATCAGAATTCTTGAATGCTGCGGATTTCATGCTATAATTGGTTTAAAAGTTCTTGAGCAGAGATCTCTCATAACTGTTGATGAATATGGGGGCTTGGACATGCATGACCATGTAGAAGAAATGGGAAAGAACATTGTTCGTCGTGAGCACCCCGATGAGCCTAACAAACATAGCCGATTGTGGATTCGCCAGGAAATTGAAGATATATTGGCTAATGACAAGGTAAAGATCAGTTTATTTGTAAGGTGGAGAAAACTACTCCGTAATTCATTTTCATTTGTTCTGACTTCTGACATTATTATTGGATTGCAGGGTACTAAAGCAACAAGATGTCTAAAACTTCTTATTGTGTTGAGAGGAAATTCGAGAATTCTTCTGAAAGGGATTGGAAAAATGAAGAAACTTAGATATCTTGAGGTGTTTTTTGCAGATTATGATTCTGAAAGTTATGCCAAAAATCTTGATGTTACTGGCCGATACTTTTCAAACTCTTTAGAATATCTAAAATGTAGTTATTACCCTTTCTTGTATTTACCCAAAACATTTCAAGCTAGCAATCTTGTTGGACTTGAAATGGAGTTGAGCACAAGAATGGTACAACTTTGGGAAGAGGGAGAAAGAAAGGTAGAATAACTGTTGACTGGTTGTTTTGCATAATTCGTAATAAAGCTATTAATTTATGGGTTTGTTAATATGCTAATATTAATCTTTTTGTCTTATTTTTGCTGGCAGGTTCTAAAAAAACTCAAATTTCTTTCTCTCAAAGAGTCAAACTTGACGACCTTTGACTTTGGGTTGACTCCGAATATTGAGACCTTATCTCTTAAAGGTTCTGGTAATTTAGAAGAACTTTGCATGCCATTTAGTTGTCAAAAGCTCAAGCATCTCGATATCAGTCACTCAAAGTTAAGAACCTTTGACCTGGGGTTGACTCCGAATCTCGAAACGTTATCGCTTGAAGGATGTGCTCAATTTGAAGAACTTCACGTGCCTGTTGCATGTCCAAATCTCAAAATCCTCAACCTTCATAGATCAAGGTTGAGGAGCCTTGACCTTGAGCTGATTCCAAATCTTGAGAAGTTAGATCTTGCACATTGTGATGAGTTGGTAGAAATTAAGGCTCCCGTTGGATGTCTAAGAAAAGTTGTCGACTTAAACTTAGGTTGTTTGAGGTTTAGATCTTTTACGTTTGACAGTAGATGTGAGCCCCAGGTTAATTGTTCTTCAGGTACTTTATATCTGTATGGCAAGTCCCTAGATTCATGCCCGTTGCACCCCAACAGTAATCTCCCAAAGTTTTGGTTTTATTGTAAATATGAAGAATATCTACCGTCATCAGTTGGAAATATTGAGAAGCTTATTTCTTTCGGTCTATGTGCTTGCACAGACTTTGAGAAATTTTCAGACATGATTTATAGTTTACAATGTCTACAAAAACTTGAACTCAGAGGCACAAATATTCTAGAGTTTCCCAAAGATCTAGGACAGTTGGAATGTCTACAAAAACTTGAACTCCATGCATATGATTTTGGTATCGTCTTGAGAAGCTACCCCTATTACCCTGGGTGAGTAAATAACACACTTTCCTTGTTTTCTAAATTCATTTATCTTATTTTAATATCGAATTTGATATTGGCCAACAAAAATTTTTGGAACAAAATAATACTAGCTTTGTAGAAAGAAAAAAGAAAGTAAATTACACGATAGTCCTTATAGTTAATTCCATATTACATGTTTGGTCTCTAAATACCAAAATTTACATAAGTGGTATCTATTATAAAACTTGTTACACTTTTGGTCGTTTATTGTGTGAAAGTTTCAAAAAGATGGTAGACGGTCCATGGATAAAATGCAACTATTGTACCTGTTTTCAAAGATTCTATATTGTTGATTGCATTTTAATTTCATACTAATGGCGCAATTCCATATAAGCTAAAGTAGTTTTTTGGTTTTTAAGGTTGCTAGATAGGGTGTTAACGATCCGAGCTGAGTCGAGTATAGGCTAAACGAGCGAGGCTCGTTTATTAACTACTCGGTACTCTCTTTGATGCATTGTTTTCTATTTGCCATCCCCTGTACGTAGAGGTGCATCTTCAGATGAGGCTCAAGCCGCTGATTACTTCTTGAAGCTAATTGATATTGTGACGATGGAAAACAAATCTGGAAATTGGAAATAAGAAATGGTCTCGAAGGAGAATGGTAAACACTACCAAGCTCTTCGTTAAGTTTAGTTGGTGAATGGTCTTAAATGTGTGTTCAAACTTACTTATTCCTCTTCATAGAAGCTGCCTATCTTCACTTGCATTGTTTGATCGTTTTACAATTTCTATTTACACTGTATATAGCTAATTTGTTTTTTGTACTTTCGTCGAACCAATTTATGATAATATGGTAGAATGTTTATTGTGACAATTAATAACAACACATAGTAATTCTCCTTTTTTCCTTTAACATCTCACTCTTCTTTCAAGTCGTCACTAGTATTAATGACTTTAACACTCTTGCTAAATGGATCAATAAAAAGTGTGGGAATAGGGAAGGACGGTTAAGATTGACACAAACTGCAGTTGATATACCTGATTGAAGATTGAGAGCTATTACCGGGTATAGAAAAGTATGATGCTGCAAAACAAGCGCGAGAATTGCTTCCTAAAGAACCTGACATTTGGATTTCTGCAATTTCATGGTGATTATTGTAATTTTAAGGATCAGAAGCAGAACCACTTTCAGATTATTTATGTAACTGAATAATCTGACAAATCAGGTGTTTAAGCTAAAGGATATAGTTTAGTAAACATGCATTTCAGTTTTCTTACATCAACTGTTAGCATGTTTTATGAATCTAATTGTTTTGACTTTTAATCCTAACTAATCAGCTTAATAAGACATCCAAACACCCCCTAAAATATATAAATACTTATGCTGTTATAATAAGAGCTTCTTGATTTCTATTAGGATGTTGGAAAACAAGTTACAACAGAGTTGCAAATGAAGCCGGATCAGATTATTGGGAACTACAGTGACGGAAACCTTGTTGTCTCCTTGCTCGCTCACAAATTAGGTTTTACTCAGGTATGAAGTACATGATTGGTACTTTAAAATCAGAACTAGATATAAAAAGTTGCAAGATGGGCATGTTGGGTAATGGGTCAAAATGGGTTTGAGTAGAAATGGGTCATTTTTGTACGGTTGAAATTGGGCCAGGTTAGAATGGGTTGACCAGCTAGAATCTTTGTTTTGTTTAGAAACACAATAGTATTGCTATAAAGTTTTAACTTTTAGAAGAATATGATTTAGAGAGTTTATATGCACTAAAAATTGATTTTGGGCCACTTTTAACCCGTTGTAGTAGCAAAAGGTTTTTATTGGACCCGTTTGAGATAAAAACACAGCCCCAATTGGGTTTAAATGGTTCATTTCTGTACGGCAGAGCTGGGCCGAGTCAGACTGGGTTGACCTGCTAGCAAATCCTTACAAAAACAATACTATTCAAATTAATTTAAACTTTTTTATGCATTAATAAGCGATGTGTGTGACTTTCAACCCGTTGTAGCAAAATGCTTTGATTTGACTAGTTTGAGATTATAGAAAAAGCCCCAATCGAGCCAGTAGACAGGTTGCCCACCTCTAGCAGAAATTATTGCTAGGTCTAGCTAACTAGAGGACGATTTTTTCCTGCAGTGTACCATCGCTCACGCATTGGAGAAAACCAAATTTCCTGATTTTGACATCTACTGGAATTACTTTGAAGAAAAGTATCACTTCTCGTCCCAGTTTACCGCTGATCTTATAGCAATGAATCATACTGACTGCATCGTCACAAGTACTCTTCAAGAAATTGCAGGAAGGTAATCTTTTGGTTAATCAAAAATTATCATTCATTTTTTCATATTAATAAAAAATGATATTGGTATTCAGAGTTTTTTTTTTTTTTTTTTTAAAAAATATCTAAATCCAATATCATTTTTTCATACTCTATTCATAGAAGTACTAGAACTAATCAAAAAGCCACGTTTTTTCATTTAATTATCCCACATTCTGCACATTTGCTCAAGCCTTTTCACCTTAGCTATGAGTTCCATATTTCTTCGAACTTTTGGCCCCTTTACAAAACTGTTTATCTAGTCTGCGTTGATACTACCATCAAATTTGCCATCCATAAATCAGCAAATAGCGTAGTACCAACTGTTTGTTTGACTTTGAAAGTCAAACTTTAAGTCTTGCTGCTTCAAATCTAACACTATATATAGTACATCAGCTGATCTTGTGATACTTTGAAAAACTCTTAAATTTTTTTTAGTTTGATCATTAGGTTATCACAAACACTCGTGCAAATCCTGCTTCTAAAATAGCTTTTAAAATGTCAGTTTAAATAAAATTGCATAGGCAAGACGGTCAAAGTTATGGACATAAGCATATTTCTATTGACTAAACTATTTTTCGAATGGTTTTGCAGAAGATAACCCTGAATATCCATAGTTGTAAATTTACATGATGATATTCCAAATGGTAGCAGAAGAGTATTTTAGAACTCCATTGACGAGCTTGCAGAATCACGAAGCATATTTCCACATTATTCATCCAAATTGGTGGGAATGTCTTTCTCTGTAGAATGTTATGACTTATGATGTAATGCTTGTATATGATTTATGTTTAACGTGACATACGTTTGTCACTTGTTTCACCAAAATGTATTCCATCCGTTCAAATATTATTGTTCAACTTTCTATTTTGGTATATCACAAAATAGTTTTGTAAATGGTTTCAAATAGTTTTGAATTTATTCCTCAATCAGTTTACCGCTGATCTTATAACATTAACTTGTATCCAAAATTGATATTGGTATTCAGAGTTTTATATAGGCATAAAAGGAAAAGAAGGTTTAAATCAGCTACAATGAATGTTACCTTTTCATCAAATAGTTATCGCTAGCGGAGTATTGGCAAGGACCAAAAATGTGCTTACCGGCTTATTTATGTATGAAGTTTTTTTAGGCCATTTAAAACTGCATAAGCTCTTCAACATAAGTTAATTCAAACACCCCAAAACTAAAACTGCATAAGTAACAGCTTGGGCTTATTTATGTTCTATTTTAGAGTTACGAACCAAGTTACTTATGTAACAGTGACTGCTATCGCCATTGATAAGGCGTCTAGGAGGATTAATAAAGTCAGGAGGTCCTTTTCCAGGTTTAAGGAATATGATGCAATGGGCCTGCAGACCAAGTTTGTTCAGTGTCCCGATGGGGAGCTGCAGAAACGCAAAGAGGTTTCGCATTGTGTTACTCTTCATTAAACCGATTTTATAAATAACATGTATCTTTCAAACAATAAACAAAAACATTTACACCTTTATATATATGTTTCAGGGTTCCAAAGCAAATGGTGCATTTATATATACGATACGCGTATTTTACAGCTTTATATATTCTTACAGCTTTATATATACGATACTTAAATGTTTCAGGAACACTATCGCTAATTTTTGTTTTTAGTTTTGCAATGAGAACGGAGATGATGACGCTGCTGAGTTTCGTGAATGCTTTCGCGTTCTTGGCACCGCATCAAGCTGAACTGATGGAAAGGTACATCAGTTGTGAGGCTTCCCACAAACAGCTTACTAAGGAGTTGGACGAAAAACATCAATATGAAAAAGAGGTTTTCTAAATCTAAGAAAAAACCAGAAATTGTTTTAATATTCTTATTTAACCAAAACGTTAATCATACTTTGTTTTTAATGTGTATCAAATACGTACTTACTTTCGGTATGTGAATGACAGGTTTTCTTACTCACAATCCTAAATAAAACAATATCAGGTGCCAAAAATATTGCATGTGTAAGTGATTCTAAATAAATCTATTTTGCAAATAAAAACGAGGATGATGAGGGTAGTTTGGAGATATGGTTTAAGTTAATGAAGATATTGATTAAGACTAAAACAAGCAAGAAGGATAATCGTCTGCTGCTGCAGCTATTGCATATGAAGAAATGCAGATGGAAAAACTGACACTAGAATCCAAGAGACTGAAACAAGAAGCAGCAGAGATTCCAGAGTAGTAATGCAGTAATGTTACGAAGGGGTGTTCGGAATTGCGTTTATATCAATTAATAACTTCAATTGCGTTTATATCAGCTAATTTGAATTGCGTAACCAGTTACTATAAGCAATAACTTGAATTGAATCTGCTGGAAATGTGTCGGATTGACCTCGTCCATATTTTTAAAACTTTCTCTAGAAAAAGTATTTTAATTTGTAGAATTCAGTTTAGGTGGACGAAGATACTAGAATTATACTTTGGGCCGCGTTCACACCATTTCATTTCTAGCATTTTTTTTAGTAATTTGAACTGCTACAGTTAAAAGAGCATACCCAAATCTATAAACTTTGAATTTATTCTGTAAAAACTGTTCAGTTTGGTGTAACCGATATGTTTCTGCGCAAAACGATTTATGAACTATTGAATACTTTGAGCAACTGATATCAGCCGGGTTGATTTTGCTGCCCGTATACATAAAATTACGGGTCAAAATGACATGGTTTTCAACAATGCAAGCAGGTGTCTGGGAGCATTAGTTATTGTGGACACAAACTTTCCAAATTTATTCATCCAAGAATGTGTGCTTATATATGCCCAAATAATCTTCATAATGGTGAAATAACGGTCAGAGAGACATCGGAAATTTCAGGACGGTGCTTGGGCGTCGGCCGAAGATAGAAACTACTTGCAGAAATCTTGAGGATGGAAAAAGGAGGAGAAAATGCATTCAAGTTTTTTGATAAAAGAGTCTAACCAACTGGATTGTCGCTTCCTTTTAACCTGTCTGTTTCATTAGCTGAAAACACATGAAGCGAACATGTTAAATGGGTGAAACTACCCACTTTGACCCGTTACCTCACGTACTTACTTTTCACCCTCAAAAAAAATATAAGCAGGTACTAATTTACGTATTTTAAAGTGTTTGTTTACTCTAAAATAAGCACGTAACCAGCTCTATCCAAACACTTAAGGGGCCGTTCGGTTCGCCGCAATTTGAGGTAATTGGATGTAATTGTAATTTAATTACATTACGTAGGCTGTTTGTTTCGCAGAATAAAGGGAATTGTAATTCAGAACATTACGTAGGATGTTTGGTTTGCGTTGTAATTGTAATTCAGCCATTACAATTACATCAAATGAGGTAATTCAGATTACATGGGATGTTGGATGGAAAGTTCTGAATTACGTTGTAATTCATAATAATAATAATAATAATAATAATAATAATAATAATAATAATAATAATAATAATAATAATAATAATTATTATTATTATTATTATTATTATTATTATTATTGTTATTATTATTATTATAATAAAATAATAATAATAATAATATTATTAAAATAATAATAATAAAAATAATAATTACTAAATATATTATTATTATTATTGTTATTATTATTATTATTAAAATAATAAAAATAAATAATAATAATAATAAATATTATTATAATTATTATATAAAAATAATAAATACTATTATTTTAAAATTTAATAATAATAATAATAATAATAATAATAATAATAATAATAATTATTATTATTATTATAATGATAATAATAATAATTATTAATATTATTATATACATATTAAAATAATAATATTTAAATAATAATAATAAATAATATTTATTATAATAATAATTATATAATAATAAAATATTTATTATAATAATATAATAATAGTAATAAAAATATAATACTAATAATAATAATTAATATTTTGTATAAATATTAAAATAATAATATATTAATATGTATAAAATAATAATAATAATAATAATAATAATAATAATAATAATAATAATAATAATTGTTAATTTTATTATATTTATGTAATAATTATAATAATATTTAATAAATATTTATTATTATTATTATTATTATTATAATACTTATAATTATTATTATTATTATTATTATTATTATTATTATTATTATTATTATTATTATTATTATTAATATTATTATTATTATTATTATTACTACTACTACTACTACTATTATTATTATTATTATTATTATTATTATTATTATTATTATTATTATTATTATTATTATTATTATTATTATTATTATTATTATTATTATTATTATTATTGTTATTATTATTATTGTTATTATTATTTTTTAATAAAAACAAATAGGATTTACAAGAAATTAGTGGGGAGCCGAGAAACTAAATGGGCCCCCACACCTCTCTAGCTATAGCAAAGCTAATCCTACTAAAAATATGCGGGGCAGCACGTGCTTTCGTATAAGGCTTTAAAACAAACTACATTTAGCTTTCGTATAAGGCTTTCTTAGATAACATATGTGTGTTTGTGAAATCGATAACGTGCAAATAATATGTATTTTCGATTCACTACAGAAAACGCTCAAGAGATTACTAATTCACCAAGTGCAGTACTGAGTATGAAAGTACTAAGTTCAGATCCTTAATTGTTGTATTATTGAGTTTTGGTAATAAAGATTACAACTTAATCAAAGTTAGGTCACCAAACCAATTAACAAAGCAAGGATGACTAATGCCTTGACCTCTCAATTACTAAGAATACAATTATGAACAACAAGGATGCACAGGCAGTGCAAAACTGTAAATTAAAATATATACATACAGATGATGTTTGAGAACGATTATGATCATTACGGTCAGCCAAACACACCCCATAGCTTCCCGTGGCCTATAGTCTCTTGTAACTTCTTTGCACAATCAGCATCCATTTCTACAAGCGTATGTAAAAACAACAAAGCACCTGGGTTTACCATCTGTTTGCGACATTTCTTCGAATGAGTTAAAAGACATTAGAATCGACACAGGGTACTCGTTATCAAAATTCAGTATAGAAGGATCTAATAACTGAACTACACTCTTTCTTTCTTCTGATAAATCCTTCTGTTCCCCGAATAAATCAATATAACTGACAACACTCTCACAGCCGCTTGTTTCTCCTGAATCGCTTTCCCATCCAACATACCGATCAACAATCCTATACAACCGAATTCCCCCAACTCTCTCCGCGCCTTCGCACACTGAATCCTCACTCCCAACAAAAACACCCCGAACTAACATGAACAAAACTCGACAAATTCCTCAACACACAACACGCCACATTTCACGAACAACGAACCTACAGCACCACGTGAACTAATCAGCCTAGCATATTATCCTTAAACAACACGTCTCTACTTGACTCAACTTCCACTAACCTTGTTCATATGTGTAATAATTTCAAGCTGACAATGGGTCTTGGCCGGACCGGGTCTTGACCAGAAATGACCGGGTCAAACCGGGTCTTGACCGGAAATGACCGGTTATAACCAGAAAAGTACAATGCCTGTGTCTCGACAAATCAATGAACATAGCATTAGTATTTCCAGAAAGAAAGAAGAGAGAAGTATATGGTGGTTTTCTTTAGCATCGAAAATATTATTCTAATTTGACTTTTTGAATCATTAGTAAGTGTCAGAGTTGCAAGCTCATGTATTGGTATTGTAGTAAGAGATTGTAGTGTGTTTTTTAAGTAATGTCTCGAATTTGATGGCTTGGTCTCAGCTTGTAATATTTGCTTCATCAAGGGCATGGATACACCTACCCACTGGGTAGTTTACCCGGATGAGGTGGCGCTAATTGCTTTTTCATATTTTTGTTTTCAACAAGTCTATGATTTTCATGATTTATATTTTCGATAAATCTATTTATATTTAAGTTTTTGCTTTTTTCATATTTGTGTTTTATGGGTGCTGTATGTTTCAAAGAGTTTGATGTAATGCCTGAAAGAAAGGTAGTAGCTTAATGATTGTATAGGACTAAACATTTATGTTATAATTCGATGAGGTAAGATCTATGCAAAACAAGTATACTTTAAAAAACAACTAAGTTAATCTCAACCATTCATCCACCTTTTATCTAATGGCTAAGATTAAACAAAAAATAACAAAGGGAGGGCAAAATTGACATTTTAGCTCATTTAATATAATAACCCACTTTTCATCTTTTTTTTAAAAACAACATATCTTGCAAACGGTAAATCTTCAAGCTACAAAAAATACACCATCGCGACGAGAATTAAATCATCTTTCTATAGATATGCATTGTTATATACTTTCGACGAACTTTTTTTATTCGTAAAAAAATCCCATGGGATTTTTAAAAAGACAATTTTTATTTTCAAAATTTCCATCCAGAAAAATCTCACGGGATTCGTAGAGAAATCCCATGGGATTCGTAAAAAGACGATTTTTTTTACAAAATTTCCATACAGAAAAATCCCACGGGATTCATAAAAAAATCCCATGGGATTCGTAAAAAGACGAATTCACAAGTTACCAATAAATTTAAAGAGAAAATAATAATAATTACGGAAGGTGCTAATATGCAAATGAAGATGTTTGTGATCAGTTTGATGCTATTCTTTATGGGTACGACCGCAGTGGATGTTGAAGGCGTTGCATGTTGCATCGGTACTGTGTATACGTGTTCTATGAATCCGGTTTGCCACCAATGGCCATGAGTCTGATGCCTGCTCCAGGCCCCATTATTGGCGAGAAGAAGAAAGTGCTTGGTCGAAAGGCTTACTCCATAATCCCGTCAATCATCCATCATTAATCATAGCATATTTTGTCTTCCAAAATACTTTTTTTTAACATATCTCCATGTTCGGTCGATATTTTGTGTTATGTTTCCTATTTTGAAGTAATTTTATTCATGACTACGAATATTACAGTAATATTTTTCATATATATTAATAATTTCGTGCGTTGTGGTTTATGGAACGAAGAAAGTTTGATAAGCATTTTCATAATCATACGTTGACTCATTGCGATTATACTTGTGACACTATAAGTTATTTGTAGTTGCTCATATATGCCCAAGAAGGTACAATAAGTAAATAAAGATGTTTCACATTTAGATATTGTCATAATTGTCTACCACTTTTTGGTGACAACCATATAACAAAGCCAATTCGAGGGAACTTATACAAAATGGTCAAGTTTTTTTAAGTACTAGTTATAATACCCGTGCACGCACGGGGTTTATTCTAAAATTATAGTTAAGTAGGTTAATACTTTTATAACATTGTACTTTCAACTATTTACTTTATAAAAAAAATAAACTTCTCTCATTTATAGCCATTTAAATTTGTCACATTTTACCTTATACTTTCATAATATTTTATTTTCTAACCATTTTCTTTATATCTATCGCCTGAACTTAATTTTGGGTTGGAAACTTACCATTGTATATATATATATATATATATATATATATATATATATATATATATATATATATATATATATTTTTTTTTGTTAAAGTTATTCTAAATCTAACTTACACAAGATAAAACATAAGTAACCCAAAGGAGTGAACCTAAATGTCAAAGATGTGCTTCATATGTTCATCATATAGTACTTGAAATGTCAAAAAGATGCGACAAAGCATGCTACATTATCATTTGCATTTCTATTTTCTTATATGTGCAGAGTCATACAACTATCTACAACTATCTAAATAGACCTATTCATAAGAAACACATTCAAAGTAGTCAAAGTATCAATGACTTCTATGTGTTTTTCACAGTGTGTGTTTCTTCAGTCTTGCAAAAATGATTACATTGGCTAAAAGTGTAGTTTATATAACCTTGGACTAACGAATATCCAAACACCCCTCATATGCAACATATTTTCGATGAATACCCTAACACACCAATGCTACAACCATGTCCGAAGATAAATACTTTGAAAGCACATATCCAAACACACATATCAACTTACTTGCAACAACACGTGATCACATATGCAAACACTGTTATTATACAAATAAACAAAGTAACTAAAATCTTTAAATAAATCGATTTAGGAATAGTATGTGGTATTGAACTTTAGTAAACTGTTTGACCCGTTCCCCTTTTAGCGAATATTATAGTTTCACCCATTTGACACGCATGTAATAATACACTACACACCACAATTGACCCATTAATATGGCGATTAGTTAAAATATTAATCAAAGTCCTATGTTACGCCACAAAAGTTTTCCGTGAATAAATTCTTGTCGAGACAAATTCACATGTTCTCATTGTTGAGATAAAGATTTAACAGTATTTTGAGATAAAGATTTAACAGTATTACACTATTACCCCCGATAGCCATTGTTGTTCCATTAGTTTGTGGGTAGACAGGGGATTTGGTGGTCAAAGAAACTTCATAAATAGAGTTAGATTAAATAAACATAGGTTGAGGATTTAATCCTCTTAATTTAAAGGGGGAATTGCATAATTTAAATATATAATCATATACAAAAGGTTAATTCATCATTAAAGATGGATGATGCGGTAACAAATCAAACCACCATAAAAGTTCAAAACTAACTAAATAAGGTGATTAGTGTCCTATTTAATATATTTAACTAATAACTAATAAGCTATTAGTATTAAATAATAATATGTCATGCAATCAGTCCAATTATCACATATGTTTAGGCTTTCAATCACCCTATACTTGCCCATTTCTTCAATTATACACCTTCATGAGTCCTGCAATTATAACGACAGTGTTATATCATGTGAGGAAGCACATTAAAGACAAGTGAGGAAGCATATTAAAGACAATAATTAAAGTCCAAATATAGGAAAATTGAGTATTCATCATATAGTATAAAACTACAAATTAAGAAATATTACCCCATTACTTGTCAAAAGTCACTGACAAGTTGCCCATAGCTACCACCTCTAATTAGACATCATAAGCCAGCAAGCAAATACACCTATGAAACATGCTAAAGTAGCCGATCGATACTGAAACATATGGTGGATTACACCAAGTGTTGTTCTATAAAGTTGGTAGTGGTCTAAGTTTTGTAAAACAGCATTCTCGTTCTCTTTTATCACAATGCACATCAATCTTCAATATTTTTTATTCCTCACTTTGTATGTCAATAAACATGGTATTTTATCAGCTATAACATATAACTCAATAGAAATATAATGTACCATTTGACTTTGTACTTGTAAATCTTTAACATTAAACTTTTAGAGATCTAAGTTGTTCACAGCATCTAACCAATTTAAGAATAATATAATTAATAAATACATGGATGAGATAAAATTTGCTCCTCCTTAATGCCTACTGAGTTTGCATCGCATTTTACAATCTACTTCGATTCCTATTAGCAAATTTCAAATTTAATAAATAGCATATAGTTGACTTTTGAAGTCGAACTTAATACATTTACATTTGCTCTAAGGCTTCAAAACACCAAATTATTCTGTTAAGGGTATGGAAATGTGCTTGTCCAAATAATTATTGCAAGTTAAATACTTATATTCAATGATCTAGTAGCTCAAAAAATGAGCAATGTAGGAAATAAAGGAATGATACCTGAGCAAGTTCGAGCATACTGAATCAATCATCTTTTCCATGATTGAAAGGCCCAACATATTTATCTTTCATCAACCTCAATAAACCTTCGACCTTTCACATTCAAATATCAAAAGTATGTTAATTACAATAAAAGGTTACCATAATATGTCCAATATTCACATACATTATTTGCACATCACATGACATACATAAGTGACAGGGGTCCCTATATGCCAATTCTTAAGGACAAACTATTAGATAAAATTGCTATATCAAATTATACTTTTGTTGAATTTTGTGGTTATATGAATTGACTATAACAGTAAATTAATAAACTACAAATGCAAGAACAATTGTTGTGGAATGTTAACATAGTCGAAAACGAATTGTTGTGGCTTTTTTCTATGGGCCCGCATCGTAGGTGGTTTCAGAAAATGGTTGCACGTGATAAATGAACCACAAGGTAATATGGAGAAGTAGGGGCTCATCTAAGCAATAAAGTTGCTAATGAGTAGTACTCACCTCAACAAATTGCTATTCAATCTCATGTGGTAGTTTCAAGGCATACTCGCTGCTCACATCCATGTCATTTATGACACCTAACCAAAGGAGAGAAAAAAAAAAAAAAAAAAAAAAAAAAAAAAAAAAAAAAAAACACCAACATCAGCTCACAACAACAGTAAATGTGCAACCTGAACCAACAATAAGAACCAACATCAATTGATTGGTTGCTCTTTCCATTTTTGGAACTCCTCGTATATTGGGCATTTGATTGCTAGAACTTGGACAATGGACCATTTGAAGGTTATCAAGATTCTCATGGTTAAATGGGTCATTCAGGGGTTAGGATTCGGGACGAAGCTATAATCTGGCAATAGAAAATTTCTTTTAAGTCTACTTATTAGAAAAGATAACTAAACCAAATTAAGACCTTTGTGAAGAATCACTGTTAGGCTCTGTAGTTTTGCTTTCAAGCTTTATAAGTCCATATCATACTCTAATATATCATCATCATAATACGCTTCTACATGGGTCATAGACACTTTGAATTGTCATAAGGCGTTGCATTTCTCTTACATATAACACCACATGTTGACCTCATAATACCAAAGTTATATTCAGGCCTGGTATGGATTGCACTCATTATAAACCAGCTTTTTTCTTGTAAATCTAGTGGCACCTATGTCATTTTCATCAATCTCTGTATATATTAAAGCAAACATGAAGGAACACTTCCTATCTCTTACTTATAATAGCAAATAGAGCAGGCGTTGCCGCGTTGATAAAATAGCTTCCCATCAATGACGCTATTAAAAAAAGTAATGATCCTACAAAAAAATACACAATTCCAATAAGTCTACCATAAGATAGGCATTTCCTTCTCTCGATATTAGATTCACAAACTACAGTTTCATGAATAAATATAGACACAGAAGTTTGGCTAACAAACTGAGAACTAAAACGACAACATCAATATTGTAACAGTAATAAACATAAACATATTCATGATGCAAAAATCAAGTTTAGCAACAACTAAATTTACCAATTCCATTCACAAAAGCAATTTAACTTGTCATCTACAATTAAAACCAACTAACCAAATAGCAAATCAGTCACCGGCAATCACTTCACAAACAACATTAATAAACACTATGAAAAAAACTCAATTAGCAACATCCACCAACGAAGTATCATCTCCGACTGATCCACCACGGTCCGTAACAACCGATCAACAGTTTAACCACAATGTCCACCCGTGAGTCCGTGACACCCGCCCTATAAAACGCAGATACAGATGGACCCACATTAACTCCTGTCGGGAGGTTGGGCATCAATAACTTTCAACGTTCACCCCTAGACCCAATAACCTCACCTATAATAGATGTTACAATGGTAAAAGCCATAGCGGGCTTTTGGCCTTAAAACTAACTTTCTAATCTTACCCATAATAGGAGCAAGTGAAGGAGCAGGTGCATGGAGTCAATTTGATTTAAAAAAAAATACATATGATCATCATTATCTCTTTATGAAAATCAACATTCTAGTCATTTAATTATATGTAATCTTTTTTATCCTATTAAAACAAACAGTCATGCATCCAAAAGAACCCTTTATTATGCCCAAAGCAATAAAACAAAAAACTTTAACATAACCTACCATCAATTTTGACTAATATCCCAGCTTTATATAACAAAGAACACAAAAATACAAACATAATCTCACTGATTCTTACGTTTTAAATCTAATAACCCGATTATATATTTGAACAACAGTTAACATACTAACATATCAAAATCAACACTTAACTCATCTTCACTATAAAAAACGATACCTTAATTAGAATCGAGATTGAAACCATCTTCATCATCATGTGTTATGTAAACAGAGTATGGTTATTACCATGTCTCGATCCAGCAGTGGCAAGTACCATAATAGATGATAGCTATTTTCTTTGGGTCTTGGGGAAGAGAGTTGGAACATAGTGCTTTTGAGAAGCCTAAAGTTGACTGGGCCCCGCGCATTCGTTTCCAACAGCACTTGATCTGACATGGTTGTTCTCAAAAGGACCCGCGATTGAGTTAGCAACAGCAGAATGGTGTGAAAGATGGGCACTATCATTTGCAGCAGTTGTTGTAGTTAAAACAACCACTTGTGGGGCAGCAATCTTCTGTCGTGTAACCGTGAAGATCGAATCAGTTGGTCCTGAATTACTGGTTGCTTAGTGTTTTTTGACACAAGCACGGTTAGACGCAAGAAACGGTTCATGGTGATCAATAACCATGTTTTCAGATTACATTCCGCTTCTTCTTACATTTCAAGACAAAAGTGCAGTTGCGTAAGAATGTATAAAATGAACGGCTGTTACATAACAAAATTGTGAATAAGCATGTCATTAAAAAGGAAAGCAGATATAACTATGTCTGTATGTAATCAATTAATCGTGCTCACCCTGAGATCCCATATTATTCTGTTGTATGGGTTCGTTTCGAATAGTACAGTGAACCACAAGTTTGTTGTCAAATAGATGGGTGACAGGAACATGATGAACACAATGATGTTGAGGTTTAGTGTTTACATTTTCTGTCTCAGGTATAAGATCAAAGCTGAGTGACATATGACCACCATGTTCATGCTGTTTCATAACACGACACCGCTCATGTGTTACCTCGATTCCAGAGCTTCTTTTATTTCTTCCCGGATTCCAGCATACAGGTGCAACTACAGAACATTATGTACACTAAAGTGTTACAAAAAGGATGACCCCCAAACCATTTGAAAAAAAAAAAAAAAAAGGAATTCCAGAAAATCATTTGCACAAAATACGTATTCAATGTTGCTCACCCAAGGCATCGTGTCACTCACATGCACACTTTCGCCGGAGATCACCCCATGTTGGTCGTCGGTTACATATTGTGTCTCAGGTATGAACCCGGGCCTCATTGATGTAAGACAACCAAAGTCAGCTCATTTTACGACGCAGTGCTGATCATGTGCTACCTCATTTTTAGGCCTTCTTTTATGTCTTCCCGGATTCTTGCAGAAAGATGTATCTGCGTAAAAATGCATTGCCCAAAGTCATTTACAAAAGGAAGATTTAAAAAGCATATGGAAACAAAACCAAGTTACAAAAATAACATTGAGGAAAGCATGTGCATAAGATGTGTATACAGTACCACGTACCTTGAAGCACTAAATTATTGAGTTGCATATGTTCATTTGCAATGTTAGTTGGGCCGGTACGGTCACTGTGAAACTGAGACACCATCATCATGGTGTTGTTGACGGTAATCTTTAACATTTTATGTTCATTGTCATAAAATGTCTACTTTTATGCTTAAACCAAGATCATATTCTTATGTGCTAGAAGGCTAGTCACCAACCTAATATAAGTGCACAATAGATAACAATATCATATCCTTAAAAATAACATATGCAGAACATAATCAAGCAATATTCGCACATTCCGATTTGACTCGTCACCCAACCCTTAATTATCTTCGACCAAGATATGGAAAATCTAAATGGTTTAACTTTTAGTTATAAACCAAAGAAATAAATCATTTAGGACACGTTAGGCTGTTTTTTTTTAAGAACAAATAGGAACTTTTAAGTGAAAAGTTAGGAAAAAATGCTTGTGTGTCTGCTTATTAGATGATGAAATAAGTTGTTCTTAAAAATAGATTGGAGTTGCTTATTTCAAATTGGTTATGCTTATTAGCTAATTTTAAGAAGAAATAATCTGTTTTTAAAAATTTGCTAAACACGTAGACAACAACTAAGATAGTAGCATAAACATAAACAATGTAAATACGCAATCCCAAACATTACTGGTATATGTTCATAGATAGTAGCATAAATCTAAGTAGGCCATAGTTACCTGCCAAACACCTTTAAGATTTTAACTAATGTACCAACATAAAAATAATCAATACTCATGTATAAAAATCTAATCTTTATACTAAATTAACAAAACCCCTTTGATGATTACATAATCATATAATCTAGCGTATATGGAACAATAATAAACAAATAACAACCAAAAAGTTAAATAGCAAGGTTACACAAAATTGTACCTTTTTTTATCAGTGAACTGTCGATCTTCAAAATACACCAAATTAAGGTGAAAAGAACCCTAAACCAAAATCAACAATCAAAATATAAACCTTATTCCACAATTAATGATTAACGACAATCGAATTAGGGCTTCTCTTTTGGGTTTTGGGAAGTATAACATACTCATTGAATTGATTATGTTCATCTACAGTTAAAATTGAATATTTGAAGGTATGTGATTAATTTTGAAAATCTATGTGATTGTGATATTCGTCTTTGATTCTCGATTTGCGATTTTGGAACTCCAGTGAACTTTGATTTAGGCTTTGGGAGAGTATATGGGTAATTGTGTTTTTTTTTTGTTAGTTTCAAATTACATAGTAAGCCCTTCAGAAATTTTAGATTACCCCGCCTTCTCATAACTTTTTATCTTTTAATTTTTGACACATATATTTTTTAACCCAGATTTTCTTTAAAAGACGAATTTAAAAATAGATTTGCTAAATACGGAATTATTTAGGTTTTTTTAATAAAAGATATTTAAAATAAATAAATAATAATTAAAAAATATTGCCTAATAAGGTATGAATTGATATTTTTGAAATGAAAAAATTCCAAAAAGAGTTTTATTTTATTATATAAAAGATTTGCTAACGCCTTTTTAGTAGGATAACTAGTTACTATTAACAATGCGATTACAAAAAGAGTGGTTAAGTTGTCACTGACAGACTATGTAACAAAAAGTTACATAAAGAGTCCATGAAAGTTACCTCGTTTAGTGAAATTCATCGCTATGTGAAAAGTTACATAAACAATTTCTTTCATTACATTAATTTTTAAAAACCGTCTCTAAGTTCATAATTTAATCATATTCTTCTGTCATTTTTTTAAGTTTTACATAAATATTTTTACTTTTGCATTCAATATATAATCATATTCTTCTTTCGTTTTTTGTCTTATTTATTTATTTTAATTTACATAAATACTTTTAGCTTTACATAGTTGTAGTTGTAGCTTTACATAGTTGTAGTTAACCTGTAAAAACGGGTGAACTAGGTCGGACTGGGATCATTTTTTATTCTTCGGTTAATCAGTTCGTCACTTGAATTTTGTTAGCGTCTAAATTTTAATCACAGGGTACTCGCCGCTGCAACGCGCGAGTACCCTGCTATTTATTATTAACAATGCGATTACAAAAACAGTACTTATGTTGTATAAACCGAACTCATATAAGCTAATAAGCCCATATATAAGCCGAAACAAGCACCCCTTAATATTGCTAAAGTAAAAGCAAAACAAAGTAAAAGGTAAAAATTGCTAAAGTAAAATAAAGAGGACATGTAAAAGAAAATAAAAGCAAAAGTTAATTACTTAATACTCTAAATGGTAGGTCTCATATTCTTCTTTTCCTTCTTTTGATTTTTCTCTTTTCCTTTTTATTTATTACTATGTCTTCTCGATGTTATAAACTAAAGTATATTACTACTATATATAATTGTTAGTAGTATATGTTATAGGCCCAAGTTGTGTTTTGTATGGGTTAGAGCCCAAGTAGTATTTGATAGGGTTTATGTATAATATAAACCAATATTCGGTATTGAATAAGATACGAAACATTAGAAACCTTAATGGTATCACATCCACCAGAAAATCGATCCTCTAAAATCATAAACAACCGTTCCTTTTAAACTTTGTTCTCTAGTCGATCGTTGGTATTTTGTTTGATTACCAGTTGACTAACTTATTTGTTCTTGTCAACCGTTGGTATTTGTTTGATTACCAGTTGACTTGTGGTGTTTATAACTTCCTCGACCGTCGGTATTTGTGATTACGAGTCGACGTTGTTGGTTCAAGTGTTAAAGTTTTTGTTTTCTTCTTTTTCTTTGTTGACAGTTGTAGTCGACATTGGTTTCCTTGGTTAAAGTAGTGCCTTTGTTACAACCCATAATCCTTGATACACTTACTGTTACATTAGTCCTATTAAAACCATAAGGGTTCTTGCCATGGACAAGGTACAAAAACCATGCTTTAATTTTAATAATGGTTCTTGCCACTTTGGTGAGTATTGCAAGTTTTTACATAACGAGGTCCATGGTAATGCTACTGTGTCGTTGCCTAGAGGTCATGATATTGGATCATCTTCAGCTTTGACTTCCACTGATATTGCAACTCTTCAAAGTTTGTTGGCTAAACTTAATACTCATGGCATAAATAATAATATTGCATCTGTTAATAACCAACCTTTGCCAAAACTTCACTGGATCACATAACCATGTTGCATGCCACACACAACATTCGTATGGTCCTCCAGGCTTCATTAGTCCATCACAGGCCCAATCTTATTCTATGGCCCAACAGCACTTAGCGGGGCAGTTTCTACAACCGGGGGTCACAACAGGTGTGTTTGGACCTACAGGGGGTTCAACTGGACAGTTTATGGCAGGGTCAGCAGGGGGTCAGGGTCAGCAGGGGTTCATGGCAGGTTCAGCAAGTGGTCAGGTTCAGCAGGGGTTACTGGCAGGTTCACCAGGGGGTCAGAACTGTCCTGCGGTTCACCAGGCATTCCCAGGCCAGTTCAATGTAAATTTCTTATATTATTAGAGTGAAAAAAAAAAAAAAAAAAAAAACATTTCTCTTATTTAGTTATTATTTCGTGGTTATTTTTTATATTCAGTCATGCATTGATTGGTTGTAAATAAAGTTAATTAGAATTAGTTACATTAAGAGGTGAGTGTTTATTGTTTACTTACAACATGATACTGTATATATGGTATTTTAAGCACACCAATTTTACGCAATTTCAAAAGAATGAAATAATTTTGAAACGTTAGTAAGTTTGAGTGGGCAAACTAAAACACTAATAAAATTTGGTTGTTATTAGATAACACAAGTAAATGCTACTTCGATTCAAAATAAATCAAGAGTATCATAGACCATAACAAAGGGGAAAAAAAGACAGTAGTTTAGTTGTTATTTTTTGTAAGAATATCAATGCATTTGTAGCCTCTTGAGATGGACATATATAACATCATAAATAGTAAATATTGAGAATGAAAATTGAGAGTGTGTGTGGCTTGCTGGCTAAGAATGAAGTCTCACAAGTGGTGGGTCTCGTGATCGAGTAAAAAAGCTACGGATTTTTTTTTTGTCTGGTTAAAGTAACGTGAGTTGATCGACCAAACCATTAAAAACCATAATTTCCTGAATGAAATAGTGCACTCAAATTTATCAACACGAAAATAATACATTTTTTGAATATTTATCAAGTTTAGAAAATTAACAAAAGCTAGATATAATCTTCAGTGATGTTAGTTTACATCTTTGTAAATATCACATTTAAATAACTTCATTAAGCATCCATCATGGAATACGCCTTTATTAAAAAAAAAAAAAAAAAAAAAAAAAACATTATGGAATACAAACATTTTAACTAGAAGAAATTATGGGTATCTTTAGAAAGGTTATGAACTTTGCTTATTTACGTCAACTTTTGTGAGAAACCAAGGGAGTTGATTTACAATACACAACTTGTTTTACTTTATATGAAGTTGATCAATCTTTAGCCTTTTTTACTAAACATATAACAACATTGTTAATTTGTGCAAAATAGTCGATATGTTTTCACATTCAAACTCTATGAACATTTTACAGCACGCCCTATGCAACCGTCATTATATTACAAGCTTGAATTCAAGCAGTGGGCTGTTTTGTGTCTGTTTCACATAGAAGGCTTGTTATTTGTAAATATTATAATTCCGATTGGTGTTGCTATCGAAATTAAATATGTGATTTGTGGATCACGAGTTTCCTGTTAAAGTAGATATCATCCCCCATTAAAAATAGCATACGAGTGGTCAAGCGGTAGAAGTTTGTGAGTTGCGATTTAGATGTTTTGTTTAACAGCCATGAAGTGGTTACGTCAACTTCATTACATTTTTCTCGATTTGACTATATGTGTAGCAGTGAGCGATGAGAAAAAAAAAAAAAAACAAAAAAAAACTACTCAAACCAAAGGTTTATACATTAAGACATAAGACTATTAAACTCGTATTCAACACATACTTATATTTAACTTTTTAAACATGACATAAAAGAAATATTATTAAGAAAACAGTTGAACCATGAAAATGATATGTTTTCTGCTTTAGTTCCTGTATTTTTATCATTAATTGTGTGTGATTTCAAGATTTACCTTGGACTACATATGCTGAAAGTGCAGCTCCATACAACTTGTGAACTGCTGCAAGATGAGCCTTACCACCAGCAGATGATGCAATGCTCATTACCATTTCAATGCAGTTTCTACAGAAACCGAGCCCGGGACGAGGCAAAGCAAGAAACCTGCACAATCAATAGATCAGCAACTTCATAACAAGAGATAACTGCTAAGCCTAATTGTTAGTTATGTTAAACTATTGAGCCATTTTACAAAATGTTTGCTTCAACAAATTTATAATTAATAATATGCGTCTTCTAAACCAACAAATTTGAGCTTCGAGCCCCAGCAACAAACAGTGCGTCTATATTTCAACCAGTACAAAGAAAAACAGTAAGATGATTTGTTGTTATATAGGCAACTCATGAAAATGATGCTTGACAGCTAACGGGTTAGCGACATACCACTTATACATGTCTCTTGCACTTTGAATTCCATTTTTCTGAAGAACAAAGTTCACAATTGCAGATGAGAGGGAGAAACCGTCATCACTGCCACCGTCTCTGATCAATGAACTAATAGAAATAACCACCAGCTTTTCAAAATGATGCTTCCGATTTGAGAAATATTTCAGGCCCTGTAAAACATAGGCGCCAAACTATTTGGAGTGGGCTAGTTTGGTATACACACTGCATTCCTAAACATTCATTTATACTATGGCTTGCTATTCATGGAAGATTGGATACTCAAGATAGAATGATTAAGTGGTTTCCTAATCAAGATCTGAGATGTTCACTTTGCAAAGAATGTATTGACAGTCACAGTCATTTATTTTTTGAATGCTCATATTCCAAAAAAGTATGGGATAAAATGTGCAGTATCTTAGATCAGGGTACGTTTGGATATGAATGGGAAGAAATTGTGATGAGCATGTGCTCAATGAAGTGCAACAAGAATATTGAGTGTAGTCAGAAGATTAGTTTTAGCAGCTTGTGTGTATCACATATGGAGTGAGAGAAATAAAAGACTTTTTTATGATAAGCAAAGAGATTGGTTGGAAGTGGTCAATGCTATTGTTACTGAAGTAAGATTCAAAATGGCAGGTCTACAAGTGAAACAATCGAACCAAGTTAAGGATATGGCTGATAAATGGAAAGTAAAGATGAATATGAAGACTGATGATGATTAACTCATGGACAATATGGAAGTGTAGGTTTGTACTGTGAAATATGGTATGTTTGAAATAGTATAAGATGAAGTTTGATAGAATGATTGGAAGATTGGAAATTTGATTGGAATACGGAAGCAATATACAAAAAATTAAGTTTCCACTGCCTAAAGGGGTGTTTGGAAACAGGTTTAACAGCAAGTAAAATTTCAATTGCTGTTAAAATTAGTTCTTTGCAGGCCATTATAAAGTTGAGATACCTTGTACCTTGGCGTTCTAACTAGTAAGACTGTACCTATAATAACCTCTTATCTAGTTCAGTTGGCCTAGGGGGGACTGAACAGGTATGTTTGGCTAAAATAGGAGGTCTATCTAGTATGAATGTACCATAAAGAAGGGTCTCACTTTATGAAGGGTAAACCTGCTTGGTCCACTCAATACATAGGCATAGGAGGTAATGGATGGTCATCATGGAGGGTGTGTGTTCCCAAGCAACTAAGCCTTCCATTGAGAGGGAGATGTAGGTTCCTAGTGATGCTTTTATCCTTTTCTACCTTGTCTACTACTGTGGTGGCAGGTTGAATGGATTGGTAGAAAGGATTAAAGGAAATGTAGCTAGATGGGAAGTGCTAAAATAAAGTGAATCAGAGAGGTGAATGAATAAAGGATAAGAAGTTTTTGGACCAGAGTGATGAATGGAAAGAATGAAGATGCTCTGTTTTATGCTCTGTTCTATTGTATCAGATAAGAGTTTTGTCAGACATAGGATGTTGCTTTGTCTGATATTGGATGGAATTAGGATGTTTGTATTGTCTGTTTAGTATCTGGTAGCTAGTGCCTAGTATGGTCAGTTGTATAAAAGGTTTGTGTTTGTCCAAATCTTTGTTATATTCTTATGATGTACATCATTTTGAGAAGTTAATATAAGTATTCACCTTGCAACAAAAAAAAAAGAAAAAAAAAACAAACAAACTAGCAGTTACGTAGTATATTTTAAAAGCTCCTAAATGTGGAAAAACAAACTAGCAGTTACGTAGTATATTTTAAAAGCTCCTAAATGTGGCGAACTGCAGAAAAATTATACTATTGATTAATATCTAACAATATTGGAGGGAATAAGAACAGTGGAAATTTCAGATCACATACCATAAGCCGGAGACCAAATGATTGTGGAATCATTTGGAGGGAATAGTGAAGTTGAACGGTTGAGTAACGAAGTGTTTAAACTTGCAGTGGAGGCTTTTATATCGAAGCATCAAACTCTGATCAAACAGCAAAACAAAACAAGAAAACACCCGATACCATTGAGGCCTTGTTGATTTGTGGAATCGTTTTAAAGCCGCTTACTTAGAAACACCGAACACAACATTTTAAAATGGTTATCTCTACATCCAACTCCGTTAGGAAATAGAATCACATACCTATTTGATATGAACAGATGAATTCAACTTTCTCAAAACTACTTATTTCAACTTAATATTGCAATATACTTGTGACAGTTTGTTGTCGTTTATATATGAACACAGAGGTTAAGAACAAGAACATATCAAGAGTAAGAAGAATGGGTGGAAGTAATAAGCAAATCGGGTCGATTGTGATCGGTTTGATATGACGCTTTTATTTTTGGGGACGACAACGATGGGGATTGAACCTATCTATTGCTGCAGTTAGAGGTAAAATAACTACTTGTTGCTATGATCCTTAATTGTTGTATTATTGAGTTTTGGTAATAAAGATTACAACTTAATCAAAGTTAGGTTACCAAACCGATTAACAAAACAAGGATGACTAATGCCTTGACCTCTCAATTACTAAGAATACAATTATGAACAACAAGGATGCACAGGCAGTGCAAAACTGTAAATTAAAATATATACATACAGATGATGTTTGAGAACGAGTATGATCATTACGGTCACCCAAACACACCCCATAGCTTCCCGCGACCTATAGTCTCTTGTAGCTTCATTGCACCATCAACATCCATTTCTCCAAGCTTTTGTAAAAACAAAAAAGCACCCACGTTTACCATCTGTATGCGACATTTCTTCGAATGAGTTAAAGACATTAGAATCGACACAGGGTACTTGTTATCATAATTCGGTATAGAAGGATCTAATAACTGAACTACTCTCACTATCACCCTTTCTTCCTTGTGTTCCCCGAACAAATCAATATAACTGACAACGCTCTCACAGCCGCTTGTTTGTCCTCAATCGCTTTCTCATCCAACATACCAATCAACGGTCCTATACACCCCAATTCCCCCAACTCCTTGGCACACTGAATCCTCAATTCCTCACTCCCAACACCCCACAGCTCAACAAAATCACCCCTAACATGAACAAAACTCGACAAGTTACTCAACACACAACACGCCACATTTCGCGAATTCGGCATTCCACTCTCACACAGCTCCAACAAGGAACCTAAAGCACCGCGCGAACTAATCAGCCTAGCATTATCCCTGACACACGCCCTCTCTTTCGCATAGCTACTACTTGACTCAACTACCAGTAACCTTGTTGATATTGTGGAATCATTTCAAGCTGACAATGGGTCTTGGCCGGACCGCGTCTCGCCGGAAATGACCGGGTCTAACCGGGTCTTGGCCAATATAACCGGTCCTGACCGGGTATAGCCGGGTCTTGACCGGAAACGGCCGGGTCTAACCGGAAAACTACTGTAAGGCGTGTTGATGGCAAAATATAAGACAGCCACACAAGTATTTGAAAAAAGAAAGAAGAGGGAGGCATATGTTGGTTTTCTTTTGAAAGAAATAAATTATAATTAGTAAAGTTGTTAATTGTTGGTAAAAATGTCACTGCATTTGAAGCCTCCTAGGTGAGATATAATAAAATCATGAATTGGTTGGTAAAATACCTTGGCAGTGTGGATGGTTCGCTGGCTAAGATTGATATCTTATAAGTGGTAGGTCTCGTTTTCGAGTCAGCAACTTGTTCACCAACTCTTTTTTTTTTTTCCTCAATTTCTTTTTCTATTCACTTTTGCTCATGGTTTTAAAAGGTGCGTGAAGGCGTGAGGCTTGGTCATGCCGCCACGTCATGTCGCCACGCCGCCTTATGTCACATCTATTTATAAATTCGATATATATGAAATATGATATAAATATATAACTATTTTTATACTTTGTGCCGCATTATGTCACGCCTTACAAACTCAAAAGATTCGCCTTAGCCGCTAAAGCATGATGCTTGGTCACGCCGTCATGTCACGCCTCGCGCTATTTTATTACCTTGCTTTTGCTCTTTAATTTGTTACCACGTTCTCTTTTTTTTTTTTTTTTTTTTTTTTTTTTTTTTTTTTTTTTTAGCGGCGGTGAATTTGTTAACACATCTTAATGAAAGGTAGATTAATACAGTAACTTTTTTTCTTCTTCTTCATATAAGTAGTTTAGTGATCCATTTATCATTGTTGTAAGGATTTAGGACAAACAATAGCAACGAATTTTTTTTTCAAAGTATATAAACTATCATTAATGCAACAAACTTTTATAAAATGTTTTAATATGCACATTTTTTATGTGTTGTCAAGGTAAATATTAGTGACACGTGTCATTTCTCTGGTATGACAACAAATCAAAATGTGCATATTTGAACACTTTATGAAAGTTCATTGTATTTAATAATGTCTTTTATAGTTCATGTATCAAAACGAGACTTTGAAAAAAAATTCATTGCCCTTGTCTGTAATTTTTTTTTTTTTTTTTTTTTTTTTTTACCAATGACTAGAAGTTTTTTAAGTCATTTGATAGATGATTTGGCACTTTGAGCAAAACTCCCCTCAAACTATATATGGTTTTTTAAGCACACCAATTTTACACAATTTCAGAATATTAGTGTTTTTTATGTTTGATATAAGTTTGAGTGACCAAACCAAAACACTAATAAAATTTGGTTGTTATTAGATGACACAAGTAAATGCTACTTCGATTCAGAATAAATCAAAAGTATCATAGACCAAAATAAAAGAAACATTGACAGTAGTACACTTGTTATTTTTGGTAAAAATATCAATGCATTTGAAGCTTCTTGAGATGAAGTACATATATGATAAATAATAAATATTGAGAATAAAACTTGAGACTGAGTGAGCCATCAACACACACTCTCTCTCTCTCTCTCTTTCTCTCTCTCTCTCTCTTATTTATTTATTTACTTTTTTTTTTCTTTTGCTGTTTAATTTGTTAGGTTAAAGTCACGTGAGTTGATCGACCAATACATTAAAAACAATATTTCGTGAATGAAAAAGTGCACTCAAATTTATCAACATGAAAATAATAAATTTTAACCGTTAACTTTATAATCTTATCGATACTATATTAAGCGACACCAATTTGTCGGTGTAGTTTTTTTTAAAATATTACACTAAAATAACGAGAAATGTGATTAAAAAAAATTATTAATTGGTTCATAATAACTATTAGAGGATGCGTCAGTCAGTGATTGGTTTAATCAGAGAGAAGAGAGAGAAACTATAGTAAAATCCACCAATCACTTACTGACATGTCAGCATGTGGATTTCTTGTGTGGTTCTAGCATCCTCTAATTATTAACCCATTTATGGTCGTCAATCGTCATGGAAAGAGTAAAAAATAATCAGGGGAATACTTTGGTTAAGCCAAAGACTCCCCCTAGCTCAATCCATTTATAATTCCTATGAACAAAGATGATACTAGCCGAAACATGTATGTCCCATATTTTGGTACTAGAGTTGTTCTTAGTTTTTTTCGGATATTTATCAAGTTTAGAAAAATAACGAAAGCTAGTGATAATCTTCATGTGTTACTACACATCTTTGTAATCTTATCAAATGTAAAAAAATATGCCATTTTCTCACTAAATTTCACATTTAAATAACTACATTAAGCATCCATCATGGAATACAAACATTTTAACTAGAAGAAATTATGGGTATAATGAGAAAGGTTATGATATGCGTGATGATAGGAACCACTACAATGGCATCAAAGCCATTTCCAATCAATGAGCGTCCAAATGAAGTTTGTTGCTAACCCGGTTTCCGTTGTTGTACTTTCCCTCTTCCTCATGACCCCGATAATGAGAATGACAACGGTCATAAAGTCATTGCACCTTCACCTGTGGCTCTTGGTTCGTGATCAGAATGGAAGACATGTGGACTAATAATGATTGATATAATCGTGTATGTGATATAAAGTATCGAGTTAATTTACGTAAAATAAAGACATGTAATGCCAGTTGGAGTTTTGTTAAAATGGTTAAGAACTTTGCTTATTTAAGTCGACTTTTGTGAGAATGACCGTAGAAGGTTTACCGATTGTAAGTCGTTTAATCATGCATGTTAGCGAGTCCATAACAAACCAAGGAAGTTTATTTACACGCAACTTGTTTTACTTTATATGAAGTTTATCAATCTTTAGTCTTTTTTACTAAACATAACAACATTGTTAATTTGTGCAAAATAGTTGATATGTTTTCACATTCAAACTCTATTAACACTCAGCCAAGTTACAACGCATAATACCATACCAACTCATAATACCATACCAAATATACTCATCAAATAGTTCAATCATATAATCTCAATAAAAGAATTTCAAACACCGCATTACTAAAATGTTTATAAAACATATAGACCATATAAATCCTCGAGAACGCCATCTTATTACTAAAATCCATGAACCTCAAATCATCTCAATAAATCCCAAATCTAACCATCATCTCAATAATCTCATAATACCTTAAATAATAGAAGATGCTTCGGCTTGGCGGGCTGGCGGGCGGTGGTCAAGGATCATTTTCTATAAAAATACGGTTATAGTTTAGGCGTTTATTTACCTAGTTCTCTATAACCTTGGTTCTGATACCAATATGTAACACCCCCAAAATTTGATACAGCGGAAGACTCAACAAGCTTTCGAGGTGCTACGGGGATTGGTATCCAACACAAGACAATATAGAACGAGATAAAGTAAACAAAATAAAAACACAACCAAAACGGGGTTTTAAGGTTTACATTTATCCCAACATACTTCAGAGTCAGGCCCAAAATAAAGTATCAATAGGTCCAAATTTAATTATCAGAGTTTAGAAAAATAGATCCATGAACTGTGTGCCTTGGCCGAGCCTTCCATTCCAAGCATGCATCTCAACACTTAATTACCTGAGAAAACGTGCTAAAAGTCTGCTTCGCTGGTGAGATCATAGGTTTAAATTCAACTAACAATATAGTGGACATATACGCAAAACGCTTGCTAGCTAGACTAAGGATTCGCTAAAAGCCTGCGGATACCCTCCGCTCTCAACATAACACACGGATACCCTTCCGTACTAACATAGATATTCGGGTAGCCCCCGCAATACCAATAATAACTCGGATAACCTCCGAAGTATTAATAACCTATAGGTGCACACTATAGTATCTAAATAAGTCAACCTTGAATAGTACACACGAAACTATGTGACTAAAGCTGACAATCCAAATAAGCCAACCTTGAATAGTACACACAACAAATATGTGACTAAAGCTGACAATCCACCAATAACCAAATAAGCCAACCTTGAATAGTACACACAACATATATGTGACTAAAGCTGACAATCCAACAATAACCAAATAAGTCAACCTTGAATAGTACACACGACATGTGTGACTAAAGCTGACAATAGATCCTAGTCCATACGCATAGCAAGTTTAGAAAGAATATAAAAGCGATAATAGTCCACGTAAAATGATTTGCACGTTTCTCACCCCAAGTATTGAAAACATAGTTCAAGAGTAAAAAGTGGGGCTATGACTCACCTCAAGTCCAGAAAATATCAAGTAGAAGTCGGTAGAAATAAGATGTATGATAACTCACGAAACAGCAACTACGGACTTGGCACGACCTAACAATATTAACTCTTTCAAAAATCATTTCCTCAAATATATAATATTCCCAAACCCGGACGAGAATCCGTTTTATTTCCGAAAATCCATTTCGTATTAGTTTGGTGTATTTGCGTTTGGTATCCATACGGGTAGTGGGTCGACTCAAAACAAACCAAAAAGATCGCATAAGAATAATAAAATAAACTATAGATCTAATATTAGCCCAATATATCATTTAAATAAATCGCCGAAGTTTACCAAATCCGTCGATTTGATAATCCTCATATTTATTTACGTAACATACCGTTCCAAGATTACACCCAACCTAAAGCACATAGCACATAATTACTATATAGTATATATCATAGTTTAATAAATTCCTCATATATATCGTCAAATTGGCCAGATTTCCCGATATATACACTCGCAATCTATTACACTTTACATATACTACAACCTATGGGCGTCGTAGGATACGATGCCCACTAATATATTCATTTCATATAGCCAAATAACCCGGTTCAACCTTTCGGTTAAGTGGTTATTTAGTTATAGAAAACGTCTATATTAATCGTCATATATCCGTGACAACACGAACGTCACAAATAGTAACTTACCTGAACTCGAGTGACAACGATTTCGCATAACTCAATAAGTTTATCCGTTATATATCCGAAATGACATTTCATTAACCGTTTAATAATTGTCGGGAGTTTCCCGTTTTATAACAAAATTTTATAATAATAATACGTTCAATAATATTACGCCACTTTCGTAGCCTAATATATATATCTAATTGTATTATTTATAATACGACTCGTGATTATTATTATTATTAATATACGCGCCTATATAATTATATATACGTTATTCACGTATATATATTCATATAAACGTTCATATTATCAATAATTATTATTACGAGTTTTATTATTTTCGTTTCAATTTTAATAGTTATCGAGTCATACGAAATGGTCACATGTCCGAGTCATGACTCTCGGCTCATTGTCCAAGTCCAATAATATAAGTAAAAGTCATAAAATAATACATCTCCGTCCAAACAATCTCAAACCACGTGCTACAACATGAGGGTCCGACTACGGCACCCGACTAACCTATCTCCGTCAATCCAAGTGACCGTCTCACAATCGGTCCCCAATATCTCTTTTCGTCAACAACTTCACAATATCACAATAATTCCCTTGTCGAGACCACAAAAGGTCTCGACCCAACAAAAGCATTCGGCCGAAAATATAATGCCACAACAATGTCAATATTATGTTCACAAATATTACAAGAAATAACATCAACAAAGTTAATGTTCGGGTCGGTTTACCAAGCCAAACCCGAGCCCTCGACTCACTTGAGTCACGGCTCAATACCACGAGTCACAAGGACTCGAACCAAACAACCATGGGTCGCAAAAATAAGCTCCAACGAGCACCCTCAAACTGCCATTCGACCACTTGGGTCGCGGCATCAATAACCATATACGACCATGAGGCCTCGACTCCATCGAGTCGAACCAAGATCAACCATAAACAACATGATAACCATAATTTCCAAGCCACAATGAGCAAGATAACAAGCCATAGGCTCGAATCCCACAACAAGCCGTGAGCCTTCGACTCACGGTTCGTTCGAACCCACAAGAAAAACTAAACCCCGGATACCAAACCATTAGAAAACGTAGTTTCATCAAAAACCCATAAATATATCACATTTTAAATTGAAAACCCACTCGGATCTCATCAATTCGTGACCCTTGGTCACGATTCGAACCACAAATCGAGTCAAAACTCGACCTACCTTCCAAAACAATACCAAATCGAAGAGCACTCAAGAAAATAACAAGAAGGTGATGATGAACTCGTGATTATTTTGATTCGAATTGGTGTTAATGTAAGGATTAGGGCGCGTGTAGGGGTAGATCGGATAGAGGATGAGATGGGGAGTCTATTGGTGGTGGTCGTGTGGTGTGGGGGTCGGCGGTGGAGCAGTGGTGGTGGCCGAAAGTTGGGGTCGGCTAGGGTTAGGAGATGGGGAAGAAGATGGAGGTGAGAGGGATGGGAGGTTGTGTTTGCTTGTTGTGTACCGAAAACCACAAGGACCATATTTTGTAGTTAACTCTTTTTATTATTATTTTTTTTTGAAAGTTAATAATAATAATAATAATAATAATAATAATAATAATAATAATAATAATAATAATAATAATAATAATAATAATAATAATAATAATAATAATAATAATACTACGGTGTGGAGCGGGTAACGCGGGTAAATGTAAAAACATGTGGCCCGAACCCGAACTCATTTCAAAACTTCAATATCTCTCGAAAACATCTCGTAACTAATTAAAAATATAGTCGGACTCGTTAAGACGAATCATAAACTTTCGTTAGGTAATCCTAGTGCCAAAGTCAACGTAGTACCAAGTGAGAATTCAAATATACATCACCGAACATTAAATCAAAAATGAATTATGAACATAATTCACGAATTCCATAACGTCATTAATTAAAAATATCCATAAAATAGGTCTTACAAGTTCGTTGTGAAATAAAAATTTCAAATAAAAATTATAAACGAACTTTAATCGTAATGCGGGTTTTTAAAATAGCTCCCTAAACTGCCGGTTGTCACATCCTCCCAGTCTCAGAAGGAAACCCGTCCCGGGTTTCACTCGGAAAAATTCATCTACGAAGTGAAAAGCTTCGGATATCTCTTCCGGAACTCGTCCTCACGTTCCCACGTAAATTCTGGTCCATGTCGGGAATTCCAACGAACCTTGACGAGCGGAATGCGACTTCTCTTGAGTCGTTTAACTTCACGATCTAAAATCTCAATTGGTTCTTCCACGAAATTCAGTTTCTCATCAACACGGATGTCCCTCATTGGAATGACGGGCATTTCATCGGAAAGACATTTCTTCAGATTACTCACGTGGAACACGTCGTGAACTTTACTCAGTTCATGTGGTAATTCCAACCTATAAGCCACGGGCCCAATTCTTTCTAAGATCAAGAATGGTCCAATGTAGCGTGGGTTGAGTTTACCACGTTTCCCGAAACGTATTACACCTTTCCAAGGCGAGACTTTCAGCATTACTTTGTCTCCAACCTGGAACTCTAAAGGTTTACGTCTCTGATCGGCGTAGCTCTTCTGCCTATCTCTAGCCACTTGCAACCGATCACGAATCTGAGCTACTTTCTCTGTAGTTTCTAAAATAAGCTCAGGGCCTGTAAGTTGACTATCTCCAACTTCCGCCCAACCAATGGGTGAACGACACTTTCTGCCATATAAAGCTTCGAATGGTGCAGCCTTAAGACTTGTGTGGTAGCTGTTATTATAGGAGAATTCCGCAAGGGGTAAATACTTCTCCCAGCCTTTACCAAAGTCTATGATGCATGCACGAAGCATATCCTCTAATGTCTGAATGGTCCTCTCACTTTGACCATCGGTTTGGGGATGATATGCAGTACTTATATCAAGCCTTGTCCCCAAAGCCATTTGAAGTGATCGCCACAAAGCTGACGTAAAACGACTATCACGATCCGAAATAATAGATATCGGGACTCCATGACGCGAAATAATTTCCTTCACATATAACTTCGCAAGCTTATCCACACTATCATCTTCACTAATAGCTAGGAAATGAGCAGACTTTGTCAGACGATCCACAATTACCCAGATAGTGTCACAACCGCTAGCTGTCCTCGGTAATTTGGTAATGAAGTCCATAGTAATCCGCTCCCATTTCCAGACTGGAAGTTCTGGTTGCGTTAGCAATCCTGACGGTCTCTGGTGTTCAGCTTTAACCTTAGCACATGTCAGGCACTTACTAACGTACGATGCTATATCTGCCTTCATATTTGGCCACCAATAGAACTTCTTAAGATCCTGGTACATTTTATCGGAACCAGGATGAATGGAGTACCTTGACTTATGCGACTCATGCATAATCAATTCCCGAATTCCTCCATATAAAGGTACCCAAATCCGATCTCCAAAAGATAATAATCCATCAGAACGCTTAACAAATCCTTTCTCATTATCAGCCATCCCAAATATATTCTCGGCAGATCTATTTTCTGCTTTCAACGCTTCCGTTTGAGCTTCGAGTATTTGAGACGGTAATGGCGATACGATAGTCATTCCCAATGACCTAACTCGTAATGGTGGTACTCTTTCCTTTCGACTAAGAGCATCAGCGACAACGTTTGCTTTACCAGGGTGGTAGCGAATTTCACAATCATAATCACTTAGCAACTCAATCCAACGTCGCTGTCTCATATTGAGCTCTTTTTGATTCAAGATGTGTTGTAGACTTTTATGGTCAGTAAATACAACACACTTTGTTCCGTACAAGTAATGTCTCCATATTCTTAAAGCAAAAACCACAGCACCTAGTTCCAAATCATGGGTAGTGTAGTTTTTCTCATGCTTCTTGAGCTGTCGGGAAGCATAAGCTATCACTTTCTCTCGTTGCATCAACACGGCTCCCAAACCTTTATGTGAGGCGTCACAATAGACGACGAAATCCTCGTTACCTTCCGGTAACGCTAAGATAGGAGCACTACACAACATTTTCTTAAGTAATTGGAACACTTCCTCTTCTTTATCTCCCCATTCATACGTAACACTCTTTTGAGTCAATTTGGTCAATGGTTTAGCTATCTTCGAAAATCCCTCAATGAATCTTCGGTAATAACCAGCTAAACCCAAAAATTGACGAACTTCGGTTGGGGTCGTAGGTGCAGCCCAATCTTTTATCGCCTCAATCTTAGCAGGATCCACATGGACTCCTTGTCTATCAATCACATGACCCAAAAATTGTACCGTCGGAATCCAAAATTCGCATTTCGAAAACTTGGCATAAAGTTTCTCCTTCCTGAGCAATTCCAAAATGAGTCTTAGATGCTCCTCATGCTCTTTCTCACTCTTTGAATAAATCAGAATGTCATCGATGAATACAATCACAAACTTGTCTAAGTAAGGCTTGCACACACGATTCATGAGATCCATGAATATTGCTGGTGCGTTAGTCAACCCAAATGGCATCACCTGAAACTCGTAATGCCCGTAACGGGTTCTGAAAGCCGTTTTCGGAATATCTTCCTCGCGAACTCGTAGTTGATGATATCCCGATCTCAAATCGATCTTCAAATACACACTCGATCCTTGGAGTTGATCGAACAAGTCGTCGATCCTAGGTAACGGGTATCTATTCTTCACCGTTAACTTATTCAACTCTCTATAATCAATACACATACGAAACGATCCATCCTTCTTCTTCACAAATAAGACTGAGGCTCCCCAAGGTGAAGAACTTGGTCTTATGAATCCTTTTTCGGCTAACTCTGCCAATTGTTTCGACAACTCTTCTAGTTCGGTAGGTGCAAGACGATAAGGTGCTCGTGCTACAGGTGCAGCACCAGGTATCAACTCAATCTGAAACTCTACTTGTCTAGTCGGCGGGATTCCCGGCAAGTCATCGGGAAACACATCAGGAAAATCACGAACTATAGGCACATCTCCAATGCACCTTTCCTTTTTCTTCGTCTCTCCCTTCTCAGAAATTTGGGCTAAGAAAAGGTAACATCCCTTCTCCATTAGCTTCGGTAACTTTGTGTAAGATATAACTGCTAATCGGGATGGGCTCCTAGAATCCTTTCGGTCTCCCAATATGTTTAGGACTTCCTTTCCGTATGGTACACGCACGATATTCTCGTCGCAAAGTATGTGAGCACGATACTTCGACAACCAATCCATACCAATGATGACGTCAAAACTTCCTAACGTGACGGGTAGAAGATCTATGTTGAAAGGGTGGTTCAAGAAATTTAACGTACAACCGCGAATGATGGTATTAATCCGTTCTATATTCCCATTTGCTAACTCAATATCATATCCAATTCCTAAGGCCATCGGGGGTTTCTCTAGTAAGGGTGCAAACGTAGTGGACACAAAACTCCTATCGGCACCAGTATCAAATAGTATGGAAGCATAACGATTATTGAGAAGGAACGTACCAGTAACGACGTTCGGATCTTCTCCTCTCTCGTTCCCGAGTGCATACACTCTTCCCTGAGCAGCTCCAGCTTCCAAACGTTGGTCCCCATTATCTTGTCGTCCACGGTTTCCTCCAGCTCCGCGGTTTCCATGATTGTACCCATTACCACCCGAGCCTTGGTTTCCACGATTCCACGATTCTCTACACTCATTCCGATAGTGTCCCTTCTTTCCACACCCATAACAAGTAACATCTGCCTTGTTTCTCATTTCAGGAGCAGCCTGAACCATAGCAAGAGGTCGGGCTCTACAATCCCTAGCTGTGTGTCCTTTCCTTGAGCAATTCTGGCATTTCACACTACACCATCCAGTATGACGCTGGTGGCAACGATCACACTTGGGTGCATCACCGTTCTGATTCTTCTTATCTCCATTCCCAATAGCATAAGCCTTAGCTTGTCTCTTGCTTCGGTGATCATTACTCTTAGAGTGACGGTCTCTCTTTCTTTTTCCATTCTTCTCCTTATCAGCTTCTTCTAATTCCAACGAATCCATAAGTTGTTGAGCAATTGTGATTGCCTCATGGATGTTTGCAGGCCTAGCAGAAATCACATCATTTCTCGTAGCTACAGGCAACCCATCAGTATACCTCTCGATCTTTTGAGTCTCAATTTTCACCATATCTGGGCACAACAAGGCTAATTCCTGGTAACGACGATTGTAAGTCGCCATATTAGTACCTTTCACCTTGTGGTTCCAAAACTCAATCTCTAGCTTCTTGACCCCATTCCTTGGGCAATAAGTCTGAATCAGCAAAGACTTAAATTGCTCCCAAGTCATGGCATAAGCTACATCACTCCCAACTGCATTTCAGTAGTTGTTCCACCAAGTCAAAGCTTCATCCTTGAAAGTAAAAGAAGCAAACTTTACCTTCGCATTCTCCGCACAACCACTGACATTAAACACTGACTCAGTCTTCTCAATCCATCTGACTAAGTAAACCACTCCTTCAGTTCCACCAAACTCGATGGGTCCACAAATCTTGAACTCCTTGTATTGACATCCGTTAGCACGAACAGGTGGAAAAGTTCCAGCAGAATTGTTGGAATGATTTGACTCAGCTAGTAGTTCAGCAACTCTTTGCTCCACAAGTTGATTGATCATTGCTTGATCCACAGTAGGTGCATTAAGTGGAACATGATCATTGTCTCCCTGAACATCAACATTTTTGATTCCTGTTGTTGCGGTTAATAGTGTCCAGGTTATCAGGAATAGGGGTTTCAACATTTCGAGTAGGACGGCGTCCTCGGCGACCAGGGGTAGTCGCTGCCGTACCAGTTCGGGTAGCTCTGACCGGGTTTCGTTGTACAGCCATTAATATAATTCCAAGACAATGTCAACCACGCAAATAGGAACACAATTCTCTATGTACGCCAAAAACCGTAGAATATCGTACGAGATCACCATCGTCCATACAAGTAGCGATCGACACTTCGTTCCAAAATACCAAAGACATGATAAATACTAATCGTTCCATACGAGACGAACGTACAATCTGAATATCATGACATAAGAGCTATAATAACTAGCTCTCCTAACCAAATACTCCTTGGCTTATGTAGTAACACAACAACCTGATTCCAAATCGATCTAGTCACGATGCTGGCGTAGACTCCTCAACTCCGATCCCAAACCATCCAAATTCCTCAATAACGATCCCTGCTCAACACGATGTGTATCTCTATCCCTCTAGAGGCCCGCAACCTCCTTTTCTAACACTGTGTTCCTCTGCCACATCTTGCGATCTCCCTCGCGAGCCGTGAGGAAACCTCTCTGCAGACTCTCTATCTGCTCATGTATCTCTATCATACATGTTCTAATCGCTATCGTCCTGCCCATGACAGTAGTCAAATCAACTCTCAACTCAACAACAAACTCAGCAATAAACTCAGCAATAATCATCTCAAGTCGGTCAGACATCCGCGAGATCCTCTCGCCCTGTGCAGTAATCTGAGCCCACATCCTACCAGTCTCACCTAACTCTGCATGCTCAGCAGAAACCTCAGAAGGCACATCCAACACCACAGGACTACCAGGTGGTGAATCAAACAAAAACGGATGATCAGGTGAAACCGGCTCTAACGGATGTATCGGGGAATCAGGCTTCGCAGAATGAACTGAATGTGCTAGCGACCCATCATCATCAGGCATATCCTCCTCCTGAGGATCATCCTCTTCCTAATCCTGAGGGTCATCATTCTCTTCCTCATCTTGAGGGTTATCATTCTGCTCACCCGCGTACTCCTCGTCGAAGGGGTACTCCATCACTCGTCATCTCCGAGCAGGCGAATCACGAGGCGTTAAAGTCGGCGACGCGTACTAACAATAACAATTCTTAATAACGACACGTGCAAAGGAGGCTATGATTTGTGACAACGGCGTAGGGTAGGTGTAAGTGTTTCAAAACAACTAAATCACAACTCATAATACCATACCAAATATACTCATCAAATAGTTCAATCATATAATCTCAATAAAAGAATTTCAAACACCGCATTACTAAAATGTTTATAAAACATATAGACCATATAAATCCTCGAGAACGCCATCTTATTAGTAAAATCCATGAACCTCAAATCATCTCAATAAATCCCAAATCTAACCATCATCTCAATAATCTCATAATACCTCAAATAATAGAAGATGCTTCGGCTTGGCGGGCTGGCGGGCGGTGGTCAAGGATCATTTTCTATAAAAATACGGTTATAGTTTAGGCGTTTATTTACCTAGTTCTCTATAACCTTGGTTCTGATACCAATATGTAACACCCCCAAAATTTGATACAGCGGAAGACTCAACAAGCTTTCGAGGTGCTACGGGGATTGGTATCCAACACAAGACAATATAGAACGAGATAAAGTAAACAAAATAAAAACACAACCAAAACGGGGTTTTAAGGTTTACATTTATCCCAACATACTTCAGAGTCAGGCCCAAAATAAAGTATCAATAGGTCCAAATTTAATTATCAGAGTTTAGAAAAATAGATCCATGAACTGTGTGCCTTGGCCGAGCCTTCCATTCCAAGCATGCATCTCAACACTTAATTACCTGAGAAAACGTGCTAAAAGTCTGCTTCGCTGGTGAGATCATAGGTTTAAATTCAACTAACAATATAGTGGACATATACGCAAAACGCTTGCTAGCTAGACTAAGGATTCGCTAAAAGCCTGCGGATACCCTCCGCTCTCAACATAACACACGGATACCCTTCCGTACTAACATAGATATTCGGGTAGCCCCCGCAATACCAATAATAACTCGGATAACCTCCGAAGTATTAATAACCTATAGGTGCACACTATAGTATCTAAATAAGTCAACCTTGAATAGTACACACGAAACTATGTGACTAAAGCTGACAATCCAAATAAGCCAACCTTGAATAGTACACACAACAAATATGTGACTAAAGCTGACAATCCACCAATAACCAAATAAGCCAACCTTGAATAGTACACACAACATATATGTGACTAAAGCTGACAATCCAACAATAACCAAATAAGTCAACCTTGAATAGTACACACGACATGTGTGACTAAAGCTGACAATAGATCCTAGTCCATACGCATAGCAAGTTTAGAAAGAATATAAAAGCGATAATAGTCCACGTAAAATGATTTGCACGTTTCTCACCCCAAGTATTGAAAACATAGTTCAAGAGTAAAAAGTGGGGCTATGACTCACCTCAAGTCCAGAAAATATCAAGTAGAAGTCGGTAGAAATAAGATGTATGATAACTCACGAAACAGCAACTACGGACTTGGCACGACCTAACAATATTAACTCTTTCAGAAATCATTTCCTCAAATATATAATATTCCCAAACCCGGACGAGAATCCGTTTTATTTTCGAAAATCCATTTCGTATTAGTTTGGTGTATTTGCGTTTGGTATCCATACTGTCACAACTCACCATTTCAGGTCATTTACCGTTTCAGGTCATTTTCCCAAACTTCGACTTTTTACTATTCATAAATCACTATTCATCAAAACACTATTCATCGTTTTACTATTCATCGTTTTCGGGGTCAATTTGATATTCTGAGAACCATTTGAGAAATTTACTATTCACTGAACACTATTCACTTCCGGAAAAGATTTCATCATTCACTTGCATTACTCATTTCATCGTAAATTTTGTTTACGGGTATTCAAATTCGCGTAACCGGATTGGTTTAGGTGCGAATTCATTTCATTAGTGCTAAGGACACTGCATACGGACTGGAGATAGTCTGCATATCATCATAACAGCATTTTCATGTTATACCACTCTTAGGATTTTCAAATTACTATATTTAGTATATTTAACGTTTTTACGTATAAGTATTTATAGTAAACGTTAACACCCGGTTTATACACGACGAATATATCTAAATATTCCCACAATGGTCCCGACATATTTTTATATCCATTTTAACATCATAAAAGTTATAACATTCAGTTACCCAGTATTTTGGAAATTTATTTTATTTATAACGTACGCGTATGAATATAACGACGGTTTTCGTGAAAACTAAACAATAATCACCCGATCACTCAGTAAATGTACCCAACATATTTTTAACATATTTTCAACATTATTATGACTTTATTTCATCCCGGTTAACTTCGTGAACATTTATTTCTATTAAAACCGGTACCCCGATTTTAACGAATAACACAAACTAGTGCATAATTCATGCAAGGTTTTCTAATTAAATCACAAGCACCCTACCCCCCCCCCCCCCCCTTCTACCCTTTGAAAACCGGCCCATGAAACACCCTTTTAACCCTATGCATTAACTCCTAAGTTTAAAACTAATAAACCTTAAAAACCTAACTTTACCAAAAATCACAAATCATAATCCAACTTTTTGATAAGAAAGATTTTCATCTCATCTCCTTTCCTCTCTCTCAAACCCACGACCAAACCACCATACATAGATCAAGTGATCATTTTTCAAAAGTTATAACACTAAACTTGTTCCTTTTACTTGCCTAATCAAGAATCAAGCAACAAAAACACAAGAAATCCAAGCATAATCATCATCTAATCATCTCATTTTATCAAGTAAGTTATCAACTTTATTTTTACATGAAACATCTTATATTTACTTGTATTTCATGATTTCCATGCTAAAAACCATGTACAACTAGCTATACCACCATTTATTTTGTCTAAAATGGAACATACAAACCCTAACTTTTTATTTATGAATCCCCTTGCTATAATAACTTGGTTAGGAGTCCATGGCACCTTAAGAAGGTGTATGGTAGGATTAGATTAGCTATGTGGTGATTACAAGAGGTTTGGTGATGTTAGAAATTAGTTATAAACCTTGAAAACTTGATTTGGAACATGTTTAGGACATGCTGTCCCATTTTGTGAAAACCTGGAAAATCAGTAAACACCAAGGGAACTTTGGCAAAATTTTTAGAAAATACTTTCAAAAACGAATCCGTAGGCGAAAGAACGGATTAAAAAGAGCTTATAACGAAGAAGTTATGATTTTTGCAAGATTGTTGACGAAAAGTATTTTCTGGAAATTTGTTTGCTGTTGGACGTTTTTCATTGGACAAAAAGAGACTTTAGACGTAACCCGGAGGAGCCGAGCTTTCCAAAATATATTACTACATACTAAGACGTAACCGTGGATATAAAGAACAAGTAAAACGGACAAGTAACGACAAAGATATTCACGTTTGAATATCGGCTAAACCCATTTTTATTTGGCAGCTTTTAATAAAAATTGGCACAAAAACTACGAAGTACTTTTATAAGCTAGACATAATATTAAGTACCAAGCTTTATAACTAATGAAGTATTAGTTATTACAAGTATATTTTCATCATTTCAAGGCGATATTTCAAGGATTACAACCCGAGTATTTCAACACTAACATGGAAACATACGATATATATATAAGTATATATTGCTACTAGCTTATTTTATTTTTCTAATAGCAATATTTTTCCAAATTCTTGGATATATATTTTTGATAACACAAGTGTTTTTCCAAAGAATAGAGTGGTATAGGAACATGAGCATGGACATTCATAACATCATTTGGTGATCTAAATGAGATCGTTCATCATTCATATTAGGTTGCGGCAGTTAACCAATCATTGTTGTTCATTTCATATCATCGCAGTATCATCAGTTGAGGTGAGTTTTCATAGCCCCGTTTTCAATTACTTATTTGATTTCAAATCCCACGGGGGAGAATACATTGCACCAATTACTTTCGTACATGCCCAAGTATTACAAATTCCATACATTGCTTAAGTTGCCTTTATACCATATCATAACAAGTCCCCTTTTCAATATCATGGACCGTTAATTTCAAGTACTAAGCGAGAGTGAGTGAATAGATCTATTGAGGGTGACGCCTCCATTCGTGTTTGGGTTGCTCCAACGGGACGAATGCATTTCATGTCTTATCAAGTGAGTGTCTGGTAAACACTCTGTTGGGGCATTACAAAGTCTAGCTTCGGGGCCATGAGCTTAAGGGACAATGTAGCATTTTGACATTTATGTCGGTTTACTTTATACTTGTGGTTTATGTACATACGATTTAACTTACAAACCTATGATTATTCACCAACATTCGTGTTGACCGTTTTCGCAATGTATTTTCAGGTAACTAAGAGCATAAACTTCATGGCATGCATGGAGTCATTTTAGTGAGGACCTAGGATGACGCGTCTCACTTTGACACTTTCATGCACTTATGTATAATTATCGTTTGACATGTCTAAACTTATTTCTGTAAACCTTTCATGACTTTTGGGACCTATGTAATATATTCTGGATGCTTTTAAATAAATCAAACGATATGTATTTTCCAAACGACACTTTAGGTCGTTCAATATTTCCTTGTTATGGTGCTATGACAGTTACACCCTCAGGCATTCCATTCCGCTGCAAGTCAGGTAAATTGGGGGTGTGACACATACGGGTAGTGGGTCGACTCAAAACAAACCAAAAAGATCGCATAAGAATAATAAAATAAACTATAGATCTAATATTAGCCCAATATATCATTTAAATAAATCGCCGAAGTTTACCAAATCCGTCGATTTGATAATCCTCATATTTATTTACGTAACATACCGTTCCAAGATTACACCCAACCTAAAGCACATAGCACATAATTACTATATAGTATATATCATAGTTTAATAAACTCCTCATATATATCGTCAAATTGGCCAGATTTCCCGATATATACACTCGCAATCTATTACACTTTACATATACTACAACCTATGGGCGTCGTAGGATACGATGCCCACTAATATATTCATTTCATATAGCCAAATAACCCGGTTCAACCTTTCGGTTAAGTGGTTATTTAGTTATAGAAAACGTCTATATTAATCGTCATATATCCGTGACAACACGAACGTCACAAATAGTAACTTACCTGAACTCGAGTGACAACGATTTCGCATAACTCAATAAGTTTATCCGTTATATATCCGAAATGACATTTCATTAACCGTTTAATAATTGTCGGGAGTTTCCCGTTTTATAACAAAATTTTATAATAATAATACGTTCAATAATATTACGCCACTTTCGTAGCCTAATATATATATCTAATTGTATTATTTATAATACGACTCGTGATTATTATTATTATTAATATACGCACCTATATAATTATATATACGTTATTCACGTATATATATTCATATAAACGTTCATATTATCAATAATTATTATTACGAGTTTTATTATTTTCGTTTCAATTTTAATAGTTATCGAGTCATACGAAATGGTCACATGTCCGAGTCATGACTCTCGGCTCATTGTCCAAGTCCAATAATATAAGTAAAAGTCATAAAATAATACATCTTCGTCCAAACAATCTCAAACCACGTGCTACAACATGAGGGTCCGACTACGGCACCCGACTAACCTATCTCCGTCAATCTAAGTGACCGTCTCACAATCGGTCCCCAATATCTCTTTTCGTCAACAACTTCACAATATCACAATAATTCCCTTGTCGAGACCACAAAAGGTCTCGACCCAACAAAAGCAATCGGCCGAAAATATAATGCCACAACAATGTCAATATTATGTTCACAAATATTACAAGAAATAACATCAACAAAGTTAATGTTCGGGTCGGTTTACCAAGCCAAACCCGAGCCCTCGACTCACTTGAGTCACGGCTCAATACCACGAGTCACAAGGACTCGAACCAAACAACCATGGGTCGCAAAAATAAGCTCCAACGAGCACCCTCAAACTGCCATTCAACCACTTGGGTCGCGGCATCAATAACCATATACGACCATGAGGCCTCGACTCCATCGAGTCGAACCAAGATCAACCATAAACAACATGATAACCATAATTTCCAAGCCACAATGAGCAAGATAACAAGCCATAGGCTCGAATCCCACAACAAGCCGTGAGCCTTCGACTCACGGTTCGTTCGAACCCACAAGAAAAACTAAACCCCGGATACCAAACCATTAGAAAACGTAGTTTCATCAAAAACCCATAAATATATCACATTTTAAATTGAAAACCCACTCGGATCTCATCAATTCGTGACCCTTGGTCACGATTCGAACCACAAATCGAGTCAAAACTCGACCTACCTTCCAAAACAATACCAAATCGAAGAGCACTCAAGAAAATAACAAGAAGGTGATGATGAACTCGTGATTATTTTGATTCGAATTGGTGTTAATGTAAGGATTAGGGCGCGTGTAGGGGTAGATCGGATAGAGGATGAGATGGGGAGTCTATTGGTGGTGGTCGTGTGGTGTGGGGGTCGGCGGTGGAGCAGTGGTGGTGGCCGAAAGTTGGGGTCGGCTAGGGTTAGGAGATGGGGAAGAAGATGGAGGTGAGAGGGATGGGAGGTTGTGTTTGCTTGTTGTGTACCGAAAACCACAAGGACCATATTTTGTAGTTAACTCTTTTTATTATTATTTTTTTTGAAAGTTATTAATAATAATAATAATAATAATAATAATAATAATAATAATAATAATAATAATAATAATAATAATAATAATAATAATAATAATAATAATACTACGGTGTGGAGCGGGTAACGCGGGTAAATGTAAAAACATGTGGCCCGAACCCGAACTCATTTCAAAACTTCAATATCTCTCGAAAACATCTCGTAACTAATTAAAAATATAGTCGGACTCGTTAAGACGAATCATAAACTTTCGTTAGGTAATCCTAGTGCCAAAGTCAACGTAGTACCAAGTGAGAATTCAAATATACATCACCGAACATTAAATCAAAAATGAATTATGAACATAATTCACGAATTCCATAACGTCATTAATTAAAAATATCCATAAAATAGGTCTTACAAGTTCGTTGTGAAATAAAAATTTCAAATAAAATTTATAAACGAACTTTAATCGTAATGCGGGTTTTTAAAATAGCTCCCTAAACTGCCGGTTGTCACACGTGCACCCTCATTTTTAATATTAATAAGTTCTTCTTTCTCAATAGCACAAGTTAAAGCGCCGTTAAAATAATATCACTCATCCGATTACGCAAATCAGTTTTAATGAGCATCATTTTAGAAAAGCATCTTTCAACCGTAGCGGTAGCAACATGCAAGACTAAAACCAACTTCATTTAAGCACTACTTTTTATATATATTGTAAATCCGACAACAATAAAAATGCCCCATGACAACACAATTGGGGTACTATTCATATTCTAATATATTGTTGACTATCACTTAAACTTGTTATCCGTATTCGGCTTATAGTTATTCACTTATTTTTATTGCCCTAAGCCCTTATTGATGATGATAGACTATACGGAACCAACAAATTAGTCAAGATTTCATAAAACCAATCAAAACATGAAAACTTTAAAAGACATAATAAACAAATGAAAGATATATGTTACGACTTACGAACATGTTTCATCTTTGTGGTGTTGGTTCAATTTTGGATTTTGTAAATTGTTACGATGATGAATAAACTTGTTCCATTAAAAAACCTATTTCATGGGCTTTTGCGCTTTAATTTATCAAACTTGTTTCATATTTGGGCTTTTACAAAATTTTATATTTATTTTTTATTTGTAAGTATACGAACTAAATAATACTAGAGACATATTTTAATGCACCGGATGCATTTAAGATACATTTAGGAAAAATCGACAATTTTTTCAAAAATTAACACTATATCGAAAAATCCATGGGGTGCACGTGCACCCGCGCGCACCCCCTTGGCTCCGTCCCTGCCTATATTACAGGCTTGAATTCGAGCAGTGAGATGTTTTATGTCTATTTTACGTAAGTGGGGAAGAGGAGAAAAAAAAACCTTGTTATTTGTGTTTGCCAAACAATATATAATATGCAAATAGTATTCACTACAAAATATTGGCTACCGCATCCATGCTATCAGTCGAGTACATACAAATCCTATAAACTCTTACGAAGACTGAAAAACTATATATAAGAATCAAAACACAGTCGAGTATATGCTACTTGTGTGTTCAATAAAAACAAGTATATATAATATGCTTCTTCAAAGTTCATCAAAGTATCATAGACCATTAAAAAAAATGTATGTTGCTTATTTTTAACTCGAGAATAAATAAAATTATTTGAGAATAAAACTTAAGGATGTGGCCAGGCTAAGCATGGTTTCCTATTACCGTTAGGTCACAAGTTCGACCCTTTATAGATGTCCCACTTTTTTTTTTACTCATTGTGGTCAAGTGGGAAATTTGATAGATATGCTTTTTCTCTTCATATTGCTTTCGTATCAAGCTTTGTTAGATAACATATGTTTTTGTAATATGTGTGTTTGTGAAACCGATAACGTGCAAATACTATGTATTTTCGATTCACTACAGAAAATGGTATAACTTTGACCACAAATATATTTTTTTATTATATAATACTTGATAAAAAATTATATCATTGAAAAGTAGACTTAAAACCCAATCAAGGTCAAAGTTGAAGAAAAAGACTAAAAAAGTCAATACTAGACAATAAATTTGGGACGGAGGGAGTAATATATTTGTAGTGGTTGTTAGAAATAACACATGCGTGCAGGTACATAAGAAGCAATTTGTTTAGTCACTTCTGTAGTTTAGCGTTTTTGCTTTGTACAAATTTTTTAGATCAGAGATTAAGCTGAAAACAACCATAAAGTAGGATTCTATTTTTGGATTATAGGTATTAGTCATTCCGTGACGCGTTTGTAATTCTGCCAGCTTATAGTTAACTTAAGAATTATAACTTTATCCTCGGATCATCGCCTAAAGCCTCACTATTTCTCTCAATCTAATCAATGCTTTCTATGCCTGTGTCATTCCCGGGAAAATGTTTCAAAATAAATTGGAGATGTATTGTTGACTTTTAACGGTCATAGATACAAATTTCCATTCCTCAAAGTTGGATGACCATGTATTTAGTTTTGTACATAATAGTATAATACAGATAAATACACCACTCCTAATACAGACATAACAAAAAGTATATAAAGGTCTAATATTCGCATCCGCCACTGGTGCTTCAGCTGCAGACGGCATCGCAATGGCAAGTGTCGTTGTGTATCGTTTCTGATACTCTTCAGCTTGTTCAACCTACACCAGCTCACGATATGTTGCATAAAATTGTACCGGTCTGGGGTTTTTTTCCTTCAAAAACCAAATCGAATCGAACCGGTTTTTGTTCAAAACCGGTTCTTGACTGTTGACCAAAAACCGGTCCGTTTTTCAAACCCGAACCAATTTGTGAAAAAAACCAAAAATGTACACCTCTAACTAGCATTCAAAGAAAAGGATGGGCCTGATGTTAAATGATAAAAGACAGATTAGAAATGGTTAATCTCCCAAGAAGGAGATAGAGAAAACGAGATGATAAAGCCCTTTAAGCAAGCAAGACTCCAAGAAAACTAGAGAGAAACTAAGGGTGCATTTAGTTGGTGAAATTTTCTTATTTTTCTAGGAAATTTTTCATGTGAAAATGAAAAAATTGAAAATCCAATTAGTCACACTTTTTTCCTACATTTAAAAAAAAAAAAAAAAAAAAAAAAAAAAAACTCATTTTCTAAATTTTAACTAAAAAATTGAAAAGCACATTCTACTATCTTCACTTATTTCTTTCTGAAAAAAAAAAATAAAAAAAGAAAAAAAAAACACCATTCTACCCCTAATCTCTCGTGTCATCTACCGCCCATCGTCGCCGCCGTCGCAATTTGAGGTAATTTTCTCATCATTTTTTAGAAAGGAAATATATATCCAACTAAACGGGTTTTCAAAATTTTAAAATTTTCTCCAGAGAAAAAAAATCATTCCCTTCTCAAAGAATTTAAAAACGAAAAAAAGAGAAAATATTTTATACAACTAAACGGCACCTAAGACTTTAATCAATTTTCTTCTTAACTTCAACTAAAGCGATGGTTACATATTTATAATGTAATAAGTAACTGCCAACTCTAACTTACGGGCGGAGCCAGGATTTTAAGTTAAGGGGGGCCGGGCCACACTCTATTGTGACAAAACAAAGTCGATTTTTTGTTTTCTTAAATGGAATTGATAGTTCTTTTATCCTAATTAGTGATTAAAAGGTCCAAATTTAAGTACTCTAATTGTTTTAGGCCCAACAAGTGTAAGATAACTAACAAAGTGCATCATATACAAAAAAGAAAATTGTGAATATAGATTTTCAACTTTAATGCTTCGAGTCATAATAATAGTTTACATTGAAAATTTAAATCTTGAATAGAAATTTTTTGAAAGCATATGATACATAAGGCTTCAAGTAGGATCGTTTTGTGAATTTCGAAAGCCCTGTGCTAAAATCAAAATCTGAAATATGACCTTTATTAAGAAAAAAAATAAAGTTTAACTATTGAATAGAGATATGACTTATTTTACTTCAGTTCTACATTATATCTTTAATAGCATTAGAAAATTGTTTGTTTTTGTTTTGTTTTTCCTTCGTTATTAATATATAAACTATTTTGGTTTTCAAAATATATAAAATATTAACGCTAAAATATAACAAAGTAAGTAGTAGTTAAGGAAATTCAAAGAATATGTCAAATATTGTTGTCATTTTGGGCCTTCAATACCGAGGGTTTTGAACTAATTTATATATATAACATGAAGGATGAATTTAACAACTATTAAAGTTTTAAAGGGTGAAAGTGTAACTTTATATAAAAATAAGGAGTGGTCCCGCAAGCAATAACCTTCTCTTTCACTGTCCATCTTCTTCATCAGTTTGTTTATTACAACCTCCATTAAAGCACATATACAAGTATAAAATAAATGGTAAAAATTATACCACGAAACACCAGTTAACCAAAGATGAATATCACATATCACAGTATGTTAGCTTGTTAGGGGATGCCGATTACACGTATTCCTTAAACTCAAGGCGATGAACCTATATTACATCCAGGGGTGGCTCAAGGGTAAAGGGGTGGCTCAAGGGTAAAGCTACTAAAGCTATCGCTTTAGGCCCCCAAAATTTTAAGGCCCCCGATTTTATAAATCACCATCATGTATAAAGTCATTAAATATGTTCTTCAGCATCGCCTTTAGGGCCCCGATATTTTTAAGCCGAAACCGCATCTACATTTATCTTTGTTCTTTAAGCCCAAAGTTTATTAGATACTAAGTCCATCATTTTAGTTTTATGAAAATGATCTAGATTGTCTTTTGGGGCAATGGAAAACAGTTAGTTAAACTCATTTTAGTAATTTTTAGGCCCCTGGTTTACTAAAATACATGATACAAGTTAGAATTTGAGGTCACATCTAGTTTTATTTTTATTCTTTAGGCATACGGACAATCAAATACAAAGTCCATCATTTTGCTTTTATAAAACGGACCAAGATCATCTTTTAAGGTAATGGAAAAAATGAACTAAGCTCATTATTGTAATCCAATTCTTAAAGACCGGAGTAATAGATAGGGTTGTAAATGAACGAAAAGCTCGACGGTCTATTTGTGAATTCTCTTTTGATCATGTATTCTTTGTACTTTTTGTTTAATGTGTTAATAAATGAATATGAAGAAACTTTTTTCTTATCTAATGAGCACGAGCATAATTTTTCTTTCGTTTAATTGTTTTAAGTATTCATGTAGGGTTTGTTTGATTAAATGTTCACGAAAAAACACATACAAGTGCACTCGTGTTGTTCAATTAGTTCGTGTTAGCCCTACTTCTAGATCCCGGAAACAACTACGTTTGGTTTTTCTACTTGTCATTTTGTCTTTCAATGATCAACCGGCTCTTAATCTACTAAGCGTTCTTAGTTTTTCTAGATAGACGTTATATGGACAATTTTACTAAAATCATAGCAAATAATAAAAAGGCCCCATTTTTAAACTTTGCTTTAGGCCTCGGTAAGGATTGAGCCACCCCTGATTACATCAACCTTATTGGGTTCATTAGGGGGGGGGGGGGGTTGCCTCCGCCTCCCCACTAAGTACCCACTGTAACAATTATTTTGACTAGGTCATTCAGTCACCCACGATAACATTGTGCACATTCAGATACATATCATTAAACAACAGCACATAACAATAAGCATTAAGATGGCACGTTTTCCACTAGCTAGATGATTATTCAAGTGCAGGTTCACTGGCCATTTGGTCTCATAATCAAATCATCAAGTAGGTGGTGGGCAGATAACGCAATGCTAAATGGCAAACAATATCAATGTTTTCAAAATCGGGTTTTAAATCGACCCGGTCGAGTCACCGGGCACCGGGTCAACCGGTTCGACCGCCGGGTCAACCTGTTTGACCACCGGATCAACCCGGTTTTTATAAAAAAAAAATGAAAAAACCAAACCCGGCCGGGTTTCAAGATCCGGGTTGACCCGGGTCACTCAAAACCCGACGGGTCTAACCGGTTAACCAGGGTTTTTTACCCATTTTTGTGGCCGGGCACCGGTCCGACCAGTTGAACCGGCCGGTTCGACCCGGGTTTGAAAACATTGAACAATATAATGTTACTTGAAAACCTACATACAACCTGCTCATACTTTTAGTTTGGTATGTGCAACTAATTAGTTTCCTCTAAATCACAAACATCTGAAAGACAAGTTAGACATACTAATAGTCAAGTATATGTTACAATATTGTTTAACAAAAGAAATACAGTATCATACAACATTAGTACTCATATGATATCCCATTGCCATCATTGTATTTATACAATAACCTTTATATACTAGTTTATAGTATAAAAACTAAGAAAATGTGTGTTGCCATCATACTTCAAAAAACAGCTCAAGAATTTCAACATATGAAATGAAAAATGCTACAAAAAAACCCAAAAGTACAGACGTACAGTCCTTGTCGCTTGAATCTACAGTTCTTATATGCTTGCATAATAATCAAAATAACAAAAAAACTTAGTGAACAGCCATTGATTAAGGTCAACATTATTAATATACATGATCGCCTAGTGACCAAGTAAAACTTTTTATGAAATACTAACAACAATAACCCAAATAGACAAACCACAAGCATCATAATTCAGAAGCTTATATACGACTGCATAACTTAAAAGGTCCCGGCTCCACCGCACCCCAAACTCCTATACCTGCATAACAAATTGTTTTAGAGCAAGAAAATTATTGAGCAAGGCATTTTGCAAAAATTGATTAAATAAGAAAACATATGAAATATCGTAGCTTTCATTATCTAACGTCATTTCCCGATATATACATATCTTCTTTTGTTTCGAGCTAAGATCATGTGCTCCCCGGCATCAGCAATTGCATTGAACCACTTGACTTTTCTTGTTGACAACATGCAATATCCCATCACCAATCCGACTAATGTTCCACATCCATATCCCAACATAACCACTTCCCACGTAAATCCACTCTCCTCCTCGTCATCATATTCTCCATCATCTTCAACTTGTGAGGAACTTTGATGTTCACGTTTGGGCAATGGAGACCCATAGAGACCAGAATTCCCTCCAAAAGAAGTGCTAAATGTGCTGAACTGTGGTCCTTCTGGAATGCGTCCCACAAGATGGTTTTGCGAGAGATTTAACACTTCAAGGGTGGTGATGCGTGCAAGACTTTGTGGAATCTCTCCTGAGAGTTGGTTCCAAGATAGGTCTAATGATTCAATTTCACAAAGATTTCCAAGAGAATGTGGGATTCGGCCATTGAGGTTGTTGTGGGATAAGTTGAGCACTTTCAAAGAACTCAGATCTCCGATGATATTTGGTATCTCCCTATCGAAATAATTGTTTGATAGATCAATAATTGTTAGGCTAACAATAAGTTTCGGAATATGTCGATCCACCCCTTTCATCGCAACAACGAAGGAGTAAAATGAGCTAGGAAATACACTCATGATCAAATATTCTGGTTGTGTGCTGTTTTTCACCATATTCTTCATGGAATTGAAATTTTGAAAATATTTTGCAGGGAGTTGCCCTACAAACCCATTATAAGACAAGTCAAGAACTTGAATATTTGGAAACGGGAACTCCACATCAGAAGAGGGTTGAATGTGGCCATGAAATCTGTTTGATTTGAGGACAAGAACCCTCAAATATGGAAGATCACCTAACCATCCAGGGAATGTACCATTCAAATGGTTGTTTCCCAAATCAACTACTTTCAAGGATTGACATATGGACAAGGAAATCGGAACCTCACCTTCTAATTGATTTCCTTTTAAAACAAGCCCCTGTAACTCTTTATAGACATCATATAAACTAGGAATCGTTCCTTGAAAGCTATTGTTCCCCATATCTATCATTTGAAGAGATGAGCTGATATTTCCAAAGCATTGTGGAATCGATCCACCAAAGCGATTATTCGATATATCCAAATACCATAGTTTGCTCATGTTGCAAATTGATTGGGGGAATGGCCCCTCAATCAAGTTGGACTGGAGATATAGTTGTCGTAGTGCATACCATTGAAATTGTGGCAAGCCTGTTATGAAGTTATGTGAGAGATTCAAATATTGCAACCCATAATTAGTACTTCCTATCTCCCCTGCCCAATGAGGAATTTGGCCATGGATTTCATTGCTAGAGAGATCTAAGTGATAAAGTTGTTTCATGGCTTGAAATGAATTCGGAAACACCTTTAGCTTGCAAGAGGCCAATCCTAAGTAAATAAAATCAGGGTTGACATAATGATTGGCATTCTTTGTGGTAACAGCGAAACCGCTGTATGAGAGATCGAGAGATTCAAGGTTTGTGAGACTGGATAACAGTGTATCCAACTCGAATTCACCACTAAAATTATTATTTGAAAGTTCTAGAGAAGTGAGGTTGGTGAGTTGTCGAAATGTTTGCACATCAGTTTGGCCGGCTAACTGATTGTAACCGAGGTATAACTTTTTTAATGATGGAAGAGCAAATGATTCGAAAGGTACATTTCCACTAAACATGTTATCATATAGACAGAGATATTCTAAAGAGGGGGAATTAAACAGCCAAGATGGCAATGTCCCATTAAGTTTGTTAAACGATAAATCCAGATAAGTAAGGTGCGTTAGGTTGAAGAGGGAGCTGCCAGGATGAATTTGTTGGAGTTTACGGATATAAATTAATAAACGTATGTCTAGAATCGAACTCGAGACCTCGGGATTGCACACATTACAAACGAGAATTAAAGTTTAATAAATATTAAATGTTATGTATATTTATTAATTAAACACAAGTAAAAGGATTAATGATCGTTGGTTATTAAATGTATGGACTAACTATCGTTAAAAGCAAACGTAAAGGACTAGAATGGAATTTGGAGACAAGAAGGATCCGGAACAACCCTTGGGGTTGCTTGGGCCGGTCGAACTCCTCAAAGGGAAGGGATTCCCTTGCCCTAACTTGTCCTCCAAGATATTCATTCACTATATAAGCAAACCTAGGGATCAAACTTTGGTACCTTTTGTGCACACACACTAACCAAAGTTTTCTTCTCTTCTTTTCTTGTTATAACCGATCGACCAAACACCCATAAGGGTTTTGGATCGATTTTCCTTTATGGAATAATCTTGTGTTTTTGTCACTAGCATCACCTTTAATTCGTTAGTAGTTTGTGTGTACAAGAACGAGGTAACAACATACTTTTGTTGTTATCAAGGGATCGATTAACAAAACGGTAAGGGGTTAATCATTGATCCATATAAACCCTAATTAGGGTTCTACATATTGTTAAAGACAATTGCTTTTGATTCTTGTTCGGGCTAGAATCATCACGGTACGTTCCTATTTAATTTATGTTAATCTCTTATGTGTTATAGATGTTCCTACGCTTCCGCATATGTGTTTACCTATTTTATGATTGTCATGATTGTATTATTCTAACAGTGGTATCACGAGCTTGCTATAACATGTTATTGATTACATAAAATACATAAAAAACGAATTTTGATTGTTTTAGATACATGTTTTGGATCTAGGGTTTTGTTTTTTACCCTAACCCTAATTTTGGGGGGGGGGGTCGATTTATTCCATGAACCCTAATTAGGGTTTGTGGTTTTATTAACTAATTGGATTAGAAACCCTAGGTTGCCTACATGTTTATGTGTTATTTGGGCGTATCCTTGACCTAATTGGTAATTGTTATGCTTTGATCCGTGACGAAACATGCATGTTAGTCATGGGTTATTAATTGATTATTAATTGTTAAGCTTTTCACATATTTAGATAGATCTAATATTGGGGAAGACCCATATTTATTATAATCAATTATGTGCTATGTGGTATGTGATTAGCTTTGGCCTACGCAATTGACTTGTCAATGTATGTGGCTCACTTCCATTAAGAGGTGAAGGCCTTAGTTAATTATATGCATATAAAAACCTAGAATTGATTATGTTAGGATCTTTTCTAAAAAGATTGCATGTGGCTAATTGTTTCACCTTTATAATTGTTATGTTATTAGTTGTTTTGATTTGTCTTTATTACTTGTTTTATTGTTTAATTGTTGGACATGTTTGTAAGCAATAAAAGGGTAATTTTTCACAAAGAAAATAATACGGACTAATAATGGTGAAACCCTAAGTGATAAAGTAAGAATCTTGCAAGGTCTTATTGCCAATCGTGGTCCGATTCGCACGGTAATCAGCTCCCAGGCGAGACTAGCAAAATTCAAACTTTATTACTATTTTGAGATTGAATCCATAAACTTTTGCTTGAATGATGTTTTGTGCAAATATGCTTTTAAAATTAAGTCTTTTAAGATGATATTCATAACCGTGATTTGAAGGCTTAGAAAAGAGCCTTAGAGTCTGCCTTGGTTATCACAATCTTGAATATGTCTTAAACGAATTACTTTTAAAATCATATATTGTAGAAAGTCATCTTAGGGTTTTGGCATAAACCTCAAGTAAAACTTTGTGTATTAATTTCATGAATTGGTAATAAAAAGGTTTTGAAAACTTATAAAGATGAGTGCATGCATCTTTATACATGTTTTGATTTTCACATCAAAAATTTATACCCTTAAATTTAAGTTACATGCCATCTAACTATAAGAAACACTTGAAGTTATTATTTAGTAAACGTGAGACGCAGGCTAAATTTTAATGACAAGGTAAATTTCTGAGTGTGCGTGAGACCACACATGGAGAATTTGCAGTTTCTAAGTTAGACGACTTAATTAAGTTGATGCGTGAGACCTAGAGCTTAAGGCATGAGATGGGATGAAACATGCTTACATGACAAATTGATGAATCAATTTGATGTAAATCCCATAATGATCTAGGAATTGGAAAAGTGTTTGCCAATTATTGTTCGACAGATTACCATCTTTTATACTTTCACCACTAGCAGATCAACTGATGTGGTGGAATCTATGTAAAGTTGGATCCTAGATTTTCAAGAAATTAGTTGGTTATATGAATATAACCTTGGGTATTATATTTTCTTGGAAATATAAATTATCGAAAATACTAAAATTGAATTTTGTAAATTCTTTAAATGTATTAATGCAACTCAAAACCGTAAACGTGTGTTATTCTTTTAATTGATCTACACCCGTTAGGGTTTTTGGTTAGAGTCAATGTTACAAAAAGAATAAATATAGTCTTCTTTCCATTAGGAGAAGTGTGAGACTTAAATCCTAATCCTTTTCATGAATGAGAAAGGTATAATAGGATGATTAGAATTGTCTAAATTCTAAATACATAACTCATAGCAAAATTTAATAGTAAGATTATTTGCACTTTATGAGTTATTAAATTAGAAGCTAGACTGAGTATTGCAAAATGGTAAAAGACGAATTAGATTATCTTATCTAGTTGTTTTGATTTGACCATTGAAAGATACTACATACAATTGTTGGAATGGTAGATCTATACAGGAAGAAATTGCATGCCCAGTTTTTTTCAAGTTAATAGTTTGGAATGTGATGAATCACATTTATGTAGTAGAATACATCCTTTTATAACCTATATATAATTGTTGGAATAGGTTTTCTTAAAAGATGTAGGAAAGTAAACAAGTACACTATTTCCTTTCACTGATTAATGAAACATTTACAATGTTGTCAAATTCAGTGAGAGTATTGTGTTTTTATTACTGAATAAGGGATTATTACTATATTCTCTAATTCAGTGGGAGTTACAAGACTTATTGTCTTGATTGTAACTTATATTATCTTTTGAATATCTCAAGGTAATTACTTTCCAAATATAGACACTAATATTTTCAAGGATAGTCATGTACGTTTCCTTGATTGATTGAGTAAACTCTATATCTACTAAGTTATGTTAATGACACAAATCATATTGTTCACATTAACAAACGCGTGCGTGTTGTTTATATGATACATGGTGTTGTACCATGCACAAGTGGGAGAAATCTTCATTATGTGCAAAGTACAACACATAAGAATATGATTTAAAAGATTCTCTTAACTGCAAAGTAAGAGATTATAATTCTAATTAGATTAATACATCTAATCTAAGAAACACTTGGTGTTAAAATTTAGTAAACGTGAGACGCAGACTAAATATTAACAACAAGGTGAATTTCCGTGTATGCGTGAGACCAACATGGATAATTTACTGTTTCTAAATTAGACATCTATTAGAACATATGTGTCAAATAAAAATACTACTTCAGCTTTAATATTTATGAATTATTGGAATGACATAAATGCATGAAGTAATATAATACTACTTCAATAATTATGTATTCTTAGAATGACATAAATAAATAAAGTAGTGTGTTAACTTGAAAATATTATTGAAACCAAATGATGGTGTTCATGATTACTTTAATTATACATGTTTATACTTTATTGTATAGTTATAAATATGAAGTCTTCTAAGTATTACAAGACTTATAATTAAGTACGACGTTAGCTTGTTATGGTCTTTTAATTAAGACATATACAAAAAGTCATTGAGTTGATCAATGATTAATAACGTATAGTGGGATTATAACAAGTTTATGTTTTATAAGACATAAACATGAAGTGACTTGATTAATAAGTACTTGGGTTATAAAGCATGCAATTGGCTTGAAAATACTATTATACCATTAAGTTGATTTAGTTGGTAAATAGGTATGCCAACAGGAATATGGTTATCTTATATATATTGTTAGATCTTCTTACAATATTAATTCTAATTGAAATACCACATATAGATGGTATGTTCAGTTAGGGAATCAAACTCTTGTTAGATTGTTTGATTGAAAATAACTATGATTTCTATTCTTCTAAAAGTTATCAAGGTTAGAAATTGAGTATGGCTTGAATATACTCAATTAGACTCCTAGAAGATTAATAAGACGTTATTGAATTATGAAATGTGATGAATCACATTAAGTCTTAAAATTGAAGTTCTAAATTTGTTAAGTTACTTATGTGAAGGTTATTAACAAAGAGCTATCAATGTGTATTTGTAAAGTCCTAAAAGAGAAAATTGGATTGTTGCTCTAATTGCTAAGTACTTATATTTTATATAATGCTAAAGGCAAGTGGGAGTATTTTATCTTGAAAAGATAGAATTACAAGATACATAATCTTCTAAAACTACACTAGTTAAAATCATGATGAGGCTTACCATGTAAATGATAAACCTCAAGATGATGGAATTATCATTCATAGATCCACTTGGATATCTCATATATTTAATGAATATACTGACAATTATATGATGTAGTATTACCAAAATAATGAATTGGGTAAATTGCTCATAATATGAATGTTATAGATGCTGTTCATAAAGATATTCAAATTTAAAAAATTTGGTTTATCTTAATTCTTAATAGTTAGAGAATGATGATGAGTTTATTCAAAGATAATGTAACCCTAGTGGTTTAAATCCTTGTGAAATAATCATATGGACAAAATTGTACACATATCTTAATGCATGTCTTATGACAAGATTATTAATCATACTTAAGCAATTAACTATGATTGAATACTCTTTCCTAAGCACATTAAAGATACAAAGATGGTAAATTGTCATATTTATATGAATATGAAATTTGACAATGAATATCAAAACCCTTCTTGAATAATTACTTGAGCGAGGACGATAAGTAATTATAAGAAGTTTATGAATTCAAGAAAATCTTTGGAAGTGTACAAAGTGCAATAATCCATGAATGGATAAATGCATGCATCTAGGAAATTATTCTTATGATAAATTATTAAATCTATGTTTAGGTTTATAATTAAAATAAGGTAATTTCTAATTATTCCTGAAAGTTAGTGGGAGTATTATGTTTGATTTACTAAATCATATATGTCGTATAACATATAAGAAGTTACATTCCATATAAGTGAAATGTTAAGACTTAGTTTGGAATGAAACTGTAAGTGAAAGATTTAGAAAATAAAACATACAACCTTGGAACAAAAGTTTATTATTTAATAAACATGTGCGGTAAATGATTCTAATAGAATATGATATATCATTTAGAAAATGGATATACATATTTGTAAAGATAGTACATGAATAAAATCTAAGTTTGACTGAAGGATTTTCATGTGCATTGTATTATTGTTGTATCATGCTTAAGTGCTTAAATGATTTGACAATATTTGATATCCAATTAAAGGTTATTATATAACTTGTGTAATAGATATTCTAATGGAAAATGTTTGAAATTAGAATAATGATCCTCAACCTGGAATAGCTCCTAAACATTACACTATGGATATTAAGTTTACGAAAATTTTAAAGAGCATATTGTGTTTAATATACAATGATGCTGGTTTAATTGAGATGACACTCAATAACTAGTCATGAAGGATTTCATGAGAACTAGTTGTGCTTAACTAAGAGCAAAGTTGTATTAAACATTAAAGAATTAGAATACTTTAAACTTTAAAAGGTTTGAAAGTTTGATTGTCATAAGATGGTGATTGAGGATATCACACCATTTATGAAAAATTATGTGGCTATATCAAGATAGTTGGATTTACACATACAAGAATTTTAATTATTGAATTCTTGAAAGGAAGTATTCTCAAAATTCGGATAGATCATAGTTAGATGAAATAAATGCCTTGTCAACAAGTATGATTGTCATTACTTGAGGCATAATTGTCTTCAAGTTATTACTTGAGACAAGATTCATTAACTAGAATTATCATGCATTGATCTATTTTGGTATTTGGATAAAGGACATTAAACAATTATTATTTATAAATGAATTAAAGTACTTAGTACGTTTGTTTTCATTAATAATAAATTGTGTCCTATATTTGCATGTTTAAATCCGTGAATAACTAATATTATTCTAAATTGTCCATTGTCGATTAATGATATGGGAATATCATTAAACTAAGACAAATCTGAGTATTGGTTAAGAATATACTTGAAAGTATATTGATGCGTTGACATACCAATTTCACATGATATTCGATGAATTGAATATAGGACTTATCCCAACTACATGATTTTACTTTATGGATCTTGTCAGTAAGTAAATCATGAATTTGTTATCCTCAGACTTGAGATACCAGATAAGAGTCATGGATGTAGTGCATTTTTGTGAAGCAATCTACCGCTCACCGTAACAGGGAGTTATAAGGGTTGTTTTCAGAAGTGTTGCAAAGTTCATGGGTTATTCTTGTAGTCAAGAAAGAATTTGTTCCTTCAAATTTGTTTTGAAGTTTAATACTGCTGGGCCCCTCGTAGGGTTGTCAAGATGTTTGCGTGCGCACGCCCAAAGTCTATCTGGAATACGTTCAGATGTTTTGGTAATCTTGCTCAATCATAAACAACGAGAAACAGAATTGTTAATTAAAGAATGACTAAGATCCATATCTTTATTAACGTGGTATTAGAAACAAAAGGATGATAATAATAATGATGAATCATTATAGGTTTTTCCAGGAAACCTTCCTCGAGTTGATCTAGGGGCATTGGCGTGTTGCTAGACGCTTACCAATGTCATTATGTTATTAATAGATATCCAAGTGGGAGCTGTTGGAGTTTATGGATATAAATTAATAAACGTATGTCTAGAATCGAACTCGAGACCTCGGGATTGCACACATTACAAACGAGAATTAAAGTTTAATAAATATTAAATGTTATGTATATTTATTAATTAAACACAAGTAAAAGGATTAATGATCGTTGGTTATTAAATGTATGGACTAACTATCGTTAAAAGCAAACGTAAAGGACTAGAATGGAATTTGGAGACAAGAAGGATCCGGAACAACCCTTGGGGTTGCTTGGGCCGGTCGAACTCCTCAAAGGGAAGGGATTCCCTTGCCCTAACTTGTCCTCTAAGATATTCATTCACTATATAAGCAAACCTAGGGATCAAACTTTGGTACCTTTTGTGCACACACACTAACCAAAGTTTTCTTCTCTTCTTTTCTTGTTATAACCGATCGACCAAACACCCATAAGGGTTTTGGATCAATTTTCCTTTATGGAATAATCTTGTGTTTTTGTCACTAGCATCACCTTTAATTCGTTAGTAGTTTGTGTGTACAAGAACGAGGTAACAACATACTTTTGTTGTTATCAAGGGATCGATTAACAAAACGGTAAGGGGTTAATCATTGATCCATATAAACCCTAATTAGGGTTCTACATATTGTTAAAGACAATTGCTTTTGATTCTTGTTCGGGCTAGAATCACCATGGTACGTTCCTATTTAATTTATGTTAATCTCTTATGTGTTATAGATGTTCCTACGCTTCCGCATATGTGTTTACCTATTTTATGATTGTCATGATTGTATTATTCTAACAGAATTGTACCTTGTAGCTTTCCGCAAGTGAGATCGAGACCGATGACATCACCGGTGGAGTCATCGCAACTAACTCCATCCCAGTTACAACAATCTGTACTTGTGTTCCAGCTCATCATTTTTGGATGATAATCAGAACCATCGTAACAGTACTCATTTGGGTAATTGATGGATGAAAGGTTATGTTTAAAAAGAAGCAAAGCTTCACTCTGATTCTCAGGGCATTTTTTAATCGTATTTAAGGAAGCAGGAGAAGCAAAGAGGGTGAAAAAATAGATAAAGAAAAAGATAGTAATAAACAGTTTTGAATTAATCATTGTGTTTCACAAGTATATGAAAATGTGTTTGGTCTTGGTTTTATTTATAGGCGTAGTATATCAAAATTGATAGGCTCTAAACTTTAAATGCTGTTGTTAGACTTTCAAAGTAAAACACATTTTGGTCTACAACTCTTTTGTCACTCCTTTCCTTCATCTTTCCTTCATCAGCTGGCCCTTTTAATGTTTTGGGCATTTATATGGAAATGCCATGTAACATAAACTATTGGTTCAGAAACATGAATTGCTTCATAAATCAAATTCACAAGTATATCTGTAACATAAATTTGACTTTATAATTCACAGACTGTTATGGGTTAGGAACAAGGGACTTAATTAAAGCGAAATAATGCACTACTTTTAAATAAAAAACCAACAAAGATTGAACACCCAATGATCGATCTCTTTTGGTATGATTTCTGTCTTCTATGTGTATTTTTTTTTAAATTGGCCAAGTGTTCACAGAGCCACAGCTGTGTGGAACTGCAGGATCCACAAGGCTACTTTCATTATGAAAAACCGGGCTTGAAGTGAAATCTCCTCCAACCAAACATGTAGCAAGCCTAAGCTAGACTTTGCATGTGATAACTTTTCCTCAATCAGAAGAAACTCTTCCTATAATAATGAAAGACTCCATAGAGGGTCTTTTTATCTGTCGATAAGTAATACCCAAACATCAAATTCTAACAATTACAGATATTCTGTGGATCCTGATAATTATAAAATTAGATTGGCTAAAGACATACCAATGCGTTATTGACTGAACGCAAGCAATCATTAGTCTTTAACATTAAAATGATGACACGTGGCAGTTTATGCAGAAGTTGCGTTATTTGAGGAAAATAGAGGGAAGCATACATCTGCAAAACAAGAAAAATGTTCTATTAGTCAATAGAGCCACAACACTTGGGTATTAAGATATAGAGATGCTCAATTTTCATAACCAAGAGAATGAAACTAGAGCATTTGAAAAAACTACATGTTTACCCCCAACAACAACATGCATTTGAGATTCAGCTCTAATCAATCACCTAATGGGCAATGTCATTGCAGCCTGTGCTACATATGTTGTTGCTATTAATAAAACTACATGTTTACCCCCAACAACAACATGTATTTGAGAGCCGATTTAGACTAATTAGCTAAAAAACATATACTCGTATTTGACTTTAAACCTAGATATAAATTGATTACTTTTGGCATGAATTCGGCTAATTATGAGAAGTCTTGGTTCTTTTTGTTGTTAATGTGGTATCTGTGTGTATCAAAATATAGTAAAATATGCTGAAAATGTGTACGTAAAAAGTATGTGCCTCGCCTATAGTTTGCGAGTTTTATTGTTTAATTTACCCCCCGCCCCCCCCCCCCCCCCCCCCCCTTGTACTTTAGAGTTTAGGATTATAAAGTCAGGCAGGGACGGAGCCAAGGGGGTGCCCGCGGGTGCACGTGCACCCCATGGATTTTTTCGATATAGTGTTAATTTTTGAAAAAAATATCGATTTTTCCTGAATGTATCTTAAATGCACCCGGTGCATTAAAATGTGTCTCTAGTATTATTTAGTTCGTATATTTACAAATAAAAAATAAATATAAAATTTTGTAAAATCCCAAAGATGAAACAAGTTTAATAAATTAAAGCACAAAAGCCCTTGAAATAGGTTTTTTAATGGAACAAGTTTATTCATCATCCTAACAATTTACAAAATCCAAAATTGAACCAACACCACAAAGATGAAACAGGTTCGTAAGTCGTAGCATATATATTTCATTTGTTTATTATGTCTTTTAAAGTTTTCATGTTTTGATTGGTTGTATGAAATTTTGACTAATTTGTTGGTTCCGTATAGTCTATTGTCATCAATAAGGGCTTAGGGCAATAAGAATAAGTGAATAACTATGCAATTTCTATTAAAACAAATAGGGATAACAAGTTTAAGTGATAGTCAACTATATATTAATATGAATAGTACCCCAATTGTGTTGTCATGGGGCATTTTTCTTGTTGTCGTATTTACTATATATATATATATATATATATATATATATATATATATATATATATATATATATATATATATATATATATATATGAAAAGTAGTGCTTAAATGAAGTTGGTTTTAGTCTTGCATATTGCTACCGCTACAGTTGAAAGATGTTTTTCTAAAATGAAGCTCATTAAAACTGATTTGCGTAATCGGGTGAGTGATGATTATTTTAATGGTGCTTTAACTTGTGCTATAGAGAAAGAAGAACTTATTATTATTAAAAATGAGGGTGCACGTAAGTGTTTTTTTGCTATGTGAGATTGTAGAATCACTAATTAGAAGGTAATATGTTCATTTATTTATCGTTTTAATGAAATTTTCGTTTTAATCCACTTTTTAACTCTATTATATTACGGTTAAAAGGTCGGAAAATACCAGAGGACGGATGGACCATGCAAGATGGAACACCATCGCCAGGAAATAACCCAAGAGACCATCCTGGCATGATTCAGGTAAATTATTAATTTACCCTTTCCTACGTTATCTGCTAATTGCTTATTACTCATCCAAAAGGTCAAAATTACCCTTTCAAAAGTCATCTGAGATGCTTATATGCTAACTGCTTTTTTGTTGCATATGTAATCTGATTGGTGGCTTAGATAAGGACTATTAAATACCCTGTTTGTTTGATTGGGTTGTGACTTGCTGTCAATATAAATGCACCATTTGCTTTTAAACCCTGAAACATTTAAGTATTTCCACAACCAACTAATTAAGAATGCAAGTATATATATATATATATATATATATATATATATATATATATATATATATATATATATATATATATATATATATATATAGGACGTTCACACGTTTTTGAGGTTATTGTTACACTTGGGAACTTAATTGTTTTTTTTGGGTAAAAGGTCAAAAGACCCGGTTAGCTTAAATGTTTTAGGAAATGGTAGTTGCAAGTCGCGGAAAGTCGTCACTTTGATCGGACATCATATACTTTTGGACAAAGCTTACATTTTTTTTAGATTAATGGTATTAATTAATAATTTAAATGTGTATTAGAAAAGCATGTACTACATTGAGTTACCGGAGCACTTGAAGTGAGTTGTCAAGATTATGACTGAAATTCGTTTTAATATTCTTATTTGCGTGTTCTTAACCAAAACGTTAATCATACTTTGCTTTTTAACGTGTATCAAATACGTACTTACTTTCGGTATGTGGATGGCAGGTTAGTCAAAGGACATCCTTACATGAATTAAGTCATAGCAAAAAGGACTAACTTTGAATTGGTCCTACTACCAGGGACTAAATTTGACAAACTGTGAAACTTTATATTTTGAGAAAATAAAATGTTTGATACTGTACATAAGTCAATAATAAGCTTGAACCTTGTTGGTGCCAAATGGTCAACTTACATCACCTTCATCTTAACCTGCAACTATATTGACCCTACCAATTGACCCCCCTATGAATAACAGTCACTCTTAACAGCTATTCAACCAACTTAATCTTAGAACCAAATTCCTTTCTGGGTTTTGTTCAGTTCCGTAAATGGTATCTGAATAACCTTTTGATTTCACATTTAAGGTTTGTTTCATGGGTCTTTCAAAATCTTTAGTATTTTTCTTTTTATGTGTTTTTTATGGGAGTTTGTTTGCTTTTATTTGAATTATATGATTTTAGCTAATTTGTTGTAATTATCCCCAATTTATAAGTATTGATTTTGATGGTTTTGGTATAAACATTTGTGGCCTTTAAGTTGTTGAATTATTGTGTTTTGTTAATTTAGTTTGTGTTGAACACTACATGTTTAAGGTAGAATGATGAGGACTTATACCGAATTTATATAAGTTATTTTGTTCGATTATCGTATATTTGTAGCTTGACATATTTTCCTACTACCAGGTATAAATGATAACTTGTTCTCAAATTCGTGTGTTTTTACTTACTAATTATGGGTAAAGCCTAAAGATTAGGCCTTTATGCCACTTATACATGATTATGTAAAAATATGATTTTTGAGAAATCATCAAGAACCCCCTAGTAATCATGTATAAATGATTAGACAAGTCATGGGTGGTAGCCTATTTAGATGTTATAAGCCACGAACCAAACACCCCTTATGGCTTATCTATCCTTTTACTGATTCTATTCATAAGCTTATTCATGTTCTTAATAAGCTTCATATAATTGTATGTTCCTAGGCTATAATTCTACTCAAGCGATTTCGAGGTGAGTAACATATTTAAGCGTAGAAACGGGTCCTTGGTAACCCGTTAGTGTGCCACTTTAATTGTGGTATTTACCTTCATGATCATGTTGTATATTCGAGTTACGAGTTCATGGTGTTATAATTATACGTTATCTGCCTAAATGAGTTACTCTTAGTATGTTTATATGTCAATTATGCTGGACGGGTGGAAACAGCCCCGAATGACCCGTTTGGGTTTAGTTATGCGATTTTAACTCTAATTCCACGATATTACTAGTATAGCGTCCTAAGTGGGCGACATAGCTGAATTAGCCGTCCTAAGTGGATGATTTGCATAAATATATGCATTATGACCTGAAAGAAGGGTGTAGACGTCCTAAGTGGACGACATGTGTTATTATGTCATGACATGCTTCGAAAGGGAGCCTAGATGTCCTAAGTGGACGACCGAGCCTTTATTAGCATCTCATCTTGTAAAATGGGACTTAGACATCCTAAATGGATGACTATTGTGTATGAGCGGCTCAAAGTCATGGAATATATGACTTAGACATCCTAAGTGGACATTTTTAGCTATATTGAACCAACGTGGGTTCATAGCGTCCTAAGTGGATGACTAGTGCAAGGCTAATAGCAAGCATCCTCAGATTTACAAAGCAACACTAGTATTATGCCATTTATGTTATGCTTTTATATGTTATCTCACTAAGCATTGTGCTTATGTTGCTTTGTTGTACTTGTTACAGGTGAAGCTAGTGGTAGTGCTATGAAGGGTACGAAGACCGAGAACTAGACCTCGGTGGGATACTTGGGTAATGAGCCTTTTCCCTACATGCTCTTTTACCAAGAAACACCCTAGGACGCCGTGTTTTTTGTAATTATGTAAACACAGATTTGGTTAATAACTTGATGGTTATGGTTGTGTTTTAAGATCAAAGGGGTGTTTGGCATAGGGCCACTCTAGCTCCAAATGACCCATTTTGATGTTGTACGGGTCTAAATGGATAGTGTACGTTGTGTATAGTTTTCTTATAATATAAAGAATGTTTTGTTTGTGTTAAAGTACCTGGGCATTTTGATTAGTTTCATATAATCAAATTAAAACTTAGCGCATGAGTCTAAAGGTTGTTTTTATATCGATTGTAGAGAGAATATAAGGAATATAAAGTCAGGGTAAATGCATTATTAACAAAAGGTCGGAAAACACCAGGAAATAACCCGAGAGACCATCCTGGCATGATACAGGTAAATTATCAATTTACCCTTTCCTATGTCAAATGAATTATCTGCTAATTGCTTATTAGTCATCCAAAAGGTCAAAATTAGCCTTTCAAAAGTCATCCGAGATGCTTATCTGCTAACTGCTTTTTAGTTGCTTATATAATCTGATTGGTGTCTTAGATAAGGACTTTTAAACACCCAGTTTGTTTGATGGTCAGAATGCAATAACCGTTTACATAAGCAAACCCACAAAGATGCTATAAATAGAGCTGTCAATATGATTTCTCATTGGGTTGTGACTTGCTGTCAAATATAAAGCACCATTTGCTTTTGAACCCTGAAACATTATTTTTTTTATAAAAGTGAACCCTGAAACATTTAAGTATTTCCATAACCAACTAATTTAGAATGCCAGTATTGGACCTTTATGTGTTCACACTTTTTGATTAATCATATCTTTCTTTTCTTTCTTTTTTTTTTTAATCATATCTTTCTTATTCTTTCCAGGAGGATGTATTGGGCTCCTTATTCTTTCTTTTTTTTTTAATCATATCTTTCTTTATCATTGACCAAAAGACCATATATGAGTGGCTTATCATTTTCATCGACAAAAAAGATGCTTTTGTTTCTCAACATCATTGCAGCAGCTGGCCGGAACTAGTTTGTTTCTTCTCATAAACTCTTTCAACCATATCAGTTTCATCATAATTTACACCTTATCTATTACTTTTATTCAATGGCATCTTCTTCTAACTCATCTGCACCAAAAAAAGAAGAATCTTCTTCTAACTCATCTGCACCAAAAATAATGGCTTCTACTTCAACTACATCCATTCAAAAGAGCTTCAAGTATGATGTTTTTTTAAGTTTCAGGGGTGAAGACACCCGTAAAAACATTGTTGATCATCTTTATCACGCACTTAAGGATAAAGGCATTTACACATACAAAGACGATGAGAAAATCCAGAAAGGGAAAAGGATCAGAGATGATCTCTTCAAATCCATTCAAGACTCCAAATTTTACATCATTGTTTTTTCCAAAAAATATGCTTCTTCGTCATGGTGTTTGGAAGAGCTTGTCAAGATTATGGAGTGTCACAAGATGGATGAGCACACTGCTTACCCTGTATTCTATGATGTGGAACCCACCGAGGTCCGCAAACAAAGTGGGGCTGTTGGTGAAGCTTTTGCTAAACATGCAAATGAAGAGGCTGCTGGGAAATGGAGAGAAGCTTTGAAAGAAGCTGCCGATCTGGCTGGTTGGGAGCTGAAGAACACTTTTGATGGGTAATTATTTCATCATATCTCTACTTGCGATATTCCTTGCTTAAGTTTCTTCTAAATTACTACCGAGTATAGGGTCATCCATTAAAACTAACTAGAGTATTATGTTACATAGTATTACTTCGTATATATATGAGTGTATGTAATAGATTATAGATCTAAAACATTGTTTATGTTGGATTTAGACTATGCTAAACGAAACCTTTAACATACATACAGGCATGAAGGTAAGTTCATCAAAGAAATTGTTGGAGAGATTTCGCTAGAGTTACGTTCCATCAGTTTCGGCTTTGATGAAAAGTTAGTCGGCATGGAGACTCGAGTAAAGGATGTTGTTTCATCTTTAGAAGTTGGTAGTGATGAAGTTCGCATGATAGGGATCAAGGGCATGGGAGGTGCTGGGAAGACAACTACGGCGAGAGCTGTTTTTGATACTATATCTAATGATTTCGAAGCTATCAGCTTTGTAGGGAATGTGAGAGAAGTTTCAAATGGCTCAGTGTCTGGTTTGAAGAATTTACAAGAACAGGTCCTTTCAAATGTACTAAATGAACATGTCACTCTAAATAGTGTTGATGACGGGAAAGACATGATGAAAAGGAGGATGTGCGCTAAAAAGGTTCTTCTTGTTCTAGATGATGTGGATCATGTAAAACAACTTGAGGCATTAGCCGGTGAGGCTAAGTGGTTTAAGCCAGGAAGTAGAATTCTCATTACAACAAGAGATGAGCAAGTATTGAAAGCACCCAGATCAGTAGACGTGATTCGTGATATTGCTCTCTTATCAGACCAGGAAGCAACTTCCCTCTTTAGTAGGTATGCATTTGGAAGAGAGGATCCACTTCAAGGATACGAAGAGCTGTCAGGAAAAGTTGTTCGTTATGCTGCTGGTCTTCCCTTAACAGTCGAAGTCTTGGGTTCATTTCTCTGTGGGAAAGATATGGTTGAATGGGAAGATGCCATAGAAAGACTAAAAAATATTCCCTTGAAGGAGACTCTCGAGAAGCTAGAGTTAAGCTACAACAGTCTCGAGGATGATTATCAGCAAATATTTCTAGACATTGCATGCATAATGAAAGGCAAGAAGAAAGAAGATGCAATCAGAATTCTTGAATGCTGCGGATTTCATGCTAGAATTGGTTTAAAAGTTCTTGAGCAGAGATCTCTCATAACTGTTGATAAATATGGGGACTTGGGCATGCATGACCATATAGAAGAAATGGGAAAGAACATTGTTCGTCGTAAGCACCTCGATGAGCCTAACAAACATAGCCGTTTGTGGAAGTACGAGGAAATTGAAGATATATTGGCTAATGACAAGGTAAAGATCAGTTTACTTGTAAGGTGGAGAAAACTAATACATTTTCATTTGTTCTGACTTCTGACATTGTTTTTGGATTGTAGGGTACTGAAGCAACAAGATGTCTAAAACTTGATATGTGGAGAGGAAATTCAAGAATTGTTATGAATGGTCTTAGAAAAATGAAGGGACTTCGATATCTTGAAGTGAAAATTATTATGAAATTTGATGATAAGTCCAACAGAATTGGGAGAATTGTTATGAAAGGTCTTGGAAAAATGAAGATACTTGGATGTCTTGAAGGGTTTTCTGAAAATTATGATTCTGAAAGTAACCTGAAATTTAATGATATCAGCCAATGCTTCACAAATTCTTTAAAATATCTAAAATGTAGTTTTTACCCTTTCTTGTATTTACCCAAAACATTTCAAGCAAACAATCTTGTTGGACTTGAAATGGAGTGGAGCACAAGAATGGTACAACTTTGGGAAGAGGGAGAAAGAAAGGTAGAATAACTGTTGATTGTTTGTTTTGCATAATTCATAATAATGCTATTAATTGATTGGTTTGTTTTGCATATTAATCTTTTTGTCTTATTTTTGCTGGCAGGTTCTAAAAAAACTCAAATTCCTTTCTCTCAAAGAGTCAAACTTGACGACCTTTGACCTGGGGTTGACTCCGAATCTCGAAATGTTATCTCTTGAAGGATGTGCTGATTTTGTAGAACTTCACGTGCCTGTTGCATGTCCAAATCTCAAAATCCTCAACCTTAGTGAATCAAGGTTGAGCAGCCTTGACCTTGAGCTGATTCCAAATCTTGAGAAGTTAGATCTTGCATATTGTGAGCAGTTGGTAGAAATTAAGGCTCCCGTTGGATGTCTAAGAAAAGTTGTCAACTTAGACTTACACGGTTGTTTGAGGTTTAAAGATTTTACGTTTTACAGTAGATGTGAGCCCCAGGTTAATTGTTCTTCAGGTACTTTATATCTGGATGGTGAGTCCATAGATTCATGCCCATTGCACCCCAACAGTAATCTCCCAAAGTTTGGGTTTAATTGTATTTATGAAGAATATCTACCGTCATCAGTTGGAAACATTGAGAAGCTTATTTCTTTTGGTCTATGTGCTTGCACAGACTTTGAGAAATTTTCAGACATGATTTGTAGTTTACAATGTCTACAAAAACTTACACTCAATGGCGAAAATATTCCAGAGTTTCCCAAAGATCTAGGACAGTTAGAATGTCTAGAAGAGCTCTCGTTGTGCTCTAACAAGATAAAACATCTTCCAGATAGCATTTGTATGTTGAAACATCTGAAGTCGCTCAAACTTGATTGTTGTACTCTTCTTGAGAAGTTGCCTGAAGATCTTGGCCGATTAGAATGTTTAAAAGAGCTAAAGGTGAGTTGTGAGAAAATTGAGTATCTTCCGGATAGCATTTGTATGTTGAAATGTCTCAAATCTCTCAATGTTGCTAATGATCTTCTTGAGAAGTTGCCAGAGAATCTTGGCCAATTAGAATGTTTAGAGAGTCTATGTGTGAGTAGTACGAAGATTGAATTTCTTCCAGATAGCATCTGCATGCTAAAACGTCTGAAGTCGCTCAATGTTAATGACTGTTCTTGTCTTGGGAAGTTGCCTGAGGACATTGGCCAGTTAGAATCTCTGGAGACACTAGATTTGTTTGCTACAAAGATTAAACATCTTCCTGATAGCATTTGTATGTTGAAACGTCTGAAGTCGCTCGAACTTACTTATTGTGCTCTTCTTGAGAAGTTGCCTGTGGACATTGGCCAGTTAGAATGTCTTGAGGAGCTCTGGTTGCCATCTACAAAGATAAAACATCTTCCGGATAGCATTTGTATGTTGAAACATCTGAATTATCTCAACCTTGATGGTTGTGATCTTCTTGAGAAGTTACCAGAGGATCTTGGCCAATTAGAATGCTTAGAGGAGCTATGTGTGAGTAGTAAGAAGATTGAATATCTTCCGGATAGCATCTGCATGCTAAAACGTCTGAAGTCGCTCGATGTTAGTGACTGTTCTTGTCTTGGGAAGTTACCTGAGGACATTGGCCAGTTAGAATCTCTGGAGAGGCTATATTTGTCGGCTACAAGTATTAAACATCTTCCAGATAGCATTTGTATGTTAAAACATCTGAAGTATCTCTACCTTGATGAGGATTGTGCTCTTCTTGAGGAGGATCTTGGAAAATTAGAATGTTTAAAAGAGCTAATTATAAAAAAACAGAGGCATAAGTCATCTTCCCCAAAGAGCTAATATTCGGAGCTTCTTCAGTCAAATGGATTTCCTTGACCTGTGGGAGGCGAGGGGCTGGTGGATTCGGCCAGGCGTCTAGGCATCAAGTTGTTGGTGTTATGAATTGGTTTTATGTTATGTAAATGGTGTCGTATGATAGAAAAATTTCTGATAAAATATATATAGAAGTGATAAACGATTTACTGGAAAAGTGGCAGAGATCAGAGATAGAAGAAAGCAAGCAAAAGGAAGTTAAAATGAAGATGATGGAGATTGTGTCTTTTTGTGCTCACGTGGGCTACAGTAAAAAATGGAAAATGAATATATATATATATATCAATTGATTTCTTTTGTATTTCTTTTTTCTTTTTGAAAATCTTACAAGTCTTTAGTTATTTCCTTTTGGATTGTAAATTTAAGTTTTGCAAATGAAAAGTTAGTGAAACAGTGGATTATTTTTCAAAAGTTATATAAAAAGAACTGGTCATAAGAAGTTCGTTGTTTGTTTCGGGTGAAAACACTCTTTCAGGTTTAGCTTTCGCACATTTCTTGCCTTGTTAGAAAATTTTGTACCAACGTTTCCACCCCCATTTCAATTTTCTCATTGAACCCGTATGTCGAACAATTTAAACTTCAATCCAACTTCTTAAACAAAGAATTGTATGTTACTACGGGATTTTTTTTTTTTTTTTTTTTTTTTTTTTTTTTTTTTTTTGAGCCCCCCTTAATATAAATTCCTGACTTCATCTCTGATTGGGAGATAAAGACTAGAACCCGTCACCTTCGGTGAGTAAATAACCCACTTTCCTTGTTTTCTAAATTCATTTTTCTCTTATTTTAATATCGAATGTGATATTGGCCAACAAAAATTATTGGAACAAATTAATAATAGTAGCTTTGTAGAAAGAAAACAGAAAGCAAATCACACGATGGTCCAATTTATGATAATATGGTAGAATGTTTATTGTGACATAGGTAAACTAATTATGTGTGAAATGATCTGCATGTGCTTTACATGTGTGTTCTTTTCTCACCACTCACCTTATTCATGTTCTTTGAAATCATGCAGAAACTCTAGTGACAATATATTTAATGAGCGAAAATCCTCGTCAAATATATCGATACCATTTCCTCCACTAGTAGTTGAAACCACGACCGTGGAGACGGTCTCCACCAAGCAGGGACGGAACCAGGGGGTGTCCCGGGACACCCATGAATTTTTATCTCATAGTGTTAATTTTGTTATAAAACCTCAATTTTTCTATAAATGCACCCGGTCCCAAAAAGTTGTGCATGTAGTCTTGTTTGATTTCTTATGAATACACCTGGTGACTCTGTCTTCCGGTTCCGTCCCTACCAAGGCCGTGGAGGTGGAGGAGAGGAAAAAAAATGATAACCAAACTGTGATTAAAACTAAAACATTATGGTTTCTGAAAAGCAATAGCCGAATATTTATGGATTGGTTTCGCTTTTATGCAAAAACCAAGCAAAACCAAACCATGCTCGCCCCTAATTTTTTTGACCTCCAAAAAGTGTGGTGTATTTACTATTTACAGAAAAATTGCGTAAATGGCCATGATATTATCCTTTTCAAACGTGCTGAAAGTAAGTCATCCTTATTGAGCAAAATGAAATACATGTCCTCAAATAGACATTGACATATTACAAAATCACATGGCTAGGAACCATCGGTAAGAACCGTAGCATTGATAGCAACCATGGTTATCAAGCGGCAATACTTGTTATATCTGAATTAGGTCCCATATAATTGTTTACGTACCGACTAGATGTTGCATCATTCACCTACCGACCTACGACCCTATAAAAAAAAGATTGGTTCATCTATTTGGTACAACTTGTGCATACACATAACGCCCTCAGAGAGAAGCAAAAATATATATATGTGCTCATTTACACGCATGACTGAGTGAATAACAGTTTAGAATGCTATAGTTTCTCTAGCTCTACAAAACTGGAAAAAGAACCAATTAATATTGTTGACACATACAATCTGGTATGGGATATATGGATTGTGTCTCTTTACTTAACCTAGCTTGACCTTGTCTATTCTTATGCGCGTTTTGTATAGCCCGCTGAAACTCAGGCCATTCCATAGTTTCGTTAAGAAAGAGCTGCAGAGCACAATATTTGGTCTGATAGTCTTCAAGTTTTTGTATGCTTGATACCCTAGCTGAAAAACAAGCAACAATGATTCCTTTTATAAGTAAGGGTCATGGATAATTCCAAGTTGTTAAAGCATCATACTATATTTTTATATCAACGAAGCAAAAGGTCGGTTTGGACCCACCAACACAGTTTCGTCCAACTCTTTTTGAATTTGAATACACTTCAGACCACATTCAACCCGTTTACTTTATCATTAAACTAGATATTTGACCCGTTAGATTCCTTATCAATAAAAGTCAACCGGACTTTGTTCTTTTTATTTAAATGGGTCGAAATATCGGCCTCTAAAGCAAAACATCATATTTTTCACATAAGGTGAATGAGGTAGGTAACCCATACATACCATTGCATTGTGCATTATTCCTGATGAAGCTGAAATGAAGACGTCGGTATGCATACTGACATAATAATCAACAGCCGCTAACAACGACACAAACTTTCTGAATTTATTCCTCAAGGAACATGTGCTTATATAAGCCCAAATAAATCTTTAAAATGGTGAAATGACGGTAACAGAAATTTCAGGACGGTGTTTGGGCGTCGGCCGAAGATATAAACTACTTGCAGAAATCTTGAGGATGGTAAAAGAAGGAGAAAATGCATTCATGAATGCTGGCATCCATTTTTGGCCTTCTTCAAGTAAGTCTTTAGGACCGGTCACTTGGTACGAAAGAATGTATACATGCACTTGGCGTTCTTTGATGGCTAAATAGAACAAATTAAACCCATCAAAATCGTGGAGTACTAGATTATGTCAGGGTATGCTGATATGCAATCCTCAATCAGGTCGTAAGTCCCATATTTTAAGCAGGTTCGTTCACTGAGGGTGAAAAGTAAGTATGTCAGGTAACGGGTCAAAGTGGGTAGTTTCACCCATTTAACATGTCTGTTTCATTAGCCGAAAACACATGAAGCGAACATGTTAAATGGGTGAAACTACCCACTTTGACCCGTTACCTGACATACTTACTTTTCACCCGCAGTGAACGAACCTGCTTATATGCATATGTCTAAAGGTAAGTCAGGGGGTGTTTGGGATTGATTGATGTGTTTGTTTATGTGATTAAAAAATATTAGCAGGTACTGATTTACTTATTTTCAAATGTTTGTTTACTCTAAAATAAGCACGTAACCAGCTCTATCCAAACACTTAATGATGTGGTCACTTGGAAGAATACTTAACACACCTGAACTGGCGCCTGTCAAGATTGAGTAAGCTTTTTTAGTCCTAAAGTATGATACTATAAAATTGTAGAATTGCCTGCTTCATATTAAAAATCATAATAGCCTGTCGTCATAAGATGTGTATAAGCTGTGAATAAGCTATGTATTGTTGGACCTTGTAATTGCATAAGTCTTGAAAGACAAAGGACTAAACATGTTAGTTAGATAGTTAGTAACCGAATAGCGGTTAAGTTAGTTGAAAGTTAGTTATTGTTGCAAGTTAGTTATTTCTAAAAAGTGTGTCGTTTGGTGAACAGGCATGATGGTTCACTCGCACCCTTTCATACTCTATATATAGTTTAGTACATGTAACGTTTTAGTGTGTGTCAAATATACAATGTAACCATGTTATGTTGTTAGTAATATTAAAATCAAATTCTTGTCAATCTTGTTTGTTGATTCGATCATAAAAGTCACGTATAAACCTGTGCAACAACTATTCTACAGTGGCATCAGAGCCAAAGGATTCGAACCAGAGAAAACAGAGACCGATTGATTCAGGGAATTAATCAAGAGAAGAAGAGACCGTGCGTATACCGGTCAATCAAGAAGAGAGGAAAAGCCCGATTGATTCAGAGGAATCAAATTGAAAGAAGAAACCGTAGGCATACCGGTTAATCAAGGAGAGACAAAGAAGAGTTTTGATTCAGATGAATCAATTGAGAGAAGAAACGACCGTGAGAAGACCGGTCAGAACGGGTTAGAGAAGCCCAAATTCGATTCAGAAAAGTCGAATAGAGAAGAGACAGAAACCGGTCAGAGGATCAATTAATTCAGAGAAAAAGAAATTTGATCAAGGGATCAAATTTGGAGATGAGACAAAGAGAACCAAAAGAGAATCAAGAGAACATACCAGTTGTCTTACAACGCAACAGGTAGGAAGAAAGGATAAACAATCTAGGATTGTTTGGAGACACGCTTATTCCAAGTCGGACGCAAAAGAAAGAGAAAGACAACGTGACACGAAGTAAACAACAAAAAACAATAACACATTGGTGAGACAGGAAGAAGGAAAGAAAGAAGAAGCGGAGAAGAGTATGAAGATTCGAAGAACAAGAATTAAACAATTAGGGGGAAAATGTTGGACCTTGTAATTGCATAAGTCTTGAAAGTCAAAGGACTAAACATGTTAGTTAGATAGTTAGTAACCGAATAGCGGTTAAGTTAGTTATAAGTTAGTTATTGTTGTAAGTTAGTTATTTCTAAAAAGTGTGTCGTTTGGTGAACAGGCATGATGGTTCACTCGCACCCTTTCATACTCTATATATAGTTTAGTACATGTAACGTTTTAGTGTGTGTCAAATATACAATGTGTCTCAGTGAGGGTCTGACCGGGTATGTCTCAGTGAGGGTCTAACCGGGTCTTGGCCGGATATGACCGGGTCTTGGACGGACATGACCGGGTCTAACCGGGTCTTAGCCGGACATGACCGGGTCTCACTGGTTCTTGGCTGGATATAGCCGGGTCTAACCGGGTCTTGGACGGATGTAACCGGATCTTAGCCGGATTTACACACAGCTCGTGTTGACTAAACATCAAAAGTCAGACACGTACATTGTACTTCAAAGTCCATCAAAAGCATCATGGACCAAAACAAGATAAAGACAAATGTATATTATGGGGCTTATTTTTAGCAAAAGAATAAATAAATAAATAAATAAAATTGAGAATGAAACATGGAAAGTATGGTTGGTTTGGAGGCTAAAAAAGTAGGTACGCTTCCTCTTGACAATTTTCTTAACTATTGGTTTTTTAATGCAACGGAAAATACAAAATATGAAAATGTTATTTTATATAAGCTAAATTTGCCTACAAGTTAAATGTTTCCTATTGATCTTACGTACGTATTGCATGGATATGAAGTTTTTATCAAAAATCAAAACAATAAAAGACATATATGTTGGTTACTTTTAACATGAAAATAAATAACTAAATTTGAGAATCAAACATGTGAGTATGGGTGGCGTGATGGCTAAGTTTGATTTCTCATGAATTCATGATCACGTGTTCGAGTCATCCTGCCTATCCATATTACATTTTTGTTACCAATGTAATTTTTTATTAATATTATTGTTACTGTTGAATTTATTAATAAATTGTTGGATTTATTTATGCTAGACTGGATTAAGCGGCACTATTTTTATTAGTTTAGTTTTACATTCAAGTGGTTAAAAGTATGAATAGGTTCACGAGAATAAACCAACACCGTAACTATAAAATTTGACACTTAAGGGCCGTACAACAACAACAAACCCAATCCCGCTGGAGCAGGGTATGGGGGACGTAAAATATAGACAGATCCTACCCCTACCCCGAGAAAGACCCGGGAATAGAGAGACTGCTTCCAAAAGCTAGTGACAATCCTCATGATGTTAGTTTACATCTTTATAGTCTTGCTGATTCGAACCGGCCTTTCCTTTTATAATCGAGTGGGTGTCCTTCATGCTACCTCCATATGACATAGACCTTCTCTATAAACCTGTACTATATAGAGATGCTTTAGTTACCAATACGAGTTAATACAAATGTATGGTGCTTATTTTTAACTCAAGAATAAATAAATAAATTTGAGAATGAAACATGAAATTGTAGCTTGTTTGAAGGCTAAGCTTATCTCTTATAAATATAAGGTCGCAAGTTCGAATCTCCACTCTAGTTAGCATTTCGTTTTTTATTTTTTTTAGGATGTCTTCTCAATGTTATTAGTGTAAAATCTATTTTGTAAATATTATAATTCCGATTGTTGTTGCTATCGAAATTAAATATGTGATTTGTGGATCACGAGGTTCGTGTTTAAGCAGATATCATCCACATTGAAAATAGTATACGAGTGGTCAAGCGGTAGAAGTTTGTGAGCTGCGATTATAATCTCTGAAACGTAAGTATCTTAAGTTTAGATTTTTTTTTAACAACCATGAAGTGCCTTTGTTAACTTCCTTAGACTTTTCTCAATTTGACTATATGTGTAGCGCTGGGTGATGAGATTAACAAACTACTCGAACCAAAGGTTTATACATAAGACATTTGACTATTAAACTCATATTCAACATATACTTATATTAAGCTTTTTAAACATGATAAATTATGTAACGCGACTAACGCTTTTGTTACATGTTTTAGAGCTTCCACCAACTGCTGGAAGTTTGAAAGCTTTAATTTGCAACCTCTTCGATCTCTTAGTCTACCGGGTAGTGGGTCTAGCGCTGGAGGTAGTGGCTCAGCCGGAGGGAGAGGGAGTGCGGGAGGCAATGAAGATTTTTATAGTGACAAGAGTGGCGACGAGGGGATGTAGGTACAAACTTGGGTTATTTTGTGTTGTACTTATGTTTGAAACTATATTTTGGCGACCCTTATCTTAGTTTAACCTTTTGGCGACTTGAACATTGCGGATATTGCAACATTTTGTAGATATGGCAGCTAGGTTTAGAGATGATAACACCCGTTTTGTAGACTTTATAATGTTTTAATGCATTTTGAGGGTGTTTAGCGATTATCGACGAGTGTTTAAGCTGTTATAAGTTGTATGTGTTAGGACATGATGATATTGAGTGGTTATAGCTTATGGTTACAGGTTTTGGTAGATTTTTCTGGAAAATTTTCTGAAAAAAATCCGGAATACTGCTGGTTTGCAGCCTGCTGTTAGCAGAAATACAGATTGGTACCGTCGACATGTCGACGGCACCATAAACACAAAATTAATTATATGTTTAATGGTACCGTCCACATGTCGACGACACCATAAACAAAATTTATTATAGGTTTCAAGGATACCGACGTCATGTCGACGACACAATTAAACACATAATCAATTTTGTGGTTATGTTGCCGTCGACATGACGTCGGCACCCTTTAAAATATAATTAACGCTTAATAATTAATTCGTTAATTATTATTTTGTTCCTGTCGACATGTCAACGGGACTAAATTGACTGACAACAAATTTCTTTGACTGAAAACCCAAGTGGGACCCACGTTGTCGTCGGGACGGTCGTTGCCGGCGAGGCATTAACGACAAGTTGCTGCCGACGTCATGACGACGGGAGGAGACGGTGCAGACGTCATGACGACGGAACGGTGGCGAAAATGTCGACGCCGAAGTGGCGGTTGTACTAGTGTTGGCGGTAATAAGAACATGGGGTTACTTGTGTTCGGTTTGATGCTTTTATTTTTGGGGACGACAACGGTGGTGGTGGAAGGCATAGCATGCTGCAGTGGTGATGTATATGGTTGTTGTTTGGAAAGGGAACGTGCCAACCGCCATGACACCGATGTCTGCCAGCTTTACTGGTAACAAAAAGGTGCTAGGTCGAAAGGCTTACTTCGTAACCCCATTTATCACCCATCATTGAGCATGTCGACTCATTTTGGATCAATATGCTTCATGCTTTCAAATAACTTGATTCATGATCAAGAGTTAATACAAAGAAAGTGTGCTATGTCATATTACTAATATTAGTAATAAGTTGAGCTTTTATGTAGTTTTTCGAGATCAAACTAGCTTGAAGTATATAATGTGTCATGCTAAATGTAATTAGTTCTATCATATATGTATGCAAACAAGCAATCGAGTTGTTGAAGTCGAACATACTCGAGCCTTAACATCAAGGTACAGTTACTAATATGTTTGAGCAATATTCCAACTCTCTCGAGGTGAGCTCGAGCTTTGCATCAGGAACATGCGTCTGGCTATCGAAAGGAGCTAGAATTACGCTAAGGACGTCTCATCGAACTCAAAAGGAAATTTATCGAAAGTATATAAAAGTGTCACTGTATAGAACGATAATTTAATTATCGTCGTGATGGTATGGTTCGTTTCACATAACAATTAACGGTTTGTAAGATATTTAATTTTAAAAAATAAGAATAAAAGTGAGTTTTTTTTAATTCGATGAAAAATAAATGGCAAACATTTGTCCATTTGACATTTAGAGAATTTGTGATTTATGTTAAACTTTTCTCTAGCTGTATAGTTGGAGAATTTAGATCTATTTTTCCTTTTTAAATCATCTTAATATCTCGCAATATATACATTACAAATCAATCTCACATATCATAAATAAAACTTGAATCCATAATTATTTAATTAATAACTTTTCACACAATATCAGTATGGCGAGACCACAAAAAACTTTGCTAAAATTACCATATATAATCAATTTCAATACCAATCAATAATTTGATTAGGTAACGAATAATGTTAAATCATCATTATCACTAATTATTTTTCTAACACGTCCAAAACTTAGCTTTCATGTAGTTTGGTTGCTTGATTTAAAATTTTTCACTTTAAAAAACTCATATGAAATTAAAATCACTTCCATTATACAACTTGAATGTCGAAGGCCACTCATAAATATTACTCATAAATCTCTGTGATTGCTAATCAACTTGAATGTCGAAGGCCACTCATGTGACAAGCATCACATTGACGTAGCAGTTTATAGTATCCGGTCCATGTAACTCGACACCACATTATGCTAAAAGAACGACTTAATGGAAAATGTATCATCACATGGTCTCAAGTCACCTTAACTTCTAGTAAACTGTTTGTATCAAAGAGGTACATTAACAAAAGGATAAAAATGATGAACGATGAGTGATTTAGGATGGACAATTCAATGAACCTCGTACTTTACAATATTTCGACGGTTTATATGAATCATGGAGTATATGTGTATATATAGACGTTGGCACGTCTATACTATTAGTAGAGAAAAGAAAAGATACGATAAGTATAATGGGTCGTAGTGGTATTAAGCAAATTGGGGCAATAATGATGGTTTTGATGGTTTTATTTGTTGTGACTGAAGGAACTGGACTTCCATGCTGTCAACAGGGTATCACTTTGTGCTGCAAGGAGGATTCCAGTCTAACTGTTATGGCTCCTATGGCTTTTCAACCCACCAAGCTCAAGGTACTTGGTCGAAAGGGTCAAAAAGCTGACATGACAATGTTCTATGCCTCCAACAAGAACTAATGTATCGTTTGCTACGTGACTTATGGCTTGTAGCATCGTGTTATATAGGTTTCCTCTTTTGAATAAAGCAAAGTTTTGCCTCTATGAGTGTGTGGCAAAACAAACATGTATGAATCAAAACTAGTCGCTTATAATCATATGTAAGCGTAAATGTAAAATTATATGAAAGGCCATCTGAACATATCAATAGGGCCGGAAATTCGCTCTATATAAAAAAAGCGTCCAGGCAGATAACAGCTGAAATATTTGCCCATCATTCATTCATAATATAAACCTCCAAGAACAAGAATATATTCCCTATAACCCGAAAAGATTTATTATCCTAGATGATTTACTTGCTATTCATATATTTATATAATTTATTTCTACCACCGACTCTCCCCCTAATCCGAAAATATATCTGCATTATCATGTTGGCGAATGTGTCTTGATTGGGGCCCAGATATCTGCTCCGTTGCTGCTAGCAACTCCCATTGTATATGAAGTCGGAACCAGACACAAGCCTTTGCTTCTCAAGTTATATGAGTCTAACTCCTGCAAAACGATAACAAATAAGTCAATGGTTTTGCCACCAGCTGTTTAGATTGATGATAACGATATGAATACTAAGACATAAGGGCACGTGCATACATACACGGGTCATAAAACAAGCAGGTCGAAAGCTTGTATAATGGGTCATATGTCCTTGTGTTCGGCTTAATGCAACTTAGGATTGTTCACCCTATTTTACTTTTATTTAAATAGCTAATTATTATGTTTCATCTGTTTTGACACTTTATCAACTCAATGTAATCAAAATTGGTCTTTTTTTAACGTAAATGGGTTACATGTGCCACCTTTAACGGGTCAGATAGAGAAAGTAAAACTATTTACTTGGTTCATAGACTATTGGTTATCTCACCTGATACTGATCTGTTGGGTCGCTCTGAAGATAAGGCGCACTCAGCACCTGAAACAAAATCAAATACAGGCTTTTTAAATTACGCAATACAGTATTATTTTGGTATAACGATCAAAGAAACTGAGATATAAAAGAAAGGGAGCGGGTAGTGGCAATTGGCAAACCTTTACTTGATCGTGAAGAAAGTGTATGTACTCCATTGCCTCAAGAAGTACCGAAGCAGTATCTGTCTACAGTCAAAAATCTTAAATTAGAAAACTATCGGATTCCACATTTACTAACGTGTTAACAATGCAGAATGGTACCAAAAGTTTATTAAACCAATGATACGGCCTTAAACCAAAAGTTATATCGCTCAGTCGTTTGAGCATGAAGGTTTCAGTATACCTTGCCGTATGGTGAGACGAGCTGCTGAAGAGCTGCTACCCTTTCACCAACCTTCTCTTTTCTTTCCTGTTAACAAAGTTAAAAACAGTGAAGCTATAATCGTCAATGATCTATGTGTTCATGAACTTCAAATATGTTGACATACATGAACTTCATATATGTTGTAGTCAATTAGTAATTTCGGTGATAAGATATGACATGACAAGGGGACAGAGCAAGGAACAAGAAGAAACCTTGGAGGACATGGATAAACCTGCCTTCTGTCTTTTTGGTGTCAAATAAGTAAAGACTCCCCTGCTGAATAGATACTGGACTTCGCTTATGGTCCATCACGTTAGTCGCTGGTTCAACTCTTTTCGTCTCGATTACCACAAGCATTAACTGTCAAGCATTGTAAACATAATAAGCAATATGCAGGCTATGTAAATACAGAACATACATATAACATAGCATACATCTGCATTAAATAGCTTTTACACTTATTTATTATAGTCCCCAATGACCTAAACATCCAATGTGATAAATAAAAAAAGGTGGGTAGGGGTCGGGATTCGCGACAGATATAAGGTGGGGCATTCAAAGTCAGATTGAACATATGGCGATATAAAAGCTGGTGGAGTACTATTCAGGGACAAGTTATCTACCCTGTCGTTATTAAAGAGAAATACATTTTTTCCCAAGGAATAGACCAGCAACTACACGAAACAAAAGGCTTAAGCTTAATTATGCATTTGTCAACTCGATAATATAATTGCCGCTCGTTCTATCAAGTTCTTACAATAAGAATGAAAGCGCCAGAACGACCACATATGCAAGTTGCAAGATGTTGCTTACATTATAAATAATATTATAACCACACAGTTGTTGTGCCATGGAAGGCAAGCAGTATTAAATAATCAGGTTTGACAATTCAACGACAAAAAAACAAACATGACATTAAAAAACACATCAAACAGATTGCTACAACACATCAATCATAACACTAAATGCCTACATTTGTTTAATGTCATTCCATAGCTATCTGGTCTCAGAATTTAAAAACCGCAAGCTACAAACAACAACTTCAATATGATTAAGAGAATCCTTAAACAACACACGCCCTCTCTTTCACATAGCTACTACCTGATTCTAATAAATGTATCAAAGGATGCAATAACAACATCAAACCTTCACCTATCAACACCTGTCTACTTGACTCTACTACCAGTAACTTTGTTGATATAATGATATTTGGAATCATTTGAAGCCGAATGTGGGTCTTGCCCGGATATAACCGTGTCTTGACCGGATATGACCAGGTCTTGACCGGATATGACCGGGTCTAACCGGGTCTTGACCGGTTCTAACCAGGTTTTGGCCGGTAGAGCTGGTATTGGGTCATACGGATAATGGTAAGGTCTTTTGGTAGTATATTATGTTATATACTTTTTGGTATGATTTGAAGGCAATCGGATTGGTGAGTTTATAGCACGGATTTGTGCAGTCAGTCAGTTATGCTTGTTTACATCGTCTTAGCTTTAAGGAATAAGGAATTTCTTACCCTGCATTCTGGAGAAATAGGTTGATTTGGGCTTTGTTATATCTCAAACGGATCAGTTAAAAAGTTTAGCTAAAAGGGCAACGGGTCAAATGGGTTGAAAATCACTCAACTATTTGTTAATGCTCAAAGCCTTATAAAGTTTTGCTGAATGATTTAGATTATAACAATTCAATATTTCAATGTATTGAAAGTTTGACATTTAACTTTGACTTTTCCGTGTATCCAGTGGCTTTCTTTGACATGTGCATCGTAGATGGTATGGTCCCGTATCTGAGGAGACTAACATAGATTCCGGAGAAAATGTGGCGAGTATAATGAGACGGTGCTGATTTGTACATAATGTTTCCAAGATAAAGACAAAAAAAGGTAGAGTACAAATCCATAGAGTTCGACGAGTTGCACAAAATATGTGTAATCTGGTCTCATTAACGTGTTGGTTGAGATGTGTCTACTAACGACATTGACATTTGACAAGCGCTAACAACAAAACTGAAATTACAAATGGTGGTTCTTGAACTTAAAGAAATGCTTAAAAAAAGTTCAAAGGGGGTTTAAAACTTGTTAGAAACAATAGATCATTCTGAAACCAAAATTTTACTTCAAAATTTGTTGCTTGAAACGAGTAACTGAAATGTGATACTTGAAGTAAATTGGCTTCAAGGAAAAATAGTACTTACCTCTTTTAAGATTCAAGTCAGATGCAAATTTTGTATAGGAAAAACTTTGGGGTAAATTTGTCAAACTGAAAACGTTTAAACTGCCAACGGGTGAGAATTCATTTGAGACCCGGGGTCTGGCCCGCTGGTAAAAACGAAGTTTCACTCGCAGGTGCAGTTATTGGTAAAAAAAAAGTGCAACTTGTTGACTAGCTACAAAAGGGTGGCTTTGTATGTGCCATCAGAAACAAATTAAACCACCACAATCTGTCAATATACCACTGGCTAGGGAAAGAACTAAAAATTGTTAATCAATATGTTTATTGGTTGTGTTACAAACATCCAAAAAGCTAAAAACATATCCGCTATTGCAACAACTTACAACTATAGATTGGAGGGGTGCGTCAGGCCAAGGCAATAGTGCAACAACACCAAGGCGACACATGAAGAACCCCCGCAGCAAGCTACTCTTGAGGATTCTTCCCCCATATAAAATAAGATTAATATCGAGTGAGCCAATGGCTCACATATCATATATTAAATTGATAAGAAAAAATACTACACTTGATCTTAGCCAATAGGCCGAGAAAGGTAACCAAGAATAAAATTATGAACAAGAAGGATGCATAAGCAGTACAAAACTGTAAATTAAAATAAATACATACAGATGTTTGAGAAGGATTATGATCATTAAGGTCACCCAAACACACCCCATAGCTTCCCGGGACCTATAGTCTCTTGTAACTTCTTTGCACCATCAACATACATTCTTCAAATGAGTTAAAAGACATTAGAATCGGCACAGGGTACTTGTTATCAAAATTCAGTATAGAAGGATCTAATAACTGGACTACGCTCACTATCACTCTTTCTTCCTTCCGATAAATCCTTTTGTTCCCTGAACAAATCAATATAAGTGACAACGCTCTCACAGCTGCTTGTTTCTCCTCAATCGCTTTCCCATCCAACATACCGATCAACGATCCTAAACACCCACAGCTCAATAACTCAACAATCCTAACCAAACCCTCAAAGTCACAAAAACGCCACTCCTAACAAATTATTGGGAACTACAGTGACGGAAACCTTGTTGTCTCCTTGCTCGCTCACAAATTAGGTGTCACTCAGGTATGAAGTACATGATTGGTACTTTAAAATCAGAACTAGATATAAAAAGTGGCAAGATGGGCGTGTTGGGTAATGGGTCAAAATGGGTTTGAGTAGAAATGGGTCATTTTTGTATGGTTGAAATTGGGCCAGGTTAGAATGGGTTGACCAGCTAGAATCTTTGTTTTGTTTAGAAACACTAGTATTGCTATAAAGTTTTAACTTTTAGAAGAAAATGATTTAGAGAGTTTATATGCACTAAAAATTGATTTTGGGCCACTTTTAACCCGTTGTAGCAAAAGGTTTTTATTGGACCCGTTTGAGATAAAAACACAGCCCCAATCGGGTTTAAATGGTTCATTTCTGTACGGCAGAGCTGGGCCGAGTCAGACTGGGTTGACCTGCTAGCATATCCTTACAAAAACAATACTATTCAAATTAATTTAAACTTTTTTATGCATTAATAAGCGATGTGTGCGACTTTCAACCCGTTGTAGCAAAATGCTTTGATTTGACTAGTTTGAGATTATAGAAAAAGCCCCAATCGAGCCGGTAGACAGGTTGCCCACCTCTAGCAGAAATTGTTGCTAGCTCTAGCTGACTAGAGGACGATTTTTTCCTGCAGTGTACCATCGCTCACGCATCGGAGAAAACCAAATATCCTGATTTTGACATCTACTGGAATTACTTTGAAGAAAAGTATCACTTCTCGTCCCAGTTTACCGCTGATCTTATAGCAATGGATCATACTGACTGCATCGTCACAAGTACTCTTCAAGAAATTGCAGGAAGGTTAATAAAAAATTATCATTCATTTTTTCATATTAATAAAAAATGATATTGGTATTCAGAGTTTTTTTTTTTTTTTTTTTTTTTTTTTTTTTTTTTTTTTTTTTTTTTAATATCTAAATCCAATATCATTTTTTTATTAATGCAATGTTAGTGCCGATTCCAAAGACACTCCCATCCATAAACTGAAGTAACTAGCAAATACAGAACTCTATTCATAGAAGTACTAGAACTAATCAAAAAGCCATGTTTTTTCATTTAATTATCCCACATTCTGCACATTTCTTTGAACTTTTTGCCCCTTTACAAAACTGTTTATCCAGTCTGCATTGATACTGCCATCAAATTTGCCATCCATAAATCAGCAAATAGCTTAGTACCAACTGTTTGTTTGACTTTGAAAGTCAACTTTAAGTCTTGCTGCTTCAAATCTAACACTATATATAGTACATCAGCTGATCTTGTGATACTTTGAAAAACTCATAAATTTCTTTTAGTTTGATCATTAGGTTATCACAAACACTTGTGCAAATCCTGCTTCTAAAATAGCTTTTAAAATGTCAGTTTAAATAAAATTGCATAGGCAAGACGGTCAAAGTTATGGACATAAGCATATTTCTATTGACTAAACTATTTTTCGAATGGTTTTGCAGAAGATAACCCTGAATATCCATAGTTGTAAATTTACATGATTATATTCCAAATGGAAGCAGAAGAGTACTTTAGAACTCCATTGATGAGCTTGCAGAATCACGAAGCATATTTCCACATTATTCATCCAAATTGGTGGGAATGTCTTTCTCTGTAGAACGTTATGACTTATGATGTAATGCTTGTATATGATTTATGTTTAACGTGACATACGTTTGTCACTTGTTTCACCAAAATGTATTCCATCCGTTCAAATATTATTGTTCAACTTTCCATTTTGGTATATCACAAAATAGTTTTGTAAATGGTTTCAAATAGTTTTGAATTTATTCCTCAATCAGTTTACCGCTGATCTTATAACATTAACTTGTATCTAAAATTGATATTGGTATTCAGACCCCAAGATAGCAAAATTAAAAGTTGCATACACAACTCAGTAAAACGTGTCAAGTTAGATACATTTAGAAATCATTATCCCAAAAGGAAAAGCAGGTTTAAATCAGCTACAATGAATGTTACCTTTTCATCAAATAGTTATCTCTAGCGGAGTATTGGCAAGGACCAAAAATGTGCTTACCGGCTTATTTATGTATGAAGTTTTTTTAGGCCATTTAAAACTGCATAAGCTCTTCAGCATAAGTTAATTCAAACACCCCAAAACTAAAACTGCATAAGTAACAGCTTGGGCTTATTTATGTTCTATTTTAGAGTTACGAACCAAGTTACTTATGTAACAGTGACTGCTATCGCCATTGATAAGGCGTCTAGGAGGATTAATAAAGTCGGGAGGTCCTTTTCCAGGTTTAAGGAATATGATGCAATGGGTCCGCAGACCAAGTTTGTTCAGTGTCCCGATGGGGAGCTGCAGAAACGCAAAGAGGTTTCGCATTGTGTTACTCTTCATTAAACCAATTTTATAAATAACAGGTATCTTTTCAAACAATAAACAAAAACATTTACACCTTTATATATATGTTTCAGGGTTCCAAAGCAAATGGTGCATTTATATATACGATACGCGTATTTTACAGCTTTATATATTCTTACAGCTTTATATATACGATACTTAAATGTTTCAGGAACACTATCGCTAATTTTTGTTTTTAGTTTTGCAATGAGAACGGTGATGATGATGCTGCTGAGTTTCATGAATGCTTTCGCGTTCTTGGCACCGCATCAAGCTGAACTGATGGAAAGGTACGTCAGTTGTGAGGCTTCCCACAAACAGCTTACTAAGGAGTTGGACGAAAAACATCAATATGAAAAAGAGGTTTTCTAAATCTAAGAAAAAACCATAAGATTGATTACTTGAAAGATAACCTTCAACAATCATTTGTTAAGGAACCCCTTGCCGGAGGACCTTTTCTACCTTTGGTAGAACCGGAAGCGGCCTCTCTACCTTAGGTAGGGGTAAGGTTGTCTGTGTCTCAACCTCCCCCATACACCGTGGAAGACGGTATTGGGACCCATAACCCGTGGAAGACGGTATTAGGAGTTACTTTACTTTACTTTACTTTTCTAATCATTTGTTAAGGAACATCGAGCAATAAAGGTAAGATTTTATATATTATGGCATAATCAAATTAAAACTTAGTGTATGAGTCTAAAGATTGTTTTTATATCGATTGTAGATAGAATATGAGGAATATAAAGTCAGGGTAAATGCATTAGTAGCATTAGTTATTGTGGACACAAACTTTCCAAATTTATTCATCCAAGAACGTGTGCTTATATAAGCCCAAATAATCTTCATAATGGTGAAATGACGGTCAAAGAGACATCGGAAATTTCAGGACAGTGCTTGGGCGTCGGCCGAAGATATAAACTACTTGCAGAAATCTTGAGGATGGAAAACGAAGGAGAAAATGCATTCAAGTTTTTGGATAAAAGAGTCTAACCAACTGGATTATCGCTTCCTTTTAACATGTCTGTTTCATTAGCTGAAAACACAAGAAGCGAACATGTTAAATGGGTGAAACTACCCACTTTGACCCGTTACCTGACGTACTTACTTTTCACCCTCAAAAAAATATAAGCAGGTACTAATTTACGTATTTTAAAGTGTTTGTTTACTCTAAAATAAGCACGTAACCAGCACGTAACACAACTGGCGCCTGTCAAGATTGAGCAAGCTTTTTTAGTCCTAATCATCCACATATCCTAAAGAGTAGTGATTGGGAGGCCTAAAACATGTGCTTAAATTCATGCCTAAGCCTACGTGGCATCATCCTGATGGTTGTAGCCAGGGGACCCACTTTTCTAAAAACCATCAAGATCATGCCACATATGTTTAGGCATACAACTTAGGTCTCCAAATCATTTTCCTATCCTAAAATATCATATTTATGAGTAAGTTTTTTAGTCCTAAAACACAGTACATGGATCTATAATCCAAAAAGTTGTTGGCTAAAATTGTTCATTGCTTACAAAAAATAACATGGTGCTTTGGTCCTAAATCTATATCACACCTAGAACAGAAAGCTTGGTTGTTTTTTTAGTGAGTAGATATTCAAAATGATTGTACCGGAATATATGATTAGTGATGGATACCACATAATATAAACATATATCAAAAGGGTACTTCACGATTGCTTATTTCTTTAGATTATCTGCTTATTGCATTTTTTAAAAAGCAAATAAGAACTTTTGAGTAAAAAGTACTACTAGTACATTGGAGAAAACTGGTTGTGTGTGTCTGCTTATTATAGGATGAGAAAAGCTGTTAAATAAAGACTAAGGATCAAATAAGAAGAATTCTTAAAATAAGAAGGATGAGAAATAACTATAACTACACATTAGAGATGCATCAATTTGAATTAGATGCATCCTTAATCTTTTAGATGCATCATAATATATTTTCTAGCTAAAAATTAGATGCACATACATATATTAGATGCGTTTTGTCAAGTTAGACGAATCCTATGTATTTTTCATCCTGTGCGGGTCAAATTTGTTGCTAGTACTACTTTGCATCGTTTTCACTTCAAAATCACTTTCATAACTAATTATGATGCATCTAAATGAATAGAGATGCATCTAATTCAAGTCGATGCATCTCAAATATGTAGTTATAATTATTTCTCATTCTTCTCATTTTAAGATTCTTCTCACTGGATCCTTACCCGTTAAATAAAAACTAATGCTGACTACGAGTTAATTGTTTAATGTTAATCTTCCATACGTATGCATGTATCGGTAGATGCTAGTTCCGTTGTTGTGTATACATGAAAACAAGGGTTAAGAACAATAAGAAGAACGTATCAAGAGTAAGAATAATGGGTGGAAGTAATAAGCAAATCGGGTTGATTGTGATCGGTTTGATGCTTTTATTTCTGGGGATGACAACGATGCGGATTGAACACGCCACTAGCAACCACCATGCACCTATGCCTGCTCGACCCAGCCACCATTGTTCATGAGAAAAAGGTGTGATGAACACTTGATATGTCTCATTGAGGGTTGAGAATGAATCAAGCTTCTATCTATTATATATATGAGCTTTTGAAGTTATTCAAATATGTACTTCGAAACAAACTACATTTTGCTTTCGTATCAAGCTTGTTAGATAACATATATGCATGCCTTCGTAAGTACGTGTTTTCGATTCACTACAAAAAAGCTCAAAATCGAGATAGCTGATTTATCAAGTGTAGTGAGCTGAGTATTGCATGCATATTTACAGTATGAAACTACCAAGTTCAAATCCTTAATTGATACATATACTCAAACCATGCAGTTCAACGAAACAAGAAAAAAAAACCTGATACCAGTAACCTTGTTGATATGCAGAATCATTTGAAGGTGAGAATGGGTCTTGGCCAGGTCTAACTGGGTCATTGTGGATATAGCCGGATCTTAGACGGATATAACCGGATCTTAGCCAGATTTACACACAGCTTGTGTTGACTTTATATGAAGGTAATAGATCTTAAGTCTTGTTGCTAAACATCAGAAGTCAGACACTTACATGGTACTTCAAAGTCCATCAAAAGCATCATGGACCAAAACAAGAAAAAGCCAAATGTATTTTGCTTATTTTTAGCACAAGAATAAATAAATAAATTTGAGAATGAAACACGAAAGTACGTACTGGAATTAGGGGTATTTATTCAGGTTGACCCGGTCGGGTTCAGACAATCGGGTCGGGTCAATTCGGGTCGAGGTTCAAAAAAAATATACCGAACCCGCCCTTGTTTAGAACTCTGGTTAATTCATGTTCGGGTCAACTCGGGAGTCGGGTCGGGTTAATTCGGGCCGGGTCAACTAGGGTTCGGGTCTAGGCAGTTTAAAAAAATAAAACTTGGGTCACTCAGGTTGACCCCAACCCGAGTAAGGTACATATATTGAACCCGAACCCGACCTTGTTTAGAACTCGGGTCAATTAAGGTTGACCCAATTGACCCGAATATAAACTTGAACCCCATTGACCCGACCCGAATAGCAGTGTCGTCCCGTGAAATTTAGGGGCCGTGTTCCACTTTAACAAACGGGGCCCTTACGTAGCGCCCCACTTTGAAACTCAATGATTTCTCGATTCACTTTTTTATTATTTACGCTTTCTTATATAGGAGATACTCGTTTTCTTACGTTAAGACTTAAGAGCCATAGTATATGAAAATACCGAAACAATAAGCGACAAATAGCTACCAAACGCTTACAATGTTCAATGCATCACCATGAATTGTGTTAATTGCTTGTATCCTATTATATTTTTAGCGGGGTTGTGTTTCAAATATCAATAGAATTGCATAATTTCAATAATCAAATTCACTGATATATGACTTAAAATAAAGGTGTGCCATAATATCTATCCAAACCTGTTATATATACATTTGTTTAAAATAACTCTATAACAAGGAAAATAAAAACAAAAAATTAAACCAAAACCTATACTATTCCCAATATTCATACCTGGGTTTTGCGGGTTAGAGTGATTATGAGATGATTGCCAACCATTGATACAATAAAAAGTCAAAAAGAAAAACAATCACAGGCGCTTGTATTATTTTATATCTAGTAAGGATTTGAGGTTGTGGATCCCGTCTAAAAGAAATACGAAAAAAAACACTGATTGTGCTTTGTACAAAGAAATAGCCTGCATAATATTGAATCGAATTTTGAGGCCCTATTTGGATTTTGGGCCCTGTGCAGTTGCACATTTTGCACAGGCCCATATCCGGCGCTGCCGAATAGCCATATTCGGATTCGGGTTCGTGTCGGGTTAACTTTTATGACACCCCTAATTGCAATATACTTTTGTTATGCGTATAAACAACTCTTAAATAAGTAGGTACGCTTCGTCATAACAATTTTCTTAACTAATGCAACGGAAATTACAAAATATGAACATGGTATTTTACATAAGCTAAATTTGCCTACAAGTTAAATGTTTCCTATTGATCTTACGTACCTATTGCATGGATATGAAATGTTTATCAAAATATCAAAACAATAAAAGACATGTATGCAGGGAGGGGGCACATGCCCCCTCTCAACTTTCCGTAGTATTTAAGTTATATCGAATATTTTGCAAGTGTAGAAATACATCTAAAGCTAGTGATAATCCTCACGATGTTAGTTTACATCTTTATAGTCTTGCCGATTCGAACCGGCCTTTCCTTTTATAGTCGAGTGGGTGTCCTTCATGCTACCTCCATATGACATAGACCTTCTCTATAAACCTGTACTATATATAGATGCTTTAATTACCAATACGAGTTAATATAAATATTTAGTTCACAAAAGAAAGAAAGCATAGAAGTATAAATCAGTAGCATATATAAAACTGTCATACACGCATCATAGACCAAAACAAGAAAAGACAAATGTATGGTGCTTATTTTTAACACAAGAATAAATAAATTAATTTGAAGGCTAAGCTTTATCTCTTATAAATATAAGGTCGCAAGTTCGAGTCTTAAGTCTAGTTACGAGGTTTTTTTTTTTTTTTTTTTTTTTTTTTTTTTTTTTTTTTTTTTTTTTTTTTTTTGTCTTCTCAATGCTGAACATACACGTACAATTGAAGATTTTAGTGGGATGCCTAGGGTTCCAGCTTTTGTACTTTAATTTGCAGGGTGGTTGATGTTAAGTTCCGGGCAGACTTTGAAACCGATGAAGTTTTTGGTAAGATTAGGTTGAGCCCACTTGGAAACAGTTTTGATAATTATGATTATGATGATGAAGTAACATTGGAGACTCATAGTGGGTCTGATTCCTCGATAAGCCCGCTTCGTTTGAGAAAACATTGACGCAATGTGATGCGAATGTGGAGGGTTTCTGTTCCTCAGTACTGTGCAGAGACCATTTTTCCTCAATTGGATTATTCATTGAAGTGTAGTGACATGGACTTCCATGATAAACGAATACATTGTAAATGGTGACACAATATGATTCGATTCACTACAAAAACCGCTCAAAGAGATGACTGATTTACCAACTGCAGTACTGACTGAAACTACTAAGTTCAGATCCTTAATTGTTGTATTATTGAGCTTTGGTAATAAAGATTACTACTTAATCAAAGTTAGGACACCAAACCGATTAATAAAACACATATATCTCAGTAGACTTTAAACTAATAAGTAATAACAATGCCTCTCAACTAAGATTAACTACTAAGAATAAAATTATGAATAAAAAGGATGCACAGGCAGTACAAAACTGTAAATTAAAATAAATACATACAGATGATGTTTGAGAACGATTATGGTCATTACGGTCACCAAAACACACCCCATAGTCTCTTGTAACTTCTTTGCACCATCAACATCCATTTCTACAAGCTTTTGCATTACATCCCGAAATCCTTCTGTTCCCGAACAAATCAATTTAACTGACAACGCTCTCACAGCCGCTTGTTTCTCCTCAATCTCTTTCCCATCCAACATACCGATCAACGGTCCTATACACCCCAATTCCCCCAACTCCTTGGCACACTGAATCCTCACTCCCAACACCCCACAGCTCAACAAATCGACAAATTCCTCAACACACAACATGCCACATTTTGGGAACAACGAACCTGCACCACCGTGCGAAGTGCGAACTAATCAGCCTAGCATTATCCTTAAACAACACACGCCCTCAACACGTCTCTACTTGACTCGACTACCAGTAACCAAAGTTGTTGATATGTGGAATCATTTCAAGCCGACAATGGGTCAAAGTGGGTATTTAGGATAAAGTACAGAGCATATGGGACAATTGAGAGGTTCAAAGCAAGACTTGTGGCTAAAGGCTTTAACCAAAAGGAAGGAGTAGATTACACTGAAACCTTTGCTCCAGTGGCAAAGATGGTCACTGTTAGACCTCTATTGACACTTGGCATTCAAAAGGGCAGGCATATTGAGCAATTGGACATCAATAATGCATTTTTGCATGGGGATCGTTATGAAGAAGTGTATATGGCAGTTCCGCAAGGTTATCCTAAACCTACCTCCCCAAACACTGTTTGCAAGCTGCAAAAGTCACTCTATGGTCTAAAGCACGCCAATAGACAATGGTTTGACAAGCTTACTACTTATCTCAAGGGTCTTGGATTCAAGCAAAGCTATGTAGATACATCCTTGTTCACCCTCACTCTTAGTCTATGTTGATGATATCATCATCACAGGAAATGACAAACAACTCATTGACCATATCAAACACCAGTTGGATCTCACTTTTAGCATCAAAGACTTGGGACCCATCCATTACTATCTGGGCATTGAATGTCTTAGAAACACCACTGGAATGGTCATGACACAGAGGAAATATGCCCTTGAATTGCTAAAGGAGGCTAAGACGCTACATGTCAAACCTGCAGCTACTCCCCTTGATCGCAATGTCAAATTCAACAAGACTGATGGGGAGCTTCTTACAGACCCATCTTCCTATAGAACACCAGTTGGAAAACTCCTCTACTTAACAATGACCAGACTTGATTTAGCCTATGCAGCACAATCACTGAATCAGTTTCTTCATGAACCAAGGACACCACAGTTAATGAGAGTGATCAGTTACATCAAACTATGTCCAGGAGAAGGTCTACTCTTCCCAACTCTCAACAGTCCAATCCTAGCAACCTATTGTGACAGTGATTGGCCAGTTGTCCCTACTCAAGAAGATCAGTGTCTGGCACCAGTGTTTGCCTTGGAAGTAGTCTAATCTCCTGGCAATCTAAGAAGCAAAATGTGGTCTCCAGGTCTTCTACATACAAAGCTCTTGCAGACACAACTTGTGAAGCTTCTTGGATAAAATGCTTGCTCAAGGATCTACTTGTCCCAATTTCTACACCCATCAAGATCCTATGTGACAATGCATCTTCTATAGCCTTGGCTTCTAACCCAGTACAACATGCTAGGACCAAGTATATAGAAATTGATTGTCATTTTGTTAGGGACGAGGTCAAAGCAGGGCTCATTCTACATACATTTGTCCCCTCCAGAGCTCAAACTGCTGATATCCTAACCAAAGCCTTACACAGACCTCTCCATTTTAACTGTCTTTCCAAATTGAGCATTTGTTCCTTTCACAATGCCAATTACTCATACTGATGATAAAGTCAACAGAACAAGTCAACTCTGCTATAAACACAAGTACAAGGCTGCAATCTCACCATAAGACGTGTTCTACTCTACAACAGCTTTACTCCTTGTAACAAGATGTAGTTAGTAGCTTAGATGATTCTAGAAGGTTCTAGAAGTAGCATAGCAGTAGGTCAAGTTAGTTGCTTAGACTTTATATAAATACTGTCAATGTACTTCATTTCCAGTTAATACAATACGATATCATTTCACTTTTACTCTCTTTTTCACTTAACTAAAAAGTAAAACTAATTATATACTGTACCTAAGTGATTCAATAACTTTCCACACCTCCTACCCGTCACCAATTTATAACATTTATGACAGTAATTCAATAACTTTTCGTAGCTCCTACCCGTCACCGAGTAAATATAGAAATTCAATAACTTTCAATCTTTCATGGTTCCTAGCACCACCGATTTAGATAGACACATTCGCTACTTTTCACATATATTAAGATTGTACTTCAATAACTTTTCATAGCTCCTACCCGTAACCGATTTAAGATAGAAATTCAATAACCGGGCTCTATTTCACAATCTCTAGTAGTGATTGAACCTATCTATTGCCGCGGAGGTGAAATAACTACTTGTTGCTATGATGCCAACACGCCACTAGCAACTAACCAGCATAGCTTTAAACTACGTAGTAATAAAGTAATAACAATGGCTAATGCCTTGACCTCTGAACTAAGATTAATTACTAAGAATAAAATTATGAACAACGAGGATGCACAAGCAGTACAAAACTGTAAATTAAAAATAAATAAGTACATACAGATGTTTGACAAGGATTATGATCATTACGGTCACCCAAACACACACCATAGCTTCCGGCGACCTATAGTCTCTTGTAACTTCTTTGCGCCATCAACATCAATTTCTACAAGCTTATGTAAAAACAACAAAGCACCCGCGTTTGGCATCTTTTTGCGACATTTCTTCGAATGAGTTGAAGACATTAGAATCGGCACAGGGTACTTGTTATCAAAATTCGGTAAAGAAGAATCTAATAACTGAAGTACAATGCTCTCACAGCCGCTTGTTTCTCCTGAATCGCTTTCCCATCCAACATACCATAGCTCAACAACTCAACAATCCCCACAGCTCAACAACTCAACAATGCTAACCAAAAACCCCACATTAACAATAAACTCCACCACCCGTTCAACATACGCCAAATTCTTCAAAAACTAAACCGCAACTTCCAAACTCCTCACATTATTCCCCAAATAAAAAAAACACCTCAAACTCACAAAAGCGCCACTCGTAACAACCATCACCTTCAAAGCATCATCCTCCCTAACCAAATTACTCAAACAACCAAATCCATACTCCTGCGCCAAATCCGTCCCAGACTTCACAACTCTCAACCGCATTCCTCAACACACAACACGGCACATTTTGCGAATTCGGCGTCCCACTCTCATACAGCTCCAACAACGAACTAATCACCCTAACACACACCCTTTCTTTGGCATATATAGCTACTACCTGATTCTAATAAATGTATCAAAGGATGCAATAATAACAACAAGAAACCTTCACCTATGTGACTCAACTACCAGTAACCAAAGTTGTTCATATGTGACTGGAATCATTTCAAGCCGATAACCGGATATAACCGGGTCGAACCGGAGATGGCCGGGTCTTGACTGGAAACTACCGGGTCTAACCGGGTCTTGACCGGAAGTGCCTGTATCTAACGGGTCTTGACTCGATACGACCGGGTCAAACCGGGTCTCGACCAGAAATGACCGGGTCAAACCGGGTCTTGAGCGGAAATGGCCGGGTCAAACCGGGTCTTGAGCGGAAATGGCCGGATCTTGACCGTATCTAACCGGGTCTTGGCCAGATATAACCGGTCCTGACCGGGTATAGCCGGGTCTTGGCCGGAAATGACCGGATCTAACCGGAAAACTACTGAAAGATATAACCGGAAAAGTACAATGGCGGAAATGACCGGGTCAAACCGGGTCTTGACCGGAAGTGACCATATCCAACCGGGTCCTGCAAGATATAACCGGTCCTGACATAGCACTGAAAGAAATAAATCATAATTATAGTTTTTTAATTTTTAGTAAAAATGTCACTGCATTTGAAGCCTCTGGAGGTGAGATATAATAAAATCATGAATTAGTAATATATCTTGGGAGTGTGGATGGCTTGCTGGATGAGATTGATATCCTATAACTTAAGTGGTAGGTCTCGTTTTCGAGTCACCAACTTGTTCACCAACTCTTTTTTTATTATTTTTTCTTTTCATTTTTGCTCTTTAATTTGTTATCGTGTCTTAACTAGAAGGTAGATTAATAATAACTTTTTCTTTTTCTCAGATAAGTCTTTTAGTGACCTTTTATCATTGTCGTAAGGGTTTAGGTTAGGGGCGTAAACGAGCAAAGTTGTGTCAAGCTCGAGCTCGACTTGTTTAAAGCGAGTCGATCTCAAATAGTTCACAAGTTGGCTCGTCTCGTTTACACCCATAGTTAAGGTAAAACAATAGCAACAATTTGTTTTCAAAGTCTCCTATTAGTACGTAAAGTATACAAAATATCATTAAAGACTCAACTACCACTAACCTTGTTTATATGTGGAAACATTTCAAGCTGACAATGGGTCTTGGCCAGACCGGGTCTTGACCAGAAATGACCGGGTCAAACCGGGTCTTGAGCGGAAATGGCCGGGTCTAACCGGGTCTTGACCGGAAGGGACCGGGTCTTGGCCAGATATAACCGGTCCTGACCGGGTATAGCCGGGTCTAGACCGGAAATGATCGGGTCAAACCGGGTCTTGACTGGAAATGATCGGGTCAAACCGGGTCTTGGCCGGATATAACCGGGTCTAACCGGAAACTACTGTAAGGTGTCTTGATGACTAAATATAAGACAGCGATACAAGTATTTTTAAAAAAGAAAGAAGAGGGAGGCATATGGTGGTTTTCTTTAGCACTGAAACAAATTAATGTATCTTGAGAGTGTGGATGGTTCCGCTGGCTAAGATTGGGTCTCGTTTTCGAGTCAGCAACTTGTTCACCAACTCTTTTATTATTATTATTATTATTATTATTATTATTATTATTATTATTATTATTATTATTATTATTATTATTATTATTATTATTTTATTTTTTTTATTATAACCATCACTTTTATTAACAATAAATAGGATTTTTACAAGAAATTGGTGGGGAGCCGAGAAACTAGCTGGGCCCCCACACCTCTAGCAATAGCAAAACCAATCCTATTAAAAATATGAACAGCAGCCCGTGCTCCAATGTCTTGAGTCGTAGAGAAACGTCGAATACGCTTAAGAAGAGTTACTGCATCTTTCTCAAGTTCTCCAAAAGAGGAGAAAGAGAAAGGGAGGAACCCGTATCCGATATCCATACATTTGGCCTCATATTTGACACGTTTACGTTGTGCAGCTTCAATAACCGCACGACCTGGCATAAAATCAATCATACCAGATTGCGTCAAAGGTGACGACCCCGTAAGATCAACACAAACATCAAGCCCACCATCCCAAGAGTAAAGTAATATATCAGCTGGGCGCAAGGATCTATCCCTATCACCATAAAGCCCAATATCCACCTCCTTACGAGCTGAAATTCCGGACCGAGAGCATATATCAACAAGCACATCACGCACAATATTATGCCGATGTTTAATGCCAACAATACCCGCACAAGAAACCGCGTGATCCCCATAAATATCTCCAGTAAAAACACGAGAACAAGCTGAGCAAGGTACCTGAACAGTGAAAAGAGGAACACCCAACCGATAACACAACACACAACGGTATGTCCGGGCATTCATAGTTTGACTCAATCCAGATATAGGAGCCACCCTGAGCCAATCTGAAGTATGATCCTCCTTTAGAGAGCTCCATAACGCCATCTGTCGAGGAGGAGAAATATATATCTGCCAATTTCTTCATGAGTTTGGGGGCAGCGACCTCGCTTAGGTTACTCAAAAGGAACATCACTTTATTAAACATCACTTTATTATAAAATTATAGGATTTACAAGAAATTAGTGGAAAGTTGAGAAACTATCTGACCCCCACTCTCCTAGCTATAGCAAAACAAATTCTACTAAAGATATAGGTAGCAACTTTGAAGCCTCTTGAGATGAGATATAAAATCATGAATTAGTAATGTATCTTGAGAGTGTCGATCCGCTTGCTGGATGAGATTGATATCTTATAAGTGGTAGGTCTCTTTTTCGAGTCAGCAAGTTGTTCACCAACTTTTTTTTTCTTTTCTTTTTTTTTTTTTTTTTCTTTTTTCTTTTTTTTTTCATCAATTTCTTTTTCTATTCACTTTTGCTCTTTAATTTGTTACCACGTCTAACCCCATCAATCATTCATCATAAGTAGATCGAGGATATTGAATCGAGACTTTGTTATGTTTCTTACTTTTAAGTTTTAAATAATGTGATTCCACATTTGAGAATGTAACTGTTTCTATTAACAAAATTGCTCGTTTTGATTTTAATAATTAAACTTACGTTACATTTGGGATGAAACTTCCCAATAGAAATTTGTTTCGTATTGTTACTTTTTGTAAAAGACATTGAATTTCCTAAAACCCGGTCCTAATGTATTGTGTTTCTTGTTATTGTTTAGTTAATATATCAATAGGTGAAAAGTGAATTTAGTTTTCACATAATTCAATAAATTTAACTGAAATCCGTAAATTTTATTAATTATTTTTCTTATGCTACAATTAGAAAATCTTTTATATAATAAAACAAAACCTCAAGTGAGGACTTTTTCATTTTGAAAAACTCAACCTTCCCTTATTAACTAATATTTTTTTAATTATTATTTATTTATTTAAAGTGTATTTAATTTAAAAATATTAAACATTTCTTTATTTGGTATAAAAATTTAAAAATTCGTGATTGATAAGAGATGTATAGAAAAATTCTCAAAATACGCATGTACTTAAGATTAAAATAATGAATAGATTGGGATCAAATTGTAAAATTAATAAAAAAATATGCTTTTATCCACGAAAGACAAAATAATGTCAAACATAATATGTTATGGTACTTTAATGGACATGGTTTAGTAATTCTAAAGTTGAATTTTGATGATTGTTTTATGTTGGTATGCAATTCTCCATACAATATTAAAGCTAGATTCTAATGCTTCTTTCTTCTTAATTGGTTATATGGGCTACCGAGATTGAAGTGAAGTTTCTATGGATGGTTTTTATGCATTTTTTAAGGTTGCTATCAAGAAACTGGCTAGAGTGGGAAAAACTCTTATATAGTTGAATACAAAACAAATTGAAACATGCTTCCAAAACTGATAAGAATTCAATACATCTTTATGAAACACGGTAATGTTAGAAAATGTGAAAGCAAATAAATCAGTTGATGCTGGTTCTTTTTCTCTTCGGCATCCCAACGAACCTACAGCACCGCGCGAACTAATGACCCCAGCATTATCCTTAAACAACACACGCCCTCTGTTTCGCAAAAAAGTATCAAAGGATGCAATAACAACAAACCAACCTTCACCTATCAACACGTCTCTACTTGACTCAACTACCACTAACCTTGTTCATATTTGAAGCTGACAATGGGTCTTGGCCGGACCGGGTCTTGACCAGAAATGACCGGGTCAAACCGGGTCTTGAGCGGGAAAGTAGAATGCCTGTGACTGGATAAATCAAGGAACATAGTATCATGCTACTGGACAATTCGAGTGGACTTTTACAAAATGGTCAAGTTTTTTAAGTATTGGCGAACGCCTTTTTAGTAGGATAACTGGTAACTAGTTATTAGTAACAATGCAATTACAAATCTAGTGATTAACATAAGTCTAGTGATTGACTATGTAACGAAAAGTTACATAAAAAGTCTATGATAGTTACCTCATTTAGCGAAATTCATCGCTGTATGAAAAGTTACATAAACAATTTCTTTCATTACTCTGATTTTCAAAAACAGTCCCTAAGTTCACAATTTAGCCTTTTTTTTTTGCATAGTTGTAGTTAAGTATCCTTTAGTATAACTAAATTAGCAACTTTTTTGGTTTCTTGCTTAAAAGTAACTTTTTAAGTATTTTGCCAAACAATTTAATGTTTTTAGTCTAATACTTCATATATTTTTAAAACATAGTATAAGTAAAAGAAAACTAAACCGATTTTAATAAGATTTTATAATAACCACATTTTTTTCACGTAACATATCGTGCCATGCAACCAAACGCGGGTATAAAATAATCGTTTTTAATTATATAAGTGATCAAGTGTTTTGTCCTCTTTGTGAAAAATTAATGCTTCATATATAAACAAGAGTTTAAAGAAAGGTGTATGGTGATTATTCTTTATGCAAATATAAATATTAAATATGGGATAGAAACTTGTAGGTGTGAGTGGTGTGATGGCTGAGAATGATAACTAACAAACGTTAGGTTTGATGTTCGAGTCATTACACCAACTTTGCCCCTTTTTAATGTTTTTTTTTTTTCTCTTCTTTTCAATGTTATTTACCTTTTATGTTTTTTTCCTTCTTATTTTCAATGTGTTTTTGTTTTGTTCAACTTCAATGCTCATATGGCGAGTTTCAAAGTTCACTTGTTAGCCTATTTTGTTAGGCTTAAGTCATATCAGTTTTTTAGCATGTTCTTCGCCCCCTTTTTATGTTTTTTTTTCTCTTCTTTTCAATGTTATTTACCTTTTATGTTTTCTTCCTTCTTATTTTCGATGTGCTTTTGTTTTGTTCAACTTGAATGCTCATATGGCCAGTTTCAAAGTTCACTTGTTAGCCTATTTTGTTAGGCTTATGTCATAGCAGTTTTTTAGCATGGTCATCTGCTAGCGAAAAGCTCAATTGTAAAATTTTTCTTTCTCAACTTTTGTTGATTAAGAGTTTTCAATATATATTTTATGTTTTTTGCCAAAAAAAAAATAAAAAATAAAAAAAAAAGTTCAAAGTCCATCAAATGGCATTTTATCAAAAATCAAAACAATAAAAAAAAATAGGTGATACATATTGTTGGTTAGTTTTAACACAAAATATAAAATAATTGAATTTGAGAATCAAACTATTGAGCGTGGATAGCCTGATAGCTAAGCTTGATTTCCTAATTCATATGAAATTCTGGTCACGTGTTCGACTCATCTGGTTACTCCTAGCTCTTTTTTTGTCACCAAAAGTAAATTTTTATTAATATTATTATTGTTACTGTCGAATTTATTAATAAAGTTCAACTTTAATCACCTCACACATTAAAATAAAGGGGAATTGCATATGCAATATTTGAAGGGATATATATGCAATGCACTCTGATTTATCAACACAAAAATGGATTTCATCCATTAAATTTCTGGTTTTATTTAAACTAGACTAGATTAAGCGACACTATTTTTATTGGTTTAGTTTTACATTCAAGTGGTTAAAATTATGAATAGGTTCACGAGAATAAACCAACACCGTAACTAGAAAATTTGACACATAAGGGCTGTATTTAAGTTACATCGAATATTTTGCAAGTGTAAAAATACATCTAAAGCTAAGCTAGTGATAATCCTCATGATGTTAGTTTACATCTTTATAGTCGTGTCGATTCGAACCGGCCTTTCCTTCTATAGTACAGTGGGTGTCGTCCTTGATGCTACCTCCATATGACATAGACCTTCTCTATAAACTTGTACTACATAGAGATGCTTTAATTACCAAAACGAGTTAATATAAATATTTACTGTAGTTCACAAAAGAAAGAAAACATAGAAGTACAAAATCAGAAACATCATAGACCAAAACAAGAAAAGGCAAATGTATGGTGCTAATTATTTTTAACACTAAGAATAAATAAATAAATTTGAGAATGAAACATGAAGTTGTAGCTGGTTTGAAGGCTAAGCTATATCCCTTATAAGTATACGGTCGCAAGTTCGAGTCTTCAGTCCAGTTGCCATTTCGTGTTTTTTTTTTTTTTTTTTTTTTTTTTTTAAGTATGTCTTCTCAATGTTATTAGTGTAAAATCTATTTTATAAATATTATAATTCCGATTGTTTCTGCTATTGAAATTAAATATGTGATTTGTGGATCACGAGGTTTGTGTTTAAGCAGATATCATCCACATTAAAAATGGCATACGAGTGGTCTAGCGGTAGAAGTTTGTTCGTTGCGATTATAATCTCTAAAACCGTAAGTATCTTAAGTTTAGATGTTTTGTTTAACAGCCATGAACTGGTTACGTCAACTTCATTACATTTTTCTCGATTTGACTATATGAATAGCAGTGAGTGATGAGAAAAAAAAAATTAAAAACTACTCGAACCAAAGGTTTATACATTAAGACATAAGACTATTAAACTCATATTCAACACATACTTAAATTTAACTTTTTAAACATGACATAAAAGAAATATTATTAAGAAAACGGTTGAACCATGAGAATGATATGTTTTCTGCTTTAGTTCCTGTATTTTTATTATTAATTGTGTGTGATTTCAAGATTTACCTTGGACTACATATGCTGAAAGTGCAGCTTCATACAACTTGCGAACTTCTGCAAGATGAGCCTTACCACCAGCAGATGATGCAATGTTCATTTCCATTTCAATGCAGTTTCTACAGAAACCAAGCCCAGGACGAGGCAAAGCAAGAAACCTGCACAAATCAATAGATCAGCAACTTCATAACAAGAGATAACTGCTAAGCCTAATTGTTAGCTATGTTAAACTATTGAGCCATTTTACAAAATGTTTGCTTCAACAAATTTATAATTAATAATATGCGTCTTCTAAACCAACAAATTTGAGCTTCGAGCCCCAGCAACAAACAGTACGTCTATATTTCAACCAGTACAAAGAAAAACAGTAAGATGATTTGTTGTTATATAGGCAACTCATGAAAACTATGCTTGACAGCTAACGGGTTAGTGACATACCGCTTATGCATGTATCTAGCACTCGAATTCCATTTTTCTGAAGAACAAAGTTCACAATTGCAGATGAGAGGGAGAAACTGTCATCGCTGCCACCGTCTCTGATCAATGAACTAATAGAAATAACCACCAGCTTTTCAAAATGATGCTTCTGATTTGAGAAATATTTCAGGCCCTGTAAAACATAGGCACCAAATTACTATTTGGAGTGGGCTAGTTTGGTATACACACTGCATTCCTAAACATTCATTTATACTATGGCTTGCTATTCATGGAAGATTGGATACTCAAGATAGTATGATTAAGTGGTTTCCTAATCAAGATCTGAGATGTTCACTTTTCAAAGAATGTATTGACAGTCACAGTCATTTATTTTTTGAATGCTCATATTCCAAAAAAGTATGGGATAAAATGTGCAGTATCTTAGATCAGGGTAAGTTTGGATATGAATGGGAAGAAATTGTGATGAGCAGTGGTGGAGCCAGGATATGTGATCACGGGGGTCATAGAGCGGTAAGAAGGTTTTTAGTGTTGCGTGATACAAGTCGGGTCGGGTACTTGGGTTCCGATTGAAGCAACAAAAGTGCCTTATTTCAATGCAATTTAGCACTTATTACAGACTCAAAATAGAGGAAAAAGATGCATACAAAATATTTTACAAATTAAACTTAAATGCTTGTCGATTAATGTGTTTATTTTATCTAAAACACAGCATTTTGAGAAACTGAAGTATGATATGTCATAAAAAGTTGTGGTTAAAAAAACTGTCGTGTGGACAAAAATAATATACATGAACTAATGAATTTGTCATGTTAAACCTTTCAAAATATGAAGATTCTACCCGATTTAAATTTATGTAACGATAAGACAAAACACGTAAATTAATCGATCATAAGTCACAAATTACTCAAAACAAAAATGATACTCCGTATTAAATTTCCACATATACACATGGGAATTACACAAACTCAAAGATGTTAAACTAATATACATACTACATAAACTTTTAAAATAAAACTGTTCTACCTAGCTACTTGTTAGATCAAGAGAGATAAAAAGTCTTTGAGTATACTATATTAATTTACTTTGTAAATAATTGATAAAGCGAAGGAGCGTTCTATTATCACGTGATATAACATGGCCCACAACCTACTCCTCATCACAATTCAACTTCGCTCCGCCGCTTTACCTTTTAATTCTCCATTGTTTCCGACGGACTATAAAGTTAGAAGCAGTTTTCACATTAAAAAGCTCTGTTTTTTTATAACCTTTAAGATTATAGAGGGCACTCTGACTATTTGTCTGAGGGCACTAGTCCTATTTGTTGCCAATATCAATTTTTTTCCTATATACATTTTGTTTTCATAAGAGCTTGGTTGGGGGCAACGGCCCCCACTACCTTACATATGGCTCCGCCCCTGGTGATGAGCATGTGCTCCATGAAGTGCAACAAGAATATTGAGTGTGGTCAGAAGATTAGTTTTAGCAGCTTGTGTGTATCACATATGGAGTATTGGAGTGAGAAATAAAAGACTTTTTTATCATAAGAAAGTAAGATTCAAAATGGCAGGTCTACAAGTGAAACAATCGAACCAAGTTAAGGATATGGCTGATAAATGGAAAGTAAAGATGAATATGAAGACTGATGATGATCAACTCATGGACAATATGGAAGTGTAGGTTTGTACTGTGAAATATGGTATGTTTGAAATAGTATAAGATGAAGTTTGATAGAATGATTGGAATATTGAAAATTTGATTGGAATATGGAAGCAATATACAAAAATTTAAGTTTCCACTGCCTAAAGGGGTGTTTGGAAACAGGTTTAACAGCAAGTAAAATTTCAATTGATGTACCTATAATAACCTCTTATCTAGTTCAGTTGGCCTAGGGGGGGACTGAACAGGTATGTTTGGCTAAAATAGGAGGTCTATCTAGTATGAATGTACCATAAAGAAGGGTCTCACTTTATGAAGGGTAAACCTACTTGGTCCACTCAATACATAGGCATAGGAGGTAATGGATGGTCATCATGGAGGGTGTGTGTTCCCAAGCAACTAAAGCCTTCCATTGAGAGGGAAATGTAGGTTGTTTTGGTAGAGCCCCTCATGGATGGGTTATGGGTTCCTAGTGATGCCTTTATCCTTTTCTACCCTTGTCTACTACTGTGGTGGCAGGTTGAGTGGATTGGTAGAAAGGATTAAAGGAAATGTAGCTAGATGGGAGGTGCTAAAATAAAGTGAATCAGAGAGGTGAATGAATAAAGGATAAGAAGTTTTTGGACCAGAGTGATGAATGGAAAGAATGAAGATGCTCTGTTTTATGGTCTGTTCTATTGTATCAGATAAGAGTTTTGTCAGACATAGGATGTTGCTTTGTCTGATATTGGATGGAATTAGGATGTTTGTATTGTCTGTTTAGTTTCTGGTAGCTAGTATGGTGAGTTGTATAAAAGGTTTGGGTTTGTCCAAATCTTTGTTATATTCTTATGTTGTACATCATTTTGAGAAGTTAATATAAGTATTCACCTTGCACCAAAAAAAAAACTAGCAGTTACGTAGTAAATATTAAAAGCTCCTAAATGTGGCGAACTGCAGAAAAATTATACTATTGATTAATATCTAACAATATTGGAGGGAATAAGAACAGTAGAAATTTCAGATCACATACCATAAGCCAGAGACCAACTGATTGTGGAATCATTTGGAGGGAATAGTGAAGTTGAACGGTTGAGTAACGAAGTGTTTAAACTTGCAGTGGAGGCTTTTATATCGAAGCAACAAACTCTGATCAAACAACAAAACAAAACAAGAAAACACCCGATACCATTGAGGCCTTGTTGTTTTCAACTTAATATTTGATTGAAACAGATGTATTAAACTTTCTCAAAACTACTTATTTCAACTTAATATTTGATTGAAACATTGAGGCCTTGTCGTTTATATATGAACACAGAGGTTAAGAACAAGAACATATCAAGAGTAAGAAGAATGGGTGGAAGTAATAAGCAAATCGGGTCGATTGTGATCGGTTTAATATGATGCTTTTATTTTTGGGGACAACAACGATGGGGATTGAACCTATCTATTGCTGCAGCTAGAGGTGAAATAATGTAAAACCCATATTTTCATATCATGATTAAATTACCAAAATACCCTCCAATTTGAAATTTTGAAGAATTAAGTACGTTTACCAAATAAGCCCTAAATCAAAAACGATTAACGTACATTCACAAACATAGTTATGTAACCTCAAGTAAATGACAATTGAGCTACTACAACATTATATAAACTCAAGAATGTGAAATTTAGATTAAAATACAAGTGTTGCCTTTTACTTGATCTAAAGGAGTCCAAAACATTAAAAACTTGTACACTACTTGTATAATAATTAAATTATGACTGGCCTAAGTTAATTTTTCGCGACATTGGAAACTACAACTTAAGATAAATAAGAATATACATTATGATATACATATTCTTTTAAGCTATGTCACATTTTTTTAAGACATGTTGTCAATCATGTAGTATAGTGGATATTTTCTAATGATATAATTCTCTAACAAGTGATATTCTCTCTGTTCTTATAATAAATATAATGTACGAGTATTATATAACTTAATCTAGGGGATTATGTACTGTTGAACTAATCTTCATTAGTTGGTTCACTATTAAAATCACAATCACAAAAGAGATCACGCAAACCATCCTAGAATTTCGGCTCAATTTACCTTCCATACTCGGCCCATTTAATCCCAATATATCTTTTCCTTTTTCTGATTTTGTACCATATTTTCACCAAACGAAAATAAACACCGAAAACACCTTCACAAATAAAAGTGGCGGCCAAACTTTTGTTCTCTCTTTCCCATTCGATTCAAAAGGGGGTGCAAGGAGGACTTTCGTTTATGGTTCGAAGGGTTTTGATCGTGGATCGATTGCTGTTCTCGAAGGGTTTGGTTGTGGCTCATTGCTGCTCAACAAGATGACTTCAAACGGGGTGTGTTTTCTGGTTCGAGAGGGTCTATTAGTCGTGGGTTTATATTTGCTTTTCGAGGGGTGTATATGGCTGCTGATTCGAGGTCGTTTTGGATTGGGTGACGGCTGGCCATGGACTAGTATTCGACCCATGATGTACTCTTTTGTTTGTCACACATCGAAGGTATGGTGGATCGACCCTGTTCAGTTCCTTCATGTTGTCTAATACCCGATCATCATTTTTCTGTTTTCGTTTCGACATTAAAGATCTCATGAAATCATAATATAACACCTAAAATAAACGACAGGCATAGTTGGTCTAATCGCCATTGAAGCTTATGTAGTCATTTCTGTTTTCGTTGCTATCGTTATTTGTTTTGGCTCGACTTAGATTCGGTGTAACCTAAACGACTTGACATAAAAGAGAAGGACTTGAAACGTGTGTGTTTTATGCGTCAACTCAATTCTGTTTTGAAGTTTTATGATATGTTCGAATATGTAAACTTAGGTGTGCATGAAAACTTTTCAAAACACTAACATGGTAAATATGAGCGCATGGCATGAAGTAGTTTTTTTAAATTGCATGCATACATATAGCAGTTTATAGACTATTATAAATGAGAGAAGTGTTACAAAAAAAAAATTGTTACATGAAAGCATGCATGTTCTTCGAAAACGAAAGTCGCATAAAGTATCGGAATTTGCTCACATATATGTCGATCTAAGACGGTGTGAAAACTGGAATAAATAATATAATACGTGCATGTTATTTAATATTTTGAATACTTAAATTGGACTAAATGGTTATTTCGACATTAAGTGACTAATATTGCTAATTTGGGATAGTTACTATTTTTGGAAAGCTGCTAAAAATGGAAAGCCGGCTAAAATGAGTAACCTGATTTAAAACAAGTTATTAATAATAAGCCGATCATGAATTCGTGTAGATCTGCTGAAGAAGGAGCTGCTCCCAGTCTTTATGTTTTGTGTTATGTTTGCACTTGCGGTCTAAGGTACAGATATTCCATACTCTTTCAGCAAGAGTACAACTTCTTTCTCTCTCATGACCTTCTCTCTCTCTCTCTCTCTCTCTCTCTCTCTCTCTCTCTCTCTCTCTCTCTCTCTCTCTCTCTCTCTCTTATATTGCTTGATATTGAACCCTTGATATTGAACCCTTGATATTGACCTTGATAATTGAACCTTGACTTGAACCCTTGATTATGACTTGACCACTTGTACATGACATTGAACCATGAACCCTTGACCCATCATTATTTTACCCAGGAGCTACTTGTTGTGGAGTAGCCACAACCATAGCATTGATGCACCAATGTTATGTACTCTAGTGTGGTTAGAGAGATGTACTACACCGTCCCTGATTCTTGTGATCTACTGCTGCTATGATTATTATGATTATTGTTATTGGCCAGCAGGGGCGTATGGATGCATCCTAGATTTGTCTTGACTTGTCTTGGGCTACGGCCATCTTGATTATGATATGGACTACATGATATATATTACTTGGTGACTGGGCGTGTGTGCATTACAGCCCCTCACATCTTGGGAGTTGATCACTCCATCTTGGGATACTTGACTTGAAATACTTGACTTGATATTTGTGTGCCTGGGGGTTAAATACTGATAGCCTTGACACTTGACACCTGATAGCCTTGACACTTGACACCTGATAGCCTTGACCCTTGACACTTGACACCTGATAGCATTGACACTTGATACTTGACACTTGACACTTGATACCTAATACTTGATACTTGATACTTGACACTTGATACTTGACTCTTGGTACTTGACTTTGCAAACTATTGATACTTGATCTTGCTTAATTCTTGGAAACCTTGAAACTTGGTAACCTTTGACACTATACTTAAACCCTTGACATTATACTTGACGATCCTTAAAACTAGTTAATCATTGCTATTACACTTGACGATTCGGGATATTTAACCTTGATGACTTTTCATATTTAACCTTGAAAATTCTTTGATATACCTTGTGACACCATATGTAATTTCTATTCATACTCTCTTATCTTATTCCTTGATGTGCTTGTTATCATCATATCTGTTCACTAAGCTTTTTATGCTCAGCCGCGTTTTCTTTTCCATGCGGCAGGTACTTAAGCTAGGATGCGGGGTTTAGCTTTGGGGATGAGAGAGTGTGGACCAAACTTAGAGTTCCCTTATATTATGGACATGGTTTTATTATTGTAATTCCCTTATTTTGGAATTCATTTGTAACCTTGTACTCATTGTATTATTAAAGTATAAAGCTTGTGTTTTGCTCTGTTGGACACTATTTATTGTGATATCTTTACCCTTGACGGGTTGGGGTGTTACAAATAACTAGTTGCTATGATGCCAACACGCCACTAGCAACTAACCACCATGGCACGTATGCCTTCTCCGGCCACCATTGCGTGTTAGTGAAATCGATAACGTGCAAATGATACGTATTTTTGATTCAGTACAGAAAATGCTCAAGAGATAACGGATTTACCAAGTGCAGTACCGAGTATGAAACTACTAATTAATTGTTGTATTAATGAGTTTTGGTAATAAAGATTACAACTTAATCAAAGTTAGGTCACCAAACCGATTAATAAAACACATATATCTTAGTAGACTTTAAACTAATAGGTAATAACAATGCCTCTCAACTAAGATTAATTACTAAGACTAAAATTATGAACAACAAGGATGCACAAGCAGTGCAAAACTGTAAACTAAAATAAATACATACAGATGTTTGAGAACGATTATGATCATTACGGTCACCCAAACACACCCCATAGCTTCCCGCGACCTATAGTCTCTTGTAGCTTCTTTGCACCATCAACATCCATTTCTACAAGCTTTTCTGAAAACAACAAAGCACCTGCGTTTGCCATCTGTTTGCGACATTTCTTCGAATGAGTTAAAGACATTAGAATCGACACAGGGTACTTGTTATCAAAATTCGGTATAGAAGGATCTAATAACTGGACTACGCTCACTATCACTCTTTCTTCCTTCCGATAAATCCTTCTGTTCCCCCGAACAAATCAATATAAGCGATAACGCTCTCACAGCCGCTTGTTTCTCCTTAATCGCTTTCCCATCCAACATACCAATCAACGGTCCCCCAACTCTCTCCGCGCCTTAGCATAAACCTTGTTCAGCTATCAACACGTCTCTACTTGACAACTACCAGTATTACCTTGTTCATATTTGAAGCTGACAATGGGTCTTGGCCGGACCGGGTCAAACCGGGTCTTGACCAGATATGACCGGGTCTAACCGGAGAAGTACAATGCTCTGTGAGTGGACAATCAATGAACATAGTATCATAATAGTGTTCGAGACTTCGAGTCATTGATTCACTCGGTGGTAACTTATTTTCTTCTTCTGGTTTTTTATTTATTACCATGTCATCTCAATGTTATCACCGAAAGTAATAAAATAAAATAAAAATTTATATGTTATCACCGAAAGTAACAAAATAAAATAAAAATTTATATGTTACTGTATCACCGAAAGTAGTTTTCTATTATATAAGTATAACAATTCTCAATAGATCGGATCCCCATACATATATAAAACAAGTAGGGGGCGTCTGCTGCGTTGCAGCGTTTTTTTTTTTTTTAATTATGCGATGGCTTTTTTGTTTTGTGACGTCAGGGGCACGGTTTTTATACATTGTTTTGGTATCAATTTTTTTGTTGGATCGGCTTCGAGCGGGATATTTAGTTATATTTTTTTTTTTTTTTAAAGAAGCATGTTTGTAGATTTTAAGTTGAAGTATATTAGATGGATTTTGGTTGGGTCTGGTACCATGTTTTTAGTTGTTGTACTTTTGTATCTTTTAGTATTTATGTTTTTGTCACATATGGGCCTCAAGTAATCGACAAAAAATGCTTATGTATCCTCAAGTGATTCACAAAAGAGGCTAAGGTAACAGTCCAGAAAAAAAAAAAAAAAAAAAAACATTTGCTTACTAAAGATATTGTATTTTAATAATTCTTTATTACTTTTTGCAATCCTCCCACCTATAATATATGATATAAGATCATTTGAGGACCAAACTTTTTCTACATACGAAGGGACCAATCCCCACCCTTCATTTATTTTCATCTAATGGCTGAGATTAAACTTAATATTTACACCTACAGGGGTATTTTTGACAGATATAATAACTAACTTTTAATTCCCGTCCCATTTTTTCACACACAAAAAACGTGTGTTTTCTTCTCCTTGTTTCCTCTCTACTCTCTCACCTAACCCTCCTTCATCCCAATTTTCATCTTCTAACCGTAATTTTTTATGTTTAATTGATCAATCGATCTTCTAATAATCTAATTCATCTCATGTTATTCATCATCACGGTATTTATCATCCAGTTATTTATCATATTCGATTTTTTTCCTTCTAATTCATCATATTCGATTTTTGATCTATTAATTAAGCTAATTGAGTTCAGATTCGTGTCTTTGCATAATGAATTAGGTGTTATGGCTTCGGTTGTTACAAGTGTTATGGATTCAGATTCGTCAAATTTGGTTACGACAGATTCTGGTGTTATGGATTCGGTTGCGTCAATTTCAGTTGCGACGGATTCTTGTTACGACTCGGTATACTATACTGAAGAAATTATTGCTTACGTACAAATCAGTGAAACTCAAATTGCTTCTAGTAAGCTTATCTTTTTATTGTGAGAATTAAGTTGTTATGATATGGTTAAGCTGTTTTTTGATGTGATGTGTTATGATTAGAAATAGGTAGTTTTGATATTATTAAGATGATTTAGTGTGACCTCTTATAATCTAGTTAAGCAGTTTTTATAGAATTAAGTTGTTTTTAGATTAGCTTATTTGTTAGCTATATCACATGTGATATTTAGTTGTTATTGTTACAATTACGTTGTTATGATATTGTTAAGCTAGTTTTGATCATGTTAAATGGATTAGTAGAGCTAGGGAAAGTTTGTTTAAGATTGAGCTTATCAAAACATTTAACAGCGTTAGCTGGGAAGGTAAGCTTCCTGATATAAATGTATTATGTATCTTGAGTTCTTGACTTAAGAAGTTTGTTTTCAACTTTTGAATTCACCTTTGCTTTTGGTAGATTTTTGTTGAGCTCAATTGATCAAAAGGCTAGCTAAGATCAAGGAAGAACAAGGCCAAATAGTGAAGGCTGTTGATTTGATGCAAGAGATTGCGGTCAGTTTGTAAATAGTCTTTTAATATCCTAAACGAAAATGATGTTACTCTTTCTTACGGTAGCACTTACCTTTGATTTGTATAATAGAGGTTGAAACTTTTGGTGCTATGGCAAAAATTGAAAAGATCGATTTCATTCTCTAACAAGTAGGAGATTCATCAATTTTTTAATATTATTATTTGTAACAAGATTGAGATAGCATGAACTTCATCATGTACAGGTCCGTTTGTGTTTGGACCGCCAAGATTATGTGCGTGCACAGATTCTCTCTAGAAAGATTAGTCTAAGAGTTTTGGACGCTGATACTACAAAGAAAAAGAAGGCAAAAGGAGAGAACATTGTTGAAGAAGCGCCTGCTGACATACCATCATTTTTGGAATTGAAGCGAATTTACTATGAATTAATGAACTTGTTAAATAACTGAATTCTCTTAAGTAGATGACACCTTTCAAAAATGTAATTATGTACTTCTGATTTCATGGTTTGGTGTCTCCAAATAAGCCACTTACTAGCTACAGAATTGGGCATCATTTCTTTGTCGATAAGTGTAAGTGTAATTTAATTGAAATGTTAAAAATCACACTGGGCATCATTTCTTTGTCAATAAGTCTAAGTGTAATTTGATTGAAATGTTAAAAATCACACGTGATTTCTTCCTTTATAATGGCATTTTATTTTTCAGTTATTTCAATATCTATGTACTTTTTCTTATTACAAAAACTAGTAAAAAATCACATGTGATTTTTTTGAAAATCACATATGATATAACATGTGTCTGGTAATAATTTTTAAATCACATGTGATAGTTTTGTTATTACAAAAACTAGTAAAATATCACATGTGAATTTACTAAAAATCACATATGATATAACATGTGTGTGGTAATAATTTTTAAATCACATGTGATAGTTTTTTACTACTTTCTAAAATATAAATATCACATATGATTATTCAAAAGCAAAAAATAGGATGTTAAATCACATATATGGGAAAAAAAAGTATCACATGTGATTTAACAAATGATTTCAAAAAACATGTGAATTATCATATATGATAAACCTATAAAAAATACAATAGAAAATCAAGTATCATATATGATATAACAAATGATTTGAAAAAACATGTGAATTATCATATATGATAAACCTATAAAAAATACAAAAGAAAATCAAGTATCATATATGATATAAAAAAATAAAAACAATGTGATGTTCTGGTAAGTTATTAGATATTATAAATTTACAAGACAGTTTAAATTTCCAGGTAGGATAATGGTTTAACTTTCTAAGTACTACGTTGCCATCATTTGTCAAGAAATGAAAATGGCGAAACATTTCTGGAAGTGATTTTGAATGTCTTGTTTAAGTTTTTATTGCACAAATTGATAAATCAATTCTAATTGCTGTTGTTTATCGATAATCGACTGTTTTATAGCACACTGCAAAAAAAAAAAAGTATCATACATAAATATCATATATGATAATACACTAAAAAAATTTGCTTCAGAATTTTATCATATGTGATAACTAAAATGAAAGAAACAAAAACACTTGAACACAATCATAATATACCCTTCTTTATAAGTTATCATATATGATAAATCAAAATGGAAAAAATCAAGTGTAAAATCATATATGATATCAGAGAATTATCATATATGATAACACACCTAAAAAAATTACTTCTGGATTATCATATGTGATAACTCAAATGAAAGTATCCAAAACTCTAGAAAACAATCAGCAACAATCTGTTTCATATAAAAACTCAGTAATAATCAAACAATCATGTCTAGGTCTGTTACTCAAATTTCTTCAACACAATCCGACAAAACAAATAATAATCAAAGAAATTAAATAAAAATATGCAGACGATTTATGTTGAAATTCATGCTTGATCCAACACCTCTCCTCTTGTAACTTCTGATTGATCCAAATTCCCTTCCCTTGTAACTTCAATTTAGTATTGTCTACAACCGGTACTTCTTTAATAATTGGAGAGGCTGTTTCAATAGCTATTTCTTCCGCTTCTTTTTCATGAAGGATTTGCTAGTGTGCTTCATCCAGGATTTGCTGGTTTGCAGGATAAAATAAAAGTGTGATAAAATTAGTGAGCAGTAGCAAAAATTATAATATGGTGTGTGTAATATACAATAAAAGCAGTTTAGAAGGCCTTTGGTGAAGCTTTTAGCCTAGCCATAGAATACACCTTCATTTTTACAAAGGTTATGTGGCAAGCTACAATGAAAGCAGTTTAGTAGAAATCTTAGCGGCAGGCTTTGCCTTCTCCTAAACCTTTAATCATACTTTTTCATCACAACAATATCAACTCAATCTATCTATAACTGATTATTTTACTATATCATGTGTGATATACACAATAAAACAGATTAGAAAGCCTAATGTCTATGCCTTTGGAGAAACAGGTTAGAAGCCAAACTGAGCCAAACAAATTAGAAAGGTTGTGGCTGCGCCCTCACTTTGATAAGGCTTGGCCGGAGGCTTTACCTTATTCTAAACCTCATGCTATGTGTTTACTTTTCAATAAGCTAAGCCTTCTAATCGCACTTTTCATCACAATAACTTCAACTCGATCTACCTATATCTCAAAATATTACTTTTCATCACAATAACATTAACAAATTCTCTATAAACAGTGAAAACCTAACTTCTTATCACAATTTTCTTCACAAAAAATCGCAAGAACTTCATTAAATATTCATTAAATAGTGTAAAATCAAAAAATCTTCAACATGAATTCTTTAAATAGTGCGCATCATTATTTAAGCATAAATAACAGTAATAGAAAGTAAAATAGGTTTTTAATCTTCTTAATGTAAATGAAAGTCTATTACTATACCTGAAATCGGTTATTTTAACCAATTTTTAGTTGGAACTTCATTTGTTATCTCGTTTGAAGATGGAGATGATGACGTGGTGAGTTTGGTGATTGATGATGAACGGAAATACTCATCAGTTGGAATGGGGATTGGGATCGGGGGCTGTGATGCCGGAAGTTATGGTGGTTTTTGATTAGGTTTTTTATTTCAGTAGTGTGTGTTTTAGTGTGTGTTTGTTGAGAGTGAATAATGAGAGAGATAATGAAGATCCGGTGTATTTTGTGTTTGTTGTAAATGTACCAAACTGCCCCTCTGCATTTAGTTGTCTTTTTTAATTGGTAAATTGTCTTTTAATCTCAGCCATCGATCATATTTAAATGAAAGGTGGGGATGTGTCCCTTGGTATGTGAGCATTGTTTGGTTTGCAAAATAACTCCCCTCATAATATATAGAGGGAATAATACTTCCTCTATAAAATAATACACGTATATAAAATAACAAGAAAATACGAATGGAAGTCAGATTCGGCTCATTAACTCGTGTAACTTTACGGCCCATTATGAGTAGTAGCCTTAGGGCCCAACGTGTGTAGCGAATTTAATATTTTATGGTGTTACGACTTACGAGCGACCGACAATAAAATGAAATTAGTAAAGGAAAGACGTACAAAAAAGCTACATGCAACAAAGTTAAATAAAGTTTGAACACACAACGTCAACATAACATGCAAAGCAAATTCAAGACACTATCATACAGGCAAAAGCAAAAAAGGAATACCAGTAGACAGGGCGGACCTATGTATTAGGTACGGGTGACGGCGCCTCCATGGCTAGCTAAAAAAGGTGTGATGTTAGCGTGTGTTTTTTTTTTTTTTTTTTTTATTTTGACATTTGTGAAAGTGCACTCCACTCAAAACTCAAATTGCCCCACCAACATACTAAAACACAACATTTTAACAATTTAAAACTTTATAAATCCGCAATCTCTAAGCAATAATACTCGATATATCATTTTAAATTTAATTTTTTCATCCGCATTTAACTGCTATCGTCAAAAAAAAAAATTTTGCCCTCCAAATCGAATTTTTCTGTGTCCGCCACTGCTAGTAAACGAAAAAAGGAAAAGAAAAAAACAAAGGTCAGATATGAAAAACCTACCAAAAGCCTTTCCACCTTGATTAGGATAACTCAGTAAACTTCTCGAAAAAGAGTGGAAATGAAATGACGCGTGTGTATAATCCTCATAATTACCAAACAGGCTACTGGCAAATGGACAACAAACATGGGCCTAAACAACCGACGAAGTGGGCTAAAAGATTGGACCACAAAAAAACTAATATTTTACTGGTCGCCGGGTAATGATATATAGAATCAACGAGTAGTAGGCACCCGCCGCGCTGCGGCGGGGTGCCTTATTTTGCACGTTCGTGTATTTGTTTTGTATTGGTCGTTGCTAAAAGTGTTTGTAACTACGACTACAAAATCGCAGCAGTTGAACAAAACATTATATCTATATTTCCATTAAAAATTGTGCATGACATTCAGGTTTTCCTCATCAATAGTTGTTAGAGAATCTAAAATTGCAAATATAGATTCGCCTAGTCTCTGTATCAATTGAAGCAAAAGTGAACGGTAGCTTTTTTTAGCCCGGAAGTAAATAAGGCAAGGCTGCAAATATTTGGGCTAGCAAGTTGGGCCAAGGACTGGATTCTTATTGGGCTGAAAAGAAATTATATTTTATTGCATATTATATTTGTGCCAACAATGGGTTTTAATATATATAGATAATACTTCTGATATAAAATAATACTACTACTGGATCCTCAATGGAACGGAGTCCGACCCATATAAAATAATGTTGTTAATGACCTATACAAGAATTTTGCTTATTGGGCTACGTGTAACTTTAGGATCCATATGCGTGGGTTGGGCCGAGTTTTGGGTATGACCGATTTGGGTTAAGCCTTTTTCTATGAGATACTAATGGAGTAAAAAAATAAAAAATAAAAATAAAAATAAAAATAAGCGAATGAAAGTGCAACGACCTTTACAATGTAATATTCTAAATAATGTCAAAATGAAAATAAACGAAATGAAATGGCAATAGTCACGAATTTTACATGTTCCTAAATAACATGCAACACCGTGATACGAAAACAAGAGTTACCCCGCCGCAACGAGGCGGGTACATCCACCTCGTTAATCACAATTCTGGTTGTTGTTGTTGTAGAACCGTAAGGGGGGGTGAATACGGTTTCTTCGGCTTTTTAGATGTTTAAAAACTTTAAGCCAAAGAGAACACCAAGTGGTTGTACAATAATCCAACAACCACTAACACAACCAAAGTATATAAAAGCAAGTAAGAACACAACGATATATACTGGTTCGGGATGTGGGGTTTATACCATCCGTACGTCCAGTTGCGAATCCGCGACTCTGATACTATTCACTAGTATAATCCTTTTGGTAGACTATAAACCGTTACAATTCATTCCACCAATATTCAACAATATTGATGCTCACAAAGAAGGAATTACTCCCACGGTATTCCGCCCTCGAAAACCACCCAAAAGAATCTCGTGATTCGACTTCACCTAAGGGTCACCAAGACCACTACCAAGACTTCTCACCGGAAGTATCAAAACCCAACTAGATCCCCAATGATCTAGGCTTGGTCACCAAGACACAAGACTTCCCTTACAAACAATTGAATGAATGAATAAGTGTTTGTTCAACCAAGCCCTAACCTAACCTAGAGACTCAATTGTAATAGAAAGGATATAAGAAGAAGAACCTTGACACAATCACAAGAGTGGATTATGTTTTTGAGATTCTTCCCTTGCAATGATATGTGTTCTTTCAAAGATGTTAAAGTGTATAACTAAGAACACAAGATAGAATTAGAGAGATTGGAGAGAAAAAATATAGAGAGAAAGAATAATTGCAAGGGGTGAAGAATACAAGAGGCAAGGCATGGTATTTAAAGGCAAAAACCCAACTTGGGAAAATTTTACCGAGGCTGGCGCGCTGCCCACGCGTTGACGCGTGAGTGGCGCGCCAGACACCCAGAGAAAATTTTCCCAAAGCTTTCGGTGTTGGCTTTATAAATACCTTACCTTGCTAAACCCCTAAGTGTACTTCACACTAAACCTTAACATTAATCAATCTAAGGTTTACCAACTCAAATAGCCAATTTGGAAAATGTTTTGTGAAATGTTTATAAGAAAAACAAATTACCAATAGTAGAAAGATAGAAAGGGTAATTTGATAGGGGTAGAACTGGTATTCCTCACATGGTATAATAGAGAAGAGAATATGCCATGGGATATTCCTCAAGGGAAGGGTTAAGGTGTAACTATGGTTAGGTTAAAGGTTTAGAGGTTAACCATGGTTAGGTTAAGAGAAAAAATATTCCTAAGGAATATGCTTTACTTGGAGGGAAAGGGTGAGATGGATGGTTGAGATGGTATTGTTTGAAATAGATGGCTAGGATCAAAGGGAGCCTCCTTTGCTTGGGGAAGGGGGGGGGGGGGGGAAGGGTAAATCAATGGTTGAGATGGTTTTGGTTTGAAATGGATGGCTTGGATTAAACACATGTGATGGAATAGAGAGGAGGGTGAGTGAATGGTTGAGATGTGTTTATTTGAAATGGATGGTAGAGATGTATAGTGTGTAAGAGATGAGTTTGATTCTGTAAGGGATGTGATGTTGTAAGGGAGTATGTAAGAGATTTGTGTAAGAAAATATATGATTTGGATATGGGAATCTTGGTGAGTTGGCAAGTGTGTGTAGAGAAGATATGGTTGTGAGTAGTGTGTGTAAATTTGAAATCTTGTGTGTGTAGAGAAGTGTGTGTACAAATGTACAAGGTATGTATATATGTGTGTGTACAAAAGGTGTGTAAGTGTGTGTACAAAGATTGTATACGGAGAGGGAATATTGTGTGTGGGAGTATAGGGGACAAGAGGTACACATTGTGTAAGTGGTGTAAGGGAATGTTGTAAGAGAATGTTGGGAATGATTTTGGGAAGGATTGTGGGAGATTTAGTTTTGTTGTCTTTTGTAAGATGAGATTAAGAAATTAAGACATAATCTAATTGTCATTAAGAAGAAAAGGTTTAGACAATTAAGATTATAAGTTGAGAAAATCATAGGTTACTTATAAGGTCAAGTAACACAACGTCGAGAATCCATAGTTTCATATCTCGTGACTTTCCACGACTCGACGTTCTCAACTAATACCTTGGTTCAAACTATAGGTGATGTATGAATATAAAATATATAAATACAAATAAAACGCAGCGGAACAAACATCACCCACACGGATCCATTGAGCCATATGATCAATCTAAATAAAAACAAATTAAACATATATGTTTTATACCTTTGTAGCGTGCACCGGGAATCACCAACAAAGTCACCACCACAAATGTTAATAGAAACCCAAGAGATCAATAAGGTTGATCTCCTCTATGTGTGAAACACACTACACCTCCTTGGTAACCCCTTTGATGCTAGTCCTTAACCCCGTAACCTAACTAGTACCTTTGAATAAGCAAGATTCAAAAGATGAGATCAAGCAAAACAAAACCCTAGATGGGTGGTTGTTTTGTGCCGTGAGGTAGAGGGAGAGAGGGGGAGAGAAGTATGGAAATTGGTTATCAAATAATGAGAAGATATCTCCTAATATATTTTCCAAATTTCAAAACCATGATCCCCCTTTGACCCTCCCCAAAACCGGCCACCCTATGGGCCTTATGGGCTTCCCATAAGTTTTTCCAAGTCCAATTAATTAAGTCCATTACTTAATTATTAGAAGCCCGATAGAGTTTCCTAGTTACGTAAGGTTATTTATATATCGTAAGTACAATAAACACGACATATAAAGTGGTACCTAAGTGTATATGTGTGTGACCCCATAGGCTCACATATGTCTAGCCATATAATTATTTATTATGACACGAGCATACTCCAACAGCTCCCACTTGCGACGTCATAATAGTCAAGTAATTATACAAGCAAAGGTTAGCGTCTAGCAACACGCCAATGCCCCTAGAAATATGTGAGGGTAGTTTCTTAAACTTCTCAATTAAATGGTTTTAATGCCATCTTTCCTTTTGTTACAGATACTATGTTGAACACTAGACATGGATCAAAGTCATTCTATTTGTTCAACTATTCTGTTTCTCGATCTAGATATTGAACAAGATTACCAAGTGAATTAAGATTCATCTTAATCTCATTTGGGTACGGCCATACAAACATCTGTTCAATTCATCGAGGGGCCCAATAGTATCTAACTCCATGACATGTGGAGGAACAAATCCTGTTTTGACTGCACGTGTCATTCATGTGTTTCAAATCACTCCTGAAAATGGTTTTTATAACTACCTTATTCAGGACAGCGTTTAACCATATCAAAGAATAAAATTCCGCACATGCAAGACCTACTTGCATCTCAAGTCTAAGGATAAGAGACATAACCATTTGCGAGATTCACTATTGACGCCGATCCATGCAGTGAAATCTCGAAGGTTGGGTCAGTCCAATGTTCATCACAATGAACAACATATGAGTTTGGCAAATAAATCACTAACACGCTCACATTTGCCTTAATTCAATGATACTCCCATATCATCAACTGACAATGGACAATTTTGAATAATTAAATCATTCATGGATTAAACATGCAAAAATGGAATACAGTTGATATGTATGAAAACGACTATAACCATTACATCAATTCATTAAAGATATAAACTGTTCAACATTCCAATTATTTAAAATACTAAAAACAGATTTACATGAGACTATTAGCAGGTCACAGCCCAATGTTCCTAGCATGCTCCACATGTTTGGTACAAGACATTGGTTTAGTAAAAGGATCAGCTAAATTGTCATCTGTGTGAACTTTGAGGAGACGAATATCACCACTTTCGATAACTTCTCGAATATAGTGAACTTTCCGACGAAAGTGTTTGGCACCCTTTAGAACACCTAGTTCATTAGCTATGATTATGGCACCGGAATTATCGCAGTACATATCCATAGGTCGTTCATTGCTGGGAACAACGCCAAGCCCAGAAATGAATTTCCGTATCCAAACTGCCTCCATTGCAGCTTCTGAAGCAGCTATATATTCAGCTTCTGTAGAGGACATCGCAAGTGTGCTTTGTTTGGCACTCTTCCAGTCAACAGCACCTCCATTCATGACGAAAACATATCCTGTTTGGGATTTGATGTCATCACGATCTGTCTCCCAGGTCGCATCAGTATAACAAGTAACACTGAGCTCACGTTCGACATCACCACCATAAACAAGAAACATATCTTTGGTATTCCGCAGATACTTCAATATGTTCTTAACAGCAGTCCAGTGACATTCTCCTGGATTCTGTTGAAATCTACTCGTTAGGTTCTGAGAGAACGCTACATCAGGTCTAGTGCACCTAACCGCATACATGATGGATCCCACAGCCGAAGCATAAGGGATTCCCTTCATCCTTTTCACCTCGGCGGGTGTAGAGGGTCCTTGAGCCTTGCTCAATTCCGTATTTGGTTGCATTGGAAGACTTCCACGTTTGGAATCTTGCATTCTAAATCTCTTCAGGATTTTTTCAATGTATGCACTTTGACACAAGCCGATTAACCGCTTTGATCTATCTCGATAGATCTTGACTCCAAGTATGTACGATGCTTCTCCTAAATCTTTCATTTCAAAACACTTTCCAAGCCAGGATTTTACATCTTGTAGCATTGGAATGTTGTTTCCTATGAGTAATATGTCATCGACATATAAGATTAGGAATGCGACTATACTTCCACTAGTGTTTATGTATACACATGGCTCATCGGGATTTTGAGTGAAACCAATCTTCTTGATTTCCTCATCAAATCTCTTGTTCCAGCTTCTAGATGCTTGCTTCAACCCATAAATGGATTTTTTAAGCTTGCATACTCTGCTAGGATACTTTGGATTCACGAAGCCCTCGGGTTGCACCATATAAACGTCCTCGTTTAGGTGGCCGTTCAAGAAGGCAGTCTTGACATCCATTTGCCAAATCTCATAGTCATAATACGCTGCTATGGATATAAGAATCCTAATTGCTTTAATGTCTGCAACAGGCGAGAAGGTTTCATCATAGTCAATTCCGTAGATTTGAGTGAAACCTTTTGCTACAAGACGAGCTTTATAGGTGTGTTCATTTCCATCCACATCGGTCTTTATCTTGTAGAGCCATTTGCTCCCAACGGTTTTAGCATTGGGAGGTAGTTCTACTTCGACCCAGACATCATTGTCTTCCATGGATTTCATTTCCACATTCATAGCATCGTTCCATTTCTCGCGTTGAGGACACGATATAGCTTCCCGATAGTTAGCGGGTTCACAATGATCCCCTAACTCATGTTCCTCAGCATCGATATAAAAACCATATCGTTCAGGTGCTTGAGGTATCCTTTCGGATCTACGAATGGGAGCAACATCTCGAAGAGGCTCAACATTTTCATGCTCAGTCTCATTTTGATGTTCACTAGTGTTACTAGAAGGTTGTGCATCTTCGCTTTGAAGTTCATCAAAGTCTACTTTGCTCCCACTTGCTTCTTGTGAGATGAGACTGTTCTCAAAAAACTCAGCATATCGAGCAACAAATATTTTGTTCTCGGTTGGGTAGTAGAAATAGTAACCCATCGTTTCCTTTGGGTATCCTACAAAGATACACTTGATAGCTCTAGGCTCAAGTTTGTTTGGCGTATCTCGCTTAACGAGAGCCTCACAACCCCAGACTTTCAAGTAAGACAGATTTGGGACCTTCCCATGCCATATTTCATATGGAGTCTTATCAACCTTCTTAGTTGGAACCATATTGAGTATGCGTGCAGCAGACTCTAGAGCATAACCCCAAAAGGACATTGGCAATGTTGTTAGACTCATCATAGATCGAACCATGTCTTGCAAGGTTCGATTTCTCCTTTCAGACACACCATTGTGTTGTGGTGTATATGGAGGAGTGAATTGTAAGACTATCCCACACCTTTTTAGATGATCTAAAAACTCTTGACTCATATATTCACCTCCTCGATCGGATCGAAGAGCCTTAATGGTCTTGCCAAGCTGATTTTCTACTTCACTTTGGAAGACTTTAAACGTTTCAAAGGCTTCATGTTTATGTTTAATCAGGTAAACATAACCATATCTACTGAAATCATCAGTAAAAGTGATGAAGTAGTTAGCTCCTTCTCTAGACATTGTTCTAAATGGGCCACATACATCAGTATGAATGAGTCCAAGTAGATCTGTAGCTCTTTCTCCAACATGGGAAAAAGGCTTTCGTGCCATCTTACCAGATATGCAAGAAATACATTTATCAAACGACACATTGTCGATTGACTCTAAAAGCCCATCATGTTGTAGCTTCGTAATGCGTTTCTTGTTTATGTGACAAAGACGACAATGCCATAAAAAAGTGGAATCCAAATTACGTTTGGATTTCTTATTGCTAACAGTATATATAGAACTATTGTTTGAAATAGGATCACGCATATCAATTTCAAAAATGCCATCACGTGGAATAGCATTAAAATAAAACACATTATCCTTAGAAATAGAAATGCCAAAATCCGTAAAAGTATGAATGAAACCATCATCTTTCAAACGTGAAAGTGAAACAACACCTCTAGTGATAGTAGGTGCAAAATGGCAATTATTTAAAACAATAACTAGTCCATTTGGGAGGATAAGATCAAAGCTCCCAATTGCTTCCACAGCTGCACGATCGCCATTACCAACGTACAGATGTAAAGCTCCTTGCTTCAGCTTTCGACTTCCCCTAAGCCCCTGCACATTATTACAAATGTGAGTACCACAACCAGTATCATATACCCAGGTTTTGTTAGGAAAAGTATAAAGTTCTATAGTGAAGATACCTGATGTGCTAGCAACGCTAGCTTTGTTCTTCTTCAGCCCTTCTAGGTAGGCGTGACAGTTGCGCCTCCAGTGTCCTACCACTCCACAATGGTGGCAGACGGTGTCCTTGGCTGGGTGCTCCTTCTTGGCAGGTGGGGGGATTTTGGGTTTGGGGGCATAAGTAAGCTTAGCCTTGCCTTTCCCTTGTCCCTTGCCAGGTGCCTGCGGTTTTCCCTTGTTCTTTTTCTGAATTCTACCTTGGTTGATAGCTAGGACAAGTGGAGCCTTCTTGGGCATGCCTTTCTCTGCAAGTTTCAACATGTTATGCAGTTCGGCAATGGTTTTTCCCATGCTGTGCATGTTGTAGTTCTGCACAAATTGGTCATAATCCTTCGACAGTGAGGTAAGTATCATGCTCACTCCAAGGATTTGAGGCATGGGGTATCCCAGTCGCTCCATCTGATCCAGATAGCTTTTCATTTTCATGACATAGCTACTGACCGATTGCCCTTCCTCCTGCTTGCAGGCATGAAAAGATTTGACCGTGTCAAACAATTCTTGCTCTGCTTGCTGCTCGAACATAACTTTCAGTTCTCGCAGCATGTCAAATGCTGAAAAGTTCTCTAAGTTCTTTTGCAACTCAGGGATCATGCTAGCCAACATAAGACAAGCCACCTCCTGCTGTTCGTTACTCCTACGTTGGTGGGCGTTACGAACAGCAGCAGTAGCATTAGCAGCAGGTGCTTCAGGTAAAGGTTCTTCCAGATGGTAAAACTTTTGTTCAGCCTTGAGGACAATCCTCAAGTTGCGGTACCAGTCCAAAAAGTTGTTACCATTCAATTTCTCTTTCTCGAGAATTGATCTGATTGACGAGTTGTTCATGGTTGCATTTGGAGTTGTCATCTACAAAATAAACAAAGTTCAATTTTAGTAATTTATCAATAATTAATCCTTTTTAAAATTATCTACCCAAGTTTACAATGTTAAAACAATTAATTTTACGAAAAGGCTAAGATCCTCATTGAGGTTCCACCATCACATCAGTTGATCTGCTAGCAATGGAGGATTCAATAGGTAGGTAACGTCGACCAATTGCATTACAAGTGCAACTCTTAGATCTTTATGGGACCCATGGCACTAGTGAACAAGCAACTAGTGTCAAGCTGGCATGTTTAGTCCCATCTTTGCCTCGGGTCAAGGTCTCACCGCTTAACTCGATTAAGTCATCCAATTTTTAGAACGTGCAAGAATATATCTAGGTCCCACGCATAGAGAATAGTCACCTTGGGTTACAATTCAACCTAGGTCCCACGCATAGGCAAAAAGTAATTGCAAGTGTTCTCAAAATTGGACGACGTGACTTAAATTTTGACGGGTAAAAGTTTTGATGTGGATCAAAAGGTGTACGAAAAGAGCATGCATTCATCTTTCGTAGCACAAGTTAAAAACATTTCTTAACTTAAGTCTAATCATTGTTTTAATTTATGTGTGTCAAGTTGTCCATCTTCATGACTAATATTAATCCTACATGGATAATAAAGTTTGGACAATACATAAATAAAATAACATACATAACAAGTTAAGGTGTTATTATAAAACAATGATTTTAAGTTTCAAAAACTTAGTAAAACTAAATCATAAGACTTAGTTTTAAAATGGTTTGTGTTTCGTTTTAAGTTTTATCAAAAACTATTTGCAATTTTACATATGAAACAAGATATATAAAAAGCAACACAAACACACAACCACAATATGCAAAGCCTCAACCGATGAAGAAACCTATGCTTGGTCTCGTGAGCCATCACAAGAACCAAGAGTCAACTAGGGACAACCACACAACCACACGGAGGACTCCCACTTGCTCCAAGACAATCAAGAGCAAGTAGGAAGCCCATGATGTACATGAAAAGCAGTTTCTGTCCTTCCAGAATTTCTGTGTTAGAGGGCCTAAAAGTCCATGATGGAGGCTTCCCCGGGCTTAGCTCAAAACTAGAAAGTTGTAGGCCCATGTCTTGGGTACCTGCAAAAAAAATTTCAGCCAAAAATACCTTACCAATCACCGGGAAACTCCGTTTTACCAACTGGTGTTCCAGCAGTCATTTTTCGGCAAAAACGTCTTTAACTCTTTCGCCTTTCACCACCAAGCCACGATTACATTATATTGAAAGTAAAATACAATTAATATACTTTTAATCTACTGTAAAAGTGCCCAAACAATGGCTACAACCAAAATAATATAATTACATAAATGCCGAAACAATGGCAAAACCCCAAAACACGAAATTAAGCAACATAAACAACCATTCAATGCACAAGTGGTCTAGGTTTTCATCGGCTTTGCATATAAACATAATAATACCATAATATTATGAATGAAACATGGTGTTGGCTAACTCCATGGACAAACATGCATGTATTTGCCATGGAAAACAAAATAATAACAAGAATTAAATTGTTAGCCAACGAAAACGAAGAAATTAATAGACAAGAATTAAACCCCCGTTTGGTACTTGTGTCAAATGGCCTTAGGTTCAAAACCCACTGATGTTAGGACCTTTTAATTATCTTTTTACCACAGAAAATTAAGCCATAGGGCCTGATTTGAAATCGTTTCATAAATCGATAAAAAACATGCGTTTTAGGCCATTTTCACGTACCCGATCAAGAAACCAATAGATGTATGCATAACAAATGGCCATAGGATTAAAAAGTCCAGATCTTAAGACCTCTTAAAGGTCAACATATTCATAATATATAAGCCCTAGGGGCTGTTTTAAGATTATACTTTTAAATCCATTAAAAAAACACGTTTTTAGCCATTTTTACGCATACAAGATGATCATATGACATCATATGATGGCTCTCTGATACCACTATAGGTGATGTATGAATATAAAATATATAAATACAAATAAAACGCAGCGGAACAAACATCACCCACACGGATCCATAGAGCCATATGATCAATCTAAATAAAAACAAATTAAACATATATGTTTTATACCTTTGTAGCGTGCACCGGGAATCACCAACAAAGTCACCACCACAAATGTTAATAGAAACCCAAGAGATCAATAAGGTTGATCTCCTCTATGTGTGAAACACACTACACCTCCTTGGTAACCCCTTTGATGCTAGTCCTTAACCCCGTAACCTAACTAGTACCTTTGAATAAGCAAGATTCAAAAGATGAGATCAAGCAAAACAAAACCCTAGATGGGTGGTTGTTTTGTGCTGTGAGGTAGAGGGAGAGAGGGGGAGAGAAGTATGGAAATTGGTTATCAAATAATGAGAAGATATCTCCTAATATATTTTCCAAATTTCAAAACCATGATCCCCCTTTGACCCTCCCCAAAACCGGCCACCCTATGGGCCTTATGGGCTTCCCATAAGTTTTTCCAAGTCCAATTAATTAAGTCCATTACTTAATTATTAGAAGCCCGATAGAGTTTCCTAGTTACGTAAGGTTATTTATATATCGTAAGTACAATAAACACGACATATAAAGTGGTACCTAAGTGTATATGTGTGTGACCCCATAGGCTCACATATGTCTAGCCATATAATTATTTATTATGACACGAGCATACTCCAACACAAACAAGTTAAGTGCTTTGCCTTGATGTAAAGCATAACCCAAGTGGGAAAGGATACGTTTACGCAAAGTGACCTTTGACTTAGTTTGACCAATAAGGGAGTAAACCCGTTACATAATTAGAGAAGATGTAAGCACGGGATATGAGCATATGGACGCTTTCACATGATGTAACGTGAAATATATAAGCTCCCTAAGTTTAGAAAAGCCTTGGCTAGAGGCGATAGTTATGAGTTGGCGTTTTCCCGTAAATGAGTGCTTTAAAAGTTGGATCTCTCTAATCCCAAAACTCGTTTCGAGTGTTCTCAATTAAGCACATAACATATTCATACCTGTATTGAAAAATCCACATTTGTCGGGTAAGGAGAAAGCCGACTTTCAAAATTCATCCCGATATTCACAAACGCCTGGCGCGTTACCCACACGTTGACGCATGGGTGGCGCGCCAGCAGCAGACTTGTGATTCGGGGAATTTTGGCTAACGTTTGTTATTTTATGTGTTTCGATGGTTTATTTGTCATCATTAAAACATAAAGAGATCTTGATCATGTTACCTCAACAGTTGTGATTGTGGAAACTAGTACTTTTTTTTACTATTTTTTATTTTTTAAAACTGCTAGTTAGTAGTTAGTAGTTTGATTCGTGCAGTGACATCTAAACGGCCAGTATTTTTTTCTCGAACCTTCGCCTTAGGGGAATAAACCCCACTCATTTTTTTCCGTTTCGCTTAGGAGGAAAACCCAATTGGTAAGCCTTTAACCCCGAGACCTTCAAGTAATAGAAGATGAGGTCTTTTATGTTCACTTCAACAACCTTTGTGTGACGAGCAAAGTGCATTATTGGTTTCTGTACGTCATTAAGTAGGAAAATGTAGTCTTTTATTATCTGTTACATCCTTATGCTTTGGATGATAGAATATGCTTATGTATTTAGTTGCTCATATATGCCCAAGAAGGTACAATAAGTAAACAAAGACGTGTCTCACATTTCGATATTGTCAAAATTGTCTACCACTTTTGGTGACAACCATATAACAAAGCCAATTCGAGTGGACTTTTACAAAATGGTCAAATTTTTTAAGTATTGGCGAACGCCTTTTTAGCAGGACTAGTAGGGTACCTGCGCGTTGCAGCGGCGGGTACCCTAAAATAAATGCTAGCGACATCAAAAGGCAAAAGTGATAGCTATGAGTTGTAAACCGTTCATGCTCGAGCCCGTTGGCCTGTGCCCGCTCAGGCTTGAGCAGGAATTGTGTTTAAGTTGGTTTTACAATATGCTTGATAATTTGTATTTCTTATGTAAGAGGTGTTTTAATAACTCCATTAATTGTATTTATTGACCATTTAATCAATTGACCACATTAAATATTTGGACCACATTAATAGTGCTTTGTATTGTATTTAATGTTAGTAAATGTGTTTTAATTAGTTGTATTTTTAGCTTAACAACTTGTAATGCTGAATTTTAAGTATTTATATTTAAAGATCGTATTTAATGTTAGAAAATGTGTTTTAATTAGTTGTACTTTTAGATTAAGAACTTGCAATATTATTTAATGTTAGAAAATGTATTTTAATTAGTTGTACTTTTAGTTTAAGAACTTGTAATGCTTAATTTTAAGTATTTCTTTTTTTAGAAGGCCTAAATGCTTTATAAGATAGTATGATAACTGGTAACTAGTTATATATTAATAACAATGCGATTACAAAAATAGTGATTAACATAGAGCTGCAATCTAGTCAAGCTTTTATCAAGCAACTCGAGCTTGACTCGATCGAGTCAAGCTTTTATCAGGCCCAAGCCGAAAAATTAGCTCGAAACATATAACAAGCCAAGCTCAAGCTTTTGATAGCTCAGCTCGAGCTCCTATCAAGCTTTTTCGTGCTTTAATATAAATATATTTCCATTATAAATTCGTATAACTAACTAGGGATAATTTAATCATTAACATAAGTCTAGTGACCGACTATGTAACGAAAAGTTACATAAAAAGTCTATGATAGTTACCTCATTTAGTGAAATTCATCGCTATATGAAAAGTTACATAAACAATCTCTTGCATTACTCTAATTTTCAAAAACAGTCCCTAAGTTCACAATTTAGTCATTTTTTTTAGCATTTGCATAGTTGTAGTTAAGTATTCTTTAGTATAACTAAATTAGCAAGTTTTTTGCTTTCTTGCTTAAAAGTAACTTTTTAAGTATTTTGCTAAACAATTTAATGTTAATACTTCATATATTTTTAAACAGGCCCGGATATTGGGTTGTGCAACATGAGCAATGGCACAGGGCCAGTTCCTTATAGGGGCACCAATTTTTTTTTTTATTAAGCATATAAAGGATGGCCCAAGTTTTATTCAAGTCCAAGAGTCCAACTCAAATTTGTTTTGGAGTATCCTTTTTTCTCTTGCCCCCTGATTTATCAACACAAAAATGGATTTCATCCATTAAATTTATGGTTTTATTTATACTAGACTAGATTAAGCGACACTATTTTTATTGGTTTAGTTTTACATTCAAGTGGTAAAATTATGAATAGGTTCACAAGAATAGTACCAACACCGTTACTAGAAAATTTGACACTTTAAGGGCCGTATTTAAGTTATATCGAATATTTGCAAGTGTAGAAATACATCTAAAGGTAGTGATAATCCTCATGATGTTAGTTTACATCTTTATAGTCTTGCCAATTCGAACCGGCCTTTCCTTCTATAGTGGGTGTCCTTCATGCTACCTCCATATGACACAGACCTTCTCAATAAACTATAAACCTGTACTATATATATAGAGATGATTTAGTTACCAATATGAGTTAATATAGTAGTATTTTAGTTCACAAAAGAAAGAAAGCATAGAAGTATAAGTCATTAGCATATAGTATAAAACAGTCAGACAGACACGTATATGCTACTTCAATTCAAATTCCATCAAAAGCAAGAAAAGACAAATGTATGGTGCTTATTTTTAACACAAGAATAAATAAATAAATTTGAAGGCTAAGCTTTATCTCTTATGAAGCTATCAACACGTGTCTACTTGACTCAACTACCACTAACCAAAGTTGTTCATATGTTGAATCATTTCAAGCCGACAATGGGTCTTGCCCGGGTTTAACCGGGTCTTACCGGAAATGGCCTGTTCTTAGAGGAAATGACGGGGTCTAACCGGAAATGTACAGTGAAGTAACCGGAAAAGTACCATGTAAAATACGCCATGTTCATTAGAGGTTTGTAGTTACAGTTATATACGATTAGTTGAATTTGAACTCTAAACTTGTTATTGCATATAACATGTTTGATAATATGTCTAACTCAAATTATTTAACTAGAGGTTACTAAATTTATAATAAGATCGTATCCATGTAGTAACTTTTATCATCCAATTTGCACTTTCACTTATCATTTTGCTTCCTATCTGTTATTTTAGCTACATTTCATTATAATTGGATAAACTCATGTTGGTTGCTTTATATTAATTAGTTTTTTAAATTTGTCTTATAACACCTAAAATAACTAGCAATCACCTTAACAAGTGACGAACATAGATAACCATTTACCAAAACACATATTCAAGTATTTGCTTCAATGAGGTGAGGTGTAAGACTGCGCTATTGATTTTCGTATTCCACATTGCCCATTATAAAATTTTAATCAAATATATGGTTTCCATATTCTATTTAATCATATAATTGTATTGTTTTTTGAGATTTGTGCAATATTACTAAACTGCATAAGCTCTTCAACATAAGTTAATTCAAACACCCCGAAACTAAAACTGCATGATGCGTTACTTATGTAACAGCTTATGGGCTTATTTATGTTCTATTTTAGAGTTACTGAACCAAGTTACTTATGCAACAGTGGCTGCTATCGACATTGATAAGGCGTCTGGGAGGATTACTAAACTCAGGAGGTCCTTTTCCAGCTTTAGGGATTATGATGCAACGTTGTTATAATTATACGTTATGTGCCTAAATGAGTTACTCGTAGTATGTTTATATGTCAATTATGCTAGACGGGTCGAAACAGCCCCGAATGACCCGTTTGGGTTTAGTTATGCGATTTTAACTCTGATTCCACGATATTACTAGTATAGCGTCCTAAGTGGGCGACATAGCTGAATTAGTCGTCCTAAGTGGACGATTTGCATAAATATATGCATTATGACCCGAAAGAAGGGTGTAGACGTCCTAAGTGGACGACATGTGTTATTATGTCATGACATGCTTCGAAAAGGAGCCTAGATGTCCTAAGTGGACGACCGAGCCTTTATTAGCATCTCATCTTGTAAAATGGGACTTAGACATCCTAAATGGATGACTATTGTGTATGAGTGGCTCAAAGTCATGGAATATATGACTTATACGTCCTAAGTGGACGACTAGAACATTTTTAGCTATATTGAACCAACGCGGATTCATAGCGTCCTAAGTGGACGACTAGTGCAAGGCTAATAGCAAGCATCCTCAGATTTACAAAGCAACACTAGTATTATGCCGTTTATGTTATGCTTTTATATGTTATCTAACTAAGCGTTGTGCTTATGTTGCTTTGTTGTACTTGTTATAGGTGAAGCTAGTGGTAGTGCTACGAAGGGTACGAAGACCGAGAACTAGACCTCGGTGGGATACTTGGGTAATGAGCCTTTTCCCTAAATGCTCTTTTACCAAGAAACGCCCTAGGACGTCGTGTTTTGGTTTGTAATTATGTAAACACAGATTTGGTTAATAACCTGATGGTTATGGTTGTGTTTAAAGATCAAAGGGGTGTTTGGCATAGCGCCACTCTAGCTCCAAATGACCCATTTTGATGTTGTACAGGTCTAAATGGATAGTGTACGTTGTGTATAGTTTTCTTATAATATAAAGTATGTTTTGTTTGTGTTATTTAAAAAAAAAAAACAAAAAAAACCTGGGCATTTTGGGCATTTTGATTAGTTTCATATAATCAAATTAAAACTTAGCGCATGAGTCTAAAGGTTGTTTTTATATCAATTGTAGAGAGAATATGAGGAATATAAAGTCAGGGTAAATGCATTATTAACAAAAGGTCGGAAAACACCAGGAAATAACCCGAGAGACCATCCTCGCATGATACAGGTAAATTATCAATTTACCCTTTCCTACGTCAAATGAATTATCTGCTAATTGCTTATTAGTCATCCAAAAGGTCAAAATTAGCCTTTCAAAAGTCATCCGAGATGCTTATCTGCTAACTGCTTTTTAGTTGCTTATATACTCTGATTGGTGGCTTAGATAAGGACTTTTAAACACTCAGTTTGTTTGATGGTCAGAATGCAATAACCGCTTACATAAGCAAACCCACAAAGATGCTATAAATAGAGCTGTCAATAACCGCTTACATATCTTTTTTTTAATCATATCTTTTTTTTTAATCATATCTTTCTTACTCTTTCCAGGAGGATGTATTGGGTTGCTTATTCTTTCTTTTTTTTAATCATATCTTTCTCTATCATCGACCAAAAGACCATATATGAGTGGCTTATCTTTCATTTTCATCGACCAAAAAGACACTTTTGTTTTTCAACATCACTGCAGCAGTTGGCCGGAACTAGTTTGTTTCTTCTCATAAACTCTTTCAACCATACCAGTTTCATCATAATTTACACCTAACCAATCACCATCACATTATCAAGTTGTTTTTTTTCCATTGTATTCACTTTTCTTTGCAATCAGTTTGTAGAAATGTTGACCTTCAGCAGATTATTATGTTTCTCCTGCGATCCTTCATTCATAACTCCATTAGGAATTACGCTGATGCTAATGCTAATGGGCTTTATCTATTACTACTTTTATTCAATGGCATCTTCTTCTAACTCAAATGAACCAGAAAAAGTAGAATCTTCTTCTAACTCAAATGAACCAGAAATAATGGTGTCCACTTCAACTTCATCCATTCAAAGTAGCTTCAAGTATGACGTGTTTATAAGCTTTAGGGGTGAAGATACTCGCAAGAACTTTGTTGGCCATCTTTATGAAGCTCTTCAACAAAGAGGCATTTACACTTTCAAGGATGATGAAAAAATGAAGCAAGGGAAAACTATCGACAACCAGCTTATCCAAGCTATTAAAGACTCAAGATTCTTCATCATTCTTTTCTCAAAGAACTATGCTTCTTCGTCTTGGTGCTTGGATGTGCTTGCTGAGATCATGGAGTGTCAAAAGACTGGCCAACAGACTGCCTATCCCATCTTTTTGGATGTGGAACCCACCCATGTCCGCAAACAAAGTGGGGCATTTGGAAAAGCCTTTTTGGAAAACAGAAAAAAAGACGCTGCTGAGAAATGGATAGAGGCTTTGAAAGGAGCATCAAATCTGGTTGGGAGGGAGTTGCAGGCGACCGCTAATGGGTAATTACTCCACATATCTCTACTTAGCAATATTTGTTACTTTTGTATATAACTATATATATGTTATATATAGATCTAAAACATTGTTTATGTATTTAGACTATGCTACACAGAACCTTCTTTTACCATACATACAGGAACGAAGCTGAATTCATCAAAAAAATTGTTGGAGATATTTCACTAGAGTTACGCCCCATCAATTCTGGCTTTGACGAAAAGTTAGTCGGCATGGAGACTCGAGTAACGGAGGTTGTTTCATCTTTAGAAGTTGGTACTGACGAAGTTCGCATGATAGGGATCAAGGGCATGGGTGGGGCTGGAAAGACAACTATAGCGAGAGCTGTTTTTGATCATCTATCTGCTGATTTTGAAGCTATAAGCTTTGTTGCGAATGTGAGAGAAGTTTCAAAAGCCTCTATAAATGGTTTGAAGAATTTACAAGAACAAGTCCTTTCAAAAGTGCTAAATAAACGCGTCACTCTAGATAGTGTTACTGATGGGAAAAACATGATGAAAGAGAGGATGCGCGGTGTAAAGGTTCTTTTTGTTCTAGATGATGTGGATGACATAGAACAACTTGAGGCGTTAGCCGGTGGACCTAACTGGTTTAAGTCGGGAAGTAGAATTATCGTTACAACGAGAAATGAGCAAGTATTGGTAGCACACAGAGTTAACGTGATTCATGATATAGCTCTCTTATCAGAACAGGAAGCAATTTCCCTCTTTAGTAGGTATGCATTTGGAAGAGAGAATCCAGTTCAAGGATACGAAGAGCTGTCAGGAAAAGTTGTAGGTTATGCTGCTGGTCTTCCCTTAACACTCAAAGTCTTGGGTTCAAATCTCTGTGGTAAAGATAAGCCTGAATGGGTAGATGCCATAGACAGATTAGAAAAAATTCCCTTAGAGGAGACTCTAAAACAGCTAGAATTAAGCTATATCAGTTTGGAAGATGAATATAAGGAAATATTTCTAGACATTGCATGCATGTTGAAAAGAAAGACCAAAGCAAAAGCAATCACCATTCTTGAAAGCTGTGGATTTCATGCTATAATTGGTTTAAAAGTTCTTGAACAGAGATCTCTCATAACTATTGATCAATATGGGCGCTTGGACATGCATGACCATATAGAAGAAATGGGACAGAACATTGTTCGTCGTAAGCGCCAGCCTAGCAAACATAGCCGATTATGGATTGATGAGGAGATTGAAGATATATTGACTAATGACAAGGTAAAGATCAGTTTACTTGTAAGGTGGAGAAAACTAATACATTTTCATCTGTTGTGACTTCTGACATTGTTATTTGATTGCAGGGTACTAAAGCAACAAGATGTCTAAAACTTGATATGCGGACAGGAAATTCGAGAATTCTTCTGAAAGGGCTTGGAAAAATGAAGGAACTTCGATATCTTGAAGTTTTTTTTGCAAATTATGATTCTGAAAGTGATCTGAAATTTGATGATATCAGGCAATGCTTCACAAATTCTTTAAAATATCTAAAATGTTGGAATTACCCTTTCTTGTATTTACCCAAAGCATTTCATGCAAACAATCTTGTTGGACTAAAAATGAAGAACAGCAGAATGGTACAACTTTGGGAAGAGGGAGAAAGAAAGGTAGAATAACTGTTGATTGTTTGTTTTGAATAATTCGTAAAAGAGCTATTAATTTATTGGTTTGTTAATATGCTAATATTAATCTTTTTGTCTTATTTTTACTGGCAGGTTCTAACAAAACTCAAATTCCTTTCTCTCTCTTGGTCAAAATTGACAACCTTTGACTTTGGGTTGACTCCGAATATTGAGACGTTATCTCTTGAAATTTCTCGTAATTTAGAAGAACTTTGCATGCCATTTAGTTGTCAAAAGCTCAAGCATCTCCGTATCAGTTACTCAGAGTTAAGAACCTTTGACCTGGGGTTGACTCCGAATCTCGAAACGTTATCTCTTGATCGATGTGCTCAATTTGAAGAACTTCACATGCCTGCTGCATGTCCAAATCTCAAAATCCTCAACCTTAATGGGTCAAGGTTGAGGAGACTTGACCTTGAGCTGATTCCAAATCTTGAGAGTTTAGATCTTGGAAATTGTAAGAAGTTGGTAGAAATTAACGCTCCCGTTGGATGTCTAAGAAAACTTGGCTACTTAAGGTTAACTGGTTGTTTGAGGTTTATCAATCTTACGTTTTACGGTAGACGTGAGCCCCAGGTTAATTGTTCTTCAAATACTTTATATCTTGCTGGTATGTCCATAGATTCATGCCCATTGCACCCCAACAGTAATCTCCCAAAGTTTCGGTTTAATTGTAATTATGAAGAATATCTACCGTCATCAGTTGGAAATATTGAGAAGCAAATTTCTTTTGGTCTATGTGCTTGCACAGACTTAGAGAAATTTTCAGACATGATTTGTAGTTTACAGTGTCTACAAAAACTTACACTCAAAATTCCAGAGTTTCCCAAAGATCTTGGCCAGTTAGAATGTCTAGAAGAGCTCTGTTTGTACTCTGATAAGATAGAACATCTTCCAGGTAGCATTTGTATGCTGAAACATCTGAAGTATCTCAGTCTTATGGGTTTTGCTCTTCTTGAGAAGTTGCCTGAGGACATTGGCCAGTTGGAATCTCTGGAGAGTCTAGATTTGTCATATACAAGTATTAAACATCTTCCAGATAGCATTTGTATGTTAAAACATCTGAAGTATCTCAACCTTGATGAGTGTGCTCTTCTTGAGAAGCTACCTGAAGATCTTGGCCAATTAGAATGTTTAAAAGAGCTAAGGGTGCTTAGTAAGAAAATTGAGTATCTTCCGGATAGCATTTGTATGTTGAAACGTCTGAAGTCGTTTGATCTTGATGGTTGTGCTCTTCTTGAGAAGTTGCCTGAGGACATTGGCCGGTTAGAATGTCTTGAGGAGCTCTGTTTGTCATCTACAAAGATAAAACATCTTCCGGATAGCATTTGTATGTTGAAACATCTGAAGTCGCTCGATCTTGATGATTGTGATCTTCTTGAGAAGTTACCAGAGGATCTTGGCCAATTAGAATGTTTAGAGAGGCTATGTGTGAGTAGTAAGAAGATTGAATATCTTCCAGATAGCATCTGCATGCTAAAACATCTGAAGTGGCTCAATGTTAGAGGCTGTTCTTGTCTTGGGAAGTTGCCTGAGGACATTGGCCAGTTAGAATGTTTAGAAGAGCTAGATTTGTCGGCTACAAGTATTAAACATCTTCCAGATAGCATTTGTATGTTAAAACATCTGAAGTATCTCTACCTTGATGAGGATTGTGCTCTTCTTGAGGAGGATCTTGGAAAATTAGAATGTTTAAAAGAGCTAATTATAAAAAAACACAGGCATAAGTCATCTTCCCCAAAGAGCTAATATTCGGAGCTTCTTCAGTCAAATGGATTTCCTTGACCTGTGGGAGGCGAGGGGCTGGTGGATTCGGCCAGGCGTCTAGGCATCAAGTTGTTGGTGTTATGAATTGGTTTTATGTTATGTAAATGGTGTCGTATGATAGAAAAATTTCTGATAAAATATATATAGAAGTGATAAACGATTTACTGGAAAAGTGGCAGAGATCAGAGATAGAAGAAAGCAAGCAAAAGGAAGTTAAAATGAAGATGATGGAGATTGTGTCTTTTTGTGCTCACGTGGGCTACAGTAAAAAAATGGAAAATGAATATATATATATATATCAATTGATTTCTTTTGTATTTCTTTTTTCTTTTTGAAAATCTTACAAGTCTTTAGTTATTTCCTTTTGGATTGTAAATTTAAGTTTTGCAAATGAAAAGTTAGTAAAACAGTAGGATTATTTTTCAAAAGTTATATAAAAAGAACTGGTTGTAAGAAATTCGTTGTTTGTTTCGGGTGAAAACACTCTTTCAAGTTTGATGCACATTTAAATCATCAACTCATTAGCTTTCGCACATTTCTTGCCTTGTTAGAAAATTTTGTACCAACGTTTCTACCCCCATTTCAATTTTCTCATTGAACCCGTATGTCGAACAACTTAAACTTCAGTCCAACTTCTTAAACAAAGAATTGCATGTTACTACGGATAATTTTTTTTTTTTTTTTTTTAGCCCCCCTTAATATAAATTACTGGCTTCGTCTCTCATTGGGAGATAAAGACTAGAACCCGTCACCTTTGGTGAGTAAATAACCCACTTTCCTTGTTTTCTAAATTCATTTTTCTCTTATTTTAATATCGAATCTGATATTGGCCAACAAAAATTATTGGAACAAAATAATAATAGTAGCTTTGTAGAAAGAAAAAAGAAAGTAAATCACACGATGGTCCTTATAGTTTATAGGCCTAAATGAGTTAGGCTTGTTTATTAACTACTCGGTACTCCTCTTTGATGCATTGTTTTCTATTTGCCAGCCCCTGTACATAGAGGCGCATCTTCAGATGAGGCTCAAAGCCGCTGATTATTTCTTGAAGCTAATTGATATTGGGGCGCGCAATGGAAAACAAATCTTGAAATTGGCTGAACCTCAAATATTGTGAAATAAGAAATGGCCTCAAAAGAGAATGGAAACACTAACAAGCTCTTCGTTAATTTTAGTTGGTGAATGGTCTCAATGTGTGTTCAAACTTACTTATTGCTCTCCATAGAAGCTGCCTATCTTCACTTGCATTGTTTGATCGTTTTACTATTTCTATTTACAACGTATTTAGTTAATTTGTTTTTTGTACTTTCGCTGAACTAATTTATGATAATATGGTAGAATGTTTACTGTGACATAGGTAAACTAATTATGTGTGAATTGATTTGCATGTGCTTTACTACTGTTTTTTTATCTCACCGCTCTCACCTTATCCATCTTCTTTGAAATCATGCAGAAACTGTAGTGACAGTATATTTAATGAGCGAAAATCCTCGTCATATATATCAATATCATTTTCTCCACTAGTAGTTGAAACCACGGCCGTGGAGACAGTCTCCACCAAGGCCGTGGAGGTGGAGGAGAGGAAAAAAATGATAACCAAACAGTGGTTAAAACTGAAACTTTATGGTTTCTGAAATGCAAAACCAATATTTATGGATTGGTTTCGCTTTTATGCAAAAAACGAGCAAACCCAAACCATGCTCGCCCCTAAATTTTTTGACCTCCAAAAAGTGTGGTGTATTTACAGAAAAATTGCGTAACATGGCGATGATATTATTATTTTCAAACGTGTTGACAATAAATCATCCTTATTGAGCAAAATGAAATACATGTGCCCAAATAGACATTGACATATTACAAAATCACATTGCTTGGAACCATTAGTAAGATCTGTGGCATTGATAGCAACCCTGGTCATCGCGCCGCAATCCTTGTGATATCTGAATTAGATCCCATATACTTGTTCACGTACCGACTAGATGTTGCATCATACACCTACCAACCTACGACCCTATAAAAAAAGATCGGTTCATCTATTTGGTACAACTTGTGCATGCACATAACGCCCTCAGAGAGAAGCAAAAATACATATCTGTGCTCATTTACACGCATGACTGAGTGAATAACAGTTTAGAACACTATAGTTTCTCTAACTCTACAAAACTGGAGAAAGAACCAACTAATGTTGTTGACACATACAATCTGGTATGGGATAGGTATATATGGATTGTGTCTCCTTTCTTAACCTAACTTGACCTTTTCTATTCTTATGCGCGTTTTGTATAGCCCACTGAAACTCAGACCATTCCATAGTTTCGTTAAGAAAGAGCTGGCTCGAGAGCACCATATTTTGTAACACCTAAAATCTGAGAACATGTGAAAAGACCAAAATGCCCCTACATATTTAAAAAGTTAATTAAAAGCTTATTAAGTATCCAAATAAATCCCAAACTTCAAACAATGCACAAGTTATGTGTCCAAATAATTTTAACAACTTCATTTAACATTTGTTCAAGTGGTAAAATTACCAAAATACCCTTAAAGGGGCCGAATGACAATTTATTTATATTTACTTGGATTTAAAAATCATATAAACCTTTTAAATATGGAAATTAACTATCAATACTTATCCTCAGCTACTAGGCCGAATTTTGGCCCATATTCCCCCCCCCCCCTAATCGGCCAAAAACTGAATAAGGTCAAATCATTCCATTTGTTTCCCCAAAACCCTATTTTGCCGACTTGCATAACACACAAACAAAAATCACATAGCCTCCATTCGACCACCCCATATGTTCTAATCAATTTTCTGTGATCAAATAACATCCAAAGAGTCCCAGAAAAATACCCATTCGAATTGCTAAGGCCTGGTACGATCGTGATCTTGGTTTCCTTTGTCGAACCCTAAAAACAAGGTAATATCGATTCTGATTTATTCGACCTCTCTAAAATTCGTTTATGATTTTTCTCCTAATCCTCATATCATATATACTCTGGGAAAAATGTTGGAAAGGTCGTGAAGAAGCTTTTGGAGTCGTGGTCATTTTTGGTTCGATTTGGATCATACGCGAATACAACAAATTGTGCAGCCTTTTTCCCACGTTCGAATCTTGGTTTGGTATTTTTCTCAGGTCCCTTACATCATATAAACATCATCTAAACTGGTTGTTTCGATCCATGCATGCTCTATATCAATTTCGTGATTTAAAACCCTAAAAACATGTTTATTTGTAAAATATATGATCCGATCCAGAATAATTATTAATAAAATTTTTATAGGCTTATTATGATATAATATGATCTGGAAAAATGTTGGGAAGAATTGTCATGGCCTAAATCATGTATTTCGAATTTATTTTTATTTATTGGATTTTTATTAAATCGTATAAAAGAAAAAAAAAAGAAAATAAATTCGTATGAACTAGGGTTTGTGATCTAGGGTTTGTTTTGTGATAATAAATGATAATTAATGATGAGGTAATGATTAAAAATGAATTAGAGTTGGTTAGGGTTTTTAATCTTGTTATTTTATGTTATACGATTTGGTATAAAAAGATTTGGGTGAGTTTTGTAACTTTTAAAACTTAAGGGTTATTTTTGAAACTTAATTTGGATCAGGTACTATTCGAATAAAATGAGAGATGAGGGTGCTATGTGTAATTTTTGTATTTAAATGGATTAAAATGTATTTTAAACCTAATTAGGGTTTATTTTGAAAATAATTAAAAGAGAGGGACTAAACATGTAATTTCTGGAAACTTGGAGCTGTTTTGAGTAATTTAATATATTCAGGGGGTTATGTGTCATTTTGATAACTTAAGGGCATAATATGTAATTATTGATATTCAAAAGTTGAAATTGTAAATTAAAGGGTTAAATATGTAACTTTAATAACTTGAGGGACTTAATGTGTAAATTATGAATAATTAAGGATCCATTCGAATAACTTAATAAAATAAGTGCCCATTATGTAAAATGGATAAGTTAAGGGTTTAATGTGTAACTTTGAATACTAAAAGGTTTAAAGTGTAATTTTGGAAAGTAAAGGGTATAAAATGCAAAGTTATGAAACCCTAAGGACCAAATGAGTAAAAAGATTAAAAGATACCTTATTTCCATTAATAATGATTCAACTTTCTAAATATGGAAACTTTCTAAAAGTGGAAACTTACTATTTATGGAAACCTGCTAAAATGGAAAGTTACTTAAAATGGAAAGAATGAATTATGATTCACCCCTCTTCTCCTCTAGGTGTGAAGAAGGAGAGGTCCTGAGCCACATTTGTTTTTCCGAGTTTATTTCTATTTTCTGTGCTTGCAATAAGGTACGGATACTCTGCCTTTTTCAGTAAAAGGTTCCTATACATTGATGTTGAGTTATGATTTCAGTTAAGATTTCCCCAAGCCATTGCTATGTTCCCTTTTAGTTGAACCTTTGATATGATTTTGAGCTGACTTTGAGATAAAACTTTACCTTATGACCATTTGTTGATTTTGAGACCTGACTCTTAGTTTGATACCCGAGCCATTTATGTTTTTCTACCTATGGAGGTACCATAGGCATGTCTGTGATGCACCACTGGCATGACTCATGCGTGGGTGAGTGATTTCTCACGTCGTCCCTTTTATGATATTATTATGGCCATTATGACTTTGAGTATATGACTTTGAGATTGACTTTGAGTAAGGGGCGTATGGGTTGCAATCCTAGATATGTATGTTTAGTGGATTTAACTATGACTTTGAGTTGACTTTGAGGTGACTGGTGCTGTGTGCAATACACGCCTTTCACAACCCCTGGGAGCTGATCACTCCACCCTTATGATACATGAGGACACCCCTCATATTATCTGGTTGCCTGAGAGGTATTCCCTCTGATTGTGAGATTATGATATTGACGGCTTATGACTTTGAGATATGACTTTGAGTTTTTGGGCTCGTGGTAGATGACTATCCTATTTTCATTTCCATTATTCATTTGTTTATTCCTTATGATATTCCCCAATGCACTATATATATATTGGTTCTATTTCGTTATCGTTGCTTTGTTTATGTATCTGTTCACTGGGCTTTTTAAGCTCAGCCGCATTTCTTTTCCTGCGGCAGGTATCTAAGCTAGGAGCTGGGCTTTTGCTATGGGATGAGAGTTAGAGCTTGTGTTGGAGCTTTTACCTTAGATGACTACCCTATGTTATGACTTTGGATTTGGATTATGTTCTTTTCCTTTGGTTTATTTCTTCATCATTTGAACTTATGTACTTTGACTTAAGCTGTGTTGGCTTGGTCTTTCTTATTGATTTATGTTTAAGACTTCCGCTGTGTATGATGTTATGTATGTATGCTTTGATATGTCACCATTCTTGTGGCACTTCTACCCTTGTCGGGTTGGGGTGTTACAATTATGGTATCAGAGCCCAGGCTGCGACCTGTAGTACATAAACATGGCCTGTGAGTCTTATGGACCTTAGGATTTGACCCTTAAGACTTTAGGTTTGACTGGTGAGAATTTGGGTAGCATAGGTTTCTGCTTCGTCTCCCATTTCGTGCTTATTTTCTCTTATGTTTTGCTAATCCTTTCCATGATCATTCAGATGGTGAACACCCGCTTTACTCAGTACACTGGTGGGGATGATGATGCCCCTGATTTCCAAGCTATGATTAACGCTGCTTTGGAAGCTGCTCTTCCACGAGTAGTGACTGAAGTGACCAATAACCTCAGGAATGGGCCGGGTCCTTCTGGTAGTGGTGATAGACCTCCTACTCCACCAAATGCTCAACCTAATGCTAATGCTTCACCTCATGTTCCCCCAACGGGTATCCATGTGTGGATCGAGAGGTTTAACAAGCTCAAGCCTATCACATTCAAGTCCGCTGCTACTCCCCATGAAGCGGAGGATTGGATCACACATGTTGAGAAATTGTTTCGTGTTCTGGGATGTGGTGACGAGTTTAAGACTCGTTTGGCTACATTCAAGTTGGAAGGTGATGCTCAGAACTGGTGGACTGCTCTTGTGCAGGCCAAAGGAGGTGATTTTGCTGAGACTTGTTCGTGGGCTGAGTTCATTGAGGCATTTTACCGACAGTATCTTCCTATGGCTGAACAGTTAAGGTATGAGAGAGAGTACGGGTCGATTCGTCAGGGTGATCAGGAGTCATCCGGAGAGTTTATGCAGAGATTTTTGCGTTTGGCTAGTTTTGTTGGGCCAGAGGTTACTGGTGATGCGGTGCGTCAGGCACGTCATTTTAAGTGGGCTTTGAAGAAGTGGGTTTTGGACAAGATCGTTAACACTACTTTTGAGGATGTTGCTGGAGTGCAGGATGCCGCCCGCAACATTGAGTTACTGCATGCGGATCGGGTATCTTATAAGCGTGATAGGGATGGTAACAGGGTGGATTCTCGTAGTCATGGTCGGCAGGACCATAGGCAGGATTCTCGGGGTCGACAGGACCAGGGGTATGATCAGAGGGGTCGTCAGGACCGTGGTTATAATAATAGACAGCAGGATTACAGGAACCAGGATCGTCGGGATACTGGTAGGTATGGTGGTGATCGGCAAGGGCAGAATAATAACAACCGACGTAGGGACTCTCAGCAGTATCAGCAGTCGGGATCGTCGGGTCAGAAGAAGTCTTTTGAAGCTCTACCCCCTCCTCCTACATGTCCTTCTTGTGGGAAGACTCATCCAGGTCCTTGTTATAAAGCTTCTGGTGGTTGTTTCTGGTGTGGTTCTACTCAGCACAAAGTCGTAGACTGTCCTAAGAAGAAGGCTGGTGAACCTAAAGTTGATGCTAGGGCTGCTCCTAATTCAGGCCGGGTTTACTCTATGACTCGTGATCAGGCAGCTGGTTCCTCAGGTACTATTACGGGCTTTCTTTATATTGGAGATCGTACTGTCTTTGTTTTATTTGACACCGGTGCTACACATTCCATAATATCTACTTCACTTGCAAATAAAATAAACATAACCCCAAAACGATTAATGAACCGTATATCTATTGCTACTCCGATGAAAACTCATGTGATTATTGATGTTGAGTATGTGAATTGCCCTCTTCGTTTCGATGATCGTATTCGTGCTGCGAACCTTCTTCCCATCGATATGATTGACTTTGATATTATTCTGGGCATGGACTGGTTGGCTGCTCATAAAGCGACCATTGATTGTTATGCTCGTAAAGTGATCTTTGGTAATCTTCATCATCCTGATTTTGTCTATTCTGGTTCACAACCTCTGAAATCCGTGAAGATTATTTCGGCTATGAAAGCCCGGACACTGATTTCACATGGCTGTATTGGTTTCCTTGCTTCTATCAAGGATATTTCTGTGAATGTTCCGAGCATTGATAGTATTCGTGTTGTGCGCGATTTTACTGATGTGTTTCCAGATGAACTTCCTGGTATTCCTCCTGTTCGAGAAATTGAGTTCAGTATCGATCTGATTCCGGGTGCTGAACCCATATCTAAGGCTCCATACCGTATGGCACCGATCGAATTGAAAGAATTGAAGGAGCAATTGCAAGAACTGTTAGATAATGGATTCATTCGTCCGAGTGTGTCTCCATGGGGTGCTCCCGTTTTGTTTGTTAAGAAGAAGGATGGAAGCATGCGTCTTTGTATTGATTATCGGGAACTTAACCGTATCACAATCCGTAACCGTTACCCTCTTCCACGCATTGATGATCTATTTGACCAATTACAAGGAGCGAGGCATTTCTCTAAGATTGATCTGAGGTCCGGTTATCACCAACTTCGGGTGAGGGAGCAAGATGTTCCTAAAACGGCTTTTCGAACTCGGTACGGTCATTATGAATTCTTGGTTATGCCTTTCGGGCTGACCAATGCTCCTGCGGTTTTCATGGACCTTATGAACCGGGTATTTCACGAATTCCTCGATAAGTTCGTCATTGTCTTCATTGATGACATCCTTGTGTATTCTAAGTCCGAGGAGGAACACGAGCAACATCTTAGTATGGTTCTGGAGGTTCTTCGACAGCAGAGATTATATGCGAAGTTTTCGAAATGCGAGTTTTGGTTGGATCAAGTAGCTTTCTTGGGTCACATTGTTTCGGCGAACGGTATTACTATGGACCCTGCGAAGGTTGAGGCTATCACAAAATGGCCGAGACCTACAAACGTGACGGAAGTAAGGAGTTTTCTGGGTCTTGCTGGGTATTATAGGAGATTTGTTGAAGGCTTTTCACGTCTCGCTTTGCCTTTAACACAATTGATGAGGAAAGGAGAGAAGTTTGTTTGGACTGATGAGAGGGAAAGTAGTTTTGAGGAGTTGAAGAAACGTTTAGTGTCTGCACCTATTTTGACTCTTCCATCTGGTTCAGGTGGTTTTCAAATATATAGTGATGCATCGAAGAAAGGTTTGGGATGTGTGTTGACACAGCATGGAAAGGTGATTGCTTATGCTTCGAGGCAGTTGAAACCTCACGAGTTGAATTATCCGACACATGATCTTGAGTTAGCGGCTGTGGTTTTCGCGCTAAAGATTTGGCGCCACTATTTGTATGGAGAGTCTTGTGACATTTTCACAGATCACAAGAGTCTTAAATACATTTTCACTCAGAAGGAACTGAATATGAGACAGAGGCGGTGGTTAGAACTTCTGAAGGACTATGATGTTAATATTCAGTATCATCCCGGTAAGGCGAATGTAGTCGCGGATGCTCTTAGTAGGAAGTCTGGTATGGTTGCGAGTTTAGAATTTGATCCTCGTGTTTTGCATGACTTAGAGCTTCTGGATGTGGAGTTCTGTATTCGAGGTCAGGATGGTTATTGGGCTAGTCTTAAAGTTGAGTCCAATCTTATCTTGCGAATAAAGGAAGCTCAGAAGGAGGATGGTGAGCTGTGGTCTATAGTTCAAAATGTTGAGGAGGGCAAACAGTCAGAGTTCAGAGTTGACGAATTTGGTGTAGTTTGGTTTGAGGATCGTCTTTGCGTTCCTAACGATCCAGAACTTCGAGAGACTATTCTATCAGAGGCTCATAGTTCCCCGTTCACTATTCATCCTGGTTCTACCAAGATGTACAGGGATCTTAAACAACATTTCTGGTGGAATGGTATGAAACATGATGTGGCGTTGTTTGTATCTAAGTGTTTGACTTGCCAGCAAGTCAAGATTGAGCATCAAAGAGCAAGTGGGTTATTGCAGCCATTGGAGATTCCGAAGTGGAAGTGGGAAGAGATTTCCATGGATTTCGTTACAGGTTTACCTCTTACCCGTAAGAAGCATGATGCGATTTGGGTGGTTGTTGATCGACTAACCAAGTCTGCTCACTTTCTCCCTATTCGTGTGGACTACAGAGTTAGTAAGTTGGCGGACATATTTCAGCAGGAGATCGTTAGGCTTCATGGTATGCCTACGGCTATCATATCAGATAGAGACCCACGGTTTACATCTCGTTTCTGGAAGGGATTGCATAAGGCATGGGGTACGCGCCTTAAGTTCAGCACGGCTTTTCACCCTCAGACAGATGGTCAGTCGGAGAGGACCATCCAGACATTAGAGGATATGTTGAGGGCATGTGCCTTAGAGTGGACTGGTAACTGGGACGAATATTTATGTTTGGTTGAGTTTGCATACAACAACAGCTGGCACGCGAGTATTCGTATGGCTCCTTTCGAGATGTTGTATGGTAGGAAGTGCAGAGCTCCAGTTTGTTGGAATGAGGTTGGTGAGCGTATTATTGTGGGACCGGAGTTGGTTCAGATCGCTACCGAGAAAGTGGATGTTGCTAGGGAAAAGTTGAAGGAAGCACGTGCGCGTCAAAAGAGTTATGCTGATAAACATCGGCGTGACTTAGAGTTTCGTGTTGGTGATCGGGTATTCCTTAAAGTTTCACCGTTTCGTGGAGTTAGACGTTTCGGGATCAAGGGCAAGCTTAGTCCTCGATTCATAGGACCGTTTGAGATTTTGGAGCGCATTGGAGAGGTTTCGTATCGTTTGGCTCTTCCTCCGCAGTTATCACATGTTCACGACGTCTTTCATGTATCTCTCCTGAGGGGATACAATTATCATCCTTTGCATGTGGTGTCCTATCCTTTCGATCAGATTCAGCCTGATATGTCTCTTCCGGAGGAGCCGGAAGCTGTTCTTGATCGCCAAGAGCGAGTTATGAGGCGTAAAGTTATTCCTTTCGTTAAGATTCTTTGGCGGAATCACCCAGAGCGAGAAGCTACCTGGGAAACCGAGGAGTCTATTCGAGCTAGTTATCCTCACTTTGTATTCTGATCTGGTATGTCTCCGTTATGTTTCGATTCGTTTCATTTCTGATTCTTTTCAAATTTCGAGGACGAAATTTTTCTTTTTAGAGGGGAAGAAGTTGTAACACCTAAAATCTGAGAACATGTGAAAAGACCAAAATGCCCCTACATATTTAAAAAGTTAATTAAAAGCTTATTAAGTATCCAAATAAATCCCAAACTTCAAACAATGCACAAGTTATGTGTCCAAATAATTTTAACAACTTCATTTAACATTTGTTCAAGTGGTAAAATTACCAAAATACCCTTAAAGGGGCCGAATGACAATTTATTTATATTTACTTGGATTTAAAAATCATATAAACCTTTTAAATATGGAAATTAACTATCAATACTTATCCTCAGCTACTAGGCCGAATTTTGGCCCATATTCCCCCCCCCCCCTAATCGGCCAAAAACTGAATAAGGTCAAATCATTCCATTTGTTTCCCCAAAACCCTATTTTGCCGACTTGCATAACACACAAACAAAAATCACATAGCCTCCATTCGACCACCCCATATGTTCTAATCAATTTTCTGTGATCAAATAACATCCAAAGAGTCCCAGAAAAATACCCATTCGAATTGCTAAGGCCTGGTACGATCGTGATCTTGGTTTCCTTTGTCGAACCCTAAAAACAAGGTAATATCGATTCTGATTTATTCGACCTCTCTAAAATTCGTTTATGATTTTTCTCCTAATCCTCATATCATATATACTCTGGGAAAAATGTTGGAAAGGTCGTGAAGAAGCTTTTGGAGTCGTGGTCATTTTTGGTTCGATTTGGATCATACGCGAATACAACAAATTGTGCAGCCTTTTTCCCACGTTCGAATCTTGGTTTGGTATTTTTCTCAGGTCCCTTACATCATATAAACATCATCTAAACTGGTTGTTTCGATCCATGCATGCTCTATATCAATTTCGTGATTTAAAACCCTAAAAACATGTTTATTTGTAAAATATATGATCCGATCCAGAATAATTATTAATAAAATTTTTATAGGCTTATTATGATATAATATGATCTGGAAAAATGTTGGGAAGAATTGTCATGGCCTAAATCATGTATTTCGAATTTATTTTTATTTATTGGATTTTTATTAAATCGTATAAAAGAAAAAAAAAAGAAAATAAATTCGTATGAACTAGGGTTTGTGATCTAGGGTTTGTTTTGTGATAATAAATGATAATTAATGATGAGGTAATGATTAAAAATGAATTAGAGTTGGTTAGGGTTTTTAATCTTGTTATTTTATGTTATACGATTTGGTATAAAAAGATTTGGGTGAGTTTTGTAACTTTTAAAACTTAAGGGTTATTTTTGAAACTTAATTTGGATCAGGTACTATTCGAATAAAATGAGAGATGAGGGTGCTATGTGTAATTTTTGTATTTAAATGGATTAAAATGTATTTTAAACCTAATTAGGGTTTATTTTGAAAATAATTAAAAGAGAGGGACTAAACATGTAATTTCTGGAAACTTGGAGCTGTTTTGAGTAATTTAATATATTCAGGGGGTTATGTGTCATTTTGATAACTTAAGGGCATAATATGTAATTATTGATATTCAAAAGTTGAAATTGTAAATTAAAGGGTTAAATATGTAACTTTAATAACTTGAGGGACTTAATGTGTAAATTATGAATAATTAAGGATCCATTCGAATAACTTAATAAAATAAGTGCCCATTATGTAAAATGGATAAGTTAAGGGTTTAATGTGTAACTTTGAATACTAAAAGGTTTAAAGTGTAATTTTGGAAAGTAAAGGGTATAAAATGCAAAGTTATGAAACCCTAAGGACCAAATGAGTAAAAAGATTAAAAGATACCTTATTTCCATTAATAATGATTCAACTTTCTAAATATGGAAACTTTCTAAAAGTGGAAACTTACTATTTATGGAAACCTGCTAAAATGGAAAGTTACTTAAAATGGAAAGAATGAATTATGATTCACCCCTCTTCTCCTCTAGGTGTGAAGAAGGAGAGGTCCTGAGCCACATTTGTTTTTCCGAGTTTATTTCTATTTTCTGTGCTTGCAATAAGGTACGGATACTCTGCCTTTTTCAGTAAAAGGTTCCTATACATTGATGTTGAGTTATGATTTCAGTTAAGATTTCCCCAAGCCATTGCTATGTTCCCTTTTAGTTGAACCTTTGATATGATTTTGAGCTGACTTTGAGATAAAACTTTACCTTATGACCATTTGTTGATTTTGAGACCTGACTCTTAGTTTGATACCCGAGCCATTTATGTTTTTCTACCTATGGAGGTACCATAGGCATGTCTGTGATGCACCACTGGCATGACTCATGCGTGGGTGAGTGATTTCTCACGTCGTCCCTTTTATGATATTATTATGGCCATTATGACTTTGAGTATATGACTTTGAGATTGACTTTGAGTAAGGGGCGTATGGGTTGCAATCCTAGATATGTATGTTTAGTGGATTTAACTATGACTTTGAGTTGACTTTGAGGTGACTGGTGCTGTGTGCAATACACGCCTTTCACAACCCCTGGGAGCTGATCACTCCACCCTTATGATACATGAGGACACCCCTCATATTATCTGGTTGCCTGAGAGGTATTCCCTCTGATTGTGAGATTATGATATTGACGGCTTATGACTTTGAGATATGACTTTGAGTTTTTGGGCTCGTGGTAGATGACTATCCTATTTTCATTTCCATTATTCATTTGTTTATTCCTTATGATATTCCCCAATGCACTATATATATATTGGTTCTATTTCGTTATCGTTGCTTTGTTTATGTATCTGTTCACTGGGCTTTTTAAGCTCAGCCGCATTTCTTTTCCTGCGGCAGGTATCTAAGCTAGGAGCTGGGCTTTTGCTATGGGATGAGAGTTAGAGCTTGTGTTGGAGCTTTTACCTTAGATGACTACCCTATGTTATGACTTTGGATTTGGATTATGTTCTTTTCCTTTGGTTTATTTCTTCATCATTTGAACTTATGTACTTTGACTTAAGCTGTGTTGGCTTGGTCTTTCTTATTGATTTATGTTTAAGACTTCCGCTGTGTATGATGTTATGTATGTATGCTTTGATATGTCACCATTCTTGTGGCACTTCTACCCTTGTCGGGTTGGGGTGTTACATATTTGGTCTGATAGTCTTCAAGTTTTTGTATGCTCGATACCCTATAACTGAAAAACAAGCAACAATGATTTATAAGTAAGGGTCATGGATAATTCCAAGTCGTTAAAGCATCATACTTTATTTTTATATCAGCGAAGCAAAAGGTCGGTTTGGACCCGACACAGTTTCGTCCAACTCTTTTTGAATTTGAATACACTTCACACCACATTCAACCCGTTTACTCTATCATTAAACTAGATATTTGACCCGTTAGATTCCTGATCAATAAAAGTCAACCGGACTTTATCGGCCTCTAAAGCAAAAACATCATTTATATATTTTAAAATGAAAAAAAAAAAAAAAAAAAAAAAAAAAAAAAAAAAATCAAAACGATCTAAAATTCCTTTTCACATAAGATGAATGAGGTAGGTAACCCATACATACCATTGCATTGTGCATATTTCCTGATTAAGCTGAAATGAAGCCGTCAGTATGCATACTGCATAATAATCAACAGCCGCTAACGACACAAACTTTCTAAATTTATTCCTCAAAGAACGTGTGCTTATATAAGCCCAAATAATCTTCATAATGGTGAAATGACGGTCAGAGAGACATCTGCCGAAGATATAAACTACTTGCAGAAATCTTGAGGATGGTAAAAGAAGGAGGAAATGCATTCATGAATGCTGGCATCCATTTTTGGCCTTCTTCAAGTAAGTCTTTATGACCAGTCACTTGGTACGAAAGAATGTATACATGCACTTGGCGTTCTTTGATGGCTAAATGGAACAAATTAAACCCGTCAAAATCGTTCTAGCTAGATTATGTCAGGGTATGCTAATATGCACTCCTCAATCAGGTCATAAATCCCATATTTTGTTGTTGTAGCTATTGCAGACCTTAAAATCTTCCAAGCAATATCATCATTGGACGGTAGTTTGTCATCATCCTATCAGATATACTTTTTTAAATTAGTGACTGAAAAATGATTAAAAAGTATTATCACAATAATAATTCAAGTTTTTGGATAAAAGAGTCTAACCAACTGGATTGTCGCTTCCTTTTAACATGTCTGTTTCATTAGCTGAAAACACATGAAGCTAACAAGTTAAATGGGTGAAACTACCCACTTTGACCCGTTACCTCACGTACTTTCTTTTTCGACAACGATGGGGATTGAACACGCCACTAGCAACCACCATGGCACCTATGCCTGCTCGATCTGGCCACCATTGTTCGTGAGAAAAAGGTATGATGAACACTCAATATGTCTTACTGAGGGTTGAGAGAATGAATCAAGCTTCTATCATATATATGAGCTTTTGAAGTTATACAAAAACCCGATACCAGTGTAACCTTGTTGATATGTGGAATCATTTGAAGCCGAATATGGGTCTTGGCCGGATATGACCGGGTATAGCCAGGTCTTGACCGGAATTGACCGGGTCTAACCGGGTCTTGACCGGAAATGACTGGGTCTTGACCGAATATGACTGGGTCTAACCGGGTCTTGGCCGGATATGACCTGGTCTAACCGGGTTTTGACTGGATATGCTGGGTCTAACCGGTCTTACCAACACTGTAAACTGTAACTTGGGTATTTTAGGGTGTGTTGGAAGATGGACGAGAAGTAGCTGTCAAGCGCTCTCATAAACATAACAACAACGTAAGTCATTAGAGTTTTGCTTTGTGCCGTTTCTCAACATAATAATCGATCAAATCCTCTTTGAGCTAGTATTATCTGCTGGTGAATTGGTAATAGGTTTGTGGTTAATTAATGATTTGTCTGAAAAGGTAGTGAATTTTAGATTGCTTAAGTAATCTTGGGTTTATGTTTGGTTGATTTATGTGTAAAGTTTTGATTCTGAGTGGTGGGCCGGATAAAGTTTTCGAGAGATTGAGTTTGGAGTTACTGGACATTTTTTGTGATCTTTGTGTAGTAAATTAGAATGCTTTGAGTCAGTACATGAAAATGAATTCTTTTTATTTGACGGCAGTGTTTTTTGAGACTGCATAAGGCACTTTCCACGTATAAAAGCTAAATACATGAACAGGTTGCTCCAATATTATTACCGCTTAAATTTTATTTTCATGAAGAAGTTAGGAAAGCTGTAGTTTCAGGTACAAATCCATCCCGAATAACCTTAAGATTAGCTAAAGCATTGACTTTTTCATTGACCTGTAGCTATGCGAGAGTTACTTCGTTCAACAAAATTAGCTGTTGAGAAGGGGCAGTCAGGTTCTCAATGAGTCCTATGTAAAGCAATTGCCTGACTATATCATACCAGCTCTAATAGATGTGTTACACAAGGTTAACTTTGTCACTTTCCCTCTCCTTATTTCGAGCTGTTTCCAATATTTACTAAATTTTTGCTTACAGGAACCCGAGACTGAAATATGCGCAAGTATGCTGGATGCAATCAACGAGTATGTTCATGTGTGTTTTAATGCTTTTTTAAATTACCAAACATATATTGGTAACAGTTAGAATTTGGGTTGATTTTGTGATATTTGAATTGGCTTAAATTTTTCATTGTAAATCTGCCTGCAACATTTACAAGGAAAATAGGGCGCATAGAGTACACCCGCGAGTTTTTATTTAGTTATCCAAAGAGGAAAACAGTATTCAAATAGGTAGAGATATAGAAACAAGTGAAAAGTATGAATGGGGTAGAGAGGAGTGTTGACCCTCGATTATGGCAAGCTTGTGCTGGTCGGATGATTCAAATACCTTTCCCGAATTCAAAGGTGTCTTATTTTCCACAAGGACATGCTGAACATACACGTACGATTGAAGATTTTATTGGGATGCCTAGGGTTCCAACTTTTGTACTTTGCAAGGTGGTTGATTTTTAAGTTCACCGATGAAGTTTATGGTGAGATTAGGTTGAGCCCACTTGGAAACAGTTCTGATAATTATGATTACGATGATGAAGTAACATTGGTGGAGACTCATAGTGGGTCTGATTCCTCTAGCTATAAGCCCATTTCGTTTGCGAAACATTGACGCAATGTCATGCGAATAATGGAGGGTTTCTCTTTATCGGTACTGTGCAGAGACCATTTTTCCTCGATTGGATTAGTCATTGAAGTGACATGGACTTCCATGATAAACGAATACATTGTAAATGGTGACACAATATGATTCGATTCACTACAAAAACCGCTCAAGAGATGACTGATTTACTAAGTGCTGTACTGACTGAAACTACTAAGTTCAGATCCTTAATTGTTGTATTATTGAGTTTTGGTAATAAAGATTACAACTTAATCAAAGTTAGGACACCAAACCGATTAATAAAACACATATATCTCAGTAGACTTTAAACTAATAAGTAATAACAATGCCTCTCAACTAAGATTAATTGCTAAGAATAAAATTATGAACAACAAGGATGCACAAGCAGTACAAAAACTGTAAATTAAAATAAACACATACAGATGTTTGAGAACGATTATGATCATTACGGTCACCAAAACACACCCTATAGTTTCTTGTAACTTCTTTGCACCATCAACATCCATTTCTACAAGCTTTTGCATTACATCCCGATAAATCCTTCTGTTCCCGAACAAATCAATTTAACTGACAACGCTCTCACAGCCGCTTGTTTCTTCTCAATTGCTTTGCCATCCAACATACCGATCAACGGTCCTATACACCCCAATTCCCCCAACTCCTTGGAACACTGAATCCTCACTCCCAACACCCCACAGCTCAACAAATCGACAAATTCCTCAACACACAACATGCCACATTTCGGGAACAACGAACCTGCACCACCGTGCGAAGTGCGAACTAATCAGCCTAGCATTATCCTTAAACAACACACGCCCTCAACACGTCTACTTGACTCAACTACCAGTAACCAAAGTTGTTGATATGTGGAATCATTTCAAGCCGACAATGGGTCAAAGTGGGTATTTAGGATAAAGTACAGAGCATATGGGACAATTGAGAGGTTCAAAGCAAGACTTGTGGCTAAAGGCTTTAACCAAAAGGAAGGAGTAGATTACACTGAAACCTTTGCTCCAGTGGCAAAGATGGTCCCTGTTAGAACTCTATTGACACTTGGCATTCAAAAGGGCTGGCATATTGAGCAATTGGACATCAATAATGCATTTTTGCATGGGGATCTTTATGAAGAAGTGTATATGGCAGTTCCACAAGGTTATCCTAAACCTACCTCCCCAAACACTGTTTGCAAGCTGCAAAAGTCACTCTATGGTCTAAAGCACGCCAATAGACAATGGTTTGACAAGCTTACTACTTATCTCAAGGGTCTTGGATTCAAGCAGAGCTATGTAGATACATCCTTGTTCACCCTCCACACTGCCTCAACCACAATCTCACTCTTAGTCTATGTTGATGATATCATCATCACAGGAAATGACAAACAACTCATTGACCATATCAAACACCAGTTGGATCACACTTTTAGCATCAAAGACTTGGGACCCATCCATTACTATCTGGGCATTGAATGTCTTAGAAACACCACTGGAATGGTCATGACACAGAGGAAATATGCCCTTGAATTGCTAAAGGAGGCTAAGACGCTACATGTCAAACCTGCAGCTACTCCCCTTGATCGCAATGTCAAATTCAACAAGACTGATAAGGAGCTTCTTACAGACCCATCTTCCTATAGAACACCAGTTGGAAAACTCCTCTACTTAACAATGACCAGACCTGATTTAGCCTATGCAGCACAATCACTGAATCAGTTTCTTCATGAACCAAGGACACCACAGTTCATGAGAGTGATCAGTTACATCAAACTATGCCCAGGACAAGGTCTACTCTTCCCAACTCTCAACAGTCCAATCCTAGCAACCTATTGTGACAGTGATTGGCCAGTTGTCCCTACTCAAGAAGATCAGTGTCTGGCACCAGTGTTTGCCTTGGAAGTAGTCTAATCTCCTGGCAATCTAAGAAGCAAAATGTGGTCTCCAGGTCTTCTACATACAAAGCTCTTGCAGACACAACTTGTGAAGCTTCTTGGATAAAATGCTTGCTCAAGGATCTACTTGTCCCAATTTCTACACCCATCAAGATCCTATGTGACAATGCATCTTCTATAGCCTTGGCTTCTAACCCAGTACAACATGCTAGGACCAAGTATATAGAAATTGACTGTCATTTTGTTAGGGACGAGGTCAAAGCAGGGCTCATTCTACATACATTTGTCCCCTCCAGAGCTCAAACTGCTGATATCCTAACCAAAGCCTTACACAGACCTCTCCATTTTAACTGTCTTTCCAAATTGACCATTTGTTCCTTTCACAATGCCAATTGGGGGGGTGGGGGGGGGAATAATGAGTTATACACTCATACTGCTGATAAAGTCAACAGAAGCTCACAAGTCAACTCTGCTATAAACACAAGTACAAGGCTGCAATCTCACCATAAGACGTGTTCTACTCTACAACAGCTTTACTCCTTGTAACAAGATGTAGTTAGTAGCTTAGATGATTCTAGAAGGTTCTAGAAGTAGCATAGCAGTTAGTCAAGTTAGTTGCTTAGACTTTATATACATACTGTCAATGTACTTCATTTCCAGTTAATACAATACGATATCATTTCACTTTTACTCTCTTTTTCACTTAACTAAAAAGTAAAACTAATTATATACTGTACATAAGTGATTCAATAACTTTCCACACCTCCTACCCGTCACCAATTTATAACATTTATGACAGTAATTCAATAACTTTTCGTAGCTCCTACCCGTCACCGAGTAAATATAGAAATTCAATAACTTTTTAGAAATTCAATAACTTTCAATCTTTCATGGTTCCTAGCATCACCGATTTAGATAGACACCATCACTACTTTTCGCATATATTAAGATTTTAATTCAATAACTTTTCATAGCTCCTACCCATCACCGATTTAAGATAGAAATTCAATAACCGGGCTCTATTTCATCATCTCTAGTAGTGATTGAACCTATCTATTGCCGCAGAGGTGAAATAACTACTTGTTGCTATGATGCCAACACGCCACTAGCAACTAACCACCATGGCTTTAAACTAAAGTAATAACAATGCCTCTGAACTAAGATTAATTACTAAGAATAAAATTATGAACAAGAAGGATGCAGAAGCAGTGCAAAACTGTAAATTAAAATAAATACATACAGATGTTTGAGAACGAGTAGTATCATTACGGTCACCCAAACACACCCCATAGCTTCCCGCGACCTATAGTCTCTTGTAACTTCTTTGCACCATCAACATCCATTTCTACAAGCTTTTGTAAAAACAACAAAGCACCTGAGTTTACCATCTGTTTGCGACATTCCTTGGAATGAGTTAAAGACGACACAGGGTACTTGTTATCAAAATTCGGTATAGAAGGATCTAATAACTCAACTACACTCACTATCAATATAACTGACAACGCTCTCACAGCCGCTTGTTTCTCCTCAATCGCTTTCCCATCCAACATACTGATCAAAGGTCCAACACACCCTAATTCACCCAACTCTCCACACCTTCGCATTACATCCCGACCTATAAACCGCTTTTGCACACTGAATCCTCACTCCCAACACCCCACAGCTCAACAACTCAACAATCCTAACCAAAAAACCCTCATACTCCTGCGCCAAAACCGTCCCAGACTTGACAACTCTTAACAAAACCTCAACCACATCCTCCTCAACAAAAACAAAACTCGACAAATTCCTCAACACAGAGCTCCAACAACTAACCTACAACACCGCGTGAACTAATCAGCCTAGCATTATCCTTAAACAACACACGCCCTCTCTTTCAAACTAACCTTGGTTCATATGTGGAATCAATTCAAGCGAACAACCGGATATAGCCGGGTCTAACCGGGTCTTGACCGGAAATGACCGGGTCTAACCGGAAATGACCGGGTCTAACCGGGTCTTGGCCGGATATGACCGGGTCTGATCAAATATGACCAGGTCTTGACCAAATAAGACCGGGTCTTGACCGGATATGACCGGGAAAGTACAATGCCTGTGACCGTACAAATCAGTGAACATAGTATTTCCATTCAGTAGTACCTTTTATTCTTCTTCTTTTGGTTTTTTATTTATTACCATGTCTTGTCAATGTTGTTGATACTATTGTTGTGGAAATACGTCTTAAAATTACAACAAATTAAATGCATCTTAACATTGATGAAATGATAACTTGGCATTAAAATGATTAAACTTTATATTTTACACCTCTTAAATTTACCAAAACAACGAACTAATCTAACTAAACTTTATAGTTTATACTTTTAACTTTTCCCACATTATATTTCTTTTAACACTTTATATTATATAAACATGCATAATGTTATTGACACTAAACTATTACTCCCTCCGTACCAAAATTATTGTCCCCCGACAAAAAACACACAGTATAAGAAAAATACATTTATTACAGCTTTCTCTTTCTTACTTTTTGACAGAATGATAATTTTGCCCTTAGATAATTAATTAAAATCATCTTTAAAATATGTAATAATAATTTTAAACAAGGGTAATAGATGGGAGGTGCTAAAATAAAGTGAATCAGAGAGGTGAATGAATAAAGGATAAGAAGTTTTTGGACCAGAGTGATGAATGGAAAGAATGAAGATGCTCTGTTCTATTGTATCAGATAAGAGTTTTGTCAGACATAGGATGTTGCTTTGTCTGATATTGGATGGAATTAGGATGTTTGTATTCTGTTTAGTATCTGGTGGCTAGTATGGTCAGTTGTATAAAAGGTTTGGGTTTAAAAGCTCCTAAATGTGGCGAACTGCAGAAAAATTATACTATTGATTAATATCTAACAATTTTGGAGGGAATAAGAACGGTGGAAATTTCAGATCACATACCATAAGCCAGAGACCAAATGATTGTGGAATCATTTGAAGGGAATAGTGAAGTTGAACGGTTGAGTAACGAAGTGTTTAAACTTGCAGTGAGGGCTTTTATATCGAAGCATCAAACTCTGATCAAACAACAACACAAAACAAGAAAACACCGATACCATTGAGGCCTTGTTGATTTGTGGAATCGTTTTAAAGCCGCTTACTTAGAAACACCGAACACAACATTTTAAAATGGTTATCTCTACATCCAACTCCGTTTAGGAAATAGAATCACATACCTATTTGATATGAACAGATGAATTAAACTTTCTCAAAACTACTTATTTCAACTTAAATTGCAATATACTTGTGACAGTTTGTTGTCGTTTATATATGAACACAGAGGTTAAGAACAAGAACATATCAAGAGTAAGAAGAATGGGTGGAAGTAATAAGCAAATCGGGTCGATTGTGATCGGTTTGATATGATGCTTTTATTTTTGGGGACGACAGCGATGGGGATTGAACCTATCTATTGCTGCAGTTAGAGGTGAAATAACTACTTGTTGCTATGATGCCAACACACCACTAGCAACCACCATGGCACCTATGCCTTCTCCGGCCACCATTGTTAGTGAGAAAAGGTATGACGAACACTCGAAATGAGATTTTGAGGTTATTCAAATATGTACTTTGAAACAAACTACATTTTGCTTTCATATCAAGCTTTGTTAGATGACATATGTTTTTGTAATATGTGTGTTTGTGAAATCGATAACGTGCAAATAATATGTATTTTCGATTCACTACAGAAAACGCTCAAGAGATACCTGATTCACCAAGTGCAGTACTGAGTAAGAAAGTACTAAGTTCAGATCCTTAATTGTTGTATTATTGAGTTTTGGTAATAAAGATTACAACTTAATCAAAGTTAGGTCACCAAACCAATTAACAAAACAAGGATGACTAATGCCTTGACCTCTCAATTACTAAGAATACAATTATGAACAAGAAGGATGCACAGGCAGTGCAAAACTGTAAATTAAAATATATACATACAGATGATGTTTGAGAACGATTATGATCATTAAGGTCACCCAAACACACCCCATAGCTTCCCGTGGCCTATAGTCTCTTGTAACTTCTATGCACCATCAACAGCCATTTCTACAAGCTTTTGTAAAAACAACAAATCACCAGCGTTTACCATCTGTTTGCGACATTTCTTCGAATGAGTTAAAGACATTGGAATCGACACAGGGTACTTGTTATCATAATTCAGTATAGAAGGATCTAATAGCTTAACTACTCTCACTATCACTCTTTCTTCCTTTCGATAAATCCCTCCGTTCCCCGAACAAATCAATATAATTGACAATGCTCTCACAACTGCTTGTTTCTCCTCAATCGCTTTCCCATCCAACATACCGATCAACGATCCTAAACACCCACAGCTCAATAACTCAACAATCCTAACCAAACACCCCACAGCTCAACAACTCAACAATCCTAACCAAACCCTCAAAGTCACAAAAACGCCACTCCTAACAACCATCACTTTCAAATCATCATCCTCCGTAACCAAATTACTCAAACAACCAAATCCATACTCCTGCACCAAAACCGTCCCAGACTTGACAAATCTCAACAAAACTCGACAAATTCCATAACACATAACACGCCACATTCGCGAACTAACGAACCTACAGCACCGCACGAACTAATCAGCCTAGCATTATCCTTAACACATTTCTCATAGCTACTACCTGATTCTAATAAACGTATCAAAGGATGGAATAACAACAAAAAATCTTCACCTATCAACACGTCTCTAATTGACTCAAGTACCAGTAACCTTGTTCATATGTGTAATCATTTCAAGCCGACAATGGGTCTTGCCTGGATATAACCGGGTCTAGATGACCGGGTTTAACCGGATCTTGACTGAAGGATATGACCGGATATAGCCGGGTCTTTGCCTGATATGACCGGAAAAGTACAATGCCTGTAGGTATAACACAGCCACACAGGTATTTCAAAAACGAAATAAGAGAAAGGTATATGGTAGTTTTCTTTAGCACTGAAATAAATAAATGATAGTATAGTTGTTATTTTTGGTAAAAATGTCCTGCATTTGAAGCCTCTTGAGATGACGTGTAAAATCATGAATTGGTAATGTATCTTGGGACTTGCTAAAACTCGTTATCACTCTCTGTATATATCAAAATGTAAATTAAAGCCACAAATGACTAACTGCATGCGGGAATTGTGCAACCTGAGGTCCTTGAGCAGGCGGAAGTAGATTTGGTGAACCTAAAGTTGCCTTCTTCTCGTCCTCACCCGACATAACAGTGGGAGGATGGAGTTGATCTGCATTCTGTCCACCAAAATAGAAGGCGCCAGCAAATCAGATGGGCCATCAGCAAAATACTTTTGGTGCAGTCTAAAACATCTATAGAAACCGAACCGGGTGTAATACATGTGATTGATAAGATGCACCTGTGGCATATTGTAAACCAAGTTAAATCACCATGGTGGTTAGTTGCTAGTGGCGTGTTGGTATCATAGCAACAAGTAGTTATTTCACCTCTGCGGCAATAAGTAAAACTAATTATATACTGTACCTAAGTGATTCAATAACTTTCCACACCTCCTACCCGTTACCAATTTAACATTTATGATAGTAATTCAATAACTTTTTGTAGCTCCTACCCGTCACCGAGTTAAGATAGAAATTCAATAACTTTCAATCTTTCATGGTTCCTACCCATCACCGATTTAGATAGACACCTTCGCTACTTTTCACATATATTAAGATTGTAATTCAATAACTTTTCATAGCTCCTACCAGTCACTGATTTAAGATAGAAATTCAATAACCGGGCTCTATTAAAGGGGCTCTATTTCACAATCTCTAGTAGTGATTGAACCTATCTATTGCTGCAGAGGTGAAATAACTACTTGCTGCTATGATGCCAACACGCCACTAGCAACTAACCACCATGGCTTTAAACTAATAAGTAATAACAATGCCTCTGAACTAAGATTAATTACTAAGAAAAAAATTCTGAACAACAAGGATGCACAATCAGTGCAAAACAGTAAATTAAAATGAACACGTACATATGTTTGAGGAACGAGTATGATCATTACGGTCACCCAAACACACCCCATAGCTTCCCGCGACCTATAGTCTCTTGTAACTTCTTTGCACCATCAACATCCATTTCTACAAGCTTTTGTAGAAACAACAAAGCACCCACGTTTACCATTTGTTTGCGACATTTCTTCGAATGAGTTAAAGACATTAGAATTGACACTGGGTAATTGTTATCAAAATTCGGTATAGAAGGATCTAATAACTGAAGACATTTCTTCTGTTTCCCAAACAAATCAATATACTATACTGACAACGCTCTCACAGCCGCTTGTTTCTCCTCAATTGCTTTCCCATCCAACATACTGATCAACGGTCCCACCCGACAGCCAACAACTCAACAATCCTAAACAAACACCCGTCATTAACAATAAACTCCACCACCCGTTCATCACACACCAAATTCTTCAAAAACTCAACCGCAACCTCCAAACTCCTCACACTATTCCCCGCATAAAAAAAAAAAAAAAAAAAAAAAAAAAAAAAAAAAAAAAAAAACACCTCAAACTCACAAAAACGACACTCCTGACAACCACCACCTTCAAATCATCAGCCTCCCAAACCAAATTACTCAAACAACCAAATCCATACTCCTGCGCCAAAACCAAATTAGACTTGACAACTCTCAACAAAAACACCCCTAACAAATTCCTCAACACACAACACGGCACATTTTGCGAATTCGGAGTCCCACTCTCACACAACTCCAACAACGAACCTACACCACTGCCCGAACTAATCACCCTAACACACACCCTTTCTTTGGCATACCTGATGATTCTAATGAACAACAACAAACCTTCACCTATGTGACTCAAATATGGGTCTTGGCCGGATATGATCGGGTATAGCCGGGTCTTGACCGAATATGACCGGGTCTAACAGGGTCTTGGCCGGATATGACCGGGTCTGACCGGGTTTTGACTGGATATGCCGGGTCTAACCGGGTCTTGGCCTGATACGACCGGGTCTTGGCCGGAAATGACCATATCTAACCGGGTCTTGGCCGGAAATCAAGGAACATAGCATCTTGCTTGCTAGATAGTATAACTTTACAGTAGTATATGGTGATTTTTTGTAGCCCCCAAATAAATAATTAAAATTGAGAAAGAATCATAAGCTGCTGGTTGTGTTGATGGTTAATTCTCATCTCCATTTAACGAAGGGTCGCTTTTGAACCCTTGAGATGAGGCACATATAATAAGCAAATAAAAGAATTGTATATGTGAATTAAAGTTGAGATTGTGGGTGGAGTGATGGCTAAGGCTGAGTTCCTCTAAGCTATAGGTCTCATGTTCGAGTCATCGCTGCTCACCACAGTTTTTTTTTTTTTTTTTTTTTTTTTTTTTCTTTTTGAGATGACTTTTTCTCTCAAATATAGTAGGTTAGAATAACTTTTTACACGTCATGGGCATGGCTCCAAAATATAACTCATTTTTTTTATTATTATTATTTTTTTAATTTTCTTGCTGCTAACTTTTATTTGTTTCTTAAACCACCGTCTATTCTCATCTCCTCCCCTCTATTAACCAAGAAACCGTTCCTTCTTATTCAGAAATCCAAAAGCGCCACCCTTTAACATCCTTTTAAAAAAAGAAATGATACATTGGTTTATCAGGTATGGTTGATGAAAAAGAAAACATTGGCTTTTTTTTATCTTTAGTTTTAAACTTTGACCTTAAGTATTTTTGTTTATATTACATAATACTTGATGCAAAATATATGAACGGATTGTGTTTTAAATGTATTTTCATTGGTATAATTTTCATTAAATAGTGTATGACACAAACAAAAATATTTATAGTTAAAGTTGAAAAAGAAAAACCGAAAAAGTAAATAGGAGACAATAATTTTGGGACGGATGGAGTAATAGTTTAAATTGTAATTGTAGTCGCTCATATATATATGCTCAAGAAGCTATAGTAAGTAAATAAAGACGTGTCTCACATCCAGATAAACAAATACATTCATTACCTTAATCTTCAAAATCAGTCTCTAAATTCACAATTTAATCATTTTTTTCTACTTTGCATTGAAACTTAATCATATACTTTTTTTTAATAAAATTTTATATAAATATATTTAACTTTGCATAGTTGTAGTTAATTATGTTTTAGTATAACTAAATTAGCAACTTTTTTGCCTTTTGCTTAAAAGTAACTTTTTAACTATTTTGCCAAACAATAAAAATAAGTATTTACTAATTTTAGTGTATTCATATATAAGCACGTAAAAGTTCGACAATCACTCAAGTCGATTATATATAAACTCTAGTTCGGCTCAATAAACATTTTGAGCTCATTTTCTAAGCCTGAGCTCGAGACTCGATAAAATTCTTGAACAAGCTCGAGTTATTTGATAAAAGCTTGGCTTTTTATGCCTTAAATTCAAATCCTTAAGTATTTAAATTCCCTACTTATTAACAGTGTGTCAACTTGTAGACTTGTAGTATCCTATGCCACATATCGTACTATGTACGTATGTTTTTGTCTTTTTAAAATAAACTTTTGCAATGGGTAAATGAAAGTATGGGTCGCTTGATGGCTAAACCTCATTTTTAATGTATTCCGGAAGCATTGACTCTAAGCTGTTTAACTTTGTTGACCATTTACTTGGTCAATTTAGGTTGACCGTTTGGAGCCAATCAATTTTTTGCGCCGTTGCCAGGGAGGTGTGCGCGTATTTGCAGCACCTTAGAGATTAGTGGTTTTTCACCATCATCACTGTAAAAATTCCAGCACTTCTGTAAATTTTAAATCAAAATCATAAAAAGTCATTAGCACTTTTCCTAAAGTGTTAAAACACCAAAAAAATCAAAAACAATTGATGGTGTCAGGACCAGTGTTGAATGACAATTGATGGTGTCATCAAACATACTAATGTGAATTAAGGATAAAATTAATTTATGGTTTTATTTGAATTCATGAGCCATTAGTGTGATTAATAATGTGACCGTTTTTCTTGTTTTTCTCCCCCTATAAATGAGAGCTTTTCTCATTTGTCTAAACCACCGAAATATACACATCTCATCATTCCTCTCCTTTTGTGTTACCTTTCATATTTTTTGTGTATCTGGTTTGTAATAGAGGGAAGACACGGTTTTGGTTCGCCTTGATAACCCGTTTGTGCTAACGGAGTTATCCGTTGTTGTTGTATCCTAGGAGATATTATATTTGAAGCGTTAATGATTTTTATATTTGATATAAAGTTTAAGTGGTTAAATTGAAACACTAATAAAAATTTGCTATTATTGGGTGACACAAGTAAATGCTACTTCAATTCAAAATAAATCAAAAGTGTCATAGGCCAAAACAAAAGAAAAAAGGACAGCAGTAGAGTTGTTATTTTTGGCAAAAATATCAATGCATTTGAAGCCTGTTGAGATGCGGTACGTATTAGGGGTGAGCATTTCTGACCGACCACCGATAACCGGCCCGATTCTGACCATCCCGACGGCCCGATTCTGATCCCGACTAGTAAACGGGTCGGGAGTCAGTTTGGTTTTCCGGCGATCTCGGGAATCGGGCTTGTCGGTATCGGGTCGGGACGGGATGAAAACCGGAAAACAACAAAGAAAACCGACAAATTCGACCGATCCCGACCGTCCCGATACCGATCCGACTGGTTTCAAGTCGGGAGTCGGTTTGGTTTTCCGGCGATCTCGGGAATCGGGCTTGTCGGTATCGGGTCGGGACGGGTCGGGACCGGCCCGATGCTCACCCCTAGTACGTATATTTATGACTATTAATAATTTGCACAACTTTTGAATGAAACTTGAGAGTGTGTGTGGCTGGGAATGATGTCCTATAAAGTGGTAGGTCCCGTGTTCGAGCCATCGATGCTTCACATCTTTTTTTTTTTTTTTTTTTTTTCTTTTTTTTTTTTTTTTTCACTTTTGCCTTTTAATTTGTTAGGCTAAAGTCACGTGAATTAAAAACCATAATTTCGTGAATGAAATAGGGCACTCAAATTTATCAACACAAAAATAATAAATTTTAGCCGTTAACTTTATAGTTCTTATCGAATATCGATACTATTAAGCGACACCAACTTTGTTAGTTTAGTTTTGTGGAAAAGAATAATATGTTATTAATCTTGCGTGAACCACAAATTTGTCAATAATATTATTCTTTTGCACGAATAAAAGTAGTTTTGTGAAAAAGAATAATATGTTATTAATCAAAACATCGCAGCACGAACCACAAATTTGCGCACCTGCAAGATGAAAACTATGTCCTCAGCAGACGTGACAGTACAACAAGAAACGTGATAGAAAGTTATTACGTAGTAATTGGTTCATAATAATTATTAACCCATTTAAGGCTGTTAGGGAAAGAGTCGAAAATAATCACGAGAATACTTTGGTTAAGCCAAAGACTCCCCTAACTCAATCTGTTTATTATTCTTATGAACAAAGATGATACTAGCCGAAACATATATGTCTCGTATTTTGGTACTAGAGTTGTACTTAATTTTTTTCGAATATTTATCAAGTTTAGAAAAATAACGAAAGCTAGTGATAATCTTCATGATGTTACTACACATCTTTGTAATCTTGTCAGATGTAGAAATATGCCATTTTCTCACTAAATTTCTCATATAAATAACTTCATTAAGCATTCATCATGGAACCACTACAATGGCGTCAAAGCCATTTCCATATGATGAGCATCCATATGAAGTTTGTTGCTACCCCGGTTTCTTGTAACTTTTTTGCACCATCAACATCAAGCTTCTGTAAAAACAACAAAATACCCACGTTTACCATCTGTTTGCGATACTTTGACTCAACTACACCACCGCATGAACTAATCAGCCTAGCATTATACTTAAACAACACACGGCCTATCAACACGTCTCTGCTTGACTCAACTACCACTACAAGAAAAGGGGCTTTTACTGACACCATTTTTAATGACACACACAAAAAGTGCAAGTGAAAGTACATGTTTACTTACACTTTAAAAAAAAGTGTAAGAAAAAATTTAACTTTTACCCACACTATACATAAAATGTAAGCAAAAGTCTAGTTATGCCTACACTTTTAGAAAAGTGTAAGAAAAAATCTAATTTATACACACACTTTTTAAAAAGTGTAACTAATAGTCTTACTTTTACCCTTACTTTTTAAAAAGAGTGAGCAAAAGTCTAATTTATACACACTCTTTACGTAGAGTGTGAGAAAAAATGTAGTTTTACTCCCACTTTTTAAAAAGTGTAAGTAATAGCCTTACTTTTACCCACACTTTTTAAAAAGTGTGAGCAAAAGTCTAATTTACACACACTTTACATATAGTGTGAGAAAAGTGTAGTTTTACTCACACTTTTTGAAAAGAGTAATAGTGTTACTTTTACCTATACTTTTTAAAAAGTGTGAGCAAAAGCGTAGTTTTTATTTAAAAAAAAAAGTTATGAAAAGTCTAACTTGTATATGTACTTGTTGAAAAATGTAAATACGAGGCCCGTTTTTGTCAAACTTTGTTGCTATTCTGATGATTATTTAAAGGAAACACTAGGTTCTAATTAAGAATGCCAAATTTGGCTACACCATGACTTTGCTTTGAGAATCTTGATGGGCAATTTGTTTTCTAGAAAAGAACTATTAAATAGATAACCATAAACATTAGCTAGTTGTGTATTGCTAATATAGTTAATCATTAAAGCAGGATGAAGTAGGACATTCTAAAACTTATTAAACTCTTAACTGGTTTACAGGAAATAGTAGCTAGCATATATATAGTTAATTGTTGAAGCTAGTCATTATAAAACATGTAAAGTTTGAATGTTTATAAGAAAATTACAGTTTTAATGTCTTGGCCTGCCTCCGCAACTTGGTTTAATCGAACTTGGTGATAGTGGTGGTAACCTATAGTTACACAAGTATGTGTCAAAAATAGACACAACCTATCCTGGCACTATTTAAGTGTCAATAAACTGTGTCACTATATACTTTTACCGCCTGGACTTTATTGACACTTTTTATAAGTGAAGGTGAAAAAAATATATTTAGTGACACTTTTTTGGACATTTTTTGACACTTTTTGTATGTCACTATTAGACTTTTTTCTTGTAGTGTACCCGTAACCATGTTCATATGTGGAAACATTTCAAGCCGACAACTGGATATATCCGGGTCTTGACTGGATATAAACGGGTCAAACCGGGTCTTGACCAGAAATGACCGACTCAAACTGGGTCTTGACCGGAAGTGACCGTATCTAACCGGGTTTATAAAGAAACACTTGTACCAGCATTTAGTTAAAAATTAAACCAAAAAAAAAAGTTTAACTTTATGTATTAAAAAAGGTTTTATTAAAATATCCCGAACAACTATGTTTTTTACACAATAACATGCCTGAAAATAGGGGTGCTATTCGGGTCGGGTTGGTCGGGTTCGGGTCAAACGGGTCGGGTCCAAGTCGGGTCGAGGGTAAAAATAATATACCCGAACCCGACCCTATTTGAACTCGGGTTAGTCGGGTTCGGGTCAAATCGGGTAGGGTCAAGTCGGGTCGGGTCAAGTCGGGTTCGGGTTTGTCCAATTTACAAAATCACATAATTTTTTTTTTTTTTTATTATTTTTTTTTTTTTGCGAATGACAATTATGAAAAACCAAATTCACTTTGTAGTTTGTACCTTTAACATGAAAAACTATGTATATACTAAGATACCAAAGATTTCATTCATACGAAATAAAAAGAGAAGATATGCATGTAGTAGAGCCATGTTCATGTTTCAAGTGTGAGGTATCCACGTTGCATATGAAAAGGGGCATGTCATACCTTCAAAGTTCAAACACTATAAATTCTCACACCCACCACCTTTTTCTCGAGGAAGTAATTTCTACGTTCAAATACTATGTCGAGGCAAAAAAAAAATTATATAGAAAATGGGCCAAGTTTACTACATGGATCACTTAATTTAACTTGGGCCTATCAATTGAACAAAGACAAAAGACAAAAAAAAAAAAAAAAAAAAAAAAAAAAAAAACTCGGGTTAGTCGGGTTGACCCGAACCCGAATAGGCAAGTTTTTGAAACCCGATACCCGACCCGAGTTCGTAATCGGGTTAGTCGGGTTGACCCGATTGACCCGACTAAGATTTTGGACCCGAGTAACCCGACCCGAGTATCCTTCTTCGGGTTCGGGTCCGGGTCGGGTCAGGATTTATGACACCCCTACCTGAAAATCGATAAATATCCACCCGAAAGTCCTTCAAGTATACTAATTTCAACATTATATTATACAAACAATGTCAAATTATAGAACTTTAACTTTAATAATTCAACTAACATAACAATAGCCAACTGAAAGTCCTTAAGTACATTAATTTGATCATTATTGTTATTCTATAAAGTAATACTCCTAACTTACACGAATAATCACACATTCACAAAGTCATACTAAAAAAAAATCATACTGTTTTAGTCTTTTAGAGATGAGTTAAAGAAACGTGGATTTAATGCCCAAAACGTATCATTACCAAAATGAACTAGTACACTTGGGTGCCGGGTTTATCAATACAAACATAATAAATTTCAGCACGGTTACGACTCAATTCATCTGCCATTACAGCCTTGAATCCGAGCAGTGGCACGTTTATGTCTATTTTACAAAGAGAACTTGTTATTTGTGTTTGTCAAACCGATAATTTGTAAACAGTATGTGTTTTAAATTAACTACAAAATAGAGAATAGTGCATCTATGTTATCGATCGAGTACATTCAAATCCTTTGGTGATTTGTAAGTAATTATAAACCTCAATGTCGCTTTCATTATAGTATAAACCTTGTTCTCCAAATTCGAACGAGCCTTTCCTTCTATAGTCGAGTGGGTGTCCTTCATGCTACCTCCATATGACATACACCTTCTCTATAAACCTTTACTATATAGAGATGCTTTGATTCCAATAACAGTAACCATAAATATTTAGTGGAATCATGACGTACGAATACGATATCAAAAGAAAGAAAACATATAAGAATAAATCAGTAGCATATACAAACTCTTAAGACCAGGCGTAATAATCCCTTCAAGAGTTGGTCTTCGTCCGTGCTAGCAAAATAACACAAGTGCTACCTAACTATACTCACACATGCAAGACGCGTCTTCGATCAAATAAGGCCACCAATGAATTTATGCTGACTGGGATATAGAACCTGATCAATACCTCAAATCACAAAATTTAAATTATTAGTGCATGTAAATTGGTTTTTTGTTCCATAAATATCCAGTTATTTAAGTGACTAGTTTCAATGTTAGTAATATATGTGGAATAAAGTAAAAGCTAATACGTAATACTGCTAAATGTTAGTAATATATGTGGAATCAAGGACAAAAGAGAAACACACAACTTAGAATTTTTAGCTTTATGCTAACTTAACGGGATGAAATTCCTATAAAAGCTTGCTCATAGCATTTAATCTATGTTGTACCCTATTCTGATTTCCATCTTCTTTGTTTGCCATCTACTATTTGTCCATATATTTCTTTTTTGTTAATCCACCCCGCAAGTTTCATATATGGACTCCAATTCCAAATTTCTAAACCTTGAAAATGCAATTACAGTGACACAAACTGAACATCCACTACTAGTAGATTTGCAGCCTTGTTATCAGAGTAATCCGGACTATGTAGAATTTAGTGAAGACGAGAGGAGGATAGGGTTATAAAATGGAATTAACGAACTAAATGCAACCTTATGAGTAGTTGAGCGCCAATAACAATTAACTCAACATATGCTACGGACCGGGCTCTAATACAAGGGACTGAGTTAAGTTAGTTGATTAGGTCTTATACCTAGCCAAAGTCTAGTCCAGTTAAAACCAATCCTAATTGTACAAGTTACTATGAACGAGGCATGTAATAAGTATATCAATTTAATTCATGCATCTATAATCTTTTCAAGACATTAAAAGATGCACATGATGAAACTGATACATATCGATGCATCAAACATGTACGTGTCTTTACATCAATATGCATCTACTTCATTGTCCAACCTTGAATGCATAATGAAGTTTGGAACAAAATTGAAACCATGATCACTTAATTGACGCGTTAACACACGTTCATATAATCTATATATGCATCTGACTATATATATCGAACAATATATATTGATGTGTCACGTTCTTACGATGCATCTCGTCATATCGACGCATCTAAACCTCTAAATTTAAGCAATTACGGGATTAACTGATGCACGAGATCGGTTTTGGATCATAACCGAATCAAAAAATCGATTTTGGACCACGACCATCATACATCTAATTATTTTCCTTAAGTTTGAACAAACCATGCATCTAAACATTCGTGCCCACTAACATTGAATGAATAATTAATGCATGCATGACTTATTAAAAGATTTAAAGTAGGTATAGAAACATCTTATCTTGTTTGAACAAATAAAGGATTTTTCAAAGGAAAGAGTATATATTTCTCTTTTGTCCTTTAATTACCTTTAACTTTAAATTTATCTTTATCTTTTTCTTTTTTAATATAAAGAAAATGTAAGATATACAAAAGCAATGCCCCATGTTTTTTGTTATTTTTTTTAAGAAAGGCGACTTTTATAAATGAAACAAAAGAGAAGTACAAGTACAAAAACACGACATCCAAGTGAAAGTATATCTTACTAGATAGATGACAACAACTAAATGATAAAAAGGCCAAGGTACATGACCCACAAACATGAATCATTCGACTAAACAAATTGGTGCCCCGATACTAACCCATGACCCACCATATACTTGCAAACAAATGATAGGAAGGAACATGCCAAGTACCAGGAAAACCACTCACAACTTAAAAATTTGAGGAATTATAAAACCAACTGAAGCCCCATGATGTCTCAGAATTCCAGCCATTGCACACTTGACGACTCGAATATAACTGGCCAATGAGTAGTATTCACAGAACCATCTGTATGTGAATGTTTATTGGATCGCATAACCAATGTTGCCAATCTACCACTTTATATTTGTTTGATCTTCTCACAACCCACTCGAAGCTCTTAATTTGAATATCTTGAACAATCTTATTAGTGCTTGAAACTTTAATCTATCTAAGGTACATATATTTGAAATTCAAATTGCAAAGATATATAAAATATTTAAAACCAAAGAAGAAGATGATGGGTGAATCACCAACATATTATTAACGAACTTAGAGAACTAATTAAATACTTGATACTTCCACTGTGGTTTGCCTAATAAGCACTCAAACCATATTAATATGTTCTCCTTTTCTTTATTTTATGGTAAGTTAAATAACATCGAGGCAACTTTTAGTTTTTTATGAGATTGAATTTTTGTACACACTTAAAAATAAAAGCTTAATTATTTTAAAGCTATATATTCTCTGCTAGTTGTATCAAGAAAGGCTCGCTACCAATTGGTTCTACCTCGAACTTGGCACGAAAAGCTCGATGCATTCATAAATAAGTTTTTACTTTTAGTGTATTTTTATACAAGCAAGTAAAAGCTCGACAATTACTCAAGTCGAGTATGTATAAGCTCGAGTTCAGCTCGATAAACATTTCAAGGTCACTTTCCGGGCTCGAGCAAGAGACTCGATAAAGTTCAACTCAAACAAGGTTGAGTTACTCGACAAAAGCTCGACTCGTTTACACCCCTAAATTCAAATACTTGGTACTTAAACATACTATACGGGCAAGTAGCTGAGCCTAGATGTATTATACAACACGAATAGAGTATGATAATATCTTAAAAACCAGTATTGACCATATTAACATCATATTCTGTTATACATATAGTTTCATATAATCGAGTAAATGAAGCAAAAGAATCAATTAATTAGCTGCTCCGAGCTTAAGCGTCTATTGAAATGAAAATAAAATTGCGATGTATATTAATTTAAGAAATTTTATTAAAATTAAGGAGTGAAAATCCATAATTGTTTGTGATAGCGCCCAGCGCAATCTGATTACAACCTAGAGGTCAACGGAACACATAAAAAACACATACATGAAATACACGTTAATGACATTATTTTATTATTTTTATAGAGTCTCCTACATCAACGGTGGAGAATCATACAGGATTGAAAATATTAACTAATCCATTCATCAAAAGCACGTGTAAAAAAACATACTGAAAATCTTAAAAGTGATTCAATTATTTCTCAATGGACCATCATCATTTTTTTGGATTGAAACAATCTTATCCTTTATTTTAGAGTAAATTGCATTGGTCCCTCCAGTTTGGCCAAATTGCATGTTTGGTCTCTATCCTTTCGTAAGTGCTGGAATAGTCCCTACTTTGGTCCCTATCCTTATTTTCGGATTCAAAATAGAAGTTGTAGGAGTTGATCCCAGTATAGATTCCGTCATCCTTGAGAGTGTAACCCTTTCACCTGTGGTAAGAAGATCACGTTGAGTGTAGGAGAAAGGCACATCGCAATTAGCCTTTGTACACATGAGCGTCACTTTAATTGTTTCCAATGGTGGCACCACAACAGTGTAACTCGACTCTCTGGTATGCTCTGTTGTCTTTGAAACTCCCCACTCATACGAATAACCAACTTGTGTAGACACTTGGACCTCCCCACTTGCAATACACGAAATAATGTTTGTAGTGAATGTTACGCTAACACCAGACGTGATTGATACACTGTTAGTCCAATGAGTAGTCCTGGAATCAAATGTCGAATAAGTGAGGGTGACTGTTGACTCATCTTTCTCGCTTTTGTTGGTTGCAAAAGCATGTGAAACTTCTTGGATCTCCTCGTTATAGATCCTAGAGTCAGATAGCCAGTATCTGACATTTGAGATCTCTCTTCGCAGAACACGCTCTTCAATCCTCAGCCTTGTCTGTCTTGACATAGTAGGATATTGGGCATTTAAACAGTTGGTTTTTCCTTCTGTGGTGAGTGGACCGCAGAAGTTGTTGTTTCCCAAATTGCGAAGAGCTATGACATTATCGCTTATTTTCACAATGGAAAATATGGTGTCATTGTTATAGTTGTTATCTTCACCGTCAGCCCATATCCAGTTAGGGCTACGTCTCCAGAACTTGCCAAAGTGCGCATCCTTTATACGATAGTTTCCATCAGGAGTAGGGAAGAGAACCTTGGCCACCAGTGGATCTCCTACATCCAATCCAGACTCGAACCTTTGATATGGATACCATCGATCAATAATACGGGAGCAGAGGTATTTGCCATCTAGTTCCTCGGATGTGAATGAGATTTGAGAGGGAAGTATCACCAGTGTTTCCCAATCAATTACGCCGAAAAGGGTTCCAGCTATACTTAAGGATACTTCCACCCCCTGAAACATGGAACTGGGAACAGAAAGTCCCCGGGACTTGTTGATTAGGGTCAGGGTCTTCCCGGTCTGGACATGGCGTAAATGGACGGTTCCATTTCCTGAGGAGGTAAAAGGCTCGAACAAGGTGCACGAGTCTTTTGATTGGTCTTCTTCTGGCTTATCTCCGGCTGCAACAATCCATAAAAGTTGTTGGATCGGGTCTGCCACCCAGTGCTTGTTGTTGTAGCACGATCTTATGTGCACAAGTCGGCCGTCCCCGGGCTCTACTGCAAATTTTACTCGTGGACTCCAAATTTGTTCTTCATCGAATTTCAGGAACCCCGATGGCAGGCTTTCATGGAGATTCTCTGGGACGGTTAAATATTTCCCACCGGATTTCAAGACCAAAAACCTTGGGAGCAATGTCATTGCCATGGCCCACGTTATGGACACTTGATAGTTTGAGAGACAAGTATCATAGACTGAAAGAATATCATATAGGTTATATAACTCATGAATACTCGTAATATATTTTTGAAAGCTAAAGTGTTTTGTTTTTCAAGTTACCTTATCGAAAACTTAAAATGAGAAGGATGAGAAATAACTATAACCACACATTTGAGATGGATCGACTTGATTTCGAAGCATCTCTATTCATTTAGATGCATCCAAATTAGTTCCGAAAAGTGATTTGAAGTGAAAACAATGCAAAGTAGTACTAACAACAAATTTGACCAGCAGAGGACGAAAAATGTATAGGATTTGTCTAACTTGATGAAATGCATAAAATATATGCATATGCATCTAATTTTTTGCTAGAAAATATATTATGGTGCATCTAGAAGATTATGGATGCATCTAATTTAAGTCGATGCATCTTAAATGTGTGGTTATAGTTATTTCTCATCCTTCTCATTTTAAGTTTTCTTCTCATTTGATCCTAAGTCTATCGAATATGTTATAATTCGATATGATAGCATTCAAAGAAAGCCTCATGGAATTGTATTCCTTTCTTGATACAATTGGTAGAGAATATTTACTTTTAATTAACTAAGCTTTCTTTTTAAAAGTGTTTAGAAATCCAACTTCATAAAAAACTAAAAGTCGTCTCGTTGTTATTTAACTTACCATATGATAAAGAAAAGGAGAACATAATATGTTTTGAGTTAATAATATGCTTGTGATTCACCCATCATCTTCTATTTTGGTTTTAAATATTTTACATATCTTTGCAGTTTCAAAAATATGTACCTGAGATAGCTCATCAATCTTGTTTAATAACAAAAAATATTGATTGTATCATGATAGCATTGCTTCAAATCACAAATTTTAATTGCATGTGTAAGTTAAGTGACTAGGTTCGAGTATTAATCCAAATGATTGTCTTTACTTCTCTTTAGTCTTTTGTATATTTTACGGTTTTTTTTTTTTTTTTTTTTTTTTTTTTTTTTTTTTTTTTTTTTATTATTATTATTATTATTATTATAAAAGAAATTGATAAAGATAAAGTTAAAGTTGATAATACTTAAGGTGTTAGAATTGTAATTGATGTATTTTGTCGATGCGTTTGGTTGGATCTCAAGGTAATTTAATTTAAAAAAGATAAAAAGAACTTAATTCTATTTTAGTAGGATTAGCTTCACTATAACTAGAGGAGTGGGGTCCAGTTAGTATCTCGGCTCTCCACTAATTTTTTATAAATCCTATGTTTTTCTTATAAAATGATGTTTATAATAATAATAATAATAATAATAATAATAATAATAATAATAATAATAATAATTACAACAACAACAACAATAACAACAACAACAACAACAACAATAATAATGATAAAAATAATAATAACAATAATGAATAATAACAATAATGAATAATAATAATAATAATAATAATAATAATAATAATAATAATAATAATAATAATAATAATAATAATAATAATAATAATAGTAGTGTTAGGATTATCTATTCAATAGCTAGAGAAGTGGGAGCCCAGTTATAATAATAATAATAATAATAATAATAATAATAATAATAATGAAATTAATAATAATAATAATAATAATAATAATAATAATAATAATAATAATATAAATATTATTATAATAAATATTTATTAATATAATAATATTATTATTATTCTATTATTATAATAAATAATTATTATTAATATAATAATAAATATTATTATTATTTTATTATTATTATTATTATATAAATATTATTATTTTAATATTTATACGATAATAATAATAATAATAATAATTACTATTATCTAAATACTATTATTTTAATAATTATATTAAATATTTATTTTTATTATTATTATATTATTATTTATTTTATTATTTTTATATAAATATTTATTATTATTATTATTACTATTATTATTATTATTATTATTATTATAAAATTCAAAATTATAACATAATTTAAAACTTTCTATCAACATCCTATACAATCTAAATTCCCTCCTTTGATGTAACTGTAATGACTGAATTACAATTACAACGCAAACCAAACAACCTAAGTAATATAATATGAATTACAACTCCTTCTATTCTGCGAACCAAACAACCCACATAGTGTAATCTGAATTATAATTATATCCAATTACGCCAGATTACGGCGAACCAAACTCCCCAATAATAGTGTATGCAGAATAAAGTTGATAACACAAACATAACCTATCCACGTGCAAATGAAACTTGAGACGAACTCACTCAAAGTAAGTGTATTTGGGAATCCAGCTCGCAAATGTGGTCAACTTGATGCTAAAGTTATCCTATAATAAATGGTGGGTCTCATATTCGAGATCATACCTCACACGGTTTTTTTCTTTCTTTTAATTTTTCCCTTTCACTTTTTTATTTATTACTTTGTCTTTTCAATGTTATTAACTAAAGTCTATCTATATCTCTTCTACATTATAAAGCATTTGATACTTCCTATAAAAGGAAATCTTAAAATTTTAAGACCGAAAACAATACTATAAAAATAAAAGTAGAAAATTAATGTAAAATATGAAAATTTAAATCTCATTTAAACTATATGTAACCACCCTCCAATAATGATACATTTTAATGAAATTGTTTTTTAAGAAAAGCTTGCAAAATTTATAACCACCAATTTAATGCTAAAATTTTGGGGGGGGGGTTGGGGGGAAGTGTTGACCATTTACACTAATAATTTAGATGTTGTACTTTTGAAATACATATCTCTACTACTTTATAATATTTGGGTCAAAATAAATAAGGAAGTTTAAAATGAAAAATATTTGCTCGGCACAAAAATAGTCATCGGGTACCTGCCGCCGCATTGCGCGGGTACGGGTACCCTTCTATTTCTATTTATGTATGCTTTTTTTATAGTATTGAATCTTAACAACAACAACAACAACTAATACACAATTATGCGAGAGCGGGATATATATGAGGAGTTAATATAAATAATCATACATACCAGAAACTAAACCTAAAGATAAGGAACCGCTTTAAGAAAGACATTCGATGAACACTTGTGCTTTTAAGAACTACGTACTACAATGGTACTACAATGGCGACAAACCCGTTTCCATAGGATGAACGTCTAGATGAAGTTTGTTGCTACCCAGGTTTCCCTTGTTGTATTGTCCCACTTCCTTCTGGTCTCGATGATGAGGATGATAACAGTGTTAAAGTCATCATAGCACCTTCACCTGTGACTCCTGGTCCGTGATCTTAATGGAAGACATGTCAACTAATAAATAGAGATGTAATCGTGTAATATGATCGATCTACTATTGTGAGCAAATGAACCTTAAAATAAAGGCTCTCTGTTTGCATGTTGTTATATAAAGATGATCGATATCTAGTTTTTTTACTATACAGCAAACCTTTTTGTTTATGGTTTCATATATATTCAAACTCCATGAACATTTAGTGCAGTTACAGCCTTGCACTCGAGCAGTGGAATGTTTTCTCTATTTTACAAGGAAAACTTGTTATTTGTGTTTACCGAATAGTAAATTGCAAATAGTATGAGTTTTTTATTCACTATAAAATAGAGACTATTACTTCGTATTTAACTATGTACCATTAAAAAACTCTATCATTTTAATAGAGACTATAAAATAGTATGAGTTTACTAATGATGCAATAACAACAACAAACTCTGACTTTTTGAATCATTAGTAAGTGTGAGAGTTGCAAGCTCGCAATGCATTGGTATTGTTGTACGTAGTAAGAGATTGTAATGTGTTTTTAAAGTAAAGTCTAATAAGCCCATATATAAGCCGAAACAAACACCTCTTAATATTGCTAAAGTAAAAGCAAAATAAAGTAGCTTTTCAAAAAAAAAATAATAATAAATAAATAAAATAAAAAAAAATAAAGTAAAATAAAGAGGACATGTAAAAGAAAATAAAAGCAAAAGTTAATTACTTAATACTGCTAAATGGTAGGTCTCATATTCTTCTTTTCCTTCTTTTGATTTTTCTCTTTTTCTTTTTATTTATTACTTTGTCTTCTCGATGTTATAAACTAAAGTATATTACTATTATATATAATTGTTAGTCGTATATGCTATAGGCCCAAGTTGTGTTTTGTATGGGTTAGAGCCCAAGTAGTATTTGATAGGGTTTATGTATTATATAAACCAATATTCGGTATTGAATAAGATACGAAACATTAGAAACCTTCATGGTATCATATCCACCAGAAAATCAATCCTCTAAAATCATAAACAACCGTTCCTTTTAAACTTTGTTCTCTAGTCGATCGTTGGTATTTTGTTTGATTACGAGTTGACTAACTTATTTGTTCTTGTCAACCGTTGGTATTTGTTTGATTACCAGTTGACTTGTGGTGTTTATAACTTCCTCGACCGTTGGTATTTGTGATTACCAGTCGACGTTGTTGGTTCAAGTGTTAAAGTTTTTGTTTTCTTCTTTTTCTTTGTTGACAGTTGTAGTCGACATTGGTTTCCTTGGTTAAAGTAGTGCCTTTGTTACAACCCATAATCCTTGATACACTTACTGTTACATTAGTCCTATTAAACCATGCTTTAATTTTAATAATGGTTCTTGCCACTTTGGTGAGTATTGCAAGTTTTTACATAACGAGGTCCATGGTAATGCTACTGTGTCGTTGCCTAGAGGTCATGATATTGCATCATCTTCAGCTTTGACTTCCACTGATATTGCAACTCTTCAAAGTTTGTTGGCTAAATTTAATACTCATGGCATAAATAATAATATTGCATCTGTTAATAACCAACCTTTGCCAAACTTCACTGGATCACATAACCATGTTGCATGCCACACACAACATTCGTATGGTCCTCCAGGCTTCACTAGTCCATCACAGGCCCAATCTTATTCTATGGCCCAATAGCACTTAGCGGGGCAGTTTCTACAACCGGGGGTCACAACAGGTGTGTTTGGACCTACAGGGGGTTCAACTGGACAGTTTATGGCAGGGTCAGCAGGGGGTCAGGTTCAGCAGGGGTTCATGGCAGGTTCAGCAAGTGGTCAGGTTCAGCAGGGGTTACTGGCAGGTTCACCAGGGGGTAAGAACTGTCCTGCGGTTCAGCAGCCATTCCCAGGCCAGTTCAATGTAAATTTCTTATATTATTAGAGTAAAAAAAAAAAAAAAAAAAAAAAAAAAACATTTCTTAAATTTAGTTATTATTTCGTGGTTATTTTTTATATTCAGTCATGCATTGATTGGTTGTAAATAAAGTTAATTAGAATTAGTTACATTAAGAGATGAATGTTTATTGTTTACTTACAACATGATACTGTATATATGGAATTTTAAGCACATCAATTTTACACAATTTCAAAAGAATGAAATAATTTTGAAACGTTAGTAAGTTTGAGTGGGCAAACTATAACACTAATAAAATTTGGTTGTTATTAGATGACACAAGTAAATGCTACTTCGATTCAAAATAAATCAAGAGTATCAATGCATTTGTAGTCTCTTGAGATGGACATATATAACATCATAAATAGTAAATATTGAGAATGAAACTTGAGACTGTGTGTGGCTTGCTGGCTAAGAATGAAGTCTCACAAGTGGTGGGTCTCGTGTTCGAGTAAAAAAGCTACGGATTTTTTTTTTTTTTTTTTTTTTCACTTTTGCTCTTTAATTTGTCTAAGTCACGTGAGTTGATCGACCAAACCATTAAAAACCATAATTTCCTTAATGAAATAGTGCACTCAAATTTATCAACCCGAAAATAATACATTTTTCGAATATTTATCAAGTTTAGAAAATTAACAAAAGCTAGTGATAATCTTCAATGATGTTAGTTTACATCTTTGTAAATTTCACATTTAAATAACTTCCTTAAGCATCCATTTACGCCTTAAAAAAAAAAAAAAAAAAAAAAATCATGGAATACAAACATTTTAACTAGAAGAAATTATGGGTATCTTTAGAAAGGTTATGAACTTTACTTATTTACGTCAACTTTTGTGAGAAACCAAGGGAGTTGATATGTTTTTACTAAACATATAACAACATTGTTAATTTGTGCAAAGTAGTTGATATGTTTTCACATTCAAACTCTATGAACATTTTACAGCACGCCCTATGCAACCGTCATTATATTACAAGTTGTGTTTGACAAGAAAAGAAAATTGTATGGTGCTTATTTTTAACACAACAATAAATAAATTTGAGAACGAAACATGAAATTGCAGCTGGTTTGAAGGCTAAGCTTTATTCCTTATAAGTATGAGGTCGCAAGTTCGAATCTTCAGTCCAGTTTCCATTTCGCTTTTTTTTTTTTTTTTTTTTTTTTTTTAAGTATGTCTTCTCAATGTTATTAGTGTAAAATCTATTTTATAAATATTATAATTCCGATTGTTGTTGCTATCAAAATTAAATATGTGATTTGTGGATCACGAGTTTCCTGTTTAAGCAGATATCATCCCCATTAAAAATAGCATACGAGTGGTCAAGCGGTAGAAGTTTGTGAGTTGCGATTATAATCTCCGAAACCGTAAGTATCTTAAGTTTAGATGTTTTGTTTAACAGCCATGAACTGGTTACGTCAACTTCATTACATTTTTCTCGATTTGACTATATGTGTCGCAGTGAGTGATGAGAAAAAAAATAAAAACTACTTGAACCAAAGGTTTATACATTAAGACATAAGACTATTAAACTCGTGTTCAACACATACTTATATTTAACGTTTTAAACATGGCATAAAAGAAATATTATTAAGAAAACGGTTGAACCATGAAAATGATATGTTTTCTGCTTTAGTTCCTGTATTTTTATCATTAATTGTGTGTGATTTCAAGATTTACCTTGGACTACATATGCTGAAAGTGCAGCTCCATACAACTTGTGAACTTATGCAAGATGAGCCTTACCACCAGCAGATGATGCAATGTTCATTTCCATTTCAATGCAGTTTCTACAGAAACCAAGCCGAGGACGAGGCAAAGCAAGAAACCTGCACAATCAATAGATCAGCAACTTCATAACAAGAGATAACTGCTAAGCCTAAATGTTAACTATGTTAAACTATTTACAAAATGTTTGTGAAGCAATTATGTTTAAAAAAAAAAAACTCTCCCTCTTTGCATTTATGATCCTAATCGGGATACGAATACTAAAGGGTTAAACCAACAAATCTACAATTAATAATATCCATCTTCTAAACCAACAAATTTGAGATTCGAGCCCCAGCAACAAACACTAAGATGATTTGTGTTATATAGGCAACTTATGAAAATGATGCTTGACAGCTAACGGGTTAGTGACATACCGCTTATACATGTCTCTTGCACTCTGAATTCCATTTTTTTGAAGAACAAAGTTCACAATTGCAGATTACAGGGAGAAACTGTCATCGCTACCACCGTCTCTGATCAATGAACTAATAGAAATATCCACCAGCTGTTCAAAATAATGCTTCTGATACGAGAAATATTCCAGGCCCTGTAAAACATAGCAGTTACTTGGTAAATATTAAAAGCTCCTAAGTGTCGCGAACTGAAGAAAAGTTATACTATTGATTAATATCTAACAATTTTGGAGGGAATAAGAACAGTGGAAATTTCAGATCACATACCATAAGCCAGAGACCAAATGATTGTGGATTATTTGGAGGGAATAGTGAAGTTGAACGGTTGAGTAACGAAGTGGTTAAACTTGCAGTGGAGGCTTTTATATTGAAGCAACAAACTCTGATCAAACAACAAAACAAAACAAGAAAACACCGATACCGTTGAGGCCTTGTTGATTTGTGGAATCGTTTTAAAGCCGCTTACTTAGAAACACCGAACACAACATTTTAAAACTACTTATTTCAACTTAATATTTTAAAATGGTTATCTCTACATCCAACTCCGTTAGGAAACAGAATCAGTGAATCACATACTGTACCTATTTGATATGAACAGATGAATTCAACTTTTTCAAAACTACTTATTTCAACTTAATATTGCAACATACTTGTGACAGTTTGTTGTTGTCTATATATGAAAACAGAGGTTAAGAACAAGAACATATCAAGAGTAAGAAGAATGGGTGGAAGTAATAAGCAAATCGGGTCGATTGTGATCGGTTTGATATGATGCTTTTATTTTTGGGGACGACGACAAAGATGGGATTGAACCTATCTATTGCCGCAGAAGTGAAATAATACTTGTTGCCATGATGCCAACACGCCACTAGCAACCACCATGGCACCTATATATGCCTTCTCCGGCCACCATTGTTAGTGAGAAAAAGGTATGACGAACACTCGATATGAGCTTTTGAAGTTATTCAAATATGTACTTTGAAACAAACTGCATTTTGCTTTCATATCAAGTTTTTTAGATGACATGTTTTTGTAATATGTGTGTTTGTGAAATCGATAACGTGCAAATAATATGTATTTTCGATTCAATACAGAAAACGCTCAAGAGATAACTGATTCACCAAGTGCAGTACTGAGTGTGAAAGTACTAAGTTCAGATCCTTAATTGTTGTATTATTGAGTTTTGGTAATAAAGATTACAACTTAATCAAAGTTAGGTCACCAAACCGATTAACAAAACAAGGATGACTAAAGCCTTGACCTCTCAATTACTAAGAATACAATTATGAACAACAAGGATGCACAGACAGTGCAAAACTGTAAATTAAAATATATACATACAGATGATGTTTGAGAACGATTATGATCATTACGGTCACCCAAACACACCCCATGCTTCCCGTGGCCTATAGTCTCTTGTAACTTCTTTGCACCATCAACAGCCATTTGTACAAGCTTTTGTAAAAACAACAAATCACCAGCGTTTACCATCTGTTTGCGACATTTCTTCGAATGAGTTAAAGACATTGGAATCGACACAGGGTACTTGTTATCATAATTCAATATAGAAGGATCTAATAACTGAACTACTCTCACTATCACTCTTTCTTCCTTTCGATAAATCCTTCCGTTTCCCGAACAAATCAATATAATTGACAATGCTCTCACAGCTGCTTGTTTCTCCTCAAGCGCTTTCCCATCCAACATACCGATCAACGATCCTAAACACCCACAGCTCAACAACTCAACAATCCTAACCAAACACCCCACAGCTCAACAACTCAACAATCCTAACCAAACCCTCAAAGTCACAAAAACGGCACTCCTAACAACCATCACTTTCAAATCATCATCCTCCGTAACCAAATTACTCAAACAACCAAATCCATACTCCTGCACCAAAACCGTCCCAGACTTGACAAACTCAACAAAACTCGACAAATTCCTTAACACATAACACGCCACATTTCGCGAACTGACGAACCTACAGCACCGCACGAACTAATCAGTCTAGCATTATCCTTAACACATTTCGCATAGCTACTACCTGATTCTAATAAGCGTATCAAAGGATGGAATAACAACAAAAAATCTTCACCTATCAACACGTCTCTACTTGACTCAAGTACGAGTAACCTTGTTCATATGTGTAATCATTTCAAGCCGACAATGGGTCTTGTCCGGATATAACCGGGTCTAGATGACCGGGTTTAACCGGATCTTGACCGAAGGATATGACCGGATATAGCCGGGTCTTGGCCGGATATGACCGGAAAAGTACAATGCCTGTAGGTATAACACAGCCACACAGGTATTTCAAAAACGAAATAAGAGAAAGGTATATGGTAGTTTTCTTTAGCACTGAAATAAATAAATGATAGTATAGTTGTTATTGTTGGTAAAAATGTCCTGCATTTGAAGCCTCTTGAGAAGACGTGTAAAATCATGAATTGGTAATGTATCTACTATCTAGCTTGGGAGTGTGGATGGCTCGCTGGTTAAGTGGTATTAGGAGTTCCATTATGTTTAAATTACTAAAACTCGTTATCACTCTGTATATATCAAAATGTAAATTATAGCCACAAATGACTAACCGCATGCGGGAATTGTGCAACCTGAGGTCCTTGAGCAGGCGGAAGCAGATTTGGTGAACCTAAAGTTGCCTTCTTCTCGTCCTCACCCGACATAACAGTGGGAGGATGGAGTTGATCTGCATTCTGTCCACCAAAATAGAAGGTGCCAGCAAATCAGATGGGCCATCAGCAAAATACTTTGGGTACAGTCTAAAACATCTATAGATAACAAACTGGGTGTAATAAATGTGATTGATAAGATGCACAAGCAGCCGCTGGTGGCATATGTGTATGCCCAGCCTGATCAGATGGACCAGCAGCCACGACTGGTGATTTAACTTGGTTTACAACAAATCTCACAGTAGAGTTAATATTAACTTTATCTTTTTGTTTTTGATAATACTCGAAACCTTCAACTATCCTGACCCTGTTCTTAAGAAGAGATGATGGAGTAACTTCCTTCAAAATCTACAACTGAAACTAAAATTGCGACATATAACCAAATAAGTTGCATACCTTAGAGATAAATGGAATCACTCCAATCATTAGACCCTTTCTATAAGCCTATAGGATTAATAAGTAAAACTAATTATATACGTACCTAAGTGATTCAATAACTTTCTACACCTCCTACCCGTTACCGATTTAACATTTATGATAGTAATTCAATAACTTCTCGTAGCTCCTACCCGTCACCGAGTAAAGATAGATATTCAATGACTTTCAATCACACGCCGAATTCTTCAAAAACTCAACCCCAACCTCCAAATACCTCACACTATTCCCCGAATAAAAAAGACCCCCTCAAACTCACAAAAATGCCACTTGTAACAACCATCACCTTCAAATCATCATCCTCCCAAACCAAATTACTCAAACAACCAAATCCATACTCGTGCGCCAAAACCGTCCCAGACTTGACAACTCTCAACAAAAACACCCCTAACATTAAACAACAAAACTCGGTAAATTCCTCAACACACAACACGCCACATTACGCGAATTCGTCGTCCCACTCTCACACAGCTCCAACACGTGTCTAATCAGCCTAGCATTATCCTTAACACACGCATAGCTACTACCTGATTCCAACAACCTTCACCTATCAACACGTGTCTACTTGACTCAACTACCACTAACCAAAGTTGTTCTTATGAATCATTTCAAGCCCACAATGGGTCTGGCCGGATATAACCGGGTCTTGACCGGATATGACCGGGTCTTGACCGGGTCTAAGCGGAAATGACCGGGTCTTGACCGGATATGACCGGGTCTAAGCGGAAATGACCGGGTCTTGACCGGAAATAACCGGGTCTTGCCTGGATATGACCGGGTCTTGATCGGAAATGACAGGGTCTAACCGGATCTTGACCGGATATGACCGGGTGTAGGCCGGATATGACAGAGAATATCCGGGTTTAACCGGGTCTTGGCCGGATATGGCCGGGTGTTTACCGGACCGGGTGGGCAAAATGGTTAAATATTAACACAAGTATTTCAAAAAGGAAGGAACGAAGAGGTATATGGTGGTTTTTTTTAGCACCCAAATAAATAATTATATTTGAGAATCTGGTGGTGTTGATGGCTAAATCTCTTCTCCATTTAACGATGGGTCCCGTGTTCGAGTGTTAGAGTCAGCAACATCCTCAGTAGTAACTTTTTATAATTTATTTATTACCATGTCTTCTCAATATTGTTGTGGAAATACATCTTAAAATTACAACAAACGCCATCTTAAGCAATGTTTTAAAACTTAGTTTTTTTATCGACCCGGTTTAGACGCCGGTTTACCGGGTCATCGGTTCAATCGGTCGAACCGGTTCTATACATATACATACTTTTTTTTGTATTTAATAATTAGTTTTACATGATTCCATAATTTATCCGCCTTTTTTCTATCCCATATTTAATTAGTATACATATACATATATATATTTTTTCTATACATTCGATTAAGCCGATAAAAAAGATTGTAACTATACAAATAAGTTTTGCTTTTTAAGTCTAAAAATTTCCAACAAATGATTCTAAATTATAATGATTTATAGTTAAACTATATTAATCGGTGATTCTAAGATAGTGTATAACTATAATTTACTATTTTACAAAATTTTAACAAACATTAATTATCGCCACTTCAACTTTTCAATTAAATTTAGAAAAGTTAATTGAAAAAAAAATCATTTTGTTGAATTTTTTGATAAAAAGTCATGACCCGGCCGGGTTTATCAAACCGGGTCAACCCGGGTCGTCAAAAAACCGGCGGTTCATTCCGATTCTCAAATAAGCAAAAACCCGATCCCATCCGGCCCGGTCTCCGAGCCGGTTCCCGGTTCAACCAGTTGAACCGGCCGGGTCAACCCGAATTTTAAAACATTGATCTTAAGTCTTAACATTCATGAAATGATAACTTGGCACTAAAATGATTAAACTTTATATTTTACACCTCTTAAATTTAGCAAAACAACAAACTAATCTTTAAGCTTATTAAACAATATGGTTTATACTTTATACTTCAACTTTTTTCATACCATATTATGTTTCTTATTTTAACACTTTATTATATAAAAGCATAATGTTATTGACACTAAACTTATTATATTTATTATGTGCATAGCTATAAATATTTGCGCTTCATTTTTGACACGCAATATTATTATTCAGTATGTATTTTGCATTTTTAGTAAGATTGTTTGAGTTAGCAGGATTTATGGACCCGTTAATAACTTTTTATCAGATTTCTCGTTTTGTGAGTATAATCTTTTCCAACAAACTAAAACACTAGGTGTCCCTTATCATATATAGTGTCAATAAAAGTATGAATTTATGGTTGAAATTTATTATTTTTGTGCTGATAAACCCGAGTGTACCATTTTCATTTTGGTAATCACTGTTTATGATGTTTTGGACATTAAATCTACGTGTCTTTAACCATCTTCAAATGACTTAAACCGAGAAATACCAGATCAATCGATTTTACCACTTGCTTGACCTTAGGGCCGTAAACGAACTGAACTTTCAGTGAAAATTTCATGAATCGTTTGGTAAAATGTTCGTTTATTTAAAAAATGAACAAACATGGACAATATTTTACGTTCGTTTAGTTAAATGAATGAACATGAATAAAAGTTGCGTCTGTTCATTTATTTTCATGAACGTCTGATTTTGCGTTTATTAACATTCCTTTATGTTCATTTATTTGTTTATGGAGTAAAATGCAGAAATCGTCCTTGTGGTTTGCAAAAATTTCATGTATCCTCCCTGGTCTTCCATAAATGCAGGCGGCCTCCATGGTCTTCATACTTTTGTTCGTTTTGGTCCCGGGCACTAACAACCGTTAGTCCATCTCAGTTAGTTAATACATAAATGGTCACTGTCCCTACGCTAAATTGCGTCCAACGTCCTTATTTTTTTGAAATTTTCTTTTTCCAACTTTTTTTTTCAAATTTTTTTTTCAAATTTTTTTTCCAAATTTTTTTTTTCGGAATTATTTTTTTTTCTCAAATTAATTTTTTTAGAAATTTTTTTTCGTGAAATCATTTCTTTTTCTTAAATTTATTTTCGAAATTATTTTTTTTAGAAAAATTATTTTTTTTTGAAAATTATTTTTTCTAAATATAATTTCTAAAAAAAAAAAATTGGAGAAAAGTTTCTAAAAAAATTATTTCAGAAAAAAAATTTCGAATAAAATATTAATTTTTCTTAAAAAAAATTTCGGGAAAAAATTTCTAAAAAAATTTTTTTTGGAAAAAAGTTTCTTAAAAAATTATTTCAGAAAAAATAAATGGAAAACAATTCGAAAAAAAACAAATTTTTCTAAAAAACTTAATTTCGAAAATAAAATTAAGAAAAAGAAATGATTTCACGAAAAAAAATTCTAAAAAAACTAATTTGAGAAAAAAATAATTCCGAAAAAAAATTTCGGGAAAAAAATTCGAGAAAAAAAAGTTGGAAAAAGAAAATTTCAAAAAAATAAGGACGTTGGACGCAATTTAGCATAGGGACAGGGACCATTTATATATCAACTAACTGAGATGGACTAACGGTTGTTAGTTCCATGGACCAAAACGAACCAAAAGTATAAAGACCAGGGAGGCCGCCTGCACTTATGGAAGACGAGGGAGGATACGTGCAATTTTGCAAACCATAAGGACGATTTCTGCATTTTACTCTTTGTTTATGTTTGTATTTCATATTTTTTAATTGTATACTTTTAAAACTGATTTGTTTAAACAAAACAATACTTGTAAAACAAAATATTATGCATAATTTAATACAGTAAGTTTTATGTTTGTTTTTCTATGTTCATTTATGTTCGATCGTTTATGTTCATTTAGTGTCTTAATGAACAAACATAAATGAACATGAACAATTCATTTCATTAATAAACGAACATGAACAAGAAAATTCGTTCATTTAAGCGTTCGTGTCCGTTTAAAATTCAACGAACGAACATGAGCAAGACTCAATTCATATTCGTCCGGTTCGTTTACAGTCATACTTGACCACATTGAGCATAAACAAAAAACCGAAAGAGAAAAACCAAAAGATAAAAAATAATAATAATAAAATGTATTGGGCAAGTGTGAAGGCTCGAACAGGTGACCTAACAGTTATAAGAATACATGATTAGCCTTCACGCCACCCAAACACACAATGTTTATTCTTAAAACAAATTTATTTACTCTATTTAAAAATAAGCAACATAATCTATTTTATTATTTTTTTTATGATACTTTGATGAACTTTGAAGAAAAAGTAGCATATGCTCGACTGTGTTTTAATTCTTATAACTATTTTTACTGAACAAACAGTAGCATATGCTCGACTGTGTTTTAATTCTTATAACTATTTTTACTTATCATTTATAATTAAAGCATCAATGGAGGTTTATAGAGAAGGTCATGATAACGAGTGAGATCCTCCCATGATAACATAGAGAAAACATGGTTTATCAACTAAGGATTTGAATGTACTTGATTGATAGCATGGATGCACTAGCCACTATTTTGTAGTGAAAACACATACTGTTTGCATATTATTTTTTGGCAAACACAAATAACAAGCTTTCTTTGTCAAATAGACACAAAATATCATGCTGGTCGAATTCAAGTAGTAATAATATAACGGCGGGTGCGTAGAGCGCGTTGTAACTTTGTTGAATGTTCATAGAGTTTGAATGTGAAAACATATCAACTATTTTGCACAAATTAACAATGTTGTTATGTTTAGTAAAAAAGAGTGAAGATTGATAAACTTCATATAAAGTAAAACAAGTTGCGTGTAAATCAAATTACTTGGTTAGTTATGGACTCGCTAACATGCATCATATATTTATATCTAATTAACCATCGCTTTTGATTACCTTTTCCATTTCTCATGTTCAAAAACCACCAATCAAGCATGCCCTAACATCATGAAGATTATCACTAGCTTTTGTTATTTTTATAAACTTGATAAATATTTGAAAAAAACATTAAGTACATCCCTAGTATCAAAATATAGAACATATAAGTTTCGGTTAGAGTATATTCCTAGTACCAAAATATAGGACATATGTTTCGGTTAGTATTTATAAACGGATGGAGTTATCGAGAGGGGGGGTCTTTGGCGTAACCAAACTATTCTGGTGAATGAATACTGAAAGAAAAAAATGACGTGGTAACAACTTAAGAGAAAAAGTGAAGAAAAAAAATGATGAAAAAACAAAAGAGTTCATGAACGGTTGCTGACGAGAACACGAGACCTACCACTTATCACTTATAGGATATAAACTCTCAAGTTTATATCATACACAAACTCACAAGTTTCATTCTCAAAGACAAATAATTTATTTATTGTTCATGATGTTATATATGTACCTAATTCACGAGGCTTCAAATGCATTCATATTCTGATCATTACGGTCACCCAAACCCACCCCATAGCTTCCCTGGACCTATAGTCTCTTGTAATGTATCTTGGGAGTTGGGAGTGTGGATCCGCAACTGGATGAGATTGATATCTTATAAGTGGTAGGTCTCGTATTCGAGTCAGCAACTTGTTCACCAACTCTTTTTTATTTTTTTATTTTTTTTGGTCAATTTCTTTTTCTATTCACTTTTGCTCTTTAATTTGTTACCACGTCTAACCCTGTCAATCATTCATCATAAGTAGATCGAGGATATTGAATCGAGACTTTATGTAATGTTTCTTACTTTTAAGTTTTAAATAATGTGATTCCTCATTTGAGAATGTAATTGTTTCTATTAACGAACTTGCTCGTTTTGATTTTAATAATTAAGCTTACGTTACATTTGGGACGAACCTAAGGTGGGTCCCGCGGTGGGATCCCAATAGAAATTTGTTTTGTATTGTTAATTTTTGTAGAAGACATTGAATTTTCTAAAACCCGGTCCCAATGCATTGTGTTTCTTGTTATTGTTTAGTTAATATATCACTATGTGAAAAGTGAATTTAGTTTTCACATAATTCAATAAATTTAACTGAAATCCGTAAATTTTGTTACTTATTTTTCTTATACTACAATTAGAAAATGTTCAAAAAATAAAAATAAAAAAGACTAAATTTACAATTTATTATAGGCGTATGCACATATGAAAATGGTAACCTTGATGAAAAGTACAATGTATGTGAATGGTATAACAATCTTACAGCTTTTGTTTAGTGGCCTAATATTGATCCTACATATATGAATGTATTGTATACATAAATGTTAGAAATTACAACACGAATTCACAAGTTACCAATATAATTTAAGAAAAAAACAATAATTATGGGAGGTGCTAATATGCAAATGAAGATGTTTGTGATCAGTTTGATGCTATTCTTTATGGGTACGACCGCAGTGGATGTTGAAGGCGTTGCATGTTGCATCGGTACTGTGTATACGTGTTGCTATGAATCCAGTTTGCCACCAACGGCTATGACACCAATGGCCATGAGTCCGATGCCTGCTCCAGGCCCCATTATTGGCGAGAAGAAGAATGTGCTTGGTCGAAAGGCTTACTCCATAATCCCGTCAATCATCCATCATTAATCATACCATATTCTGTATTCCAAAATATATTTTTTTTAACATATCGACCCATGTTGAGTCAATATCTTGTGTTAAGTTTCCTATTTTGAAGCAATTTTATTCAGGATCATTTTTCATATTAATAATTTCGTGCGTTGTGGTCTATATATGCATTATCATAATCATACGTTGACTCATTGCGATTATACTTGTGACACTATAAGTTATTTGTAGTTGCTCATATATGCCCAAGAAGGTACAATAAGTAAATAAATACATGTTTCACATTTAGATATTGTCATAATTGTCTACCACTTTTTGGTGACAACCATATAACAAAGCCAATTCGAGGGAACTTTTACAAAATGGTCAAGTATTTTTAAGTATCGGCGAATGCCTTTTTAGTAGGATAACTAATAAATAGTTATTAGTAACAATGCGATTACAAAAATGGTGCTTAAGTTAAGTCTACTGACTGACTGTAAAAGAAAGTTACAAAAAGAGTTCATGTAACATCTCACGCCTCACAGCTAGGGACGGAGCCAGGACCAAATATAACTGGGTGCACAAAATCTTTTGAACCGTAATAACGGAAACACATTTCAAAGGACCGGATGCATTTAATATGCATTTAGGAAAAACCGGTGTTTTTTTCAAAAATTAACACTACATCGAGAAAATCTACCCCTAGCTCCGTCCCTGCTCACGGCCGAACCGGGTAAAAAATCCTTTATTTTTAAATTTTACAAGAGATCAAGGGTTTTGTCCTCTTTGAGAAATTAATGCATCATATGAAAACAAGAGTTTAAAGATACGTGAATGATGGTTATTCTTCAAATATAAATAATTAAATTTGGGAAAGAAACTTGTGGGTGTGTGTGGTGTCGTGGATAAGATTGGTATCTTTTTTTTTTTGAACGGCAAGATGAATTAAAAAACTAGCAAGAAGCTAGAAACAATTACAAGGGAAAATTAATCCAGTCATTCCAACTACTATGGATACCGCCTCTAAATTTACACCATGAAAAAGAATACAAACGAATGTTATCAAAAACGTCACTTTGCCTCATAACTTGAGAACGAAAAGTAACGCAATTACGATAGCGCCAAATCATCCACAAGGTAGCCGAAATAATGCCATACATGCAATCCTTACGAGACTTTGAAGTATGCCAATTATCAAGCCAAGCGATCCACTCAGAATTCGAACCAAATCTCGGCATCGCAACATCACACCAAACACGAATTTTGGTCCATATATTTACGGCCACGTTACACGAAAAAAAGAGATGATCATTGGATTCCATAAAGCCATCACATACCGGGCATGATATGGAGTTAATTTCCAAACCACGGGCGGACAAATTCACCCTATGAGGTAATCTATCCAAAAGAAGACGCCACTTAAAAACGTTTACCTTTCTCGGCAAAGTAGTAGACCATTTTGTAGATGTAGGCAACGTTGGAAGCAATTGAGCATCAATATACCTCCTTGTGACACCCACTGAAAACAACCCACTTATATCTAAACTCCAAATGCAAGTATCCGGACCTGAACCGAGATCTACCAAGCCGATTTCTTCCAATAGCAATGCTAACGATTCTGTATGACGGGTTCCAAGCGACTGTCTACACCAATCCCATGACCATACTCCATTTGAAAGTCTATCTCGAATTACACATTCTTCATTACGATCTATTCTAAATAATCTGTTGAAACGAACCTCAAGAGGGCCATTACCTAGCCAATTATCTTTCCAAAAACGTATCGTTGATCCACAACCCACTTTAAAACTAAGTGTTTCCTTTGGAATAATTCCGCTAGAGTGCAAATAATTAACAGTCCCAACAATCTTGGCCCAAATTCCCTGCGTTTTACACCCCACCTCATCCAAACCGGCATTATTACCATGGATCGCTTTGATTAATCTAACCCACAAATGACCTGGGTTGTTGACCAACCTCCAACGCCACTTTGTAAGAAGAGAAAGATTAAAAGCTTTTAAACTACCCACTCCTAACCCGCCTTTATCCAACGAGGCCATGACAGTATCCCATTTCACCCAAGCAAGCTTTCTTCTATCAGCATCACCACCCCAAAAAAACTTGGCTCTAATGCTTTCTAACTGATTAATAATACATACTGGTACCTTGAAAATAGACATGTAGTAAATACCGATACTTCCCAAAATTGATTTAATTAAGGTCAGACGACCGCCAATAGACAAAAGCGATGCTTTCCATGACGATAATTTAGTCTGAAACCGATCAACAAATCCTTGCCAATGAGAAATGCGATTCATCTTTGAACCAACGGGCAACCCAAGATAAATAAAAGGAAGGTTACCTGCTGCACAACCTGTAACTCGAGCCATAACATTTACGTCTTCCATTGGCACGCCAACTCCAAAAATGTTTGATTTTTGGACATTAATTTTTAGACCCGAAGCAAGATAAAAAACTTGAAGCACGTGAATAATGTTCTCTAAATCCCGAGCACTCCAATCTGAAACTATGACTACATCATCAGCATAAAAAAAATGAGACAAAGTAAAAGAAGGTGCACCTGCCTTGACACCATGAATTAACTTTGATTGAACCGCCTCTTGTAACGCGATATGCAAGCCTTCCATAACAATAATAAAAAGGAACGGCGATAATGGATCTCCTTGTCGTAACCCACGTTTCAATGAAAACTCTGAAGTAGGACTTCCATTTACTAGAATAGACGTTCTAGCCGAATGTAAACAAACATGTATCCACTTTCTCCATTTAAGGCCGAACCCAAGAGCTTGTAACACGAAGTCTAAATATTTCCAACTTACCGAATCATAAGCTTTCTCAAAATCAACTTTGAAAATCATAAGTTTCTTTTTTCGCTTTTTGTACCAATCAATAACTTCACTCAACATAAGTGGACCATCGAGAATTTGGCGCCCCTTTATAAAAGCCGATTGTTCATTGCTAACAATTTTATCAATAAATTTTGACAGCCTGTTTGCAAGAATCTTGGCTATAATTTTATACTGAACACCGATCAAAGAAATAGGCCGAAAGTCTTTAATGTACAGTGGATTAGAAACTTTTGGTATCAAAGTAATGAATGCAGAATTCGCTCCCTTTGGCATCGTGAACTTATCAAAAAAACTCAATCACAGAAACCACGACATCATTCTTGATGAGATCCCAATACGTTTTTATAAAAAGAAATGAAAAACCGTCTGGGCCCGGTGCCTTGTTGCTACCACAATCCCATACCGCTTCTTTAATTTCATCCATCGATACGGGACGCTCTAAACTACAACAGTCTTCATCAGTAAGTATCGATGTAAAGTTCAAATTAGGCATACTTACATTATTGTCTTGACATTGGAATTTCTCTTTGTAAAAATTAAGGAAAGCCATTTTAACTTGACTAGGATCTTCAACCCAATTCCCATCAATCATAAGCCCTTGAACCATTTGATATCTTCGTCGTTGTTTAATCATACCGTGAAAGAATTTAGTGTTTTCATCCCCCTCGACGTCCCATTTGATATGAGCTTTTTGAACAAAATCCATTGCCTCCCTTTTTTCAATTTCGTCACACTCCTGCAACAATTTAATTCGATCCTCTTTTTCTCCTTCTGAAGCCTGTCCTGAATCAATCTTCGCCTCCAAATTAAGTAAAAGACCACAAACCTCTTGCTTCCGAGAAAACTCTACCCGTTTAAAGTTTTTATGCCACACCTTTATTTTCTGTTTCAAACCTCTTAATTTATCAAATAAATGCAATTGTTCAACAGAATGTGCTTGAGAATACTCCTCTAACGTATTCTTAATAATGCTATCAAGCTCTTGATTATGTAGCCAAGAATGAAAAAACTTGAATGATAAGAATGATAAGATTTTTATAGACTTGAGAAAAAACTTGAATGATTATGTAGCCAAGAATGATAAGATTGGTATCTTACAAACGAAAGTTCTCATGTTCGAGTCACAACATTACCTTGACCCCCTTTTTATGTTTCTTTCATTCTTTTTATGTTTCTTCTTCTTTTATTGTCTATTTAACACTCCATTCGTCCTCAAAAAATGTCCACCTTACTATGGGTATATTTGACGAAAGTAACTGTTGCTGGAGATGGTGCTGGTGCTGGAGATTATAAAAAGAGATTATTTTTATAAGCTACATGAAGTAACTTTTGGTTTTAAGAGATTATGAAAGATTATTTTTTTTAGAATCTCTTATAAGTTATGTCTGCCAAACAAATATTATTTTTTAAGTACCTTATTTTTTGAAAAAATAAGCACAATCTCTCAACAATCTTGTGTGCCAAACATAGCCTATATATATATATATATATATATATAGTGTAACTTTCAAACGAGAACCATTTTATCCGCAAGAACTGAGAGAACCACCAAAAACATACATGCACGTCTTCAATAATTGTATTTTTGCACATATGTTTTCAAAACAACACATATGTTTTAAAAAAAACATAGTTGTTCTAAAGAATTTGATAAGAAATTCAAAATACAAAAATATTCTTTGAAGGTGTGCATGTATGTTCTTATAAGACGTGCAACGACAATATTGCGGCCGTGTGTAAGGTTTTTGTGAAAAATGAGGATGAGTTCATAATGATATTGAAGAACATAGGTGGATGTTTACGATTATTGATGATTTGCATGTATTTTTATTTTATTTTAAAAGGTGTGCATGTATGTTTTTGGTGGTTCTCTCAGTTCTTGCGGATAAAATGGTTCTCGTTTGAAAGTCCTATATATATATATATATATATATATATATATATATATATATATATATATATATATATATATATATATATATATATATATATATATATAGGGTAGGGTTCTAGAGAAAAGTATATTTGGATAGAAAAGTGAGAAAAAAAGTTATAGGATAGATTATGACAACATTTCAAACATTGGGGTAAAAAATGAAAAAAGAACAAAAAAAAGGTGGAGCACCGTTTAATTAGATAAAACACACAGACACACACTATTATTTCAGAACAACACCACACACCATCCCACCATCTCCCACTCACCGTCTCCATCGCTACCACCGCACTTCCGCCTAAAACACCGCACCACAACGGCATCAACACCATACCTCCACCACAACATCATACCATCACTTCTCAATCAGGTTAGTTTTCTTCACGAATTGATCTTCTTTTTCATGTGTTTGACTTCAAATTTCTGGTTCATATTGTTGATTTAAACATGCTAGATTTGTGTATAATTATCAATTTCTGCAACTAGAATAAGTTTTTAATTATGTAACCTTTTAATTTGAATAACCTGAAAGTATTTGATTACAAACTTTTATATTTTATGTTATTTTAGTTTTCTACTAGATATGAAACAAATTTGATGAAAAAAATGCATGAAAAATATGGTTATTAAAAGTTGCACACCAGATGTTTGATAAAATGTCTTAGTAATATTTATAATTACGATGCACTAATTTGATGCATATGTGTTAAATATTGAAAGATATGACATCTTAGGGCACATGTGTGTAAATTTGTAGCATCAGATTACAGGTTAAGGCACTAGGTTGTATTAGTGCATCTGTGTTTGTGGTTGTTGAATCAGGTTAAAGGTTTGTATGTTTAGTGCATCAATGAACATATTAGGGCATTAGTGAGTATGAATTGTGCATCGCCAGATATTTAAGGCGTCAGTGTTTGGGTTTAGTGTATCCATCTGTATGTTTTGTGCATAGTTGGTTATAGTAGGGCATCCATTTGTACGTTTAGTGCATCATTGGTCATAGTAGGTCATCCATTTGTATGTTTAGTGCATCGTTGGAAATACTTGGGCATCTATTTCTCTGTTTAGTGCATCGATGAACACATTAGGGCATCAGTGAGTATGACTAGTGTAGTGCATTGTTAGTCATATTAAGATGTCAGTGTATGTTTAGTGCACCCGTTTGTTTGTTTAGTGCATCGTTAGTTATAGAAGGGCATCCATTTGTATGTTTAGTGCATCACTAGAAATTTTTGAGCATCTGTTTGTATGTTTAGTGCATCATTGGTCATAGTAGGGCATCCATTTGTATGTGATAAGTGATAATATCACACATGGAAAAGTACGTTGATATCTTATGACAGACACTTAATTTATCTTGAATGACATAGAAGTTTGTTGGAATTTGGTAGGTTTGTGTTTAGATGTGATGTGTTGGTGATCATTTTAGACTCTGTTGACTGTTGTTGTGATCATTTAAACTTTGTTGTTGTGCTACATGTTTGCAATTAGAATAATTAGCCATTCACATTTTTGTACTATAGCCTTATCATAAAAAGAGTAATCGTTTGTTAGATAATAGCATACTTTATTTAAATCATACGTTTGTTTGATTATTTGACTAGTGCATAACGGTATCATGAAACATAGCATACGTCTTAAAACTAAATATAGCATCAGTTTGTTTTGTTTAATGCATATGTTTTAATAATGTGCTAGGGCATCATTTTGTTTGTTTGTTTTGTTTAAAACAATAAGGCCTATGTATGGAATATGGTATTGAAATAATAAGGCATCTGTATGGAATAATTTAGTGCATCTTTTTAATGTACTTTAGTGCATCTGTATGAAATATTGTATTGAAATAATATGGTATTAAAATAATAAGGCATCTGTGTGGAATAATTTGGTGCATTCATTTGAGGTACTTTAGTGCATCTGTTTGCTTATTGAAATTGTTATAATAGTTATTATTTGTTTCTAATGACAACATGGTAAACGTCGAGAAAATCATCCTGCCACCAAACTCGAACACGTTCATAACAGTATATTATTATGAGTATTGTATGCATGTAGTTTAGGAATTTATTAGAGTTTATCTGTTAATTCAAAATCAAGATTGAAATAATGGGAAATGTTATTCAATGATTCACTGTGTGTTGTTGATTTTATGAATTTTGTGTATGTCTTGGACGAATAGTTGCATCAGTCATACGTGAGACACATACCTCTCAACTACATATCTAAGAGGGTCGTTCGCAGTGATAAATAATACTTATGTGAATACCAATTTGTTGTGAAACTATCTGTGCCATTATATAAACTTCTTTCCTGTAGAATTATATAACATGAGCTATGCATATTGAAACATGCCTCATTTACTATTTACAGTTTTATGTACTGATTCACTCCATAATGCATCTAACATTTTCTTGTTATGATTCTTTGTACTTTCAGCCGTAGGCCAAAAACATTATAGAATTTAAGTACATCAATATATATCCTGTAAGTGCATCTGTATGTATTATTAAGTGCATCAATATATATCGTGTTGTTACTTGAAAAGTCATATTTATGTGTTTCCTTATGCAACATACGAACAACACTCATGTGATCAATACTCATCCAGTGCTACTCATTGCTACTACTAGTAACTCTGAAGGGGTGCCACCTACTATTAGGCGTTGCTTTAGCCATGAAGTGAAGATGAGACCTTTGACCGAAGAGCAGAGAGTTGAAATGCTATCTCAGTTACTTCAGCGAGAACTGCTTTGGGATGTAAGTAATAATATTCTTTTCTTTTGTTTCTACTTATAGAGTTTAGATTCCATAATCAATGTGCATGGAATGATCTTGAAAGTGCGGGAAATGATAATTTATTGAAGATGTCTAAAGAGGATCTTGTAAAAGGTATGGTTGGACACACATCTAGTTTCATGCCAAGGGATATTCAGGCTTAATGGGTGGGCTAGATGGGTAGGTTAACAGATTATGACACGTTTTGGCCTTTCGGGTCAAATGGGCAGGGACGTATTGACCCACACAAATTTTTCTTAATTATTGATGAGGCGAAAAATGATCCGTTTTTAGGGGGTCATTTAAGCCCGAATCTGACTTTATTTGATCAAATATTGCCCTAAATCGTTCCTTTTGTGATTTTAGGTATTTGGAGAGTGAATTCTGGAAAAGAAGCCATTTTGGACGTTTTTGGAGCATAAAAGTGAAGAAAACGGCAAAGTACCAAAAATCCATGCTGAAGATACAAGGTGACGGCGTCAAGACCACCATCTTGACGGCGTCAGACATGAAGAATAAAATACCGTAGGTGGTGACGGCGTCAGAAGGCTTTATGACGGCGTCAAAGTGGCAAGAATAAAATACCGTGGGTGGTGACGGTGTCACATAGGCCGTCATAAGTGGATCAAGGCCGTCCGAGGGAGTGTATGGCGGCGAGGTGACGGCGTCAGAATTAACTCTTGACGCCGTCAGACTATTTTTCCTATATATAGTTTTCTAGTTTTTTCATTAAAAAAGAGAGAAGTTTTGGTGAAACCCTAAAGACGATTTTGGTGCCTCTTTTACAGGTTTTTCAAGGGTTCCAAACCCTTGAGACCTTGCATTGTAATTGAGATAAGTATACTTTTAATTCAATCAATATGTCTATGTGTTGGTTGTCTATCTATTGTTCTTGTCTTAATTCTACTATGCTAGGCTAGATTTCCTTTGTGTTTGCTTAGATCTAATGAAACCTAGATGTTGATTATGTGTTGATTACTTGTCTATTCTTGTTTTGGATGAATGATATTATATGTTAGGCTTAAGAAAACTGGCAGATCTCCAAATGGTAACATGCTTGAACGTCTTAAGAAACATGAACCGAGGCGTACTAGGTCTTTATTGGTTGTATTTAATGCATGAGCCACTGTTTACAATCCCTATAGTTGTGCTGGGTCATGGTGTAGGAGGAGATAAGAGCTCATAGAGTTGGGGAGTTATGTATGCCACCCCACGAATGGTATTAAGGAATACAATCCGTCATCCATACAAGTGTAACAAGTAATTAATATGTAAAAGATATCTAGGGAGTAATGAAGTCTAAGTAAACACAATTTCTCCAAATACTGCTCACAACCTTAGTTTAATTAGTTTAATTTCATTTTCATTAGTTTATTTTAATTATATAATAGCTTTGGATTAGTTGAATAGCAATTAATTTCGCCCACTCTTCCAAAACCCGAGATTTTACTTGCTTTCTAAAAAATATAAAAACACAAAAATAATCTTCTTTCATCTCTAGAACTATTAATTAGGTTTTCTAATCCTAGCGACACTATTCCTAAGCTGAACGATCAATCCCCCGGTACTTGTCACTATACTATACTACAACGATCAGGTACACTGCCTGGTGGGGGTTGTAAGCTTCTCGAGATCCCTCGAGAGGTAAAGCAAGGTGCGATTCCCACGCATCAAGTTTTTGGCGCCGCAGCCCGAGGAAATATTTATTGTCTAGGTTAGTATTTCTTTTTATTAGGTCTACTTGCTAGATTCCTTTCTAGTAAGATTTTTATTTTTATTTTTTTTAGGTCTTCTTTAGTCTATCTTAATTCTTCGTGCCTTTGTTCGTAACTCTTTACCATCCGACATCATGGAAGGTGGTAACATCTTTGAACCCATCATCCCACCACAACAAAACCCACCATTAGAACCCTTTAGGCCTCGAACCTTAGGAGAGTATTCCCGACCTAGCCACCAAGGCTACCGAAACACCATTGAGCTCACCGGAGCCAATGTGACCCCCTTGCGATCCGACACCATCCGGTTGGTGCAAAGCGGATGTGCATTCCATGGACTTCGTTCCGAAGATCCAAACCAACACCTTAAGGACTTCCTCAAAATCGTAGATTCCATAGACCTAGGTGTTGAAACTAGAGAGACTACCCGTTTACGCCTATTCCCATTCTCTCTACGAGATCAAGCTAGTCAATGGCTTGAGCGTTTCCCCGCGGGATCCATCACCACATGGGACAATCTCGCCAATCGCTTCCTTACCCAATTCTTTCCGCCGGAAAAGACTGCAATGCTTAGAAGGGACATTTTGATGTTTGAGCAACAGCGGGGTGAACCTTTCTACGAGGCTTGGGCCCGTTTTAAGGATCTCATCCACAAGATCCCTCATCATGGCATAAACCTTTGGTTATTAGTCCAGATTTTCTACGACCATGTTGATTATCACACTAAGCGCACTATCGACAGGGCCGCGGGAGGCAAATTGCGTGATAAGAATGCTGAGGAGTCGTGGGCGATTATAGAAGAGCTTGCTGTCGATAATAATGAGATTTGGGAGTTTAAACATACGGTAGAAGCGGCCATCAATGCAGTCTCGGCATCTGGAGGAACCACCGAAATCCTCGATGAACTCTTATGCAAACTTGAGGCAAAAGTTGACTACTTTGAGGAAAGGCAAAGGAGACCCTTAAGTCTTAGACAAGCCACTGTCAATTCTGTCTCAAGATCAACTTCGGTACCATTATCTGAATCACCTTCTAGAGAACATGTCGAGACTTTTCAGAGGTGCACTCCACCTTGTTCCCCTCCCAAGGAACTTAGCTCGGAATTTGAGGCTAGGATGAGAGAATATATGGCGACTCACTCTGATCGGCTTGCTAGATTCGAAGAAGCAGTTTATAAGCAAAAAGAGGAGATGCAGGAGAAAATGAATGAGATGTTGAGTCTATTGGAGGAGTATGCCAGTCAGAAAACCCCCGAACGAATACTGCTAAGGAAAGAAAGCGCCACTCCCACCACCCAATTTGTTAACTCCATCACCATTGTCCATAAAGATAATGAGAAGGTAGAAACTCCTGCTAAACAGACCTTACAAAAACCGCCTGAGTCCCAACCTTTGAGCTACTACCTGAAACATGACATAAACGAAAGCACCATAACAAATTGGATTAAGGGTGATAGGCGTAACCAATCCTCCGAACAGGTTCCCGAGAATGAGAAAGAAAAGGAAGATGAGTATGATACGCTTATTGGAGGATCAGTGGTCGAGAGGTTATTGGTACAGAAAGTGGCTACTAAGCAGGTAGCATGTGGGAATTTTGAAATACCAACGAGCATCGGGGACTTGAAACATCTTAGTGCTTTCGCCGACCAAGGATCGGAAGTAAATCTTATGCCCCTAACTATTTACATCCAACTGACATCGAAAATGCCAGCACCTACTCGTGTTAGGCTATCTCTTGTTGGACACTCGTACGTATACCCCCTAGGAATCACAGAAGATGTATTAGTTAATGTGGCAGGATTCATGTACCCCGTTGATTTTATGATCATTGATGATAAAGGGGATGGATGCATGCCAATAATCCTTGGGGCACCATTCCTCATCACCGCTAGGGCTGTCATTAAGTATGAAGATAGGAAGATTGAGCTTAAATCTGGAAAGAGAAAGATTAGCTTCCACATGACTCCGCGAAGTGGGCATGAGAATTTGAGTTGGAGAATGATTAAAAACAACATTGGCGCGACACCCATTCGTGTTCAGAATAAAATTCTTGCATGGGAGGCAAGAATCAAAAGCTATAAGAAAGCTAAGGAAGAAAGGAGAAAAAGCAATAAGGTTCCGGTGGAACTCAAACACACTCAACACGAAAGCAATCATACACCATTTGAGGAAGGGAACTTAGTACTCTTGAGACACTTAGAAACAACAATACCACCCGATAAACCAAGTCCTTGGTGGTATGGGCCATTCACAATCGAAGGATTGAGCCAAGATGGGGTAGCTAACTTGAGAAGCAAATTAGGTGGGAAGGTGATTGCGAGTATTGATAGATTGAGGCACTACCACCATAACAGTAATGATCGAAATTATATGGGGTACATCATTTCAAATGATGAAGTCACGTAGTAACCCATGACTTTGAGTCTAGCTACAAGACTCGTAAATAAAGAAAAGCGCTTCTTGGGAGGCAACCCATGTATTGTGTGATTTTAATTGTTTAAATGTTATTTGCTTCCGTATGCATGTTTTATTTTTATTGTTGGTTGATCATGCTTCTCAATTAAAATGTGGAAATACTTTATTATGTTGTTTGGCCTAGTCTTAACTTCAACCTAAAGGTATTTTTGCAAAAGATAAGTGTAAGGGGAAACCCCAAATATGTTTTTAAGAAACAAACCGATCATGATTCTCCACAATATTTAATGAACATGTATATTCGTATTTGTTAGAGTCAAATGCTTGTATCGAGTCATAATGAAGTTTTGCAGGATTTTCCAGGAAGTAGGACAAGGTTTTTCCAGAAATTTTCCGGAAACTTAACATAAGAATTTCTGCAGGTCCATTCTGACGGCGTCAGGGTATTGCTCTTGACGGCGTCAGGAGTCAAAAATCTGGAAATTTTACCGGTTTTGTTTTTCTAACGGAGTCTTATGGTTTTTGTGAATTATTAAGTTTTATAATCTCCAGGAAATCTGCAAACTTCATTCCACAAGCATTATATCTTACTTTGTTTTCTAGGATTTAGTAACTTATATAGGATGCCGCCGATTTTACGCGAGGTTGCCTTGTCTATTGTTGTCAGGATTTACAGGTTATTTACGACAAGAAGATGATTTATATTCTGGAAGGGAAGCTTTGATTGTTCATTTTCTTGGAGGAAGATTTAACCTGGCCAACCTATAATCCATACCGAGCGAATCAGGGGAGTATTTGATTTCATTCTCTTTACTTCTTAACTTTTACATTCTTTACTTGAACATTGGGGACAATGTTCATTCTAAGTGTAAGGGGAGGGTAAAAAGATGATACCTTACATATGCACTTTCGCTTGAGTTTGTTTTGTTTGATAGTAGATGTGTAATAAAACTATGAGAAATACTTGTTAGTGTAATTTTAGCGCCAAATTTAAAATTTTTTACAACATTTAGGAGTGAAACTTTAGCCATAGCAAGCGTCTCATGGATAGGAGGTTGTATGACTAGCACATAACCGTATATTCAGAAAAATTTTCCACCCAAAAATGTGAGGTTCGCCTTTAGATTTGATAGGAAAAGCATTTATTATTGGTGCTTATGAGTGTACCGGTAGCATTTAGATTCTAGAACTTGCGTTAGTGATACATCCCGAGACCGCTAGTGAGACTACATTCGTGTGGTAGGATTTACTACATGATAAGAGGCATTAGGATCACCCTTGTGTTAAACCCGTATCATAATTACTTGACCATTTAAGTCATATTACTTAGCTAGTTAAGTCAACTAATTTTTCCCACACCCTTTGCGTTGTACTCATTTTTAGTACACGATACCCCTAGTACACCCCTCCGAGCCTATCTTTTCGTTTCTAACTTTAAGCATTTTACTTAAAGGAAGAATTTGTTACACCCCACTTAAATGTACACCCAAATCGCCTTAGCCTTCCGTGTATGCGTTCATTTTTAGTGCATTATTGTTATTTGTTAAACCCTAAGTTAACTTTCTAATTGATTACATGGTTGCTAAGTCGAGTCATATCATTGTACATATTGTTTTGGGACGATTGGGACTCATGGGTAAGTACTTATTTTATGGAGTAATGGGGAAGAACATAATATTATTACCCCCATATGTGCGTTAATCTTAAAAGTGCTCCAAGTGTTTTGATTTTCTTAATTCGAGTCATTAGAATAGTTAATGTAAAGTATGTAAAGATTCAAGTGTAAGGGGATTGCTCATACCCCTATGATGTATTATTTTGGATGGTAGGGTAAGAGTGTATGAAAAAAAAAAAAAAAAAAAAAAATAGAAAAGGAAAAAGAAAGAAAAAACATACGGACTACCATCCCGTTTTTATTCTATGTTCATTTTATGTTTTTGTTATTTTTCATTTATTAGCTTAAGTCGAGTCTAGTCTTGGCTTAGCAACGCTATCTTGTACATGTAATTAACTAAGATTGTTAACTCGCCACCAGTAAAACTTCCTTTATCCAACAAAACCGTGTAATTCATATCCCTACACCTAACGTTATAACCCTTTAAAAGACCTCTTTGATAGTTTATCCTAGGTGCTTACGCCATGTGGTGGAGGTTTGATCCTTTCCCAAGCCTATGGTAATCTACTTTGCTATGACAGGTAGTGAGAGATATCTTCCATTTCCATAATGTTATATTACTTTATTACACCCGAGAGATGTGAGTATCTAAACACTATTTGTGAGGTGCTTGTGTATGACCTCCGTGCTTGTCTATTGGTCTTTAGTGGAACGATTATTTGTTGTAATTACTTTTATATTAGTGTTAAATGACCCATAACTTGTCTTTTGAGTAGAATAAAAGCTCATTTGCTTGAGGACAAGCAAATCTCAAGTGTAAGGGTATATGATGAGGCGAAAAATGATCCGTTTTTAGGGGGTCATTTAAGCCCGAATCCGACTTTATTTGATCAAATATTGCCCTAAATCGTTCCTTTTGTGATTTTAGGTGTTTGGAGAGTGAATTTTGGAAAAGAAGCCATTTTGGACGTTTTTGGAGCATAAAAGTGAAGAAAACGGCAAAGTACCAAAAATCCATGCTGAAGATACAAGGTGATGGCGTCAAGACCACCATCTTGACGGCGTCAGACATGAAGAATAAAATACCGTAGGTGGTGACGGCGTCAGAAGGCTTTATGACGGCGTCAAAGTGGCAAGAATAAAATACCGTGGGTGGTGACGGCGTCACATAGGCCGTCATAAGTGGATCAAGGCCGTCCGAGGGAGTGTATGGCGGCGAGGTGACGGCGTCAGAATTAACTCTTGACGTCGTCTGACTATTTTTCCTATATATAGTTTTCTAGTTTTTTCATTAAAAAAGAGAGAAGTTTTGGTGAAACCCTAAAGACGATTTTGGTGCCTCTTTTACAGGTTTTTCAAGGGTTCCAAACCCTTGAGACCTTGCATTGTAATTGAGATAAGTATACTTTTAATTCAATCAATATGTCTATGTGTTGGTTGTCTATCTATTGTTCTTGTCTTAATTCTACTATGCTAGGCTAGATTTCCTTTGTGTTTGCTTAGATCTAATGAAACCTAGATGTTGATTATGTGTTGATTACTTGTCTATTCTTGTTTTGGATGAATGATATTATATGTTAGGCTTAAGAAAACTGGCAGATCTCCAAATGGTAACATGCTTGAACGTCTTAAGAAACATGAACCGAGGCGTACTAGGTCTTTATTGGTTGTATTTAATGCATGAGCCACTGTTTACAATCCCTATAGTTGTGCTGGGTCATGGTGTAGGAGGAGATAAGAGCTCATAGAGTTGGGGAGTTATGTATGCCACCCCACGAATGGTATTAAGGAATACAATCCGTCATCCATACAAGTGTAACAAGTAATTAATATGTAAAAGATATCTAGGGAGTAATGAAGTCTAAGTAAACACAATTTCTCCAAATACTGCTCACAACCTTAGTTTAATTAGTTTAATTTCATTTTCATTAGTTTATTTTAATTATATAATAGCTTTGGGTTAGTTGAATAGCAACTAATTCCGCCCACTCTTCCAAAACCCGAGATTTTACTTGCTTTCTAAAAAATATAAAAACACAAAAATAATCTTCTTTCATCTCTAGAACTATTAATTAGGTTTTCTAATCCTAACGACACTATTCCTAAGCTGAACGATCAATCCCCCGGTACTTGTCACTATACTATACTACAACGATCAGGTACACTGCCTGGTGGGGGTTGTAAGCTTCTCGAGATCCCTCGAGAGGTAAAGCAAGGTGCGATTCCCACGCATCAATTATAACCATTAAAATCATGAACTAAATCAAGAACTTATACGTTCGTTGAGGATCAACAAATATTTGTTTATTTTTGTTGCACGGAACTTCACTTGGCTGCTTTTGGTTTGTTTTTTTAATTTTGGTTTTTCTACATTGTCACACAGAAATTGGAGTAAGCTAAAGGTCAGCCATCTCAAACACGCTTTGGTCCACTCATGGCACCTGCTCAAAGAAAGAAAAAGGTTAGTGGGTCACATTATTCTTGCATATTTTTTCCTCGTGACGCTTTTTTTAGTATATATAACTAAGATGTTATTTTAGGATAACCATATGTGTCATACATTGCCCATATGAACATATCAGGAAGACAATTTCCTATTGCATCTATTTGAACCATAACTTTGCTCAAGCTTATCAAGATTTACTGATTGGATAAAAATTGTTATACTGACATCCAAATTACTCTAGTAACTTCAACCGGGCCCGCTTAACTAATCTTATTCTTACATGTTGTATTGGCAATAGATCTTGAAAAAGCAACAGTGAGCATTTTTATTCTGTATATGATGAGATGGATATCTGGCATTTTTTCATACATGAGAATTAGTGTTATTTTTAAGTTATTCAGCACAAACTTGCAAAAATAATGAAGCAATCTGTTAGCTAAGTAGATTGCAATTTATTGACAATAAATCATGCACTTCTCATGGTCAAACATATTAATTTTATGTATGTATGTTTAGTATATGATTAGTGCATCGTTAATCATATTTAAGGCATCTGTATGTATTTAAAATAGGTTCTTATTTATGCTAATATTAACTTGTGTATTCTCATCGCTTGTTTGTTTGTTTTCCAAAATGCTTTTCAGATGAAAAACTTATATCTGGTTCTATATAATCTCATGTATTTAGGTTCATAGTTTAGAACTAACTTATAGTTGCAATGCAGGAAGACACTTGGATTATGGGCTGTTAATATGAATTCAAGAAAAAAAGTGATACTGGCACGCACATGAGAACCAAGAATTCATAGTCGGCGTTCTTATTTTGAGTTTTCTTCGCCCTTAAAACCTTGTCACTTTGACTGGTTACGACAGAGATGAAGACCAAAGCCTCATGGTTTACGAGTACGTGCAACATGGTAGTAGAAACAGTTATGTGATATTAGTTCATATTTTTAAGTACTTTTAATTGTAGAAACATTTATCTTTGGTTTTATCAATCTACAATGTAGCAAATAAAATGTTGAGATTAATGTTATATTACTTTTGTACACACAAGGAAATGGAATGATACAGTGCTTTATATAAAAATGTTATTGTTAAAAATGGCAAATGGGTGAGCTAGATAGTATAACAATACGGGTTGAAACTTTAGTGTATCCGTTTGTACTTTAGTGCATCCGTTTGAGCCACTTTAGTGCATCCGTTTGAGGCACTTTAGTACATCCGTTTATCATCACTTGCGTAAGTCATGTTCATTCTATAAAGAATGGCATAATGGGAGGCATTTTAGTGCATCTGTTTGAGGAACTTTAGTACATCCGTTTGAGGTACATAGTGCATCCATTTGTATCATAAAAGCAAACCAATTTCATTGTAAAAGTGTATTTGTGTTTCAAAGGTGTATTTGTGTCATTTTTGTATTCCCAACCACACAATAATTTTTTCAGAAAAAATATACAGCTTTAGCCCTGTATATCCATTACATTCAGCAACTGTATTTTGTTTATCCTTTGCATTAGTGGTTGTGTTCATTCTAAGCAAAAAAACCTTAGTGCATACATTTGGGGAGCTTTAGTGCATCAGTTTGAGGCACTTTAGTGCATCCGTTTGAATTACTTATTACATCCATTTGTATCATAAAAGCATAAACAATTTGAATACTTTTAGGTATTCACAATTAGAACTCGCCATTTTTTTAATATATTCGTATGTAGTGTTTGTATCATCAAGAAATAATTGTGTATATAGAAATGTAAATAAATATTTTACAAAGTTTTTTCTGGCTTCTACAGCTTTGCACTCCATATATTTGATTGTGTACAGTGTAATAAATTTCAAAAGTGTATTCGTGTCCCTTTTTTTTACTCCCAACCGCACAATAAATTTATATTTTTAATGTTGGTACTTCATATAGTTTATAACTATGATACATTACTTTTAATTGATATATATTTTTTATATTTAGTTTCTCTCATTCTTTAATAAGAGATAAAACTAAGTGCGACACATTTAAAAGAATAGGTTCATCATGATTACAAATAATAACTACATTATGGTAAGAAAAAAAGTAGGGATATCACAATAAGATGGCACATCAATATTACAGAAAACAAATGCACATGTTAATATAACTATGATGCACGTTGTTTTATAGCTATGGTGCTCATTTGGTGCATCTGTTTTGTTTATATTAAGTGAATCATTTTGTGTAAAAAAATAGTGCAACAGTTTGTGTAAAAACAATGCATTTGTTTATTACTTACGATTTTAACTGAACTAAAAAACGGACTAAAAACGGAAACCAACAAGACGACACACTTAAAATGTAACCATATAAATTAAAACAAATCTTAGCCTCCTGATGGCTAGAAAAAATGCATGTCTTTATTACATAAAACCTCAAACAAACATTGGTTTTAAGCAATTATAAATATTACAAGCTCAAATATCCAAACATATGTAAATATGGCAATTACACACAAAATGAAAACACGATAAAATATGACGCAACTTTACTGCATCTGTTTGATGAACTTTAGTGCATCTGTTTGAGGCACTTTAGTGCATCCGTTTGGTCAGTTGGTGTAACCTACGAAATATGAGATACGGGTTCAAATTCATGTTATGCCTTAAGAAACTATAATGAAAAATCTACAGGTGACAAATCAAATCTAAGCTGCAAATGAAGTAGTTCAAACATATAACGAGAATTATAACACATTTAACCTTTTTAGGAGCCTCAATGATTTCTCTAAATCCACCAACTGGCTTTTTGGTACTGATATCCATTGTCCTGAAAATATAACCATATTCGACCATTACAACTTTATAGTAAAAATAATTTGAAATAAAATAATAGTAACTTGCCAATCTTACATAGCTATTTTTATTCTCTCTTTACCCTTTATCTTGACTTTAGGCTTTTGATTAATTACATGTAACCCATCTGAGCATGCCTTCAGCAACTGCTCGAATGTAACATTCACATGCACCTCATGTATTTTGGTCTTCCCATACTAATAACACATCCATACATAATTACTTGAATATAACACATCCATTACATTCAGCAAATGCATTTGTTTATACTTTGCATTATGGTTGTGTTCATTTTCAGTTAAAACTTTGGTGCATCTATTTGATGCACTTTAGTGCATCTTTTTTAGGCACTTTAGTCAAGTGAATGAATTTCAAACATAAAGCAAAAGAAGCTCTACCTAATTTCAGACATAAAGCAAAAGAAGCTCTACCACTATTTGCAGCCATCATGTTACATTAATCCTTTAGCAAAATAATTGTCGGAGAGCCGTAATTTATACAAAAACTGAGGCAAGAAACTGGTGTATTAAATAATTAGCAACAAGTATACAAGGTTAAACAAATAAATAAGCTTCAAATAGTCATAAACTAAAAGTAGAAGAACACATAACTGATGGCTTGTAAGAGGGCTTTAGGAATATTATCGTAGTACCTCGTTTGTACGTATTCAGCGTGATCAGATTCAGATCCACCTTTCCCTATAGAATCTGTCATCTCCTCGAACTCAAACTCCACACTTGCAGTGTAAAATCAGTGCATCACAGTTATAAATTTTAATTTAAGCATTTTAGCAAACACCTGGTGTGCACGTTTTGTAAACATGATTCCAAGTCAATTTTTTTCTCAAAATTGCTTGAAATAACTAACATACACAGTGCATCATGTCACAAAACTCTTAAAATCGATACATCTATGGACAAATATGACGATTACCGAATCAAAATTCATAAAACCAAAACCTAACTCATAACAGACAATAATCGGTACAAATAGACTCTAACATACACGAATACCAGCTTTATATTTGATTTTAGATGATAAAAATTACAACAATACACTCGAATTAAGTAAAAACTTACTTTGTTCAGTGATTAAAGAATAAGAACGAGAGTATTTAGTGAATCTGAACATATCGTGTTTGTTCTGTTGATTGTGTGGAGATTGGATGCAATAATCACCGGGAAGAAATGAGAAGCGTGATTATGGAGAGAATCAGAGAAATGAACAAGATGAAAGAAATGAAAAATGAAAAATTTAGGCATTTTATATGATAGATTGACAAAATAGGGACGAATTTACAAAATATACCATGAAAAATAAAGTAAGTAACAATAAGGCCCCTTGAGTTGTGGGAAAAAAAGGAGGGGGAGAGGAGGGAGAGATTTGTACACTTTTCTCACTTTTCTACCAAAGTGGATTTTTTTCATGAACCCACCTCTATATATATATATATATATACCTCTATATATATATATATATATATATATATATATATATATATATATATATATATATATATATATATATATATATATATATATATATATATATATATATATATAGTGTAACTTTCAAACGAGAACCATTTTAACTGCGAGAACTGAGAGAACCACCAAAAACATACATGCACGCCTTCAATAATTGTATTTTTGCACATATGTTTTAAAAACAACACATATGTTTTAAAAAAAACATAGTTGTTCTAAAGAATTTGATAAGAAATTGAAAATACAAAATTTTTCTTTGAAGGTGTGCATGTATGTTCTTATAAGACGTGCAACGACAATATTGCGGCCGTGGGTAAGGTTTTTGTGAAAAAAGATGATGAGTTCAAAATGATATTGAAGAACATAGGTGGATGCTTACGATTATTGATGATTTGCATGTATTTTTATTTTATTTTAAAAGGCGTGCATGCATGTTTTTGGTGGTTCTCTCAGTTCTCGCAGATAAAATGGTTTTCGTAAGAAAGTCCCCCTATATATATATATATATATATATATATATATATATATATATATATATATATATATATATATATTGAACGACAAAATTTTATTAAACTAGCAAGGAGCTAGAACAAACAACACATTACAAAGAGATCAAATTAGAGTTTTTAAGCAAAGCCTCCCAAGCAAACACCCACCTTAGTATTTATGTTTGTCCCAAAATAAATGTTCACCAAAATAAATGTTCAGTTTTTATATATGTAGTAATTGTAACTAGTTTTCTACTTTACCCTCTATATTCAAAATTTGCATTAATTACTCATTTTTTTTCTATATTAACTATGAGGTTAAAGATGACTTTTTATCAATTAAAACTAGCATTAATTACACATATCATAATTTCTTCATTTTTTGTTTGAATACTCTCTCTTTAGGACGGGGGAGTAGTTAGTAAGTCTTTTCAATGTTATTTACCCAGAGTAGTTTTTTTTTTTTTTTTTTTTTTTTTTTTTTTTTTTTTTTTTAATAAATATATTTGTTACTACAGAATTTAAGTTAGTGAGTATTGTTAAAGTTCGTGTTTAATTTGAACACATTTCACCGGCATTGAATTCACTTAGATTTATCAAAACAGTAAAATTAAATTTAAACCATTAATTTTTTTTGTTTTATTTTTAGTTTTAAGGATACCAGAGATTAAGCTATCCCATTTTAATGGGTTTAGTTTTATGGAAATTGAGTATTACACTGACAAAAGGGGAGATGTGATAAAAGTTATTAATGGGTTCATAATTCTTAAGAACTACAGTCGCGAAAAAACACTGATCTAAAAGTTATTAGTTAATAGAATGACATACAGTCGCAAAAGAAACAAAACATAAAAGCATAAATCATTAACAAATACAGTATAAATTCTTAGGAAGAAAAAATATAGAATTACTGTAAAACACAGTCAAGTATAAATAAATTTATTTGAGAATAAAAACAAGTACAATATGCTTCTTCAAAGTTCATCAAAGTATCATAAACCAAAAACAGAAAAAAGAAAAAAATGAATGTTGCTTATTTCTAACTCAAGAATAAATAAATTCATTTGAGAATAAAACTTGAGAGTGTGGGTAGCATGACGGCTAAGTACGGTCTCTTATAAATATCAGGTCACAAGTTTGAGCCTTCAAGCCATCTATTTCTCTGTTGTTTATTTTTCTTATGGTTTTCCTCTTTCGTTTTCCATATTTATACTCATTGTGGTCAAGTGGTAAAATCGATTGATACGATTTTTCTCGGTTTGAGTCTTTTAGAGATGAGTTAAAGACATACGGATTAATGCCCAAAACATCAAAAACCATCATTACCAAAATAAATTAGTAAATGCGAGTTTATCAACACAAAAATATTAAATAATTTCACGCGTTGTGGTTTATGAAATGAAGAAAGTTTGATACGCATTATCGTAATCATACGTAGACAGGATTGACACATTGCAATTACGCTTCTGACACTATAACTATTTGTAGTCGCTCATATATGCTCAAGAAGGTACAGTAAGTAAATAAAGACATATCTCACATTTAGATATTGTCACAATTGTCTACCACTTTTTGGTAACAACCATATAACAAAGCCAATTCGAGGGGACTTTTACAAAGTGGTCAAGTTTTTTTAAATATTGGTGAACGCCTTTTTAGTAGGGTAACTAGTAACTAGTTATTATTAACAATGTGATTACAAAAACAGTACTTATGTTGTATAAATTGAACTCATATAAGCTAATAAGCCCATATATAAGTCGAAACAAACACCCCTTAATACTGCTAAAGTAAAAGCAAAATAAAGTAAAAGGTAAAAATTGCTAAAGTAAAATAAAAAGGATATGTAAAAGAAAGTATAAGCTAAAGTTAATACTTAATACTGCTAAATGGTAGGTCTCATATTCTTTTTTTCTTTCTTTTGATTTTTCTCTTTTCCTTTCTATTTATTACTATGTCTTCTCGATGTTATAAACTAAAGTATATTTCTATTATATAGTAAGATTCTGGATCTTTTATATTGTCGAATCTAAACAACTAATTAATACACAATCATGTGGGAGCGGGATATGAAGAGTTAAGATGTAAATAATCATCATATATACCCGAAAGTAAACGTGATGATTATAAGTCGCTTTAAGAAAGAAATTCACTGAACACTTGCGCTCTTAATACGTAGTACAATGGCGACAAAACCATTTCCATCTATACTCCTTTATAAAAGAGCAATATACACAACCTAAATCCGAACCTTACTCCCAACCAAAAATTAAGATTCAACACCCGAACCTAAATCCATATATAAACCGAACCTTACTCATCTATCCCAAAACATACACAACGGGCCTGTTTGGTAGGCGTTTTTTGAGGGAGCTGTTAGCTTTTTGTTACAAAAATAATCTCCTTTAAAATAAAAGCTCCGTTTGGATACATCAACTTCAAGCTTTTATGTCAAACAAATAGCTCCTAAATAAAAAGCTGATCCATGAAGCTTTTAAAACTTTTTAGAGCTGTTAAAACTTTAAATTACTGATATACCCTCCAAATATTTATTTATAATTATAGATTTACCCTTTTATGTCATTTTACATCTTATAATTACATTTAACAGCTAACTTACCAAACACTTTTATTGAAAAAATGATACAGCTTGTAGCTCATGTTAACAGCTTTGCAGTTAACAGCTTACAGCTTACAGTTTACAGCTTACAGCATACAGCATACAGCTAACAGCTAATTTTACCAAACATACCCAACAAATAACTCCCCTCTCTATCTCTCTACTCTCTCTCTCTCTCTTTAACCACACACTGCCACCACCATCCTCTCATCTCACACACACGCTACACCAAAAAACATACACAACTCTCATCTCTCACCTCTCACCATCACCACCACATAAACCCACCACCACCGAACTCATTCTCCGCCGGACATCTTCGAAAACATCACAGAAGCGCTACCATCGAGGTGTTTCATTTAAGTTTTCTTAATAGATCTAAAGTTTTGAAGGTTTTCTTTGGTGTTTATTTATAGATATGAGTTTATATTATATTTCTTTTTCCATTTTTTCTGTTATAGCCATCATAAGGCGCTGTCGCCTCCGCCGCCGTTCACTCACCGGAATGTAGCCGCCGCACACTCGCGTTTTGCTGAAGGCTTTTGAAGGTTTGAGGTATTTTTTAGTTTTATTTACAAGAGCTATGTATATCTTTTAATTTTTGAAGGCTTATTTTTACAGATCTATAGATTGATTCGTAGATTTTTGTTTTTATAGCATTTCGGGTGTTTTTGTTTTTACAGCCGCCACTGCTGTCGCCACTTTCCTCCGTTGTCTTGCCTGAAGTAACCACTGCCGCCTTGACTATTGGTGTTGCCATATCTACTCCAATGATATTTTTTTTAAGGTTATCTTGTGTTAATTTTATAAGTTTTGTTGCTACTTTTGTTTGATCTTTCATTTGGGGGAGGGATGGAATGTTGACACCAATGATGTTGTTTGAGGCCTATGGTAGTTAATTTGGGTCAGTGATGTTAATCTTGATTTGTTGTATAATTTTGTGTATTTAAATTTGTCATTCTTTTTTAGATTAAAGACTTCTTTGTTACAGTAATTTTAATGTATATCTCAATGTTAAAGTGTATAGGTTTTGTAAAATTGTACAAAACTTATTTGTTGGTATATGTGAATGGAAATTTTTTGTTACAAAAGGTTTTTATGTGAAATTTGTTGGTATATTTGTTGCAAGAATTTTTATATTATGTAATATGTTGAAGTTGTGTTGTGCATATTTTTGGTGAGATTTGTTATGCGAAGTGTTGGTCGAATTTGAATATTTTCAAAAGTTTTAAAATTTTAGAATACGAGTATTTTGAGGACTATGATTTTGCCTAGCTGTCTATTCTTCTTTATCCTTTTGAGGACTATAATATTTTCAAACGTATGAAAAGAATTCGAAAACAGATGAAAACGTAAGAAAATGGACGAAAACGTATAAAAACGGACGAAAACATATGAAAACGGGTGAAAACGTAAGAAAATAGACGAAAACGTATGAAAACGAGCGAAAACGTAAGAAAACAGACGAAAACGTATGAAAACGGACGAAAATGTATGAAAACGAACGAAAACGTAAGAAAACTGACGAAAACGTAAAAAACCGACGAATATGTATGAAAAACGAAAAAAACGTAAAAAAACGCAAAAAAAAAAAAAAAAAAAAAAAAAAAAAAAAAATTGAATTATAGAAAAAACGTGAAGTTAGAAAAAAAAAGAAAAAAAAAAGAATAAAAAAAGAAAGAAAAGAAAAAAGGAAAAAAAAATGAATAAATAAGATAGACAAAAAGGACAAGAAAAAAAACATGGACTTAGGTTGTCTTATTAAATCTTAGGTTAATCCCCACAATTAGATCAAACTAGATGGATGGTGGGGATTTGTCCCTTAGTTTATAACAAAAACTTAATATGTAAAATAACTCACCTCTGATCTATCATCTATGTACTTTTTACAAGCTCAATGCAATATTAAGCTAATATTCTTTTATAGGGTGGTACGTATATAATTTTTGTCGATCTAAAAAAGAAACAAAAAAAAGAAAGAAAAATGCGACAAAAAAAGAATGCGACCCACGGTACACTCTTCGTGCCATCCCATTGTGTTTTTTGAGACCATCTCGGCCGGTCATGACTGCTCAGGACTCAAAAACGTGAGACATGGTACCTAACTCGCGCTGCCGCATTGCGTTTTAGGGAAAATTGCCATTCAAAACACGGGGTATCTAAAAATGACTAGAGAAAGAAAGAGATAAACGACAAGCTAGGAAATCCCACTTTCTCTATAATCCAATAACACACAAAAATGATTGTGCGCTACATGCAAAAAGGGCACACACCAAAAGCCCCAAGAAAGGGTTTTCAATTTTAGCTGGAAAACAAAACTAGAAAACATAGTGTCTCGTGAAATCTGTTTATTAGTGAATATTTGTCGTCGCCGTTGCGTGATTACCACCTGTTCAACCAGGAAATAAGAACATGCCATAAGAAGAATAGTTCCTCGAAAAGGATCCAAGCACTACATATAATTTTTTTCAAAAGAAAATAATTCGCCGACGTAATTTTGTCGAAAACTAGACACCGCTGCCGTTAGGCGCGGGTACTCGGCTAGTAGTATGAATGTCTAGATATAGTTTATTACTACCCTCATTTCCCTTGTTGTACCGTCCCTCTTCCTCGTGGTCCCGATGATGAGGATGATAATGGTGTTAAAGTCGTCATAACACATTCACCTGTGGATCTTGGTCCGTGATCTTACCAAATAGTAATTTGTGTTTGCCAAACAATAATATGCAAATAGTATGTGTTTTTAATTCACTACAAAATAGTGGCTAGTGCACATCAATTGAGTACATTCAAATCCTATAAACCACTAACAATGATAAATATAAATAGTTATTACTAAGGTTGTAAAAATCGCTAGGCGTTAATGAGGCGGTTGGGTAGGGCCTAGCGATTAATCGGTTAGGTAGGGATTAATCGGGGATTAATCGGATTAGAATTTTTATGCACAAAATTGTAATTTTAGATATTATATTATATTATATTATATGTATGAGATAAGCATAATGCATCAAAGTTCAAATATTTCAAGTGTTCAAATATAAACATAATACATAATTCTTCAAAGTTCAAAGTCAAATATAGATACTACTCTGTTTGTTGACTATTTTTAAGTGATCTTTGACTGACTTTTTCCGATTGATCATTTTGTTGATAAATTTTTAAGTGATTTTGACTGATTTTTAAGTGATTTTGTTGACCATTTTAAGCGATTTTGTCCGATTAGACCGATTTTCTATAAAAGATAGTCTTAAAATTCTAAGACAAAAAACGTTACTATAAGAAGAAAATTAATGTAAATGTTGAAATTTTAAGTCTCATTTAAATCATATAATAGCCCCTCTAATAATGATATATCTATACAACATATAAAAGAAAAATAGTCAATGTGAAAAGGTGAAAAGTCAAGCAATATGAAATGTTGAAAACCTTAAATCTAAACAAATAAAGAAAGCTATTGTAATTTTAATGCAAATAAACAAAAAACTTAAAAATGGGAAATGTGAAAGTGGTAAATTTAGTAATGAAAGGCTGTAGATTAATGGCAATAATATGTTTCAAAAGGAAACTATTAATATATATCGAAAATCGAGTTGACCTAGACACTTCAAACCCGGCGGGTTGACCCGAATTAATTAGACCCGTTTTCTATCTAATCCGTCAGGTTGACCCGGTTTAAATTGACCATTTTTTGACGGGAACGGTTTTATTGGTTGAACCACCCGGGTTGAACCGGGTTTCATAACATTATGTTTAATCCATAAATCCTTAAACTTTTATTATTTTTCGTTTATAACTCATAAACTTTTTTATCACTAAAACTATTTGCCGCTATAAAATCTCGTTGCTATGCACGGGTACTCGTCTAGTCTTGTTTAATTATTGATTGTATCGTGATAGCATTGCTACAAATCTGAAATTTTAATTGCAAGTGTACGGTAACTTAGGTTCGAGCATTAATTTGAAACTATTGTCTTTACTTCTCTTTAGTCTTTTGTATATCTTACAATTTTTTTTTTAATTATTATTATAAAAGAAAAGGGTAAAGCTAAAGTTAAAGTTAATAATACTTAAATGGTATATGCATGATAAAGGAAAAAAGAGAAAAATAAAGTACTACACAAATTCTTACCTTACAGGGAAATGATTAGGAAGTTTTAGCTTTTAGCTAACTTAACATTATCGATAAATATATGCAGTACATCAAATCATATATTAATCTAAGTCGAGTAAAATGGTTAAATTAAAAAAAAAATAAAAAATAAAGAAAATATAGCTAAAACAATGTACTAAAAGGGTTTGATTTTTTTTATTTTTTATTTTTATTTTTATTTTTTGGAAATAGGAAAGGTTCGAATTTTTGTGGATCTGAACGCTTGAATCCATTAAAAGTTTTATAAAATGTATATTAGCTTATAACCATTTCAATTTTGTTTAATCAAAAAATGAATTATAGACTAGTATGCACCTTTGTTATGAATTCCCGGCACTAGTTGTGATCACACTATTAAATTAATTTTGAAAGTTTTATGAAGAGCCAATTTTGCAACAATTAAGATATCTTTGTTATGACAATCATACTAATAGTTCTTGTTACAGAAGCAAGAATCTAGTAATGAAGTTTCATTGATCTCTAGCCCCACTTCTTCAATTCATGTAGATATGGAATAATTATAAACGTCCATGTAATCAGTGTCGTAAAGATATCGACATGTACCATATGTATTTCTACAAGTGTACCGATTCATGTGATTATGTGCTTCACAAACTATGTGCACAACGCAGCTTCCCAGAACGTTATTATAGTAAAATCCCTTTGTCTTAAGTCATGAGTTCTCCCTTAATCAGCTATGTGCATACAAGTAAGTTTTGCTATTCATGTTGTACATATATAGATGATGAAGTGTATTGTGGTGGGGTGTTACCGTATGGCTCCTCTTCCTCGTGATCTCGATGATGAGGATAATAACGGTGTTAAAGTCGTCATTGCACCTTCAACTGTGGCTCTTGGTCTGAGATCTTAATGTAAGAAATGATAAGTAATAATTGTCTAATAAAGATTAATGTTATCGTGTATGTGATCAAAAAATTTTGTGTTTATGCATAATAAGGACCATGTAATGCGAATTGAAGTTTTGTTAAAGTAGTTAAGAACTTTGTTTAATCATTATGTACATCTTTAGTCTTACTCTTAGCTTCATGCTAAACATACATAACTTTGTTCATTAGGTCGTGCAAATAAGCTAATATGTTTTCATCTTTAAACTCCATGAACATTTGGCGCGGTTACAACTCTATGCATCTGCCATTACAGGCTTGGATTTGAACAGTTGAATGTTTAATAGAATTTTACAAACAGAACTTGCTATTTGTGTTTTGCCAAACCGATAATTTGCAACAACATGTGTTTTTAATTTACTACGTAATAGAGACAACTGCATCTTGCCATAAATCGACTAAATTCAAAAAGGGTAAAAACGATTCAATTTAAGTCGAAGGTAGGGCTTAACTTGAATCGACATTATTATGTTTGGATTGAGCTTGGCGAACCTTCACGAAGCAAGCTCGAGCTAAGCTCAAGAAAGTTTGAATTCGGCTCAAAAAGCTCGATTTACTTACGATAATGTGTATTTTGAACCAACTAAAATTAAAATATAAGATAAAGTTCCAATTGCGGCTCGAGATCGGCTTGAAAATCTCGATACATCTATAAATATGTATTTACTCACTCATAAAAGCTCGAAAAACTAGACAATTACTCAACATGAGTATTTATACCACATATCGTACTACGTATGTTTGTTTTTGTGTATTTAAAATAAACTTTTCTAATAAATAAATGAAAGTATGGGTTGAGGGATATAAACCTCGTTTCTCATAAACGGTAGGTCTCGTGTTTGAGTCATCGCGCTTCCTAATTTTTTTTTTCTCTATCGATGTCATCATTTTGTCACATCTAACCAGCATTATTTTTATGAATTACAACTAATTGATATCAACACAAATGTATTTTCATAAAAGCTGCTAACTCTTGCCCAGTAGTGATTCTAACAGAGCAGCCTCTTCTTCCTGCAAAAATATATGCAAAATAAATTGTTATGTATAAATTCAGGCTACAAAGCTATTCACTTGGCAGGGAAAGAAAAAAAAACACTTACCACCAAAGCATTAAACTCAGTTTCCTCATCTATTGCACTTACTGTCAAAGGGTCCTCAAGCACCTCCGGTTATAAGAAATGTCAGTCTAAGTTTAGAAACAAGTCCGTTTCTTAATTGAGTAACTTGTGGTAATACATACAATCATCTACTGTATATGCATACACATATTGTGTATGGACATTCATGCTACTAACTAAATAGTTACTTACTCGCGTCCAGAAATCCTAATTCCTAACTAGCCTGACAACGTTTATTACTTACCTATGTCTCCTTAATACATAATATGCTGACATTACACCATATATAGTGCTTCATATCTTCCTCGATACAAATGATATATTATAAATTTAAGTTACAAAAGCAACTGATGAATATAATGATACATTTATAAAAATGGAATGCTTATATCATCAGCAATTCGTAATTGGCCATTGCCATCCTGTAGATTCAAGAATAATTGAATGAGTAAAATGAGATAGGAATAAAAACAAACATAAATAGGGTTCTACTTCTTAAGTAGAAAAAACAGTTGTTTCTATCTAGTAAATTTGTAAAACTTCCATATAGCAATACGAATAGGCTTTATGGAAAAAATAAAACGAGACAAAGGCTACTAAAGAACATATATGAATATCTAGTATACCTTAACAACTACAAACAAAAGTGGATTCAGATGGTGCGTAGATCATGTAATGAGAACCATCCTACTTGGAAAATATAATTAATATAAGATTTCGTATACGAGAAGGATGTAAGTCATATGTTACTGATTTGTTCCTCTTAAGGATTTGTTGATTTATGTTATCTGAAAATACACGGTAAAAATCAAAGAGGGGGCAAAAATCAACATCCTACGAGGTGCAAAGATGTTTCCTCAATGGCTTGGTCTAAGCTTGTAATATTTGCTTCCTCAATGGGCTTTTTGCTTTTTCATATTTGTGTTTTCAATAAATCTATTCATATTTAAGTTTTTGCTTTTTCATATTTGCGTTTTGTGGGTGCTAGTATATGGTATCTTAAAGAGGTCTTCAAAGTGTTTGATGTAAAAGAAATGTAGTAGCTTGATGATTTTATAGGACTAAACATTTATGTTATAATTTGATATGATAGCATTCCAAGAAAGCCACATGGAGTTGTATTCCTTTCTTGATAAAATTGGTAGAGAATATTTAGCTTTAAATTAATTAAGCTTTCTTTTTTAAAGTGTACAGAAATCCAACCTTGTAAAAAACAAAAAGTCGTCTCAATGTTATTTAACTTGCCATATGATAAAGAAAATGAGAACATAGTATGCTTTGAGTGCTTATTAGGCCAACCACATTGGAAGTGTAAAGTACAGAGTATTTAGTTCTCTGGGTTCGTTAATAATATGCTAGTGTTTCACCCATCTCGTGGATTTATTGCAATGGGCTCTCAATAATTCAATGTCCTTGCGTCAGTTCTTTTACTGGATTGAGACAGTTTTAAAGTATTAGTTTTAGTTTTGTAATTCTCTGTTTGTAATTTGTTCTTTTATGTGTTGTGTCCTCTTTTAATTATCTTGATTATTGAGTGGGCGCCATATTTTGTATTGTTTTTGTTTTACCCTTTCGGGGTCTCGTAATAATATCTTGCCTTTCAAAAAAAATCTGAAACAATTGTCTTTACTTCTCTTAATCTTTTGTATATCTTACAATTTCTTTTTACTCCCTCCGTCCCATATTAAATGTCCACTTTTGACTTTTCGAGTCTTTTTTCTTTAACTTTGACCTTAAATATTTTTGTTTGTATTATATGATACTTGATAAAAATTATGTCAATGAAAAGTACATTTAAAACTCAATTCATTCATATATTTTGCATCATGTATTATATATCATAAATAAAAATATTTAAGGTCAAAGTTTATAAAACAAGACTTTGAAAATTCAAAGTGGACATTTAATATATGACGGATGTAATATTATAAAAGAAAATGATAAAGAAAAAGTTAAAGTAAAAGTTAAAGTTTTAGCTTAGAGGGAAATAATTAGTTTTAGGCATTACAAAAAGCACTTAGAATTGAAGACCTCTTTTAGGCATTACAAACCCGACCATATGTCAACTTCATGGGGTGCTTGTCCCACTTGTGAAGTATAATACGAGGCAAGCATAAAGCACAAGCAGAATGTATAGTAGGTTAAAATCACAAGATCCACAATTTAAAAAATTTCTTCATCAATGAAGTCACCTGCATAATCATTCAAACATTGAATAGTTAGTAATCAAAATAAAAATATAAAATTATAAGGCTACCAATGAATTTTGCTGGCTGGGATGAAACCTGATCAAGACCTCGTATGCAATGTTTTAAAAACCGGGTTTTTAATCAACCCGGTTGAGTCACCGGGCACCGGTTTAACCGGTTCGACCGCCGGGTCAACCCGGTTTTCCGTTAAATTTTTTTTATTTTTTTGACCTGGTCAACCGGTTCAACCGCCGGTTCAATCCAGTTTTTATTTTAAAAAATTGAAAAAACCAAACCTGGCTGGGTTTCAAGACCCAGGTTGACCCGGGTCACTCAAAACCCGTCGGGTCTAACCGGTTAACCCGTTTTAGAAACCCGGGTTCTTTTGACCCGTTTTTGTGCCTGGGCACCGGTCCGACTGGTTGAACCGGCCGGGTCGACCCGGGTTTGAAAACATTGCTCGTATGTACTATATAGTATGTAGTATGGACATCACTTTGGTCAAGAAAAAAACCCCACTTATCTTCGTTACATTTGTCCAATTTTTAAGAAAGTTGCACGGTCTAACGGTCGCACAAAATTAAATTAGAAATCATTTTTTTTACTACAATGTGAACCATAGGAGCAAAAGTGGACATTTTTGGCATTTTCTCTTTTAACAATGTGTAACCTTGTACTATCCAAAGTTACATACCGTAATACTACTATGTTTTTGTCTTTTCCAAAATGAGTTTTCTAATAGATAAATGCATTTGATAATGTAAAAGTTTGCTTGTCGTGATGGCTAAGACTATGTTTATTGGTGACCTTTGGTGTGGGTTGTGGGTTGGGGTCACGACCGATTCTCCCCTTTCAACCAATCACAAATTGACATGTGGCAATCGGTTGTGACTTTAGGTCACCAAGTGACCACAAGTTGGCAATCTCTTGTGACCGGTTGTGACTTTAGGTCACCAATAAACATAGTCTAAACAATTTTTTTTTTCAATATTCATTTTGCTTACTGTTATGTCAAATTTTATTTAATGACAATCTATACTAATTATTGATATATTTCAGTTTGAACTTTGAACACATATCGCAAGAATTAAACAGTACGTGTTCTCATGTTTATTAATGAAAAAATAAAGAATTATACACCATTATTTTAAGAACTTAATTTTCTTATGTATTTCAACTTTAATTTTGTGAGAAATTGAACCGTATAGAAGATTCACCAACTGTAAGTTGTTCAATCATGCATGCTAGCGAGTCCACCTAAACCAAGGGAGCTGATTTACACGCAACTTGTCATACCATTGAGGCCTTGTTGATTTATGGAATCATTTTCAAGCCGCTTACTTAGAAACACCGAACACGACATATTAAAATGATTATCTCGAACACGACATATTAAAATGATTATCTCAACGTCCAACTCCGTTATAGGAATAGAATCACATATATGCCTATTTGATAAACATAGATGAATTAAACTTTCTCAAAACTAATTATTTCAACTTAGTATTGCAATATACTTTTGACAATTTTTTAAAATTTAAAACTTTTTCTTTATTGATGTAATGGAAAATACAAAATATGGACATAGTATTGTAGATAAACTAATGTTGGCTACGAGTTAAATGTTTGATTTAATCTTATGTACGTATGCATCGGTAGATGTTAGTCGTTGCGTACATATGAACAGAGGTTAAGAACGAGAACATATCAAGAGTAAGAATAATGGGTGGAAGTAATAAGCAAATTGGCTTGATTGTGATATGTTTGATGCTTTTATTTGTTAGAAAAGCTCATTAAGCCCGGCTTTACATAAGGGCTCAAAGCCTCAAAGGGGTGGGGAGTTTATGTGCAAGGCAAATAGAGCCCGGTTTTAAAAACAAGAGTAACTTACACCATTCGTCCCTGTGGTTTGGCTAAAATAACATCGCAAGTCCCTATGCTTTCATTTTTGCATGGCCGATCCTTATAATGAAGATTTCTAACGTCATTGATCCTTATCACTAACAGCCGTTAAGTTAGTCCGTTAAGTTGTACGTTTTCTTACGTTTTTATCCATTTTCATCTGTTTTTATACGTTTTCGTCCGTTTCTATAAGTTTTCGTCCGTTTTATATGGTTTTTTTCCGTTTTTATACATTTTCGTACGTTTTTATCTGTTTTCATCCATTTTTATACTTTTACATCCATTTTCGTCTCCTCTTCTACGTTTTCGTCCATTTTTATATGTTTTATTACGTTTTCATATATAAAAACATATGAAAACGTACAAAAACGTATAAGAACGAACGAAAATGTGTAAGACGGACCAAAACATATAAAAACATATGAAAACGTACAAAACTATATAAAAGAGGGCAAAAACGTAAAAAAACAAACTAAAATGTATAAAACGGATGAAACGGATAAAAATGTACGAAAAAAGACGAAAACATACAAAAATGGATGAAAATGTATGAAAATTGACGAAAACACATGAAAATGGACGAAACTTATAGATATTGACGAAAACGTATAAAAACAGACGAAAACGAATAAAAACATAAGAAAACGTATAACTTAACGGACTAACTTAACGGCTATTAGTGATAGGGAGTAATGACGTTATAAAACTTCATTATAAGGACCGACCATGCAAAAATGAAAGTCGAGGGAATTGCGATGTTATTTTGGCAAAACCACAGGGACGAACGGTGTAATTTACTCTAAAAACAAACTCTATGTGATTTTATAATAATAAAATTTATAATAGAGCCTTAAGAAACATTGATCTATCACCAAAAAAAATGTTGATATGCCATATTTCCATCTATAATGTCCAAAATTGAGGAGAAAAGAAGCCAAATCAACAACTTCTTCAGCTTTTGATCTCTCAAACAATTCCGAAGTGCATCTGCAACAATGAACAGCATACTAAAAATCGATATTGATTTTAAGAAACAGTCACAAGTACTTAAGTATACCTTTAGTAAACTGACAATGTAAAATGCTATCTTTATAGGATTCCTCACTCAGGGAATCAAGTTATGTGGTTTTAAGAAACAATAACAAGTACCTAAGTATACCTTGTAAACTCAAAAGCTGCATAATTAAGTGTTATCTTTGTAGAATTCCTCGCTGAGTGAATCAATCTCTGAGATAGCTTCATCGAAAGCTTGTCTTGCCAAGTGACAGGCCTAACACAATTCAAAATAAAAACAAAAGATACACAGGTTAGCACATTTGTTAATATAACTATAAAATATCGAGGCATAAAGAACTTAAAACGTACCTTTCAGGAGAGTTCATAATCTCGTAATAGAACACGGAGAAGTTCAAAGACAAACCCAAACGAATGGGGTGGGTAGGAGATAAACCAGCTTCTGTTGTGGTGGAAGCCAACTGTAAACAGAACATATAACTAGTTAGTAAATTGAGAATGTAAAATTAACAACCAAGATTGTAAAACTGCTTTGTGCGGGTTTAATATTCTTTTTATGTTGTAGGCATGTAGCCAACAAAAGAAGAGTTTATACAACCATAAACATGGTTTACGACTAAAGTGGATCACCATAAAGCCAGATACATAATAGAATATCATATATCATTATGAAAGCATAGTGGATTAAAAGTATATAAACCATATATTAGAAGAAATTTAATTACATAAATGTTTATTCCATCATAAAAAAAATTAATCTATCACTGGTACATATTTTTTAAACTGGAAATATATATGAAATATTTAAAACTAAAATAGAAGATGATGGGTGAATCATCAACATATTATTAACGAACCAAGAGAATTAATTAAATATTTGATACTTCCATTGTGGTTGGCCTAATGAGCACTCAAAGCATATTAATATGTTATCATTTTCTTTATCTTTTGGTAAGTTAAATAACATCAAGGCAACTTTTAGTTTTTCATGAGATTGGATTTTTGTACACACTTAAAAAGAAAGCTTAATTAATTTAGCTCGAACTCAACACGAAAAGCTTGATACATCCATAAATAAGTATTTACTTGTAATGTATTTATATATAAGCACGTAAAAGCTCGAAAAGTTCGACAATTACTTAGTCGAGTATGTATCGACTCAATAAATATTTCGAGCTCACTTTTCGGGGATCGAGCAAGAGACTCGATAAATTTCGACTTAAACAAGCTCGAGTTACTCGACAAAAGCACGACTCATTTACACCCCTAAATTCAAATACTTTGTCTTTAAATTCCCTGCTTATTTTAACAGTGTGTCAGCTTGTAATCGTACTACTAATTTGTATGTTTATGTTGTTAATTTTCAATCATTAACATATATTTCACCAACGTTTTTATATCCTTGGTACACGGTAACATTAACTTACTAAAGTATATATCCTTGGAATAAAGGACAAAAGAGAAAGAATTGTAGACCAAACTTTAGAATGATTGTCTTTACTTCTTGTCTTCTTGTTTATATATGTTATTGATTCTCTTCTTTTATAAAAAGGAAAAGTAAAATAGAGTAAAAGCTGATGCTTCTGCTAAATGTTAGTAAAATAAAGTAAAAGCTAATATTCTTACCTGACACAACATAGAATTTTTAGCTTTATGCTAATTTAAGGGGATGCAATTCCTATAAAAGCTTGCTCATATCATTTAATCTATGTTGTACCCAATTGTGATTTCCACATTCTTTGTTTGCCATCATTTTTTTTTGGTAACATGGGTTTCCAACTCGACATTGTGAGCCGACTAATCCCACGGCGACTACCCTTTTGGATAGCCCGGAGTCGGCGCAAGTGAACCTCTGTGGCCACAGGGGGATTAATTTTCTCCCCATTGGATTCGAACCCTTGACCTCCTCTTTGGAACCCTTGACCTCCTCTTTGTTTGCCATCATACATATAACTATTTTCCTTAAGTTTGAACAACTTTGAACGAATAACTAATACATGCATGACTTATTAAAAGATTTAAAGTAGGTATAGAAACCTCTTATATCTTGTTTGAACAAATAAGGGATTTTTCAAACGAATGAGTATATATTTCTCTTTTGTCCTTTAATCAGCATTAACTTTAAATTTATCTTTATCTTTTTCTTTTTTAATATAAAGAAAATGTAAGATATACAAAAGCAATGCCCCATATTTTTTGTTATTAAACAAGATTGATCTATCTCAAGTACATATATATTTTTAACAAGTTTTTTACCGACTTGGTAAGTTTCTATTAACAAACTAAAAACATATTTGAATCATCAACAGATTATTAACGAAGTCAGGGAACTAATTAAATACTAACTAATAAGCGCTCGAATCATATTAATATGTTCTCCTTTTCTTTATCGTATTGCAAGTTAAATAACATTGAGGCAACTTTTAGTTTTAATGAGGTTGCATTTTCGTACACACTCAAAAAAAAAAAAAAAAAAAAAAAAAAAAAAAAAAAAAAAAAAAAACTTAATTAATTTAATGTTAAATATTTTCTACCAGTTGTATCAAGAAAGGCTTGATATCAGTTGGTTCTACCTCAAACTCGACACGAAAAATACATCCATAAATAAGTATTTAATTCTAGTGTATTATATACAAGCATGTAAAAGATCGAAAAATTCGACAATTACTCAAGTCGAGTATGTATAAGCTCGAGTTCGCCTCGATAAACATTTCGAGCTCACCTTTTTGGGCTCGAGTTACTCAACAAAAGCTCGACTTGTTTACACCCCTAAATTCAAATACTTGGTATTTAAATTCTCTTCTTATTTTAACAGTGTGTCAGCTTGTAGCATTCTATGCCACATATTGTACTACTTATTTTTCCTCTATTGATGTTATTATTTTTTCTTCTTGTGAAGCATCTGATGAGCAACATTTTATGAATTACAACTAAAGTATACATATTCTTACCTGTTTATCTTATTGAGTCTTTTCTTTTTTAAAAGGAAAAGTAAAATAAAGTAAAAGCTAGTACTACTGCTAAATGTTAGTAATATATGTGGAATAAAGGACAAAAAGAGAAAGAATGCATATTCTTACCTTAAAAGAGCAAACTTAGAATTTTTACCTTTTTTCTTAATCTAACCCCCCAAGTTTCGTATATGGACTCCAATTCCAAATTTCAAAACCTTGAAAAAATAATTACAGCGGTGCAACATCAGCATCCGCTTCATCTCGTAGATTTGCAGCCTCGTTATCCAGACTATGTAGAATTTAGTGATGACGAGGAGGAGGATAGGGTTTTAAAATGGGATTTCACTCATACATGTAATCAGTGTCACAAAGATATCAACGTGTATCATATGTATTACTACAAGTGTACTGATTCATGTGATTATGCGCTCCACACACTGCGTGCAAAGCTTCCTTCGGTGCTAATAGTAAAATCCCATGATCCAAGTCATACGCTTACCCTTGAGAAGTGGGGTGATTGGCATGGCTTTTCCTATTGTAGTGTATGTGATAAAGGGGAGCCTGAGAACTAGTGTTATGGGTGTTCAATTTGTGTCAGCAGGTCACTTTGTTTTAACATGGTACATGTAAAATGCGCCATGATTGAAAGAGAAAATCATATCGTACTACTTATTTTTTCTCTATTGATGTTATTATTTTTTCTTCTTTCAATTCTGAAACATCTGCCGAGCAATATTTTATGAATTACAACTAAAGTATACATATTCTTACCTGTATATCTTATTGAGTCTTTTCTTTTCTAAAAGGAAAAGTTAAATAAAGTAAAAGCTAATAGTAATATATGTGGAATAAAGGACAAAAAGAGAAAGAACGCAGATTCTTACCTTGAAGACCAAACTTAGAATTTTTAGCTTTATGCTAACTTAATGGCTATAAAAGCTTGCTCATATCATTTAATCTATATTGTACCCAATTCTGATTTCCATCTTCTTTGTTTGCCATCTACTATTTGTCCATATATTCTCTTTCTTTTTTGTTAATCCACCCCACCAAGTTTCATATATGGACTCCAATTCCAAATTTCCAATCCTTGAAAAAATAATTACAGCGGTGCAACATCAGCATCCGCTTCAACTCGTAGATTTGCAGCCTTGTTATCCAGACTATGTAGAGTTTAGTGATGACGAGGAGGAGGATAGGGTTATAAGATGGGATTTCAATCATACATGTAATCAGTGTCACAAAGATATCAATGTGTACCATAGGTATTACTACAAGTGTACTGATTCATGTGATTATGCGCTGCACACACTGTGTGCAAAGCTTCCTGCTGCGCTAATAGTAAAATCCCATAGTCCAAGTCATACGCTTACACTTGAGACGTGGGGTAAACGCTATCCCCGTTGTAGTGTATGTATGAAACAGGAGTCTGAGAACTTGTGTTATGGGTGTTCAATTTGTACCAGGTCAAATGATTATGACATGGTACATGTAAAATGCGCCATGATTAGAAGAGATAATCATATAATCTATCATCCAAGTCATCCGCACCCACTACAGTCTGGTACATCAGAACCAATTCTTTGTACTTGTGATGCTTGTGGGAAAGAACATAGGGGTATCTTCTATAATTGTACCACATGTTTTAACCACACCATCCATATTGATTGTGCATTCCTCCCCAGAAAGTTACACATTCAACATACTCACCCACTCATCCTTTCTTATTCCTCCGAAGATATTACATATGGTTCTAAATGCAGGATATGTCACAAGTCTTTCTATCCTAAATATCTTTGGAGTTATAAATGTGAAAGTTGCAGGTACTATGTGCATCTAAATTGTGCAACATCTCCTGGAGGTAATAAAAATACATATAAATTTACTAAATATCTCATGCTTCGAATGATTGAGTGGAATTTTGTTTGATAAGTACCAACATCTTATATCAACCCACTTTCAATATATCTGCAGGTATAGGCAAAACGATCAAAAATTTCAAAGAGGCTGATCATCCTAATCTTGTCAATCTCCCATTCCCCGATCACAAATACAGCATACTACAACACTGTCTTTCCAAAGAATTGGGATCTACAAGTGAAAGGAACCTGAACTATAGCGGTCATCAGCATCAGCATGTGCTAAGTCTGGTAGGCATACAATCCGACGACAGTAAAGGTGCGACCACTTCAAGCGGCATAATTAGTTCATTATCTTGTCACGACCCAATGAAAAGGATTGAGCTATTATGCAACGGGTGCGTGAGACCAATCATGGATGTGCCCTTTTACAAATGCTCCAACGAAGACCAAAGTTGCGACTTTGTACTCCATGAGTGGTGCACTCGTTTACCTCCTCAATTGCCAAATCACCCAGGTCACCCACATCACACTCTCACTTTCCTTACAAAAGTTCCGGAAAATATATTCGGCATTTTCGATTGTGAAATTTGCAAATTACCTTGCAACGGGTTCGTTTACGGGTGCGCCAAATGTGAATACTACATTGATGTTAACTGTGGATTCATCCCCGATGAAATAACACATGAAGCTCACCCCGATCACATTCTTTCACTGGGCGAGGGAAGAATAAAGGAGCCATGCGTTGCAGACCGTCTCATTCATAGAACTGGTATTTATTTTAGTTGTCGATCTTGTGATTTTTACCTCCATTCTGAATGTGCTTTATTCTTGCCTGGTATTATACATCACAAGTTGGACAAGCACCCGATGAGGTTGACATACGGTCCGGTAGAGAACCATAAGAGTCAATACTTTTGTGAAGTTTGTGAGGAAGAGCTTAACGAAAATCTGTGGTTTTATCATTGCCATGTGTGTGCCTACTCTTTACATACTCGTTGTGCTCCGGTGATACTTAACTTTGAAGCAGCCTATAACAATGAGAGAAGCGTTTATGAGCATTTGACTATTAAGTTTGGGGGAATTTATAATATCGAAGGTCACGAGCACTCTGTATCACTTGCTCCAGGGTCTGACAAAGATGGGAAATGCTCAATATGTGATCGTGACGTGAGAAGATATAATATAATCATTAAGTGTCAGAGTTGCAAGCTGGCAATGCATTGGTTTCATTTTAAGAGATTGTAATGTGTTTTTAAAGTAATGTCTCGATCGAATTTGATGGCTTGGTCTTGTAATATTTGCTTCCTCAATGCACTTTTTTCTTTTTCATATTTGTGTTTTCAATAAGTCTATGCTTTTCATGATTCATATTTTCAATAAATCTATTCATATTTAAGTTTTTGCTTTTTCATATATGTGTTTTCTGGGTGCTAGATGTTATCTTAAACAGGTCATCAAAGTTTTTGATGTAATGCCTGAAAGAAATGTAAGTAGCTTAATGATTGTATAGGACTAAACATTTATCATAGCATTCGATATGATAGCAATCCAAGAAAGCCTCATGGAATTGTATTCCTTCCTTGATAAAATTGTTAGAGAATATTTGGCTTTAAATTAATTAAGCTTTCTTTTTTAAAGTGTACAAAAATTCAACCTCATAAAAAAAAGCAAAAGTCGTCTTGGTGTTATTTAACTTAACATATGATAAAGAAAAGGAGAACATAGTATGCTTTTAGTGCTTATTAGGCCAACCACAGTGGAAGTATCAAGTACAAAGTATTTAGTTCTCTGAGTTCGTTAATAATATGCTCGTGTTTTGCCCATCATCTTCTATTTTGGTTTTAAATATTTCATATATCTTTGCAGTTTCAAAAATATGTACTTGAGATAGCTCAATATATCTTGTTTAATTAGAAAAAATATTGATTGTATCGTGATAGCATTGCTACAAATCACAAATTTTAATTTCAAGTGTACGTTAGGTGACTAGGTTGAGTATTAATCTGAAATTATTGTCTTTACTTCTTTTAGTCTTTTATATATCTTACAGTTTCTTTTTATTATAAAAGAAAAAGATAAAGTTAAAGTTAAAGTTAAAGTTCATAATACTTAAATGGTATATGCAAAATAAAGGAGAAAAGTGAAAAATAAAGCACTATACAAATTCTTACCTTACATGGAAATGATTAGGAAGTTTTAGCTTTTAGCTAACTTAACATAGGTATTACTACAAGTGTACTGATTCATGTGATTATGTGCTCCACAAACTATGTGCACAAAGCAGCTTCCCGGAACGTTATAATTGTAAAATCCCATAGTCTTAAGTCATGAGTTCTCCCTTAATCAGCTATGCGCATACAAGTAGGTTTTGCTATTCATGTCGTACATATATAGATGATGAAGTGTCTTCTGGTGGGGTGTCACAATACCGTCCCTTTTCCTCCTGGTCTCGATCGATGATGAGGATAATAAAATGTTAAAGTCATCATTGCACCTTCAACTGTGGCTCTTGGTCTGAGATCTTAATGTAAGAAATGATAAGTAATAATTGTCTACATATTAATGTTATCGTGTATGAGATAAAAAAAATCTTGTGTTTATGCATAATAAGGACATGTAATGCCAATCGTTTTAGTGTATTTATATATAAGCACTTAAAAGCTCGAAAAGCAATTACTCAAGTTGAGTATATATAAGTTCGAGTTCGACTCGATAAACATCTCGAGCTCACTTTTTTAGTCGATAGAATTCGGCTTGAACGAGCTCGAGTTACTCAACAAAAGCTCGACTTATTTACAATGCAAATTCAAATACTTAGTACTCCATTTAAATTCCCTACTTATTTTAATAGTGTGTCCTGTAGTATATCCTATATCACATATCGTACTACGTAAGTATGTTTTTTTGTCATTTTAAAAGAAACTTTTCTAAAAGATAAATGAATGTATGTTGTCTTCACTCTTGAGGGCTAAACATCATTCCTCTTGAATGGTAGGTCTCGTGTTCGAGTCCTCATACTCACGCGTACTTCTTTTTACGCTATTGATGTTATTATTTTGTTTTCTTTTTAACATCTAACCATGAATATTTTTTATGAATTACAACTAATTGATATCAACACAAATGTACATGCATAAAAACTTGTAGGTTCTAAACTAACGCGAGGCACAAACATATATACTGGTGTGCATCCATTCCTTGCCAATTTGTATGTTTTTGTTGCTTAATTTTCAATCAATAGCATATATTTCACCAACGTTTTTATATCCATGGAAAATGGTAGCGTCAACTTATTAAAGTAATAACATTCTTTGAACAAATTGAAAAGAAAAAGAGAAACCTGATATTAAAGTAAAGTAGCAAAACGTGTTCGATTGTGGAATAAGTTGGTAACTCAAAGGCACGTTATTGCAGTAGTTTGCAACTGAGATCCGGATGTATCAAGTGAATGTCACACCGACCATCGCAAAATTAGATGGACTGATGGAGGACAATGTCTATCAAAGAGTATAGTAATTAAGCTTGATATCTGTTTCTTTTGAGTCACTTTAACTTTATCGTAATTATAAAAACAATTCAAAGTTTTAAAAATGTTTCATTTTTGTGAAATTCTTATGTTAGAGTGACATGAACAAAACACTTCCCAAACTTGATTATTATTTCGTTCTTACTTTTTATGTTCGGTCATGCATTGATTGGTTATAGATAAAGTTAATTGGAAGTAATTATATCGGATGACAAAAGTAAATGCTACTTCAATTAAAAATAAATCAAAAGTACCATATACCAAAACAAAAGAAAAATTGACAGTAGTATAGTTGTTATTTTTGGTAAAAATTGAGATGTATAACATCATAAATAGTAAATAAATAATTTGTATTTGGAATGGAACTAGAGAGTGTGTGTGGCTTGCTGGCTAAGGCCGACATACTACAAGTATTAGGTCTCATGTTTGAGTCGGTTGTCAACAAATGCTCTTTTTTGTTTTTCTGTATTTTTTTTTCTTTCATTTTTGCTCTTTAATTTGTTAGGTTAAAGCCACGTGAGTTGATCAACCAAAACATTAAAAACCATAATTTCTAGAATGAAATAGTGCACTCAAATTTATCAACAAGAAAATAACAAATTTTTACCGTTAACTTTATACGTAGTTCTTATCGATACTATATTAAGCGACACCAACTTTGTTGGTTTAGTTTTGTGTAAAAGATTACACTAAAATAATTAGAAACGTGATAGAAAGTTATTAATTGGTTCATAATAATTATTAACTTTACTTTTTTACTTTAAGGGTGTCAGGAAAAGAGTTGAAAATAATCACGAGAATACTTTGATTAAGCCAAAGACTCCCCTCCTGATAACTCCAACCGTTTATAATTCTTATGAACAAATATGATATTAGCCGAAACATACATGTCCTGTATTTTGGTACTAGGGCTGTACTTAAAGTGGTTAAGACTTTTGCTTATTTTAAGTCTACTTTGGTGAAAACAAAGACCGTAGAAGGTTCACCGATTGTAAGTCGTTCAATCATGCATGTTAGCGGGTCCATAACTAACCAGGGAAGTTGATTTACACTTCACTTATTTTACTTTATATGAAGTTTATCAATCTTTAGTCTTTTTTACTAAACATAACAACATTTTTAATTTGTGCAAAATGGTTGATATGTTTTCACATTCAAACTCTATTAACACTCAGTCAAGTTATAGCGCGCCTTGTATTACAGGCTTGAATTCGAGCAGTGAGATGTTTTATGTCTATTTTACGTTAAAAAAAAAAAAAAAAAAAAGAAAAAGAAAAAAAAAAAGCTTGTTATTTGTGTTTGCCAAACAATAATATGAAATTTTTAGTTCACTATAATATATTGGCTACTGCATCCATGCTATCAGTTGAGTACATAAAAATCCTACAAACTCTTACGAAGATTGAAAAAATATATATAAGAGCACACGGTAAGGTCACCCTAGGTTAAAACTTAACGCACTGCCACGTCAGCGCCACATCAGCTTTTACCTTGTAACCTTAACTCTTGATTTTTCCACCCCGGTAACATAACTTACATTTAACTCACCTTAACTCACCTCCACCTCAATTTACAAATTAACCCCTTAACTATTTCATTCATTCAACAACCCAAATATTTCATTAATAACCTTAAAAAATACAATACAAAATAAAAAAACCTTTAAAAAAAAAACAAAAAAACAACTACCATATAAAAAGAACTAAATAAAAAATTTATTAACATAAAAAAAATAAAAAATAAATAAAATAAAAAAGCTACTAAAACACATGGTGTAAAATGTAAACACCACAAACCATAGGAACCAAACTGCAAATGTCAAACATATACTCCTTCTTCCTCATCTTGACCACCTGCATCTTTTACACACACTAAACACACACACTAAAAACATACACAAACACACGCACAAAAACACACACAAACACAAACACATCACAAACATAAACACACAAAGAATTAAAGGGAAAAAAAAGAAAGTTTTTTTTTTCTTCATGTTAACGCATGTTAAGCTCTTGCCCATGCTCGTTAATGCACCCCTTTAACGTGGAAGACGGTAAGCTAACGCACCCCAAATAGATGTTGCGTTAAAAGTTAACTCGGACCTCACGTTATCTTACCGAAGGCTCTAAGAATCAAAACACAGTCAAGTATATGCTACTTTTGTGTTCAATAAAAACAAGAATAATATGCTTCTTCAAAGTTCATCAAAGTATCATTGGCCATAAAAAAAATAATAAATAATAATAATAATAATAATAATAATAATAATAATAATAGTAGTAGTAGTAGTAGTAGTAGTAGTAGTAGTAGTAATAATAATAATAATAATAATAATAATGTATGTTGCTTATTTTTAACTTGAGAATAAATAAATTTATTTGAGAATTATACTTAAAGATGTGGGTAGCGTAAATGCTAAGCATGGTTTCCTATTACCATTAGGTCACAAGTTCGACCCTTTATAGTTGTCCCATGTTTTTTTTTTTTCTTTTGGTTTTCGTATATACTCATTGTGAAGTGGGAAATTTGATAGATATGATTTTTCTTTGCATTTTCCTTTCGTATCAAGCTTTGTTTGATAACATATGTCTCGGTACGTAATACGTGTGTTTGTGAAATCGATAACGTGCAAATAATATGTATTTTCGATTCACTACGAGAAATGCTCAAGAGATAACTGATTTACCAAGTGTAGTATTAAGTATGAAACTACTAGTTTTTTTTTTTTTTTTTTTTTTTTGAACGGCGGGTTAGTTGTTAGATGTTAGTTGTTAGTTGTTGGCTCGAGTTAGTGTCGCATCCTCTGGCAGATATACCAACCGCGAGCCTCTCCTTAGGAGATAACCCCACTCCTATTCCCGATTCGCCTGATATCATTAGAGCTAGTGGTTCCCAAGTGAGGACTTCCCGATCGGTCACCCAAACCGATACTACTCTCACTTGAGCTCGCTTAACTACTTAAGCCTTTACCACTAGACCACAAGCCCCATGATGAGTATGAAACTACTAGTTAGTTAGTTCAGATCCTTAATTGATACATACATTATATTCAAACCATGCACTACAACTTAGCAAGAAAAAAACCAAGTAACCTTGTTGATATGTTGAATCATTTGAAGCCGAATATGGGTCGGTCTTAGTCGGATATAGCCGGGTTTTGGCTGGATATGACCGGGTCTTGGACGGATATAACTGGGTTTACACACAGCTTGTTGAAGTGTTGCTGGTTTCAAGGCTAAGCTCGAGAATTCTGGCTAGTCATGTTTTTTTTTTTTTTTTTTTTGTATTTATTATTATGTCTTCCCAAAACTAATTATTCCAACTTAATATTGCAATATACTTTTGTTATGCGTATAAGCAACTCTTAAATACGTACCTACGCTTCCTCTTGACAATTTTTAACTATTGGTCTTCTAATGTAACGGAAAATACAAAATATGAACATGGTATTTTAAATAAACTAAAGTTGGCTACAAGTTAAATGTTTCTTATTGATCTTAGGTACGTATTGCATGGATATGAGGTGTTTATATAAATAGATATATGCTCGCTGTTGTGTACGTATGTATGAATATAGAGGTTAAGAAGAAAGAAAACTGTCAAGAGTAAGAATATGGTTGGAAGTAATAAGCAAATCGGGTTGATTGTAATTGGTTTACTGCTTTTATTTTTGGGGACGACAAAGATGCGGATTGAACCTATCTATTGCCGCAGAGGTGAATTAACTCGTTGTTCCTATTATGCCAATTGCTTATTTGCATGCATATTTTGAAACTACCAAGTTCAAATCCGTAAATGATACATACGTTCAAACCACGCACTACAGTGAAACAAGAAAAAACCCGATACCATGTTAACCTTGTTCATGTGTGGAATCATTTGTAGCCGATCGACTTACGTAGAAACACAACACACACAATGATTATTTTAACCTTAAAAGAAAATACAAAGTATGAATGGACAAATCAATGAACATAGTATTTTAATCTTCACTACAAGCTAAATGTGTGATATTAATCCTAAGTACATGATATGCTTGTATTTGTGTATATAAATAGATTATTCACGTTCATTAATGTTGTGCATATACAATCATAGAGCTTAAAAAATAAGAACAATGGCTGGCGGTAATAAGAACATGGGGTTACTTGTGTTCGGTTTGATGCTTTTAATTTTGGGGACGACAACGGTGGTGGTGGAAGGCATAGCATGCTGCAGTATATATATAGTTGTTGTTTGGAAGGGAACGTGCCAACCGCCATGACACCGATGTCTTTCAGCTTTACTGGTAACAAAAAGGTGGTAGGTCGAAAGGCTTATTTCGTAATCCCATCTATCACCCATCATTGAGCATAACATATATCGACTTGTTTTGAATCAATTAAGACTTTGTGTTATGTTTTCATGCTTTTAAATAACTTGATTCACAATCAAGAGTGTTATAAGTACTTAATACAAAGAAAGTGTACTATTTCATATTATTATTATTACTAATAAGTTGAGCTTTTATGTAGTTATTCGTGCTCGAACTCAACTCAAACTAAGCTTGAAGTATTCATACATGTATGCAAACAAGCAATCGAGTTGTTGAAGTCGAACATAATCGAGCCTTAACATCAAGGTACAATTACTTATTACTAATATGTTTGAGTAATATTCCAACTCTCTCGAGGTGAGCTTGAGCTTTGCTTCCGGAACATGCGTTTAGCTATCGAAAGGAGCTAGAATTACGCTAAGGTCGTCTCATCAAACTTATACTCACCTCAACTCGTACTTGTCCACCTTAGAATTACGCCAAGGCCGTTCAAAAAAAATAAAAAAATAAAATTTAAAAAAAATAAAAAAGAAATATATGGTAACTATGCTAGAAATATTTCAAAATTCTTTTATTTTTTTATGGCTTTTGGACAATACAATATCTAAAAAGAAGGCTTTGCTTGTGGATAGTAGATTGGGCCAATAAGCCCATTTACAACTTATAACAAATCAGGTATGATTTTATTAAAAAAAAATCAATGTGATTTTATAAGTGAGCTTGATTTTTCATAAATTTCAACACTTAAAAAAAAAAAGAAAGGAAATTTTTCGAAAGTATATAAAAGTGTCACAGTATAGAGAAAGATGATTTAATTCTCGTCGTGATGGCATGATTCGTTTCACGTAACAATTAACGGTTTGTGAGATATTTAATTTAAAAAAATAAGAATGAAAGTGAGTTTTTTCTAATTCGATGAAAAATAAATGGCAAACATTTGTCCATTTGAAATTTAGAGAATTTGTGATTTATGTTAAACTTTTCTCTAGCTGTATAGTTAGAGAATTTAGATTTTTTTTTAATCATTCTACCATCTCGTAATACATACATTACAAATCAATCTCACATATCATAAATAAAACTTGAATCCATAATTATTTAATTAATAACTTCTCACACAATATCAGTAAGGCGAGACCACAAAAAACTTTGCTAAAATTACCATATATAATCAATTTCAATACCAATCAATAATTTGATTAGGTAACAAACAATGTTAAATCATCATTATCACTAATTATTTTTCTAACACGTCCAAAACTTAACTTTTATGTAATTTAGTTTTTTTATTTAACATTTTTCACTTTAAAAAACTATATATGAAATTAAAGTCACTTCCATTATACATGCAAAAGACTTCTTAATCACATGTAGCATTTAGATATAAGGAACCCTTTAGATAAACATTCCATCGCATTGATTTCATTTCTATGAGAACACAAATAGTACATATCTTACATTACTCGTAAATATTAAAGTAACTTTTTAAATATTTGCCAAAAAATTAATGTTTTTAGTTTAATACATTAAAGTTATTGTCTTGTCTATATATATATATTATTACTCACCACCTTGAGCGCAGTGCAAACATAAAAAAATGATTTTCTTTTTGGGCTTCTTTGGTGGCTTTTTGTTTTCCTATTCCAACTAGTTATAATCCCCGCGCAGGCGCGGGTTTTTTAAAATTTTTTGAATCGTATATTTTTATTTATTAAAAAACAAATAATTTAATCTTTGTTTTGTTTGATTTATGATGTTTAATTATAATTTTTTATTATTAAAGATAATTATTTAAAAATTTTAATCCTATTATTAATTGCATCTTATCTATATTTTTTGTATTTATCTTCTACTTGTTTTATGGATAAATATAAAATGTTACCTAATAAGAAAATAATATTTTTTTTAAATAAAATTATTACTAAATAAAGTATGAATGCATTTTTTTTAAATGGAAAATTCCCAATAAGGGTTTTGTTGTATTATATAAAAGATACATAAAGAATTGAATGGTCTTTATATAGAAACAGCAAGAAGTTTATAACCCAACAAAACTACCACTATTGCAACTTGGGTTACGCTTTCCCAAGTTAAGATATCTGTGAAGCACGACAAAACAAAAGTAATTGACACTGGAAACAACAATATATTAGCTTTGAAACAACTTACATAACAAAATACAACAAAACAAACAAACTCAAAATATTAAAAAAAAAAAAAAAAAAAAAAAAAAAAAAAAAAAAAAAAAAAAATCACAAAAGTGTATCTACAAAACCAAAACAACTTCATGCCACAAATAAAAATAAACGTAACCAACGAAGCCCAACAACTATCCTTCAAAGAACAACACATATACATTGTAATCAACATATCGAAAAAGAAGCACCAACTTGAACAAAAACTATGAACTGCAAGCCAATTATCGCAAAACAACCCAAATAATACCCGATGCAACGCAGCTGGTCCCCCCTACTTGTTTGTATTTAAAGCACATTATAATTTAAAAACTAAACAAATTTTAACAAGATTTAAAATACCTAAAACTTTTTTCACGTAACATCTCGTGCCCCGTAGCCAAACGCGATAGAAAAATCCCAGCTTTTAAATTGTACCAAGAGATCAAAGTGTTTTGTCTTATTGAGAAATTAATGCATCCTATGAAAACAACTATAGGTGTATGGTTGTTGTTCTTTACGCAAATATAAATAATTAAATTTGGAATACAAGCTTGTGAGTGTGGGTGGTGCGGTGGTTATGAATGAACTCTTACAAATTTTTGGTCTCATGTTCGAATCATTACATCATCCGCATCATTTTTTTTCTCTTTTTTATATTCTTTTTCTCTTCTTTTCTTTTGTTGTCTATTTATTAATAAGTCTTTAGGGCTGAGCACCGAAGGTTCAAAACCGAACCAAACAGACGGCCCGTCGGTTCGGTTTCAGTTTCATATTTTACATGATTTTGGTTTCGGGTCGGGTCGGTCCGATTAGGCCCAAAACCGACAAAAACATACCAAATACATTTAGACCGACAAAACCGAACCGACCCGACGGCCCATCAGTTCGGTTTCGGTTCTGGTTTTTCATGAATTTTGGTCATCGATTTTTCCGGTTCGGGTCGGTTCTTTTTGGGTTTTGAGATTCTGCTGATCAGGATTTATCTAAGTGTCAAACTGTTGATAGGCTTGAACTCTGCTGCCAGTGTTAATTGATCTGTTGCTGGTATAATGAATCTGTTGCTAATAAAGACAAACTGCTGCTAGTTGAATATGTTGTTGAAGACTATGCTGCTGATAACATAATAGTATATTCGGTTAGATAATTATGGAATAGATAATGTGTATATCTTATACGATTAGTAAGATATTATCTTGAATGTAAAGTTATTGTAAATCTAATAGGACTCATTGGTCTATAAAAGGAGGTGCCTAGGGTTAGAGCAGATACGTATTATCAATAAGTTCGTCTCACTTCAAGGTTGTAAAACCCTAGCATTGTCGAGTGCTCTTACCTTACTCGTAAATATTAAAAGTAACTCTTTAAATATTTGCCAAAAAAATTAATGTTTTTAGTTTAATACATTAAAGTTATTTGTATTTAAAGCATATTATAATTTAAAAACTAAACAGATTTTAACAAGATTTAAAATACCTAAAACTTTTTTCACGTAACATCTCGTGCCCTGTAGCCGAACGCGATAGAAAAATCCCAGCTTTTAAATTGTACCGAGAGATCAAAGTGTTTTGTCCTATTGAGAAATTAATGCATCATATGAAAACAAATATAGGTGTATGGTTGTTGTTCTTTACACAAATATAAATAATTAAATTTGTAATAGAAACTTGTGAGTGTGGGTGGTGTGGTGGTTAAGCAAGAACTCTTATAAATGTTAGGCCTCGTGTTCGAATCATTACATCATCCACATCATTTTTTTTATATTCTTTTTCTCTTCTCTTTTCTTTTGTTGTCTATTTATTAATAAGTCTTTTGGGCTGAGCATCGAAGGTTCAAAACCGAACCAGATCGACGAAACCGACCAAACCGACAAAAACCAAACCCGACCAACTGCGTGTCGGTTCGGATTCGGTTTTCATGTTTTACATGATTTCGGTTTCGGGTCGGGTCGGGTCGGTCCGGTTCGACCCAAAACCGACAAAAACATACCTAATACACTTAGACCGACAAAAACCGAACTGACCCGACAGCCTATCGGTTCGGTTTCGGTTCTGGTTTTTCAAGAATTTCGGTCATCGGTTTTTCGGTTCGGGTCGGTTCTGACCCGATGCTCAGCTTTCAATGTTGTTTACCAAGAGTACTTTTTTATTAAATCTTTATTACTAAAGAATTTAAGTTAGTGAGTATTCATAAAGTTCGCGTTTAATTTGAACATATTTCACCCGCATTGAATGCACAAATCAACAAAAATAAATTTAAACCATAAATTTTTTTTTTTTTTTTTTTTTTTTTTTTTTTAAATCCCACAAGGACTAAACACACAAAGAACAAAACATGTTTCATCATCTTCTTCTTCTAGATTTGCTGCAACAAAACACACACCAACACACACACCAAAACAAATAAACTAATACAAAAGAAAAGAGGAAAAAAAAAGGACGATTTTGTCAGAAACATTGCTCGTCGTTTGCACGAGGAGGGAACGAGTGACGTAAGTTTTTTCACTTTTACTCTTTAATTTGTTTGGTTAAAGTCAGTAAGTACACGTGCTTTTTTTTTTCTTTTTCTTTTTTTTTTTTTTTTCACTTTTACTCTTTAATTTGTTTGGTTAAAGTCACGTAAGTTGATCACCCAAAAACATTAAAAACCATAATTTCTAGAATGAAATAGTGCACTCAAATTTATCAACAAGAAAATAACAAATTTTTACCGTTAACTTTATACGTAGTTTGGTGATAATATGAAGATAAAAATAATGTAAATTATTAGTATTGCAAAAACGTCGTGGTTGACTTTACTATGTCAAGCCAATATCTTTTCCTTCATCATGTTAACAAATTGTTCACAATCACTTTTTTGAATGAATCTATCATCTCTTCATGATCATTTTTATACTAAAACAAATAACTTATAATTTAATGTAAATTTTAAATTGAGTAACCAAAAGTTAATAATGTTATGTCATTTTAAATGTTTTATGTTACAATCATTTAGGGGTGATCACGGTCCAAAAACCGGACCGGACCGGCCAAGACCGGACCGAAGACCGAGTTAAGGAAAACCATAGACCGAGACCGGACCGAATGTGGTCGGTCCGGTCCAAATAGGCAAAATTTGGCAAGATTTTTCAGTTTTTTGGTCGGTCCGGACCGGACCGACCGGACCGAAGACCGAATTAACCAAAAAGCCTAGACCGAGGACCGGACCGAATGTGGTCGGTCCGGTCCGTTTGCTCACCCCTACAATCATTTATATTAGTTACATAAATTAATTTCATATTAAAGAACATGTCGGTTACTAATACTAGTATTTGACCAAATCTTTCCATTATAAGCAATGTAATTTGAATTTTTTTAAGTCTTCCATTATTAGAAAGTATCAAATGTATTATAAAGTAGTATACATTGATATCAACACAAATGTACATGGAGAAAAACGTGTAGGTTTTAAATCTAACGTGACGTGCAAACTTACATGCCGGTTGTTAGTCCAAAATCTCGTCTTGATCCAATACCTAGTCTAAACCGGTTCTTGGAGGAGCAAATCTAGGACTTCAAGATTGATAGTGATTTGCTAAGAAAGAGAAAACACCGTTAGCCTCACCGCGGAAGAGGGACTTCCGCGATCAACCTCCGGTGTGAGAGTAAGTAGTGATAGAGAGATAAAATGTTAAGTGAGGGAATGTAAAATGTGTGTTACCCAAAGGTGAGAATTTCTCCTCTTTATATAGGTCAGGCGTGCTTGTTCTTCTCGACCGTTTATACGTGTTTCTCGGAATTGTGCACCTTCCTTATTGTTCGGTTTATCCCACTATCTTGTACCTTGTGTACTTTTTGTCTCCGGGCAGCTATATAATAGCTGGCAGTACTATTTATTTAAATTGGGTTGATCCGCGACATGAGTTAGTCTGGACATAGATTTCGCCTGCGGCCTATTACATTTGGCCGCGGTTATATGCCTTTGGCGTGGGTTGCCGGGCTCAGGTGGTTGGTACTGGCCCGGTTTCCGTAGCTTTGTGTCCGGCCCAGTGAATTGGGCCCGGGAGGTATTATACGCGATCACCGGTGTACATTAATTTCTTGCCAATTTGTATGTTTTTGTAGCTTAATTTTCTATCGCTAGCATATACTTCACCAGCGTTTTTATATCCTTGGAACACGGTAGCGTCACCTTACTAAAGTATTAACATTCCTTAACTAGTTGAAAAGAAAATGGGAAATCTGATATTAGTAAAGTGGCAAAACATGCTCGCTTGCGGAACTAGTTGGGAACTCGAAGGCACATAATGAAAAATAAATAATTTGTATATGTGAATAAAAGTTGAGAGGGTGTGTGGCTTGCTGGCTAAAAATGAAGTCTTATAAGCGGTAGGTCTCGTGTTCGAGCTAGCAACACCACTCGCTTTTTTTTTTTTTTTTTTTTTTTTTTTTTTTTTTTTTTTTTTTTTTTTGCTCTTGAAGAAATGTGATAAAAAAAATTATTAATTGGTTCATAATAATTATTAACCAATTTAGGGTCGTCAGGGAAAGAGTCGAAAATAATCACGAGAATACTTTGGTTAAGCCAAAGACTCCCCCTCCCGATAACTCCATCCGTTTATAATTCTTATGAACAAAGATGATACTAGCCATTTATAAAGCTAGTGATAATCTTCATGATGTTAGTACACATCGTTGTAATCTTGTTGGATGTAGAAATATGCCATTTTCTCACTAAATTTCACATATAAATAATTGCATTAAACATCCATCATGGAATACAAATATTTTAACTAGAAGAAAGTATGGGTATCTTTAGAAAGGTTATGATGATATGTGTAATGATACTTGATCTTTTAGGAACCACAAAAATGGCGTCAAAGCCATTTTCATTCGATGAGCGTCCAGATGAAGTTTGTTGCTACCCCAATTACCCTTGTTGTAATGTCCCTCTTCCTCCCAGTCCCGATGAAGATGATGATAACGGTGCAAAAGTCACTTCACCATCACATGTGGCTCTTGGTTTGTGATCTTGTTGATGGAAGACATGTGGGCTAATAAAGATCGATGTAATAGTAATAATAAGGACATATGATGCCGATTAGGGCTCCGTTAAAGTGGTTAAGAACTTTGCTTGTTTATTTCGACTTTTGTTAGCGAATGAACCATAGAAGGTTCACCATTTGTAAGTTGTTTAATCAAGAGCATGCTAGCAAGTCCATATAAACCAAAAGTATCGTAAGAGCAAACAAAAGAAAAAAAGACAATGGTATAGTTGTTATTTTTTGGTAAAAATATCCATGCATAATATATAACATCATGAACAATAAATAAATAATTTGTATTTGAGATTGAAACTTGAGAGAGTGGATAGGTCGCTGGCTAAGGATGACGCTTTATGAGTGGCAGGTCTCAAGTTCGAGTCAGTCACCCATCCTCTTTTTTTTATTTTTTGTTTTTTTATTTTTTTTGTTTTTTTCTTTCACTTTTGCTCTTTCATTTCTAATTCACTACAAAATAGAGAATAGTGCATCCATGCTATCAATCGAGTACATTCAAATCCTTAGTTGATAAACCATGTTTTCTCTATGTTATCATGACCTTCTCTGTAAACCTCCATTGATACTTTTATTATCAATGATAAATATAGACAGTAGTTGATAGAATGAAATAGAATTGCAAAAGAAACAACACGTAAAAGCAAGTAACAAATATAAACTCATTCAAGTACATGCTACTTTATTGTTTAATATAAACAAGTTGAAAAGAAAAAGAGAAATCTGATATTAAAGTAAAGTGGCAAAACATTCTCGATTGTGGAATCATGGACGGAACTACATGTATGTCAGATGCGGCACGGGCTACACTTGATTTTAGATCACTAAGTGTAAAAAGAATTCAAAATTGCCGTTTTTGTAGTTTGTGCAACTCCCAATTTTTTTTTCTTTTTCTACTTTTGTTTCTTACGGTGTAACTTTAGTTAGCCTAATATTTCTTTTGTGTAACACCCTTTTAAAAATCATGGGTCCGTCAGTGGAACTAGTTGAGAACTCGAAACCATGTTATTGTAGTAGTAGTTTGCAACCAAGTTCCGAAAGTATCACGAGAATGTCACAACGATGCATCGAAAAATTAGATGGAGGACAATGTCTCTCAAATAGTAGCATCAAGTTTGAGATATATTCTAATTTAGTCAATCTAACTTTATCGTAATTATAAAACAACTTAAAGTTTTAATACTGTTTCATTTTTGTGAAATTTTGTATGGTAAATTGACCTAAATAAAACACTTCTTAAATCTGGTTATTATTTCGTGGTTATTTTTTATGTGTAGTCATTCATTGATTGGTTGTACATAAAACTAGTTAGAAGTGTGTATATATATATATATATATATATATATATATATATATATATATATATATAGTGTAACTGTCAATGCATAATGGCAGTTTTGAAAATATATGTAACTTAATTTGATAGAAAAAATTAAATGAGGGGCAAAATGGGAATTTAATTCTTCCATAAAAAAAGTTATATACCACAACAGTTTCTCCTTTTTTCTTCGGTTGTTATTATATCTAGGGTTTTGGTCTCTCTTCTCTCCCAAATCAGCCGCCCTCTCCCTCTTATTTTCGGCCATATTCAGGCCAGTGGAGTCGCCACCGTCACTCTCCTCGTCACACCGCCACCATCACCACACTCCTCATAACCTCCCCGTTCTTTTGGTGTACATCACGCGCCTCACAACATCACCAAACCCATCACGAACACAGATCTTAAATTATCTTCGTGTGGTAGAGGATAATGGGTTGATTTAAATCACCGGAAGAAACAATCATCTATTCATTACCTAGCATATCACACCTCACCCTAGATCCGTTGTTCATTACCAGGTAATATTGTCTCATACTTTTTTTATTTAATATATGTAAATCGTATGTTTTATTAATATTGTTTCGATCTGAAAAAAGGTTCTCGATATCAATTTTTGTTGCTTACTACCTGAGAACGAAATGTTAGTTTCGATATGAAAAAATAGGTATGAAATTCTAAGACCTTTTTTCGATCTGTAATTAAGTTTTGTGAATTGATGATATTGTTATAACATCAGATAGTATCAGATAGTATAGTAAATGGGTTTTTGGGATAATGGTAAACATCAGATAGTATAGTAAACATCAGATAATGGTAAACATCAGATAGTATAGTAAATGGGTTTTTTCGATTTGTTATAACATCAGATAGTATAGTATAGTATCAGATAGTATAGTATAGTAAATGGGTTTTTGATGATATAGTTATAACATCAGATAGTATCAGATAGTATAGTGTAGTAAATGGGTTTTTGTGCTAAAAACTAAGACCTTTTTATTTTTTTGATTTATCAGATAGTATAGTAAATGGGTTATTGGGATAATGGTAAAAGTTAAGGAAAGTGTGCTTGTTACATGAATTAACATTTGTGTTTATTGTTAGAAAAGCTGTAAAAGTAGTGACATGTATCATGGATGAAGAAGTAACATGGGTGTTTTTTTGTTGGAAAATAGCTAATCAGATAAAATGATTGAGTAATATGCAAGTTTGTTTGGTTATTGGAATAAGTTTGTGTATTTGTTATTCTTAATTGAAGTAACATTGATGTTTACAGTAATGAAATAATGAAAAAGTATGAATTATTGTAAAACAAAGTAAGGATTTAACATTGTTGTTTATGTATGTGTATAGTAATTGTTACTGTACATTGATGTTTGAAAATGATTAAATTTTGATGTTCATCATGTAAGCTAAGGTAACAGGGGTATTAGGTATTGGGGGTTAAAGTTTATGAAATTGTTTATGATAGATTAATTAACATTGATGTTAAGACTGAACATGCCTGTTAAAAACTTGAAATGAGCATGGATGAAAAAGTAACATGGGTGTTTAGATTATTTGTTTATGAAATTGTTTATGATAGTGTCTCCATTGTTGGTGACTATAACCTAGCATATCACACCCCACCCTAGATCCGTTGTCCAAAACATGTATGTTTAAAACGTTCATGTTCAAAACATATATGTTTTAATTAGTGGGATCTAACTAATTAAAACCAACATGATGTTTTTAAACATGTATGTTCAAAACATGTATGTTTTTAAAATAAGTATGTTTGTTTACGTATAAAACATATATGTTTTGTGTTTTAGATTATAAAACATATATGTTTTGTGTTTAACTGTTTATGATTAAAAAACATGTTTACATCATTAGTTTAATATACACAAGATTGTGCATATGCGTTATACTAGTTGTTGTGATTAATTTTCGTTTCTTATTTATTTGTGGTTTAATTATTTTTGTGCATACTTGTTTCAGATTGATTGATGAAGATGATGATATCATTCAAGACCGGGAAGTGGATGAACACGATTATACATGAAGATTTGCGACCTTTGGAGATATATGATTATTTCATTTTTTTGTACTTGTAATAAAGCGAAATGTAATATTTAAGCATATCAATCTTATTTTTCTTTTTATAATGTTTTATGTTCTTAATTTGTGTTTATAAAAGTATTGGTAGGTTTATAAAAAAAATGTTAACTAAAAAAACATGTATGCACCTTGACTATTTGGAAAAAAAACATGTATGCACTTTGACTAATTGAAAACATGTATGAAGGAAAAAAACATAAATGCACATTTGCTTAAAAAAACATATATGCACCATGACTATTTGAAAAAAATGTTAGCATAAAAAAAAAAAAAAAAAAAAAAAAAAAAAAAAAAAAAAAAACGAATTTTAAGATATATAAAAAACGGGAATTAAAAAAAATATATGAAAATGTCTTTTACCATTATACCCTTTTGAATTTAATAAAAATGACAAAATGCTATGGAGCATTAAATGATGTACATTATGTATTAATAGTTGTAAAAAGGTGGTTTTCGCAGTTCTTGCAGATAATTTGGTTTTCGTAAGAAAGGGACCATATATATATATATATATATATATATATATATATATATATATATATATATATATATATATATATATATTAAGGTTTAACATGATAATGTATATTATATGTTTTAGGCACACCAATTTTAAACATTTTCATAAGAATGGAACAATGTTGAAACATTGATGATTTTATGATTGATACAAAATTTGAATGACCAAATTATAACACCAATGAAATTTGATTATTATTAGGTGACACAAGCAAATGTTTCTTCAATTCAAAATATATCAAGAGTATCATAGACCAAAACAAAGGAAAAAAATATGGTAGTATAGTTGTTATTTTTGTTAAAAATAAGAAAGCATTTGAAGCCTCTTGAGATGAGGTACATATAACATCATGAACAATAGATAAATAATTTGTATATGAGAATGAAACTTGAGAGTTTGTGTGGCTTGCTGGCTGAGCTTGATTTCCCATAAGTGGTAGGTCTCTTGTTCGAGTTAGCAATCATTCTTGAACCCTTTTTTGTTTTTCGTCATTTTTTTCTTTCACTTTTTCTTTTAATTTGTTACCACGTCATTTTTTTCTTTCACGTGCTCTTTAATTTCATTCACGAGAATAGTTTGGTTACGCCAACGACTTACCCTCCAAATTAAGTAGTTAGCCACTTATTAATGAGAGTGTAGTTTTAATGAGTCTATCAATTAAGAAATTGTAAAGGTTTTGTGCCCACATTTATCTCATTAAGAGGGAATAAGGGAAAAAGTAAATATCATCTTAGTAAAAAATAATTATACTCAGGAGTTGTGTGTTTATTATTAAGTTACAACATGATAATGTATATATGGTACTTTAAACATACCAATTTTAAACGATTTCATAAGAATGAAACAATTTTAAAACATTATTAGTGCGTTTGAAGCTTATTGAAATTAGGTACATATATAACATCATGAACGATAAATAATTTGTATTTGTGAATGAAAATTGAGAGTGTGTTTGGCCTGCTGGCTAAAAAAGATGTCCCATGAGTGGTAGATCTTGTGTACGAGCCTGCAACGTCATGGCATTTTTATTTATTTTTTTCTCATCACTTTTGCTCTTTAACTTGTTGCGTTAAAGTCCCGTGAGTTGATCAACCAAAACATTTAAGCTAAGCACAGAAATGAAGGTCACCTATGGGTCGACCAACTCGTATGTAAGTCGCCCTTGATGTGTCTTCTTGGTCCTTGTAGGTCGTCAGCCACGAAAATGGGTTAATCAATCGTATACTCGACCGAATTCTTGTGCACACAAACAAACAAAATGTGTATGTTAATTAATTAAAAAGAAATCTTTGTGGGGGTATATTTTTATTTTAGTGTATGCCTCTGATGAGTGCTCAAATACTCATCATTTTTGTCGTATTTAAACTGCCAAAACATACAAAAACAATCAAAAAGTTATCAAAATACTTAAAATATCCCAGGGATTGTGTTTTATGTGTTTTAAATGCAAAATGAGCAAAAACAAATGAAAAACGTACAAAGTTTGCAATATTGGCAGTTTCAGTCCCTCGAGTTTCAAAACTTGTCAAAAATATTCCCTATGCATTTATTTTGAAAGGAAAAGTCAACCCAAGCTTTTGAAAGTCAAACATCACAAAATATGATACTTGGGTCAAAAATTACAAAATTTACAGTTTAGGTCCCTGTACTTTCAAAAATGGAAAAATAAGTCCCTGGGAATTTTGAAAAATGAAAAATGTCAAAATGGTCCTTGTGTTATTAGTAATTGGCATTATTGGTCCTTATGAGAGCTTTGGAGAATGATCAACTTCAGTCCCTCATGTTTGGGAAAATTACATAATTGGTCCTTGTTACATCATAAACCAAACGGACCCTTTTTATTATTAACACAAAACCAATCCAAATCCAATATCTAAAACCAAAACCACCCGTGGCCCAAAGCCATCCCAAACCCAAAACCACCCAGGCCCGTCTCCCTTTTAATAATAACGCAGGGTCAAACAACCCGGTCAACTCCATCTCCCTCCCAACCATATCCCACAAAACCAGGGTACCATGTTCCCCCTCCTCCTCACCTTTTCACCAATAGCCCCCCACAATAAATGCATTTCACCAACCAAACCAACCCCCACCATCATTCCATTAAATGACTCCAACCATACCACTAATTTTGCCCGTTTGTGTTTTGGCGGCAAAAATCCCATCAAAGGCTAGCACTACTAGAAAAAGGTATATCTTTGACTCGCATTTTATGACGCACGCTAGAAGATGACGCGCAAATAGCAAAGTCATAAAATAAGAGTCATAACGAGTAAATTTTTTATTAGGGATGACTCGTTTTCAGAAGCGTCATAACATAGGGTCATAATCAGTTAAAATTTAGCCTGCTAGATGACGCTCGTTTTGCTTCGTCATAAATAGGGGTCATCTATGTTTTTTTTACCATCTGCTTCATCAAAATCTATCATTTTTTTTGGCCAAAACACTTCCCGCTCTCAAAAAAAAATAAAATAAAATAAAATAAAATAAAAAAAAAAAAAAAAAAAAAATCCCAAAAAATCAAATTCTCCCTCCATAAGCCCAACCCTAAGACGCTTGTACTATTTATCCTTTCCTTGTCTCCCATTAACCAAAAACCACTTTGATAAAACTACACACCAAAAACCACTTAATTTAGATCTGGATACTAACAAAAATATTTGCTCTCTTCCTCCATTGTTGCCGTGGGTATGAGCTCTCACAAGCTCATCCATTGTTGATTTTTCTAGTCAAGTTTTTGGTACTAAGTTGAAGATTCAAGTGTTTCTAGTTTATTCTTAAGGGTTTGATCAAGGTGATTAGGGTTCGTTGATTCGAAGTTAATACCACCACCATCCGCAGTCGCCACTTCATCACCACAACTTCCCTCTCGATTTTTGGGTATGTTGAAACACCCTCCTATTTTTGTTAATCTTTTAATTAACCCCGTATCAAAACCAATTATACATTCGTGGAATTAAAACAAGTTCTAAAAACGTTTTTGATTATCATTCGTGTGGTATAAAAACATATAAGAGGCATTTATTTGATTTGTTTTATTTTTGATTTGGGCTTAAACCCGAGTGGGTTTCACAGCCGAGACCCTTAAGGGTGTTGTGATGGTTATATGATATACTTAGTTCTTTCTAGTTTTGATTTTAGGAAGATGAAGCATAAGTAGTTTACCTGATATGTGTTGATTTCGGGTCGGGTCGAACCCGATTAGTTTTCAGTCGACCCAGTTGGGTTTCGAGTGGTCATGGTTTGTTTATTTCAAGCTTATTTGGATTATGGATCATTTATTTCGGTAATGGGTTCGGTTAATGATAAACCCAAGAGGGTTGTGCTGGTTGTGTGCCGAAGAACCAAAACAGCCCCGAATGGTGCTTGGTTGATCCTCGACCTCTACTGGAATCACCCAAGAAAGTGTTAGTCTTGATGGTTGTTTCCTTGTTGTGTTATCATTGTTGTTAACTAGTTGCTCGCCTATCTTGGACCACCAACGCGAGCCCATCAGGGTGCGTTTGGTTTGTTTGTTTTCTGCGTATAACAGCCCCACAGGAGGGTGTTTAACTGCTGAAACTCAGCCCCAAAACAGCCTCAACCAAGGGCTTTTGATGGCTGCCAAACAGCCCCAACATAGGTGTGTTTGTATGCTGAAATTCTGCACTAAATATAGGTGTTTATCTGCTGCAAAACAGCCCTACATGGGGCGTATTTGCTTCTAAAAATCAGCATATATAATGGAGTTTAGATGCTGATTTTTCAGCATGTTTAAGGGTGTTTGGTTTCCGATTTTACAGCATATATAAGTGTATGTATTGTGTTGAATTTAGCTTTAGTGTCGACTTATGTGACAATTGTGGCTTGCGCATATTTGGACACATTAATGGATTTTGGTTAAGCTTATTATATATATTACTTATCATTGAGCTTATGTGATATTGAATATATATATATTGCTCGGCTTATTAACTTATTTGGCTAAAATGGGCTAACTTACAATTTGTTAACGGCTAAACATATAAACATTCATTTGTCTCAATTCTTCAAATGCATTCTATGTTCTCTCATTTGTTTTAGTTACTTAATCAGGACTCCAAAGCTGGTTTTTGAGTTAGACTTGCTCGAGGGTGCCAGACCAACTCTTGTTGCAGTTAGCATCAGCATGGGATATCGATCTGCAGCAGCTAGAGAAGTAAACTTTGACGATGACATATTTAGATGAATCATGCTTAGGGATGGCAAAAGCACCCGAAACCGACGGGGAAAACCGAAACCCGAACCGGTTGGGTCGGGTTCGGGGGCGGGTTGGCGGGTTTGGATGCGGGTTTGGGTATTGATATAATTTTTTAGCCGGGTACGGGTTCGGGTACGGGTTCTGGTAATACCCGCCCGATTACCCGTACCCGTACCCGTATCCGTTTACCCGAATCTATACCCGCTTTATTGATATTATAATTAACTAGAATATATATGTATTATATATAATTTCTTCCATTATATTTTTTTATATATGTATCTCTATTACATAACATTTTATTTTGTACATGAATTATTCAAAAGCATTAAATCATTTGATACTATATTCATTTTCTTAAACTTAAAAAAAAAATGATTACATTAGAGTGTTTTTCTTTGTTTTTTGATGGATTTTAGTGTCACTTAATGTTAATACCGTCATTTTGTCTATATATTATTCAATTATATATTATTCAATTGGGGATAACCGAAACCCACGGGGAAACCCGAAAAACCGATGGATAATATTAATCGGGTACCCGACGGGTTTTGGGGCGGGTTTGGGTATGGATATTATAAACGGGTACGGGTACGGGTTCACTAAAACCCGACCCAAACCCGACCCGTTGCCATCCCTAATCATGCTGTCTGCACAGGGGTAGTTTAAAAACTTGATCTATATAAAAACTAGGCATATCGATATGTAATTTTTGTCGTTAATTAACTTGTGACTTATCGTGAATTAGTACTTGAATTAACCTCATTGGTTTGATATATCTATACTATTTATAAAGAGTAAATGGTCAAAAAGTCAAGAAGTGAAAAGTGAAAAACTTAAATTAATGTTTTGCCTAAATTACCCTTAATTAATGCATTTAACATTCCTTAATACCTCTCATTTAAAACTTAATTAAAAATTAAAACTTACATTAAACATTCAATTTTTTGCCAACTTAAAAACATGGAAAGTTAAATGAATAATTAATAAATGAAAACATAAAAATGCAATGTTTTGAAAACCGGGTTCGAAATCGACCCGGTCGAGTCACCGGGCACCGGGTCAACCCGGTTTTCAATTTATTATTATTTTATTCTTTTGACCGGGTCAACCGGTTCGACCACCAGGTCAACCCGGGTATTTACTAAATGTTTTTGAAAAAATGAAACCCAGTCGGGTTTCGAGAACCGGGTTGACCCGGGTCACTCAAAACCCGGCGGGCCACACCGGTTAACCCGGTTTTAGAAACCCGGGTTGTTTTGACCCCTTTTTTCGGCCGGAACCGGTCGAACCGGTTAACCTGGCCGGGTCGACCCTGGTTTCAAAACCTTGTAAAAATGTAAAATTATTTTGTCAACTTAAGAATGAATACACACGTATATAAAAATAAACTTTTAAATACTAGATGAGTAGCCGTACATAGAAACGAAATTTTATAGCGGCAGATAGTTATAGTGATATTTTGGTTACACAAAACGTTACACAAACCACTTAACCAAAATATCATTATAATTAAATGCCGCTATAAAATCCCGTTGCTATGCACGGGTACTCGTCTAGTATATATATATATATATATATATATATATATATTTATGTTCATGTGGTGAACATTTTAAAATGGTGAACAATAGGCACCAATAAGAGAATAACATGTGTCCTTTCAAATTAAATAAAATGCAAAATTAATTTATATAAACTGAAGGGTATTATAGTAATATTGGATGCTCCTAATTTCTCTCTATTACCTAATACTCCGTCTCTCTCTCTCAACCATATACTCCGTAACTCTCAACAAAAACACCATTAGTATTTGGGCGTCTTGTAATTTCAGATTAGAATACATTCTCGTATTTTAATTTGACATATGAATGTTAAAATTAGCCCGAAGCAGGTGATATATATTCAAGTGGTAAACATTCCTCTGAAGATATTATTATAAGTTATTAATATTTTTAGTGATGTATAAGGTAATTTTTTTAAAGAGTTTTTGTTAAGATTTGATGTCACATCGAAATTATAACCGATGGCATCCGCTTTTTTCGGCGTTCAGATTCTCCTACAATCGCCTGTGCCCCGTCATTTTCATTTTCCCACGTTCAGTTGGTATAGATCAGTTATTGCTATAATTTTGTTTGTATGTAGTACGGAGTAGTAGTTTATTTGTTGGAATGGTAGACAGCGTATTATGGAGTAGTATCTATTTGTTTACCAAATATTAGTTCAATCAACAAGAGAGAAAAATGAACATTTCAACACAATTTTTTGTTATCATTACTATTGTATCAATCGATTAACTGTGTCACTAATTATGTATAAAAAAACTTGATGTGTCATTAGAAATGCATCACAAAATGAATTGTCAAAAAGTATAGTGATCATTAGAAATGTATCATGATACTATGTTTCACTAAAAATGTGTCAATGTGTTAAAAATATTAGTGTGTCACCTCAAATGTAAAACCGTATATATTTTTGACATGTCACTAAAATGTGTCATAAATAGTAGTGCGTCACCGCAAAAATATTAGTTTGTCAATAGTGTGTCACCGAAAAAAAATGTTATGTACCAATTGTGCTCAAGTAAATATAAAGTACCTGGTAAATATATCCATCCACAAAGATGACGCCGACAAAACAAATAGTGAGACGGAAAAGAAGCGTATATGAATGGATGAATCAGTTTGGTTGACACAAATTAAATAAAATATAGAAGAACTCACAAAAGTCACGATCTATTGAGAATCAGTCAAAGGCTATCAAAAAAATTTAGTGAAAGTCAAAAGAAAATGTTCAAAAACAAATAGTAAAAATAAACGTATTAAAAAGAAAAAGTAATTCTATTAAATTGATACATATTGCCATCGGTTTTTAATTTTATTACAATACAGCCACTCATTTAATTAAATTTAATCTTGATCAATCAAGCATGATCTAACGGTCCACAAGTGTACCTATTATTTTTCACTTTAAGAGTGTCTACCACAATAACGCCCCCTATATATATATATATATATATATATATATATATATATATATATATATATATATATATATATATATAGTGTTGTATTCTATGCAGTACCAATATTAGATACAGTACTTTACAGTACCAATTTAAACCAATATAAACCGTTAGATCACTTAATCAATGGATGAGATCACTTGTGCCTTTAATGTAATTAATTGAAAGATGAAGCCATTATTTAAAATAAATTAAAAAGGTAAAAGGGTAATCTGGGTATTCCAATTATCCCAAAAAAAATGCTCGATTATCTCACTTAACTTCAATAATTCCTCCACAAATCAAAAAACCGCTCCCCCATCTTTCCTCTCTTCATTGTAAACCTAAAAACTGCCACCCAAAAACCTAGTGCCGCCTATCTCTCAAGATCCATTGTTCGGCGAACAAAATAAATTAACATAACGAATCTCTTTAGATCGAGCAAACATGTCACGCGATCGCGACGATTACCATAGCTATCCGGGTATGTTCATAAATCGTATAAGACTACAATGTTTTTTTTAGATATTGTGTCGTCATCTCAAAATCTACTCTGCACTATATCTCGAAGTGTATAAATGGGGGCAAATCTTCAAGCTAAGTAAATGCTTTATAAATGATTTTGCAAAAGTAAACATAAACCTCTTTGTAGATCAAGTGGTTAAGGTGGAAAAACATTGGGCATGATGTCCCTGGTTCGATACTAACAATTAACCAATGTTTATTTTTGATAAAAAAAAAGAAAAAAAAAAAAGAACATGTTATTAGTATCTATGATTTATTATGCTAAGGCCCATAGTTTAGTTTAAAAATTACTGGCTCATAGCAAGTAGGCTTATTTGGGTTTTTGTTAGTTTTTTACTCTATTTTTTCTATATACAATTTTTTTAATAGTTCTATAATTAGGAGCTAAAATTTACTAGTATCATGCTACATTCATTTTTTCTATGGGAAGAACAGTGTGTACTTTTTGTGTTCAAGTTATTTTCAGATTTGATTATTTATGTCTATTGCATATATGTTATCTGTTTTTCTTTAAAAAACAATTGGTATATTGAGTTGTGTGATGATGTAGTTTTGTATTGTCATTGTAATTTGTTATTAGGCATTTGTTACTTTATTCAACTATCATATAATATTAATCATTTTAACGATTTAGGAAAATGGAAATACATATTTCTTTGAAGGCGTGTGCACACATGTTCTTTGAAGACGTGCACACATGTTTTTTTGAAAGCGTGCATACGTGTTTTTTTTTAATGATTATAGGTTCTTGTGATAATAGCATTCTTGTGATATTGGTATACTATTGTGCATATGTGTTTTTGATAAATTCATTTTTTGGTTAAAAATGTGCTAAATGTATTTGTTTTTTTATGTCTCATTGATTGATTTACACAAATAATATGATTAACTATTTGATTTTTTTGTTTTTGTTTCGAGACAGGGATTGTGTTTTTGGTGCTTTGATTATGAAGTTTATATAGTCACCGCAAACATACATGTTTTTTTGAAGGCATGCATATGTTCTAATGAATTTGACGAGAAAGCGCAGAATGTACATATGTTTTTGAAAGGGCACACATATGTTCTAACGAATTTGATCAGAAAGTAAAGCGTGCACGCATGTTCTTCGAATAATGCACACATGTCTTTGAATTTCTAGCACATCTATATTTAACAATATATATTTGTATTGAATTGTATTTCATTTTGTACCAATTTTTGTTTATTGACTTTATGTTTTTTCTTTGTTATGAATTTAGAGATGATTGTATATGTCTATGTTTATGTTTTCTGTTATAAATTTCGAAGAATAAAAAATGTACACTAGAAACATATGTGCAATTACCATTTTAAACAAAACAAGTTTGATGTATAAACAATTGTACACAAGAAGCATATGTAAATTTACAATATTTAAAAAAAAAAAAACACATATGCACTTCTTTTTCCCGAAAACATGTAAACTGGAAAAAAAAAATCAGAAAATTAAGGGAATTTGAAAACGTTTTTAATTTAAAAAAAAATGTGTTTGACTATTATGCCCTTTTCAATTAAATAAAAGTGTTTATTAATACTAAATTCCTATTGGTCTAAATAAGTACTGTAAAGTACTGTATCTAATATTGGTACTGCATAGAACGCGCCCCTATATATATATATATATATGAAATGCGTTATTTTGATATTTGTGTTTTTAATTTTGTATTATCAGGTTTTTAATTGTCATTTAATAGAAAATTAGGAACTGAAAAAAATTAATTTAAAAAAAAAAAAAAATAGGTTATGACACGCAAAAAAGAGAGTCATAAAACGTGAGTCATAAGTGTGCGTTATAGAGGGATGACGCACAAATGCCAGTCATGAAGCTTTATGACGGGTCTTTCCTTGACTCGCATTTGCGCGTCATAAGACCTCTTCTTGACTCGCATTTGGAGTCAAGGATAGCCCTTTTTCTAGTAGTGTAGGATGGCTCAAATGTTAATTCAACGATGGGGATTTGGTCTTGGGTCAAGGAAAAGGTCAAAGGAACTCTAAAAAGGTGCTTGGAAGCCATGTGGAAAGGTGTGGAGCTTATTTTAGTAGCGTAGTATATATAGTAGCTCAATATGAGCATTATAGGTGTGTAGTATTGTAATTTAGGTGATATAGTTTCTAATTTTACCATTGTAATCTGTTTTTCAATCAATGAAATCTATGTTTTAAGTTATTTTTCATTTGCAAATTTCCAAGTCTCATTTAAGAATTTCAAGTACTTGTTTAAGCTTACCTAGTCATTCTCAGTTGTTTGTACAATCTCACAAGTTCAAATAGAAAATATTTAAAAGCTTTACAAGCTTCTAAATCAATCAGAAGCAAGTTTTCAGAAAAAAATAGTCAAAAATATATAAAAATCAAATTAAAATAAAAAAAATATGGACAAAGGTTGAAGAAGCTTGGAGTATGGTTGATTTTGGATTGCTGTGGGTATTAGTGGTTTGTGGAAACCAATAGGAGTGGTACATAGTTCATGGTTCATTGGATTTGACAGGAAAACACTTTGTAAGCAATTTACTCAATTTTTGCATAATCACTGTAGCTTGCTTATTAGCTTACTTTTCTGTGTTTCTAGGCTTATTTGGCATTACTTAGTCTATCTATTGCTTAAAATTGGGTAGTTGTTCCTTGGATTTGCTTGTTGCTCAACTTACCTAGTTGACTGTCATTTTAGTCTTATTAGTAATTCTAAGTGTTTGTAGTTCATACCAGTGTTTTTTAGTTTATAATAACTTATTAGAACATAACAAGTCAGTAGGTAGTGCTTTTTTAGGTTTGAATCTCATTTTGTTTCACAAATCTTCAAAAGTCAGTTGGATTAGGGGTGTTTGGCATAAGCTTTTTAAGAGGCTCAGAGGGTTCTTGGTTGTTGTTAATTGCTGCATCAACTGAGTTTAGGTCATTAGAAGTTAGTTAGGTCACAAAAATTGGGCCTCCTACATCAAATAGTCAACATCACAAAAAAAAACTCACCCACACAGTTAACTGTGTGGGATTTGGACTTCAAAAAGTGTTTATGTTGGGTTAAAAGTTGTTGATTTGCATTAGTTTAACCTTATCTAAGCTTATCATGGTATTTTCAGTCATTAAATTGAGATTAAAGTTCATAATAGTCAACATAACTCATTTTCTTAAAAAGTCAAAAGTTGCATTGTGCAGAAATATCAAATATGGCATGAATTTTCCTGATTTTTGTGTTTGATTTTAGACTTTGAAACTTGTTGGGTGCATAATCTATCAGCTAAACTTGAGATTTCCATAATTGTTGTATTTTTGTGAATTTTTCTTGTGGACTAAACTACCCCTCAAAGTTACCTGCAAGGCAAGGCCCTGCCCTGTGCATCAGACCACCAGTCACCACCACCACTTTGGTGGCTCATTGTGGCCACCTCAGTGGGTCCCACTGACCCATTTTGGGTTCATTCAACTGTAACACCCCCAAAATTTGATACAGCGGAAGACTCAACAAGCTTTCGAGTGCTACGGGGATTGGTATCCAACACAAGACAATATAGAACGAGATAAAGTAAACATAATAAAAACACAACCAAACAGGGTTTTAAGGTTTACATTTATCCCAACATCATTCAGAGTCAGGCCCAAAATTAAATAACAGTAGGTCCAAATTTAGTTATCAGAGTTTAGAAAAATAGATCCATAAACCGTGTGCCTTGGCCGAGCCTTCCATTCCAAGCATGCATCTCAACACTTAATTACTTGAGAAAACGTGCTAAAAGTCAGCTTTCGCTGGTGAGATCATAGGTTTAAATTCATCTAACAATATAGTGGACATGTACGCAAAACGCTTGCTAGCTAGACTAAGGATTCGCTAAAAGCCTGCGGATACCCTCCGCTCCAACATAACACACGGATACCCTCCGTACTAACATAGATATTCGGGTAACCCCCGCAATACCAATAAATACTCGGATAGCCTCCGAAGTATTAATAACCTATAGGTGCACACTACAGTATCTAAATAAATCAACCTTGAATAGTACACACAACATATATGTGACTAAAGCTGACAATTCCAAATAACCAAATAAGCCAACCTTGAATAGTACACACAACCTATATGTGACTAAAGCTGACAATCCACCAATAACCAAATAAGCCAACCTTGAATAGGACACACAATATGTGTGACTAAAGCTGACAATAGATCCTAGTCCATACGCATAGCAAGTTTAGAAAGAATATAGAAGCGATAATAGTCCACATAAAATGATTTGCACGTTTCTCACCCCAAGTATTGAAAACATAGTTCAAGAGTAAAAAGTGGGGCTATGACTCACCTCAAGTCCAGAAAATAGCAAGAAGAAGTCGGTAGAAATAAGATGTATGATAACTCACAAAACAGCAACTACGGACTTGGCACGACCTAACAATATTAACTCGTTCAGAAATCATTTCCTCAAATTTATAATATACCCAAACCCGGACGAGAATCCGTTTTATTTCCGAAAATCCATTTCGTATTAGTTTGGTATGTTTGCGTTTGGTATCCATACGGGTGGTGGGTTGACTCAAAACAAACCAAAAAGATCACATATAGAATAATTAAATAAACTATAGATCTAATATTAGCCCAATATATCATTTAAATAAATCGCCGAAGTTTATCAAGTCCGTCGATTTGATAATCCTCATATTTATTTACGTAACATACCGTTCCAAGATTACACCCAACCTAAAGCACATAGCACATAATTACTATATAGTACATATCATAGTTTAATAAATTCCTCATATATATCGTCAAATTGGCCAGATTTCCCGATATATACACTCGCAATTTATTACACTTTACATATACTACAACCTATGGGCGTCGTAGGATACGATGCCCATTAATATATTCATTTCATATAACCAAATAACCCGGTTCAACCCTACGGTTAAGTGGTTATTTAGTTATATAAAACGTCTATATTAATCGTCATATATCCGTGACAACACGAAAGTCACAAATAATAACTTACCTGGACTCGAGTGACAACGACTCCGCATAACTCGATAAGTTTACCCGTTATATATACAAAATGACATTTTATTAACCGTTTAATAATTGTCGGGAGTTTCCCGTTTTATAACAAAATTTTATAATAATAATACGTTCAATAATATTACGCCACTTTCGTAGCCTAATATATATATCTAATTGTATTATTTATAATACGACTCGTGATTATTATTATTATTAATATACGCGCCTATATAATTATATATACGTTATTCACGTCTATATATTCATATAAACGTTTATATTATCAATAACTATTATTACGAGTTTTACTATTTTCATTTTGATTGTAATAGTTATCGAGTCATACGAAATGGGCACATGTCCGAGTCATGACTCTCGGCTCATTGTCCAAGTCCAAAGTAAATAACAAAAGTCATAATAACCAAAAGTATCTCCGTCCAACACAATCTCAATCCACGTGCTACAACAATAGGGTCCGACTACGGCACCCGACTAACCTATCTCCGTCAATCTAAGTGACCGTCTCACAATCGGTCCCCAATATCCCTTTTCGTCAACAACTTCTCAATACCACAATCCAATATCCAGTGTCGAGACCCAAACATGGCCTCGACCCACAAGTATTCGACCAAGAACAAGTAACCAACAAAAATATCAATAACAATTATCCAAACCAAGTCATCAATTAAGAACCAAAATAACCAAGGTCACGCTCGGGTTGGTTTACCAAACCAAACCCAAACCCACACGACTCGACTGAGTCGTGGTAACACCACGAGCCAAGAGGCTCGAACCAAGTATCCAAGGTCACCAACTTAGGCTCCAACGAGCATTCCAAAAATACCCATTCGACCCATAAGGGTCACGGCAACAACAATAATATTACGGCTAAGAGCCGCGACTCACAAGAGTCGAACCAAGGCCTTAACGAGACTAAGGCTACAAAGAGCCAACCACGGTTCATAACCAACAATTCCAACGAGATCAAGAATCATAAGCCACAAAATACAAGGCCAAAGAAGCAAGCAAATCGAGCACCATGGCTCGGATTTACACCCAAGCCGTGAGTCTTAGACTCACGGTTCGAATCAACCATCAAGAAAAACCAACCCGGATACCAAACCTTTTTTTTAAACCATTTTTATTGAAAACCCACTTGATTCTTGTAACAAGAATCATAACAATCCGAAAAAATTAATGAAATCCGTGACTCTAAGTCACGATTCGAACCCACAACTCGAGTCAAAACTCGACCTACCTTCCAAAACAAAGCCAAATCGAAGAGATACCCAAGAAATAATAAGAAGATGATGATGAACTCGTGATAATTTGATTCGAATTTGGTGTTAATGTAGGAATTAGGGCGCGTGTAGGGGTAGATCGAATAGAGGATGAGATGGGGAGTCTATTGGTGGTGGTCGTGTAGTGTGGTGGTCGGCGGTGGAGCAGTGGTGGTGGCCGGATTGATGTGTCGGCTAGGGTTAAGAAGTGGGGGAAGAGATGGAGGTGAGAAAGAGATGAGTGAGTGAGTGTTTTTGTGTGTGTGGGTGAACCGAACCAAACACAACCTTTTGTATTAACTATTTTAATTTTTTTTTATTAATAATAATAATAATAATAATGATAATAATAGTAATAATAATATTATTACGGTGTGGAGTGGGTAACGTGGGTAAATGTAAAAACATGTGGCCCGAACCCGAACTCGTTTCAACTTTCAATATCTCTCGAAAAACATCTCGTAAATAATTAAAATACAGTCGGACTCGTAAGACGAATCATAAAACTTTCGTTAGGTAATCCTAGTGCCAGAGTCAACGTAGTGCCAAGTGAGAATTCAAGTATACATCACCGAGCATTAAATCAAAAAATGAATTATGAACATAATTCACGAATTCCATAACGTCATTAATTAGAAATATCCATAAAATAGGTCTTACAAGTTCGTTGTGAAATAAAATTTCAAATAAAAATTATAAACGAACTTTAATCGTAATGCGGGTTTTTAAAATAGCTCCCTAAACTGCCGGTTGTCACATCCTCCCAGTCTCAGAAGGAAACCCGTCCCGGGTTTCACTCGGAAAAATTCATCTACGAAGTGAAAAGCTTCGGATATCTCTTCCTGAACTCGTCCTCACGTTCCCACGTAAATTCTGGTCCATGTCGGGAAATCCAACGAACCTTGACGAGCGGGATGTGACTTCGCTTGAGTCGTTTAACTTCACGATCTAAAATCTCAATCGGTTCTTCCACGAAATTCAGTTTCTCATCAACACGAATATCCCTCATTGGAATGACGGGCATTTCATCGGAAAGACATTTCTTCAAATTACTCACGTGGAACACGTCGTGAACTTTACTCAGTTCGGATGGTAACTCCAACCTATAAGCCACGGGCCCAATTCTTTCTAAGATCAAGAATGGTCCAATGTAGCGTGGGTTGAGTTTACCACGTTTCCCGAAACGTATTACACCTTTCCAAGGCGAGACTTTCAGCATTACTTTGTCTCCAACCTGGAACTCTAAAGGTTTACGTCTCTGATCGGCGTAGCTCTTCTGCCTATCTCTGGCGGCTTGCAATCGATCACGAATCTGAGCCACTTTCTCTGTAGTTTCTAAAATAAGCTCAGGGCCTGTAAGTTGGCTATCTCCAACTTATGCCCAACCAATAGGCGAACGACACTTTCTGCCATACAAAGCTTCGAATGGTGCAGCCTTAAGACTTGTGTGGTAGCTATTATTATAGGAGAATTCCGCAAGGGGTAAATACTTCTCCCAGCCTTTACCAAAGTCTATGATGCATGCGCGAAGCATATCCTCTAACGTCTGAATGGTCCTCTCACTTTGACCATCGGTTTGGGGATGATATGCAGTACTCATATCAAGCCTCGTCCCCAAAGCCGTTTGAAGTGATCGCCACAAAGCTGACGTAAAACGACTATTGCGATCCGAAATAATAGATATCGGGACTCCATGACGCGAAATAATTTCCTTCACATATAACCTCGCAAGCTTATCCACACTATCATCTTCACTAATGGCTAAGAAATGAGCAGACTTTGTCAAACGATCCACAATTACCCAGATAGCGTCACAACCGCTAGCTGTCCTCAGTAATTTGGTAATGAAGTCCATAGTAATCCGCTCCCATTTCCAGACTGGAAGTTCTGGTTGCGTTAGTAATCCTGACGGTCTTTGGTGTTCAGCTTTAACCTTAGCACATGTCAAGCACTTACCAACGTACGATGCTATATTTGCCTTCATATTTGGCCACCAATAGAACTTCTAAAGATCCTGGTACATTTTATCGGACCCAGGATGAATGGAGTACTTTGACTTATGCGACTCATGCATAATCAGTTCCCGAATTTCTCCATATAAAGGTACCCAAATCCGATCTCCAAAACATAATAATCCATCAGGACGCTTAACAAATCCTTTCTCATTATCAGCCATCCCAAATATATTCTCGGCAGATCTATTTTCTGCTTTCAACGCTTCCGTTTGAGCTTCAAGTATTTGAGACGGTAATGGCGATACGATAGTCATTCCCAATGACCTAACTCGTAACGGTGGTACTCTTTCCTTTCGACTAAGAGCATCAGCGACAACGTTTGCTTTACCAGGGTGGTAGCGAATTTCACAATCATAATCGCTTAGCAACTCAATCCAACGTCGCTGTCTCATGTTGAGCTCTTTTTGATTTAAGATGTGTTGTAAACTTTTATGGTCAGTAAATACAACACACTTTGTTCCGTACAAGTAATGTCTCCATATTCTTAAAGCAAAAACCACAGCACCTAGCTCCAAATCATGGGTAGTGTAGTTTTTCTCATGCTTTTTGAGCTGTCGGGAAGCATAAGCTATCACCTTCTCTCGTTGCATTAACACGGCTCCCAAACCTTTATGTGAGGCGTCACAATAGACGACGAAATCCTCGTTACCTTCCGGTAACGCTAAGATAGGAGCACTACACAACATCTTCTTAAGTAATTGAAACGCTTCCTCTTCTTTATCTCCCCATTCATACGTAACCCTCTTTTGAGTCAATTTGGTCAATGGTTTAGCTATCTTCGAAAATCCCTCAATGAATCTTCGGTAATAACCAGCTAAACCCAAAAATTGACGAACTTCGGTTGGGGTTGTAGGTGCAGCCCAATCTTTTATCGCCTCAATCTTAGCAGGATCCACATGGACTCCTTGTCTATCGATAACATGACCCAAAAATTTTACCGTCGGAATCCAAAATTCGCATTTCAAAAACTTGGCATAAAGTTTCTCCTTCCTGAGCAATTCCAAAATGAGTCTTAAATGCTCCTCATGCTCTTTCTCACTCTTTGAATAAATCAGAATGTCATCGATGAATACAATCACAAACTTGTCTAAGTAAGGCTTACACACACGATTCATGAGATCCATGAATATTGCTGGTGCGTTAGTCAACCCAAACGACATCACCTGAAACTCGTAATGCCCGTAACGGGTTCTGAAAGCCATTTTCGGAATATCTTCCTCGCGAACTCGAAGTTGATGATATCCCGATCTCAAATCGATCTTCGAATACACACTCGATCCTTGGAGTTGATCGAACAAGTCGTCGATCCTAGGTAACGGGTATCGATTCTTCACCGTTAACTTATTCAACTCCCTATAATCAATACACATACGAAACGATCCATCCTTCTTCTTCACAAATAAGACTGGGGCTCCCCAGGGTGAAGAACTTGGTCTTATGAATCCTTTTTCGGCTAACTCCGCCAATTGTTTCGACAACTCTTCTAGTTCGGTAGGTGCAAGACGATAAGGCGCTCGTGCTACAGGTGCAGCACCAGGTATCAACTCAATTTGAAACTCCACTTGTCTAGTCGGCGGGATTCTCGGCAAATCATCTGGAAACACATCAGGAAAATCACGAACTATAGGCACATCCCCAATGCACCTTTCCTTTTTCTTCGTCTCTCCCTTCTCTGAAATTTGGGCTAAGAAAAGGTAACATCCCTTCTCCATTAGCTTCGGTAACTTTGTGCAAGATATAACTGCTAATCGGGATGGGCTCCTAGAATCCTTTCGGTCTCCTAATATGTTTAGGACTTCCTTTCCGTATGGTATACGCACGATCTTCTCGTCGCAAAGTATGTGAGCACGATACTTCGACAACCAATCCATACCAATGATGACATCAAAACTTCCTAACGTACAACCGCGAATGATGGTATTAATCCTTTCTATGTTTCCATTTGCTAACTCAATATCATATCCAATTCCTAAGGCCATCGGGGGTTTCTCTAGTAAGGGTGCAAACGTAGTGGACACAAAACTCCTATCGGCACCAGTATCAAATAGTATGGAAGCATAACGATTATTGAGGAGGAACGTACCAGTAACGACGTTCGGATCTTCTCCTCTCTCGTTCCCGAGTGCATACACTCTTCCCTGAGCAACTCCAGCTTCCACACGTTGGTCCCCATTATCTTGTCGTCCACGGTTTCCTCCAGTTCCACGGTTTCCATAATTGTACCCATTACCACCCGAGCCTTGATTTCCACGGTTCCGCGATTCTCTACACTCATTCCTATAGTGTCCCTTCTTTCCACACCCATAACAAGTAACATCTGCCTTATTTCTCATCTCAGGAGCAGCTTGAACCATAGCAAGAGGTCGAGCTCTACAGTCCCTAGTTGTGTGTCCTTTCTTTGAACAATTTTGGCATTTCACACTACACCATCCAGTATGATGCTGATGGCAACGATCACACTTGGGTGCATCACCGTTCTGATTCTTCTTATCTCCATTCCCAATAGCATAAGCCTTAGCTTGTCTCTTGCTTCGGTGATCATTACTCTTAGAGTGACGGTCTCTCTTTCTCTTTCCATTCTTCTCCTTATCAGCTTCTTCTAATTCCAACGAATCCATAAGTTGTTGAGCAATTGTGATTGCCTCATGGATGTTTGCAGGCCTAGCAGAAATCACATCGTTTCTCGTAGCCACAGGCAACCCATCAGTATACCTCTCGATCTTTTGAGTCTCAGTTTTCACCATATCTGGGCACAACAAGGCCAATTCCTGGTAACGACGATTGTAAGTCGCCATATCATTACCTTTCACCTTGTGGTTCTAAAACTCAATCTCTAGCTTCTTGACCTCATTCCTTGGGCAATAAGTCTGAATCAGCAAAGACTTAAATTGCTCCCAAGTCATGGCATAAGCTACGTCACTCCCAACTGCATTTCGGTAGTTGTTCCACCAAGTCAAAGCTTCATCCTTGAAAGTAAAAGAAGCAAACTTTACCTTCGCATTCTCCGCACAACCACTGACATTAAACACTGACTCAGTCTTCTCAATCCATCTGACTAAGTAAACCACTCCTTCAGTTCCACCAAACTCAATGGGTCCACAAATCTTGAACTCCTTGTATTGACATCCATTAGCACGAACAGGTTGAAAAGTTCCAGCAGAATTGTTGGAATGATTTGACTCAGCTAGTAGTTCAGCAACTCTTTGCTCCACAAGTTGATTGATCATTGCTTGATCCACAGTAGGTGCATTAAGTGGAACATGATCATTGTCTCCCTGAACATCAACATTTTGATTCCTGTTGTTGCGGTTAGTGGTGTCCAGGTTGTCAGGAGTAGGGGTTTCAACATTTCGAGTAGGTCGACGACCTCGGCGAACAGGAGTAGTCACAGCAGGACCAGTTCTGGTAGACCTAACAGGGTTTCGACGTGGTGCCATTGATCTGTAACATCATACAAGTTCATGAGTCTCCAATAGAACTTATCGATATGCTCAACAAAACATTTCAACGAAATCAAGTCATGGAAAGAATAGCAACAATACGCCACGTAACAACAATAAAGCGAATAAGGACTCAATTTCCATAACACCCAAAATCACATAATACCATATACTAATAACCATCAACCATACAATAGCGATCTAGCATCGTTCCAACTAACGGATAACACAAAACGTACTAATCGTTCCAAAAGAGACGAATACTGAGCAAAATACATCAAAATATGATAAATAGCTTTTCTAACCGAACACTCCTCGGTAAAGAAAGCAAAAAGACAACATAACCCAAGCAACTAGCCACGTGGCTGGCGGAGGCTCCTCAACTCCTGCCTCAAGCTATCAAGATCCCTCCATAACGATCCTAGCTCCACGCTATGGGTGTCTCGGTCTCTCTTGAGGTCAGCCACCTCCTTCTCTAGCTCGGCATTCCTTTGCCAAAGCTTGCGGTCGGCCTCACGAGCAGTAACAAATCCTCGCTGCAAACTATCGATATGCTCGTGGACATCCATCAAAACTCTCCTCAGCTCAGTAGTCCTGCCCACAACGACAGTCAAATCAACTCTCAAATCTGCTAAAAACTCTCCAATAACTCTCTCAAGTCGAACAGATACACGTGCAACTCTCTCACTAAGCTCAGTAATCCGAGCCCACAACCTGCCAACCTCACCCAACTCTGCATGCTCAGCAGAAACCTCAGAAGATGCATCTGACTCAACGGGACTACCAGGTGGCAACTCAAACAAGAACGGATGATCAGGTGAATCAGGCTCAATCGGGTGTACAGGTGAATCAGGCTCCTCAGCCTGAGCTGGTGGTACTAACTCATCATCATCATCATCAGGCATCTCATCCTCCTGAGGGTCATCCTCCTCCTCAGGGTCATCATCATCACCCTGCTCAGCCTCCTGAGGGTCATCCTCCTCCTCAGGGTCATCAGCCTCATCCTCACCCTCGTACTCCTCCTCCTCCTCGGAAGAGTACCTCATCAATCGTCGTCTCCTACTAGGTGAACCATGTGGAGATATAGTAGGTGATCTAGGACGACGACGCAATGATGTGGGTGGCGCCTCAGACAGAAGAGAATGAGCATCAATCTGTAAAGGTGATGGTGTAGGACGTACCGACATGCGCGCCGTAGCTCGGTGGGCAAAGCGTGGTGCCACACGAGCCAAAGCCTGATGAAGAGTAAGCTGCCTCGATGTACCAGGGAGCCCTAGAGAAGATGGGGGTCCCTGCGTAGATGCAGCAGGTAGTGCTGAAGTAGAAGCTGCCTGTGATACAGTAGCTGAAGACATGGCCATCTGGTAAGGGTCATCAGATGCCATAGTGAACTGTGCAGGTAAAACCGGTGCAGTAAGAATATCCTCGACGACATCGGGCATGTGGGAGGCCATGGTCTGTGACAACGGCGTAGGGTAGGTGTAAGTGTTTCAAAACAACTAAATCACAACTCATAATACCATACCAATTATACTCGTCAAATAGTTCCATCATATAATCTCAATAAAAGAATTTGAAAACACCGCATTACTAAAATGTTTATAAAACATATAGACCATATAAATCCTCGAGAACGCCATCTTATTACTAAAATCCATAAACCTCAATCATCTCAAATATCTCATAATACCTCAATTAATAGAAGATGCTTCGGCTTGGCGGGCTGGCGGGCGGTGGTCAAGGATCATTTTCTATAAAAATATGGTTATAGTTTAGGCGTTTATTTACCTAGTTCTCTATAACCTAGGCTCTGATACCAATCTGTAACACCCCCAAAATTTGATACAGCGGAAGACTCAACAAGCTTTCGGGTGCTACGGGGATTGGTATCCAACACAAGACAATATAGAACGAGATAAAGTAAACATAATAAAAACACAACCAAACAGGGTTTTAAGGTTTACATTTATCCCAACATCATTCAGAGTCAGGCCCAAAATTAAATAACAGTAGGTCCAAATTTAGTTATCAGAGTTTAGAAAAATAGATCCATAAACCGTGTGCCTTGGCCGAGCCTTCCATTCCAAGCATGCATCTCAACACTTAATTACCTGAGAAAACGTGCTAAAAGTCAGCTTTCGCTGGTGAGATCATAGGTTTAAATTCATCTAACAATATAGTGGACATGTACGCAAAACGCTTGCTAGCTAGACTAAGGATTCGCTAAAAGCCTGCGGATACCCCCCGCTCCAACATAACACACGGATACCCTCCGTACTAACATAGATGTTCGGGTAACCCCCACAATACCAATAAATACTCGGATAGCCTCCGAAGTATTAATAACCTATAGGTGCACACTACATTATCTAAATAAGTCAACCTTGAATAGTACACACAACATATATGTGACTAAAGCTGACAATTCCAAATAACCAAATAAGCCAACCTTGAATAGTACACACAACCTATATGTGACTAAAGCTGACAATCCACCAATAACCAAATAAGCCAACCTTGAATAGTACACACAATATGTGTGACTAAAGCTGACAATAGATCCTAGTCCATACGCATAGCAAGTTTAGAAAGAATATAGAAGCGATAATAGTCCACATAAAATGATTTGCACGTTTCTCACCCCAAGTATTGAAAACATAGTTCAAGAGTAAAAAGTGGGGCTATGACTCACCTCAAGTCCAGAAAATAGCAAGAAGAAGTCGGTAGAAATAAGATGTATGATAACTCACAAAACAGCAACTACGGACTTGGCACGACCTAACAATATTAACTCGTTCAGAAATCATTTCCTCAAATTTATAATATACCCAAACCCGGACGAGAATCCGTTTTATTTCCGAAAATCCATTTCGTATTAGTTTGGTATGTTTGCGTTTGGTATCCATACGGGTGGTGGGTTGACTCAAAACAAACCAAAAAGATCACATATAGAATAATTAAATAAACTATAGATCTAATATTAGCCCAATATATCATTTAAATAAATCGCCGAAGTTTATCAAGTCCGTCAATTTGATAATCCTCATATTTATTTACGTAACATACCGTTCCAAGATTACACCCAACCTAAAGCACATAGCACATAATTACTATATAGTACATATCATAGTTTAATAAATTCCTCATATATATCGTCAAATTGGCCAGATTTCCCGATATATACACTCGCAATTTATTACACTTTACATATACTACAACCTATGGGCGTCGTAGGATACGATGCCCATTAATATATTCATTTCATATAACCAAATAACCCGGTTCAACCCTACGGTTAAGTGGTTATTTAGTTATATAAAACGTCTATATTAATCGTCATATATCCGTGACAACACGAAAGTCACAAATAATAACTTACCTGGACTCGAGTGACAACGACTCCGCATAACTCGATAAGTTTACCCGTTATATATACAAAATGACATTTTATTAACCGTTTAATAATTGTCGGGAGTTTCCCGTTTTATAACAAAATTTTATAATAATAATACGTTCAATAATATTACGCCACTTTCGTAGCTTAATATATATATATATCTAATTGTATTATTTATAATACGACTCGTGATTATTATTATTATTAATATACGCGCCTATATAATTATATATACGTTATTCACGTCTATATATTCATATAAACGTTTATATTATCAATAACTATTATTACGAGTTTTATTATTTTCACTTTGATTGTAATAGTTATCGAGTCATACGAAATGGTCACATGTCCGAGTCATGACTCTCGGCTCATTGTCCAAGTCCAAAGTAAATAACAAAAGTCATAATAACCAAAAGTATCTCCGTCCAACACAATCTCAATCCACGTGCTACAACAATAGGGTCCGACTACGGCACCCGACTAACCTATCTCCGTCAATCTAAGTGACCGTCTCACAATCGGTCCCCAATATCCCTTTTCGTCAACAACTTCTCAATACCACAATCCAATATCCAGTGTCGAGACCCAAACATGGCCTCGACCCACAAGTATTCGACCAAGAACTAGTAACCAACAAAAATATCAATAACAATTATCCAAACCAAGTCATCAATTAAGAACCAAAATAACCAAGGTCATGCTCGGGTTGGTTTACCAAACCAAACCCAAACCCACACGACTTGACTGAGTCGTGGTAACACCACGAGCCAAGAGGCTCGAACCAAGTATCCAAGGTCACCAACTTAGGCTCCAACGAGCATTCCAAAAATACCCATTCGACCCATAAGGGTCTCGGCAACAACAATAATATTACGGCTAAGAGTCGCGACTCACAAGAGTCGAACGAAGGCCTTAACGAGACTAAGGCTACAAAGAGCCAACCACGGCTCATAACCAACAATTCCAACGAGAGCAAGAATCATAAGCCACAAAATACAAGGCCAAAGAAGCAAGCAAATCGAGCACCGTGGCTCGGATTTACACCCAAGCCGTGAGTCTTAGACTCACGGTTCAAATCAACCATCAAGAAAAACCAACCCGGATACCAAACCTTTTTTTAAAACCATTTTTATTGAAAACCCACTTGATTCTTGTAACAAGAATCATAACAATCCGAAAAAATTAATGAAATCCGTGACTCTAAGTCACGATTCGAACCCACAACTCGAGTCAAAACTCGACCTACCTTCCAAAACAAAGCCAAATCGAAGAGATACCCAAGAAATAATAAGAAGATGATGATGAACTCGTGATAATTTGATTCGAATTTGGTGTTAATGTAGGAATTAGGGCGCGTGTAGGGGTAGATCGAATAGAGGATGAGATGGGGAGTCTATTGGTGGTGGTCGTGTAGTGTGGTGGTCGGCGGTGGAGCAGTGGTGGTGGCCGGATTGATGTGTCGGCTAGGGTTAAGAAGTGGGGGAAGAAATTGAGGTGAGAGAGAGATGAGTGAGTGAGTGTTTTTGTGTGTGTGGGTGAACCGAACCAAACACAACCTTTTGTATTAACTCTTTTATTATTTTTTTTTATTAATAATAATAATAATAAAAATAATAATAATAATAATAATAATAATAATAATAATAATAATAATAATAATAATAATAATAATAATGATGATGATAATAATAGTAATAATAATATTATTACGGTGTGGAGCGGGTAACGTGGGTAAACGTAAAAACATGTGGCCCGAACCCGAATTCGTTTCAACTTTCAATATCTCTCGAAAAACATCTCGTAAATAATTAAAATACAGTCGGACTCGTAAGACGAATCATAAAACTTTCGTTAGGTAATCCTAGTGCCAGAGTCAACGTAGTGCCAAGTGAGAATTCAAGTATACATCACCGAGCATTAAATCAAAAAATGAATTATGAACATAATTCACGAATTCCATAACGTCATTAATTAGAAATATCCATAAAATAGGTCTTATAAGTTCGTTGTGAAATAAAATTTCAAATAAAAATTATGAACGAACTTTAATCGTAATGCGGGTTTTTAAAATAGCTCCCTAAACTGCCGGTTGTCACATCAACCCCCCTCCTGGTAGGCTTCAGGTTTTGACCTTTAGTTTGACCTTAGAACCTGTGGACCCCACTTGAAACCACCTCAAAAGGTTGTCCCATTTTCTGTCTCAGGCTTATTCTGATTTCTTGGATTATTTTGAATAGCTTATTTGTTTGTATCTTGCTTAACTTGTCCAAATAAGTAAATTGAATCAGTTTCCACCACTGTGGACCCCACATAAGCTCATTTGAGCTTAATCTCTCCTTTGGTCAAAGAAAGTCAACTGCTTAAGCTAATAAGCAATCAAATGCTTATTTTCTGAGTTCTGGTGATAGTGTATTTGTAAAAGTTTTTAGTTTTTAGTGTTAAATTAGTTTGGAAAAAGAAAAAACACAAAAAAAACAAATTTTAATTATAGTGATAGCTTCTATTTAATAGAAACTATCTTTTTAATTTTCTTTTTAGCTTATTTATAAGCACTTTAGCATTTTTTATATTTTTATTAAATCTCTTTTATATTAAAGTAATTTTATAAATTTTTCCAGATTTTTCTTTTGTCTTTTAGTTGTTTTTAGAATTAATTTTAGTTTAATTAATTATTAATTAATATTAAATAATTAAATAGCATAATTAGATTTTATTAAGTAACACCTAGTTTTTATAATTTTTCTAGCTTTTATATAAGTTAAAACATTTTTATAAATTTTTATAGAATTTTTACTGTTCATTTTCTATTTTTTATAATATAATTAGTTTAATTGGTATTTAATTAATAATTAGAATAATAATTAATAAATTAGTTTAAAAATACATAAAATCAACTTTTTAAAATTTTTAGGATTCCTGTGATGGTTAATTAGATTTATAAAAATCTTCTTAATTATCTAAGTCCTTTAGTTATTTTTAATAATTTAAAGTAATATAATTAGTTAATAATTAGATAATTAGTAATTAATTAATAAGTAATAATTAAATAGTGTAAAAATAATTTTTCTTTTTCTTAAAATTTTCTTTATTTATTAGGATTGTAAAAATAAAAATTTCACACTCATAGCCCTTTCTGTTCATCAGTTGTACTTTCTTTCACGTTCGTCAGTGTACGTTTTTTATTAAAACGTACGTTTTTAGGTTTTAGATCAATTCTTCTAAATCTTAATTCCCGTAATCAATCACATAGATTTCCTAAGCTATTTGGTTTAATAAATTCCAAATAATTCTCATAACAACCCTTTTCTGTGATTAATCACCCGATCACAAAGCACGCTCAGTTACAATTCACACCTTGTCGGGACTTAACGACCTGGTGATACCTTATATTACCCGGAAGCATTGGTCTAGGGAGTTTGACCTTGTTGACCATATCCCTGGTCAATTTAGGTTGACTATTTAGCATCAATCAAATTTTGGCGCCGCTGCCGGGGAGGTGTGCGCGTTTCTACAGCGTCTTTTGAGATTAGTGTTATCTCACCTCGATCATTGTAAAAACCCATCACTTTTGTAAATTTCAAATCAAAACATAAAAAAGTCATTAACACTTTTCCTAAAGTGTTAAAACACCAAAAAAAAATTAAAAACAACAAAACAGATCGTAACGTTTTCTGATTCGGTTTTCTTTTAAGGTGATTCTTAAAGAGAAACGATTTTAGATTACGAGACGATACCAAAAATATTGTCCAAAAGTTTTTCACCCATACACAAAACACAAAAACATCCGTCTTTTCTTGTGAATAATAATCATACATAAAAATAAACCATCGCAAACCAAGACAGAACACCTACCAACTGGGGGTGTGAACATAATGAGTTCCCAAACCTAAGATTTAAAACTTGTCTTTGTATCCCTGTGAGTGGTGTACCTTTCTTAAAGAAGCCACTTGCATGTGATTATTGGTTTAAGTTCACTGTGGATCTGCCTCGATTTTGTTTTGATTGGTTTTTATCCCTAGTGCATGCGCACTCGTTCTTCAAGGTCCACTAGCCCATTACGTGAGCTTGTCCGGAAACCTCGAAGACCTCATAGACGTTCTGCACCAACAGTCGGATCTGAGATCCGTACTGTTGCCACACCCACTGTCACCATGGCGGAAGACCGCCCCATGTGTGAGCTTCTCCAAGCACCCATCGAGGGTTACGGAGATGCCATTGTTGTTCCAGCCATCGTGGCTGATAATTTCGAGCTCAAAACCGGGTTACTCAATCTTGTAACCTCAAGTCAATTCTACGGTTTTGAGAGGGACGATCCTCATGCTCACATTCGATGGTTCAATAAAATCACATCGACCATCAAGTACAAGAATGTCCCTTGTGAAGCAATAAAACTTCTTCTCTTCCCATTCTCACTGGAGGGACAAGCCCGGATTTGGCTTGAAAAACAACCTCCTAGATCTATTGAGACATGGGAAGATCTTGTGAAAAAATTTGTGAATGAATTCTTCCCACCTTCCAAGATCTATTGAGACATGGGATGACGGGTTCAAAGATGTTCCCATCATCCATGATGTCGGGTGGTGAAAGGTTACGAAAAAAAACACAAATAAATAAGATAGACTAGAGAAAACCTAAAAATAAAAATAAAATCTTACTAGAAAGGAATCTAGCAAGAAGACCTAATAAAAAGAAATTCTAACCTAGACAATAACTATTCCCCGGCAACGGCGCCAAAAACTTGATGCGTGGGAATTGCACCAGGCTTTACCTCTCAAGGGATCTTGAGATGCTTACAACCCCCACCAGGCAGTGTACCTGATCGTTGTAGTATAGTATAGTGACAAGTACCGGGGGATTGATCGTTCAGCTAGGAATAGTGTCGCTAGGATTAGAAAACCTAAATACTAGTTCTAGAGATGAAGGATGATTATTTTTGTATGTTTATATTTTTTAGAAAGCAAGTAAAAATCTCGGGTTTGAAGGATTTGGGCGGAATTAGTTGCTTGTCAACTAACCCAATACTAAGATGCAATCAAAATAAAATACTAGAAATAAAAATAAAACTAAATTAAACTAAGGTTGTGAACAATAAGTGGAGAAATGTGTTTACTTAGATTTCACTACTCCCTAGATATCTTTTACACGTTAATTACTTGTTATAGTTGCGTGGATGACGGATTGTATTCCTTAATACCATTCATGGGGTGGCATACTTAACTCCCTAATCCTATGAGTGCCTACTTCACTCCTATTTTGAGCCGGCTAAGAAGCTCCTAACATGGGATCATTAGAATTTACTCATGCATTAAATACACCCAATAAAACCTAGTACACATCGGTTCATGTTTCCTAAGATGTTCAAGCATGTTACCAATTGGAGATATGCCAGTTTTCTTAAGCCTAACATTGAAATCATTCATCCAATACAACCATAAACAAGTAATCAACACATAATCAACATCTAGGTTTCATTAGATCTAAGCAAACACAAGATAAATCTAGCCTAGCATGGTGGAATCAAGAAAAGCACAAGATATAGACAACCAACACATAGACATATTGATTGAATTAGAAGAACACTTATCTCAATAGCACATGCAAGCATTCAAGGGCTGAAAACCCTTGAAAAACCTGTGAAATTCGTATATGGTTCGGCCTTAGGGTTTCTCCAAACTTTTTCCCTTTTTTAATGAATGAAAATTAGAAAACTATATATAGAAAATTGAGGCTGACGGCGTCAAGAACAATCTTGTGACGCCGTCATCTCGCCGCCAAAAGAATCCTCGGACTGCCTTGATTTACATCTGACGCCGTCACGTTATACACTTTTCCAGGCCGTCACGTATTTAACTCTTGACGCTCTTCCTTGTGATGCCTTCATTTTTGTACTGGGCCGTCATGATTTTTACTCTTGACGCCGTCAACTTGTTACTCTTGACGCCGTCACACACTGTTCCCAGCTTGGAAAATTAAGTCTTTGGCGTTTTCTTCACTTTTATGCTCCAAAAACGTCCAAAATGCTTCCTTTTCCAGAATTCACTTCCAAAGTACCTAAAATCACAAAAGGAACAATTTAGGGCAATATTTGATCAAATAAATTCAATTCCGGGCTTAAATGACCCCCTAAAAGTGGTTCATTTTTCGCCTCATCATATACCCTTACACTTGAGATTTGCTTGTCCTCAAGCAAATGCGCTTTTATTCTAATCAAAATACAAGTTAGGGGTCATTTAACACTAATATAAAAGTAATTACAACAAATAATCGTTCCACTAAAGACCAAAGACAAGCACGGAGGTCATATACTAGCACCTCACAAATAGTGTTTAGATACTCACATCTCTCGGGTGTAATAAAGTATAAATTACAATATGGAAACGGAAGATATCTCTCACTACCTGTCATAGCAAAATAGATTACCATAGGCTTGGGAAAGGATCAAACCTCCACCACATGGCGTAAGCACCTAGGATAAACTATCAAAGAGGTCTTTCAAAGGGTTGTAACGTTAGGTGTAGGGATATGAAATACACGGTTTTGTTGGATATAGGCAGTCTTTACTGGTGGTGAGTTAACAATCTTGGTTAATTACATGTACAATATGGCGTTGCTAAGCCAAGACTAGACTCGACTTAAGCTAATAAATGAAAAATAACAAAAACATAAAATAAACATAGAATGGAAAGGGATGGTAGTCCGTATGTTTTTTCTCTTTTCTTTTTCTATATATATATATATATATTTTTTTTTTTTTTTTTTTTTTTTTTTTTTTTTGCATACACTCTTACCCTACCATCCAAAATAATACATCATAGGGAATGTAAATTCCCATTACACTTGAATTTTTACATACTTTACAATAAACTATTCTAATGACTCGAATTAAGAAAATCAAAACACTTGGAGAACTTTTAAGATTAACGCACATATGGGGGTAATAAATGATGTTCTTCCCCATTACTCCATAAAAAAAGTATTTTACCCATGAGTCTCAATCGTCCCAAAACAATATGTACAAGGATATGACTCGACTTAGCAACCATGTAATCAATTAGATAGTTAACTTAGGGTTTAACAAATAACAATAATGCACTAAAAATGAGCGCATACACGGAAGGCTAAGGCGATTTGGGTGTACATTTAAGTGGGGTGTAACAAATTCTTCCTTTAAGTAAAATGCTTAAAGTTAGAAACGAAAAGATAGGCTCGGAGGGGTGTACTAGGGGTTTCGTGTACTAAAAATGAGTACAACGCTAAGGGTGTGGGAAAAATTAGTTGACTTAACTAGCCAAGTAATATGACTTAAACGGTCAAGTAATTATGATACGGGTTTAACACAAGGGTGATCCTAATGCCTCTTATCATGTAGTAAATCCTACCACACGAATGTAGTCTCACTAGCGGTCTCGGGATGCATCACTAACGCAAGTTCTAGAATCTAAATGCTACCGGTACACTCATAAGCACTAATAATAAATGCTTTTCCTATCAAATCTAAAGGCGGACCTCACATATTTGGGTGGAAAATTTTTTTGAAAGTACGGTTATGTGCTAGTCATACAATCTCCTATCCATGAGATGCTTGCTATGGCTAAAGTTTCACTCCTAAATGTTGTAAAAAAATTTAAATTTGGCGCTAAAATTGCACTAACAAGTATTTCTCATAGTTTTATTACACATCTACTATTAAACAAACAAACTAAAGCGAAAGTGTATCTGTAAGGTATCATCATTTTACCCTCCCCTTACACTTAAGATGAACATTGTCCCCAATGTTCATGTAAAGAATGTAAAAGTGAAATAAGTAAAACGAATGAAATCAAATACTCCCCTGATTCGCTTGGTATGGATAATAAGTTGGCCAGGTTAAATCTTCCTCCAAGAAAATGAACAATCAAAGCTTCCCTTCCAGAATAATAATCATCTTCTTGTCATACATAACCTGTTAATCCTGAGAAAATAAACAAGACAACCTTGCATAAAATCGGCGGCAATCTACATAAGTTACTAAATCCTAGAAAACAAAATAAGATATAATGCTTGTGGAATGAAGTTTGCAGATTTCCTGGAGATTATAAAACTTAATAATTCAACAAAAACTTTAAAACTCCGTTAGAAAAACAAAACTGGTAAAATTTTCAGATTTTTACATGTGACGCCGTCAAGAGCAAACTCGTGACGCCGTCAGAAGTGACCTGCAGAAATTCTTATGTTAAGTTTCCGGAAAATTTCTGGAAAAACTTGGTCCTACTTCTTGGAAAATCCTGCAAAACTTCATTATGACTCAATACAAGCATTTGACTCTAACAAATACGAATATACATGTTCACTTAATATTGTGGAGAATCATGATCGGTTTGTTTCTTAAAAACATATTTGGGGTTTCCCCTTAGACTTATCTTTTGAAAAAATACCTTTAGGTGGAGTTAAGACTAGGTCAAAACAACAAAGTAAAGTATTTCCACTTTTTAGTTTAGAAACATGATCTACCAACAATAAAAATAAAGCATGCATACGGAAGCAAATAACAAACAAACAAAATAAAATCACACAAAGCATGGGTTGCCTCCCAAGAAGCGCTTTTCTTTATTTACGAGTCTTGTAGCTAGACTCAAGGTCATGGGTTACTACGTGATCTCATCCCTTGAGATGATGTACCCCATGTAGTTGTGATCATTACTATTGTGGTGGTAGTGCCTCAACCTGTCGATACTTGCAATCACCTCTCCACCTACTTTACTTTTTAGATTAGCCATCCCATCTTAGCTCATGCTCTCAATTGTGAAAGGCCCATACCACCAATGACTTGGTTTATCGGGTGGTATTGTTGTTTCCAAGTGTCTTAAGAGTACCAAGTTCCCTTCCTCGAATGGTAGATGACTTTCTGCTGGTCGATTGTGTTCGAATTCGACATGAACTTTATTGCTTTTGCTTCTTTCATATTTAGCCTCCTTGTAGCTTTTGATTCTTGCTTCCCATGCAAGAATTTTATTCTGAACACGAACGGGTGTCGTGTCAATGTTGTTTTTGAGCTTTCTCCAACTCAAATTCTCATGCCCACTTCGCGGAGTCATAGGGAAGCTAATCTTTCTTTTTCCAGATTTAAGCTCAAATTTCCTGCCTTCATACTTAATGACAGCCCTAGCGGTGGCGAGGAATGGTGCCCCAAGGATTATTGGCATGCATCCATCTCCCTTATCATCGATGATCATAAAATCAACGGGGTACATGAATCCTGCGACATTAACTAATACATCTTCTGCGATTCCTAGGGGGTATACGTACGAGTGTCCAGCGAGGGACAACCTTACACGAGTGGGTGCTGGCATTTTTTACGTTAGTTGGATGTAAATAGTTAGGGCATAAGATTTACTTCCGATCCTTGGTCGGCGAAAGCACTATGATATTTCAAATCCCCGATGCTAGTTAGTATCTCAAAGTTCCCACACGCTATCTGCTTAGTAGCCACTTTTTGTACCAATAGCCTCTCGAATATTGACCCCCCAGGTAACGTATCATACTCATCTTTTCCTCCTTCCTCTTTTTCAGAACCCTGTTTGGACGGTTGGTTACGCTCGTCACCCTTTATCCAATTTGTTATGATGTTTTCGTTTATATCATGTTTCAGGTAGTGACTCAAGGGTTGGGATTTTGGTGGCTTTTCTAAGGTTTGTTTAGTAGGGGCTTCTACCTTCTCGTTATCCTTGTGGACAATTGTGATAGAATTAGCAAATTGGGTAGTGGGGGTGACACTCTCTTTCCTTAGTAGCATTCTTTCGGGGGTTCTCTGGTTAGCATACTCCTCCAATAGACTCATCATCTCATTCATTTTCTCTTGCATCTCCTCTTTTTGCTTATAAACTGCTTCCTCGAATCTAGCAAGCCGATCTGAATGAGTTGCCATATATTCTCTCATTCTCGCTTCAAACTCCGGGCTAAGCTCCTCGGGAGGGGAATAAGGTGGGGCATAGTTTTGAAAGTCTCGACATTTTCTCTAGAGGGTGACTCTGATAATGGTGTTGAAGCCGGTTTCGAGACAGAAATGACAGTAGCCCGTCTAGGACTTAAAGGTCTCCTTTGCCTTTCCTCAAAATAGTTAACTTTTGCCTCGAGTTTGCATAGGAGTTCACCGGGGATTTCGGTGGTCCCTCCGGATGTTGAGACTGCATTGATGGCCGCTTTTATTACATGATTAAACTCCCACATCTCTTGATTATCGGCGGCAAGCTCCTCAATAATTGCCCAGGACTCCTCGGCGTTCTTATCACGCAGTTTACCTCCCGCGGCCCTATCGATTGTACATTTAGTGTGATAGTCAACATGGTCGTAGAAAATCTGAACTAATAACCAAAGGTTTATACCATGATGAGGGACCTTATGGAGGAGATTCTTAAAACGGGCCCATGCTTCGTAGAAAGTTTCACCCTGATGTTGTTCAAACATCAAAATGTCATTTCTAAGCATTGCAGTCTTCCCTGGTGGGAAGAATTGAGTAAGGAAGCGATTGGTGAGATCATCCCATGTGGTGATGGATCCCGCGGGTAAACGCTCAAGCCATTGACTAGCTTGATCCCGTAGAGAGAATTGGAATAGGCGTAATCGGGTTGTCTCTCTATGGAGTCTACGATTTTTAGGAAGTCCTTAAGATGTTGATTTGGATCTTCGGAACGAAGTCCATGGAATGCACATCTGCTTTGCATCAACCGGATGGTGTCGGATCGCAAGGGGGTCACATTGGCTCCGGTGAGCTCAATGGTGTTTCGGTAGCCTTGGTGGCTAGGTCGGGAATACTCTCCTAAGGTTCGGGGCCTAAGAGGTTCTAGTGGTGGGTTTTGTTGTGGTGGGATGACGGGTTCAAAGATGTTCCCATCGTCCATGATGTCGGGTGGTGAAAGGTTACGAACAAAAACACAAAGAAATAAGATAGACTAGAGAAAACCTAAAAATAAAATTAAAATCTTACTAGAAAGGAATCTAGCAAGTAGACCTAATAAAAAGAAATTCTAACCTAGACAATAACTATTCCCCGGCAACGGCGCCAAAAACTTGATGCGTGGGAATTGCACCAGGCTTTACCTCTCAAGGGATCTTGAGAAGCTTACAACCCCCACCAGGCAGTGTACCTGATCGTTGTAGTATAGTATAGTGACAAGTACCAGGGGATTGATCGTTCAGCTAGGAATAGTGTCGCTAGAATTAGAAAACCTAAATACTAGTTCTAGAGATGAAGGATGATTATTTTTGTATTTTTATATTTTTTAGAAAGCAAGTAAAAATCTCGGGTTTGAAGGATTTGGGCGGAATTAGTTGCTAGTCAACTAACCCAATACTAAGATGCAATCAAAATAAAATACTAGAAATAAAAATAAAACTAAATTAAACTAAGGTTGTGAGCAATAAGTGGAGAAATGTGTTTACTTAGATTTCACTACTCCCTAGATATCTTTTACACGTTAATTACTTGTTATAGTTGCGTGGATGACGGATTGTATTCCTTAATACCATTCATGGGGTGGCGTACTTAACTCCCCAATCATATGAGTGCCTACTTCACTCCTATGTCGAGCCGGCTAAGAAGCTCCTAACATGGGATCATTAGAATTTACTCATGCATTAAATACAACCAATAAAACCTAGTACACATCGGTTCATGTTTCCTAAGACGTTCAAGCATGTTACCAATTGGAGATCTGCCAGTTTTCTTAAGCCTAACATTGAAATCATTCATCCAATACAACCATAAACAAGTAATCAACACATAATCAACATCTAGGTTTCATTAGATCTAAGCAAACACAAGATAAATCTAGCCTAGCATGGTGGAATCAAGATAAGCACAAGATATAGACAACCAACACATAGACATATTGATTGAATTAGAAGAATACTTATCTCAATAGCACATGCAAGCATTCAAGGGCTGAAAACCCTTGAAAAACCTGTAAAATTCGTATATGGTTCGGCCTTAGGGTTTCTCCAAACTTGTTCCCCTTTTTAATGAATGAAAATTAGAAAACTATATATAGAAAATTGAGGCTGACGGCGTCAAGAACAATCTTGTGACACCGTCATCTCGCCGCCAAAAGAATCCTCGGACTGCCTTGATCTACATTTGACGCCGTCACGTTATACACTTTTCCAGGCCGTCACGTATTTAACTCTTGACGCTCTTCCTTGTGACGCCTTCATTTCTGTACTAGGCCGTCATGATTTTTACTCTTGACGCCGTCAACTTGTTACTCTTGACGCCGTCACACACTGTTCCCAGCTTGGAAAATTAAGTCTTTGGCTTTTTTTTCACTTTTATACTCCCAAAACGTCCAAAATGCTTCCTTTTCCAGAATTCACTTCCAAAGTACCTAAAATCACAAAAGGAACGATTTAGGGCAATATTTGATCAAATAAATTCAATTCCGGGCTTAAATGACCCCCTAAAAGTGGTTCATTTTTCGCCTCATCACCAGATGTAAGCCTGGAGTTGTCTTTGAACCACCAGAAACTCCTGTGGACAACCCAAAATCCAAAACTTCTATTCCTTATCCATCACGTCTCAATGAACAAAAGCTCCGCGAAAAGGCTTGTCACCAAATGGATAAATTTTTCCAAATCTTCCAAGATTTGCACTTTGACATTAGCTTCGCGGACGCTATTCTCTTGATGCCCAAGTTTGCATCAACAATCAAGAATCTGTAAAGTAATAAGGAAAAACTTTTTGAGATGGCAAGAACTCCTCTGAATGAGCACTGCTCAGCAGTTCTCTTGAAAAAGCTACCTGAAAAGCTTGGAGACCCCGGGAAATTTCTCATTCCTTGTACTTTCCCATGTATGGTTGAATGCTTCGCCTTAGCCGATCTAGGTGCTAGCATTAATCTGATGCCATATTCTGTGTGGAAGAAACTCTCTCTTCCCGAACTCACTCCCACGTGCATGACTTTAGAGCTTGCCGATCGTTCGATTTCTCGTCCTCTTGGCATTGCCGAGGACGTATTCGTTAAAGTGGGAATGTTCCATTTTCCGGCAGATTTTGTGATTGTTGACTTTGATGCCGATTCTAGGGTCCCTCTCATTCTTGGAAGGGGATTCCTTAGAACTGGGCGCACTCTTATCGATGTATTTAAGCATGAGATCACATTACGTGTTGGAACGGAAGCCATTACCTTCAACCTAAATCAAACTTCGAGATACTCCTCCAATTATGACTGTGAATCGGTGAACCAAATAGATGTCATCGATGTTGCTGCTGAGGAGTATGCTCAAGAGATTTTAGGTTTCATTGATAATTCTTCGAGTGAAAACCTCACTCATTCTTCTCATCCCATCATTGCCAATTCTTCTCCTTCTCTCACTCCGTTTGAGGGAAATGACTTCATCTTAGAAGAAATTGAGGCCTTTCTCAAAAGTAACTCGATTCCCGATGGAATCGATAACCAAGAGATTGACCCCGAGAGGGATATTCTCCTGCTTGAGAAATTGTTAAACGAAGATCCCTCTCCTCTTCCTGTTCTACCACAACAACTTCATAAAGAGGAAGTCAAAAATGTTGAGAAAACTGATGACTTTCCCGAGGATGAACTTAAGGACTTGCCGCCTCATCTTGAATATGCATTTCTGGAGGGTGATGATAAATTACCCGTCATAATTGCTAAAGACTTAAGTGTTGAGGAAAAGGCTGCTCTCATAAAAGTTTTGAAGTCACATAAACAAGCAATTTCTTGGCGACTCTCCAACATTAAAGGGCATTGACCCTGAATTTTGTACTCACAAGATTTTAATGGAGGACGACTTCAAACCTGCAGTCCAACAACAAAGAAGGGTGAATCTAAAAATTCACAAGGTTATCAAACAAGAGGTTTTAAAACTTCTTGATGCCGGATTGATTTACCCTATCTCGGACAGTCCTTGGGTTAGCCCGATTCATTGTGTTCCAAAAAAGGGTGGCATTACTGTTGTCACAAACGAGGAAAATGAGTTGATTCCAACTCGGTTGGTTACGGGTTGGCGTGTTTGCATTGACTATCGCAAGTTAAATGACGCCACCCGTAAAGATCATTTTCCTCTGCCCTTTATGGATCAGATGCTCGAGAGATTAGCGGGGAATGAGTACTATTGCTTCCTCGATGGTTTCTCGGGTTACTTTCAGATTCCCATTGATCCGCAAGACCAGGAAAAGACCACTTTCATGTGCCCCTATGGAACTTTTGCATATAAACGTATGCCATTTGGCTTATGTAATGCTCCGGGCACGTTTCAAAGATGTATGATGGCCATATTTTCCGACATGATCGGGAAAACTATGAAGGTCTTTATGGACGATTTTTCGGTCATTGGGGATTCGTTCCAATCATGTCTCTCCCATTTAGACAGCATGCTAAAACGTTGTGAAGACACAAAGTTATGTCTAAATTGGGAGAAGAGTCACTTTATGGTCAAAGAGGGCATTGTCCTCGGCCATAAAATTTCAAAAAACGGGATTGAGGTTGACAGAGCCAAAGTGGACGCCATTGCAAAATTACCTCATCCCACAACTGTAAAAGGTGTTAGGAGCTTTTTGGGTCATGCCGGTTTCTATCGTAGGTTTATTCAAGATTTTTCTAAAATCGCCCGGCCTATGACCCATCTCCTCGAAAAGGATGCTCCTTTTATCTTCTCCCCCGAGTGCATCGAAGCTTTTGAAACATTAAAGAAAAAGCTTACCGAGGCACCGATTCTTGTTGCCCCCGATTGGGACTTGCCCTTCAAGCTCATGTGCGATGCTAGTGATTATGCGATAGGGGCAGTCTTGGGGCAACGAAAAACAAAACATTTTCAGTCTATACACTATGCCAGCAAAACTATGACCGAAGCTCAAAGCCATTACACCACCACTGAAAAAGAATTATTAGTTGTGGTGTATGCTTTCGAAAAATTCCGGCCATACTTGATACTGACCAAAAGCATAGTGTATACGGATCACTCGGCTTTGAAGTACCTCTTTGCAAAACAAGATGCAAAGCCAAGACTCCTCCGTTGGGTTCTCCTCCTGCAAGAATTTCATATCATTATCTGTGATAAAAAAAGGAGCTAAGAACCTAGCTGCTGATCATCTCTCCCGACTTGAAAACCATCACCAAGATGCTTTCGAGAAAAAGGAAATAAATGAAACATTTCCTCTCGAAACCCTCAATGCGGTTTCATTTCGTGGAGACTCGATTACCCCATGGTTTGCCGACTTTGCAAACTACCTTGCGGGTAACTTTTTTGTGAAAGGGATGTCGTCACAACAAAAAAATAAATTCTTCAAAGATGTAAAACATTACTTCTGGGACGACCCCTACCTGTTCAAAATTTGCACTGATCAAGTCATCCGGCGGTGTGTGTATGGTCAGGAAGCCACTGAAATCTTAAAGGCTTGCCATGCTGGTCCCACAGGGGGCCACCACAATCCCAACTATACCGCCAAAAAGGTGTTTGATTCCGGCTTTTATTGGCCCACAATCTACAAGGATGCCCAAGAACTGGTCAAGTCCTGTGACGCTTGTCAACGTCACGGGAACATTTCACAAAAGAATGAAATGCCTCAAAATGCAATTCAAGTTTGTGAAATTTTTGACATCTGGGGCATCGATTTTATCGGGCCATTTCCATCTTCTCATGGCAACAAATACATACTCATGGCTGTTGACTATTTGTCAAAATGGGTTGAAGCGAAAGCTTTACCTACGAATGATGCCCGAGTAGTTGTGAAATTTTTGAAAGCTCTTTTTGCCCGATTCGGAACTCCACGTGCTATTATTAGTGATCGTGGTACGCACTTCTGTAATGACAAATTCGACAAAGTCATGCAAAAGTACGGTGTAACTCACCGTCTTTCTACAGCGTACCACCCTCAAACAAGTGGACAAGTCGAAGTTTCCAATCGGGGCATTAAAAGAATTTTAGAAAGAACCGTAGGTGAAAATCGTGCGTCGTGGTCGGATAAATTAGATGATGCACTTTGGGCTTTCCGTACGGCTTACAAAACACCCATTGGGTGTACGCCTTACAAACTTGTGTACGGGAAAGCGTGCCATCTTCCGATCGAGCTTGAGCACAAAGCCTATTGGGCTCTCAAGCATGCCAATTTTGACCTCAAAACTGCGGGTGATCATAGAAAAGTTCAACTGAATGAATTAAACGAACTTCGTGATCAAGCTTACGAGAACTCTTTGATCTATAAAGAAAAGACAAAGAAGATTCATGACTCCAAAATCAAGAACCGCGTTTTCAACGTTGGTAATCGAGTCCTTCTTTTCAACTCTAGGCTCAAGATCTTCTCGGGAAAGCTCAAAACCCGATGGACTGGTCCATTAACTATCTCTAAGGTTTACCCTTATGGCACCGTCGAATTATCTCAAAATGACGGTCCGAATTTCAAAGTGAATGGACATCGTTTAAAGCATTACTTTGGAGAGGACATACCATCCATGGTTGTCCCGGATCTCCAAACTTTCCCCAAGGACAATTGAATTCGGGGATCGAGTCAAGCTAGCGACTCGATGAACAAAAACAATAGCACAATACGGGTTTTCACCCGTATCTCTGATTTCTTTCTACTTTCTACCACCTAGTGTGGGGGAATGGCCAACCCCCCGCTGTTTGAAAAATGTATATATGTATATAAGTAAAAAAGAAAAAAAAAGTGTATATATATAGAAATAAAGTGAAATATGGTGTTTCCACAGTTAGATTCGAATTTTAGCTTTTTCCGTTCAAAGAGTCGGCATAATAGCCGGGACTTTGAATATTGAGGACAATATTCATTTCTAAGTGTGGGGGGGAAATTCTAGCGAATTTTATCAAAATATGACTTCTAATACCCCCGTTTTTGGCCAAAATTTTCAAATTTTTTTCACTTTATTTCAAAATTTTTGTGGTTATCAGTCCGCCATGTCTAACCGACAAAGGAATTGGCTAATCCAGGAGCAAACGGCTCTTGGTAAAGATAACTCAAATCCGTTGACGGCTTGCAATTTGCCCAAAATTGTATGGTAAATCAACTCGCCATATCCTAAAAAGTGAATGAGTTGGCTAGCCCGCAAGATTATGGCTTGTGGTAAAGGTAGTGGAAAAACCATAATTGGTAATCAGCTCACCAAGATGTCGACTGTGTCCATCAAGAGTTGGCTAGTCCAGGAGCAAACGGCTCTTGGTAAAGACTAATCAAAACCGTTGAAAGCTGGTGGTTTGCTAAAAATCACATGGTTATCAAGTGGACCATAGTTCTTATTTGAATCGAAACATTTGGCTACTCCAGAAGTGATGGCTTTTGGTAAAGAGTTTTCAAATCCATCAAGTTTTCTAAAAACATTGCTAGGGACTAGCAATAGTTTAGTGTGGGGGATTGATGAGTGCTCAAACACTCATCATTTTTGTCGTATTTAAACTGCCAAAACATACAAAAACAATCAAAAAGTTATCAAAATACTTAAAATATCCCAGGGATTGTGTTTTATGTGTTTTAAATGCAAAATGAGCAAAAACAAATGAAAAACATATAAAGTTTGCAATATTGGCAGTTTCAGTCCCCCGAGTTTCAAAACATGTCAAAAATAGTCCCTATGCATTTATTTAGAAAGGAAAAGTCAACCCAAGCTTTTGAAAGTCAAACATCACAAAATATGATACTTGGGTCAAAAATTACAAAATTTACAGTTTAGGTCCCTGTACTTTCAAAAATGGCAAAATAAGTCCTTGGGAATTTTGAAAAATGAAAAATGTCAAAATGGTCCTTGTGTTATTAGTAATTGGCATTATTGGTCCTTATGAGAGCTTTGGAGAATGATCAACTTCAGTCCCTCATGTTTGGGAAAATTACACAATTGGTCCTTGTTACATCATAAACCAAACGGACCCTTTTTATTATTAACACAAAACCAATCCAAATCCAATATCTAAAACCAAAACCACCCCTGGCCCAAATCCATCCCAAGCCCAAAACCACCCAGGCCCGTCTCCCTTTTAATAATAACGCAGGGTCAAACACCCCGGTCAACTCCATCTCCCTCCCAACCATATCCCACAAAACCAGGGTACCATGTTCCCCCCTCCTCCTCACCTTTTCACCAATAGCCCCCCACAATAAATGCATTTCACCAACCAAACCAACCCCCACCACCATTCCATTAAATGACCCCAACCATACCACTAATTTTGCCCGTTTGTGTTTTGGCGACAAAAATCCCATCAAAGGCTAGGATGGCTCAAATGTTAATTCAACGATGGGGATTTGGTCTTGGGTCAAGGAAAAGGTCAAAGGAACTCTAAAAAGGTGCTTGGAAGCCATGTGGAAAGGTGTGGAGCTTATTTTAGTAGCGTAGTATATATAGTAGCTCAATATGAGCATTGTAGGCGTGTAGTATTGTAATTTAGGTGATATAGTTTCTAATTTTACCATTGTAATCTATTTTTCAATCAATGAAATCTATGTTTTAAGTTATTTTTCATTTGCAAATTTCCAAGTCTCATTTAAGAATTTCAAGTACTTGTTTAAGCTTACCTAGTCATTCTCAGTTGTTTGTACAATCTCACGAGTTCAAATAGAAAATATTTAAAAGCTTTACAAGCTTCTAAATCAATCAGAAGCAAGTTTTCAGAAAGAAAAAAAAATAGTCAAAAATATATAAAAATCAAATTAAAATAAAAAATATGGACAAAGGTTGAAGAAGCTTGGAGTATGGTTGATTTTGGATTGCTGTGGGTATTAGTGGTTTGTGGAAACCAATAGGAGTGGTACATAGTTCATGGTTCATTGGGTTTGACAGGAAAACACTTTGTAAGCAATTTACTCAATTTTTGCATAATCACTGTAGCTTGCTTATTAGCTTACTTTTCTGTGTTTCTAGGCTTATTTGGCATTACTTAGTCTATCTATTGCTTAAAATTGGGTAGTTGTTCCTTGGATTTGCTTGTTGCTCAACTTACCTAGTTGACTATCATTTTAGTCTTATTAGTAATTCTAAGTGTTTGTAGCTCATACCTGTGTTTTTTAGTTTATAATAACTTATTAGAACATAACAAGTCAGTAGGTAGTGGGTTTTTAGGTTTGAATCTCATTTTGTTTCACAAATCTTCAAAAGTCAGTTGGATTAGGGGTGTTTGGCATAAGCTTTTTAAGAGGCTCAGAGGGTTCTTGGTTGTTGTTAATTGCTGCATCAACTGAGTTTAGGTCATTAGAAGTTAGTTAGGTCACAAAAATTGGGCCTCCTACATCAAATAGTCAACATCACAAAAAAAACTCACCCACACAGTTAACTGTGTGGGATTTGGACTTCAAAAAGTGTTTACGTTGGGTTAAAAGTTGTTGATTTGTATTAGTTTAACCTTATCGAAGCTTATCATTGTATTTTCAGTCATTAAATTGAGATTAAAGTTCATAATAGTCAACATAACTCATTTTCTTAAAAAGTCAAAAGTTGCATTGTGTAGAAATATCAAATATGGCATGCATTTTCCTGATTTTTGTGTTTGATTTTAGACTTTGAAACTTGTTGGGTGCATAATCTATCAGCTAAACTTGAGATTTCCATAATTGTTGTATTTTTGTGAATTTTTCTTGTAGACTAAACTACCCCTCAAAGTTACCTGCAGGGCAAGGCCCTGCCCTGTGCATCAGACCACCAGTCACCACCACCACTTTGGTGGCTCATTGTGGCCACCTCAGTGGGTCCCACTGACCCATTTTGGGTTCATTCAACCCCCCTCCTGGTAGGCTTCAGGTTTTGACCTTTAGTTTGACCTTAGAACCTGTGGACCCCACTTGAAACCACCTCAAAAGGTTGTCCCATTTTCTGTCTCAGAATCTGAATAAGCAGGTGCTTATTCTGATTTCTTGGATTATTTTGAATAGCTTATTTGTTTGTATCTTGCTTAACTTGTCCAAATAAGTAAATTGAATCAGTTTCCACCACTGTGGACCCCACATAAGCTCATTTGAGCTTAATCTCTCCTTTGGTCAAAGAAAGTCAACTACTTAAGCTAATAAGCAATCTAATGCTTATTTTCTGAGTTCTGGTGAAAGTGTATTTGTAAAAGTTTTTAGTTTTTAGTGTTAAATTAGTTTGGAAAAAGAAAAAACACAAAAAAACAAATTTTAATAATAGTGATAGCTTCTATTTAATAGAAACTATCTTTTTAATTTTCTTTTTAGCTTATTTATAAGCACTTTAGCATTTTTTATATTTTTATTAAATCTCTTTTATATTAAAGTAATTTTATAAATTTTTCCAGATTTTTCTTTTATCTTTTAGTGGTTTTTAGAATTAATTTTAGTTTAATTAATTATTAATTAATATTAAATAATTAAATAGCATAATTAGATTTTATTAAGTAACACCTAGTTTTTATAATTTTTCTAGCTTTTATATAAGTTAAAACATTTTTATAAATTTTTATAGAATTTTTACTATTAATTTTCTATTTTTTATAATATAATTAGTTTAATTGGTATTTAAATAATAATTAGAATAATAATTAATAAATTAGTTTAAAAATACATAAAATCAACTTTTTATAGTTTTTAGGATTCCTGTGATAGTTAATTAGATTTATAAAAATCTTCTTAATTATCTAAGTCCTTTAGTAATTTTTAATAATTTAAAGTGATATAATTAGTTAATAAATAGATAATTAGTAATTAATTAATAATTAATAATTAAATAGTGTAAAAATAATTTTTCTTTTTCTTAAAATTTTCTTTATTTATTTGGATTGTAAAAATAAAAATTTCACACTCATAGCCCTTTCTGTTCATCAGTTGTACTTTCTTTCACGTTCGTCAGTGTACGTTTTTGATTAAAACGTACGTTTTTAGGTTTTAGATTAATTCTTCTAAATCTTAATTACCGTAATCAATCACATAGCTTTCTAAGCTATTTTGTTTAATAAATTCCAAATAATTCTCATAACAACCCTTTTTTTTGATTAATCACCCGATCACAAAGCACGCTGATGAGGCGAAAAATGAACCACTTTTAGGGGGTCATTTAAGCCCGGAATTGAATTTATTAGATCAAATATTGCCCTAAATCGTTCCTTTTGTGATTTTAGGTACTTTGGGAGTGAAATCTGGAAAAGGAAGCAATTCGGACGTTTTTGGAGCATAAAAGTGAAGAAAACGCCAAAGACTTAATTTCCAAGCTGGGAACAGTAGGTGACGGCGTCAAGAGTAACAATTTGACGGCGTCAAGAGTAAATTTCATGACGGCCCAGTACAGAAATGAAGGCGTCACAAGGAAGAGCGTCAAGAGTAAATTACGTGATGGCCTGGAAAAATATAATACGTGACGGCGTCAGATGTAGATCAAGGCAGTCCGAGAATTCTTTTGGCGGCGAGATGACGGCGTCACAATGTTGGTCTTGACGCCGTCAGCCTCAATTTTCTATATATAGTTTTCTAATTTTCATTCATTAAGAGGAACAAGTTTGGAGAAACCCTAAGGCCGAACCATATACGAATTTTACAGGTTTTTCAAGGGTTTTCAGCCCTTGAACCCTTACATGTGTAATTGAGATAAGTGTTCTTTTAATTCAATCAATATGTCTATGTGTTGGTTGCCTATATCTTGTACTTGTCTTGATTCCACCATGCTAGGCTAGATTTATCTTGTGTTTGCTTAGATCTAATGAAACTTAGATGTTGATTATGTGTTGATTACTTGTTTATGGTTGTATTGGATGAATGATTTCAATGTTAGGCTTAAGAAAACTGGCAGATCTCCAATTGGTAACATGCTTGAACGTCTTAGGAAACATGAACCGATGTGTACTAGGTTTTATTGGTTGTATTTAATGCATGAGTAAATTCTAATGATCCCATGTTAGGAGCTTCTTATTCGGCTCGACATAAGAGTGAAGTAGGCACTCATAGGATTGGGGAGTTAAGTACGCCACCCTATGAATGGTATTAAGGAATACAATCCGTCATCCACGCAACTATAACAAGTAATTAACGTGTAAAAGATATCTAGGGAGTAGTGAAATCTAAGTAAACACATTTCTCCACTTATTGCTCACAACCTTAGTTTAATATAGTTTATTTTCAATTCTAGTATTTTATTTTGATTGCATCTTTAGTATTGGGTTAGTTGACTAGCAACTAATTCCGCCCACATCCTTCAAACCCGAGATATTTACTTGCTTTCTAAAAAATATAAAAATACAAAAATAATCATCCTTCATCTTTAGCACTAGTAATTAGGTTTTCTAATCCTAGCGACACTATTCCTAGCTGAACGATCAATCCCCCGGTACTTGTCATTATACTATACTACATCGATCAGGTACACTGCCTGGTGGGGGTTGTAAGCTTCTCAAGATCCCTTGAGAGGTAAAGCCTGGTGCGATTCCCACGTATCAAGTTTTTGGCGCCGCAGCCCGGGGAATAGTTATTGTCTAGGTTAGAATCTCTTTTTATTAGGTCTACTTGCTAGATTCCTTTCTAGTAAGATTTTATTTTTATTTTTAGGTTCTCTTTAGTCTATCTTTTTCTTCGTGCCTTTGTTAGTAAATTAAATTCATTGACTATTTTGTTGACCATTATGGAAAACGCGAATCCACCCCTTTTCCCTAGAGAAGTGGCTGTGTTACGTGAACAAATTGAGAGTGAGATTAGGGAACTTAGGGAGCTTAATAGGTTGATTAAGGTTGAGCTCGACCAGGCATTTAGTGACCTAGCGATCGCCTTGTATTCAAATGAGGACCTAGGGCCTAATGATTTTGTGAATGTCGTTGAGAAACTTGAAGAGGGGGAAATAGATCCGAAGCTTAATGATTACTTTAATCTATACCCAACTAAGGAGGAGATTGCATATTATAATAATCTTATTGATAACCCGCGATCTCCTTTTACTATAATTGAACCTAAGATAAAGAGAGGCGATCCTAAGAATGCTAAAATACCATGTATGATTGGGTACAGACACGTTGAAAATGCTTACATTGACTTTAAATCCGCAATCAACATTATGTCCTCAAATGTTTATAATGATATAGTAAAAACAAGACTTGAACCTAGAAGAGATCCCAAATACCCCGGTGGAGTTTGTAACTTTGTCGGGAGAGTTAAAGGTCTACATGTCTTTGTTGGGAATTTCACTTTTGTCACCGACTTTATGATTGTGGAAGATCTTGCTAATGTTATTGATTGTCGATTGTCCAATGTTGTGTTTGGCAAACCGTTTGTTGAGAAGTCAAAGTTAGAATATGATGAGATAGAAGGGACAATCAAATTTGCAAGTAACACCGATAGGATCACTTATAGGATGCCTAATAGAATGAAAGAATTTCGCTTTATATCTCGATTTGACAAGGATAACATTGGTGCTTTTGAGGACATCAATGAAGAGGATAAGAAAAAGGGAATGGATTATGTATGGGAAAAGAGGAGTCTCTTCTACAAAGATTGTTTGGCTCTAGGACCAAAGTATAAAGTCGATAAGGAATTTGCCCATAGGATTATAGGAGCGATTGAGAAAAAGGTGATTGGTTTCTACAAAGAATATTTACAATCAGAAAGTGGAACCAACGATGAGGTCACGTAGTAACCCATGACCTTGAGTCTAGCTACAAGACTCGTAAATAAAGAAAAGCGCTTCTTGGGAGGCAACCCATGATTTTGTGTGATTTTATTTTGTTTGTTTGTTATTTGTTTCCGAATGCATGCTTTATTTTTATTGTTGGTAGACCATGTTTCTAAACTAAAAAGTGGAAATACTTTACTTTGTTATTTTGGCCTAGTCTTAACTCCACCTAAAGGTATTTTTGCAAAAGATAAGTGTAAGGGGAAACCCCAAATATGTTTTTAAGAAACAAACCGATCATGATTCTCCACAATATTAAGTGACCATGTATATTCGTATTTGTTAGAGTCAAATGCTTGTATTGAGTCATAATGAAGTTTTGCAGGAGTTTCCAGGAAGTAGGACCAAGTTTTTCCAGAAATTTTCCGGAAACTTAACACAAGAATTTCTGCAGGCCACTTCTGATGGGCGTCACGAGTTTACATCTGACGGCGTCACGTGTAAAAACCTGGAAATTTTACCAGTTTTGTTTTTCTAACGGATTCTTAAAGTTTTTGTTGAATTATTAAGTTTTATAATCTCCAGGAAATCTGCAAACTTCATTTCACAAGCATTATATCTTACTTTGTTTTCTAGGATTTAGTAACTTATGTAGATTGCCGCCGATTTTATGCGAGGTTGCCTTGTCTGTTTTCTCAGGATTTACAGGTTATGTATGACAAGAAGATGATTATTTTTCTGGAAGGGAAGCTTTGATTGTTCATTTTCTTGGAGGAAGATTTAACCTGGCCACCTTATTATCCATACCGAGCGAATTAGGGGAGTATTTGATTTCATTCTTTTTACTTTTTCACTTTTACATTCTTTACTTGAACATTGGGGACAATGTTCATCTTAAGTGTAAGGGGAGGGTAAAATGATGATACCTTACAAATACACTTTCGCTTGAGTTTGTTTGTTTGACTGTAGATGTGTAATATAACTATGAGAAATACTTGTTAGTGCAATTTTAGCGCCAAATTTAAATTTTTTACAACATTTAGGAGTGAAACTTTAGCCATAGCAAGCGTCTCATGGATAGGAGATTGTATGACTAGCACATAACCGTATATTCAGAAAAATTTTCCACCCAAATATGTGAGGTTCGCCTTTAGATTTGATAGGAAAAGCATTTACTATTAGTGCTTATGAGTGTACCGGTATCATTTAGATTCTAGAACTTGCGTTAGTGATGCATCCCGAGACCGCTAGTGAGACTACATTCGTGTAGTAGGATTTACTACATGAGAAGAGGCATTAGGATCACCCTTGTGTTAAACCCGTATCATAATTACTTGACCATTTAAGTCATATTACTTGGCTAGTTAAGTCAACTAATTTTTCCAACACCTTAGCGTTGTACTCATTTTTAGTACACGAAACCCCTAGTACACCCCTCCGAGCCTATCTTTTCGTCTCTAACTTTAAGCATTTTACTTAAAGGAAGAATTTGTTACACCCTACTTAAATGTACACCCAAATCGCCTTAGCCTTCCGTGTATGCACTCATCTTTAGTGCGTTATTGTTATTTATTAAACCCTAAGTTAACTATCTAATTGATTACATGGTTGCTAAGTCGAGTCATATCCTTGTACATATTGTTTTGGGACGATTGGGACTCATGGGTAAGGTACTTATTTATGGAGTAATGGGGAAGAACATCATATTATTACCCCTATATGTACGTTAATCTTAAAAGTACTCCAAGTGTTTTGATTTTCTTAATTCGAGTCATTAGATTAGTTTATTATAAAGTATGTAAAGATTCAAGTGTAAGGGGAATGTTCATTCCCTATAATGTATTATTTTGGATGGTAGGGTAAGAGTGTATGCAAAAAAAAAAAATAGAAAAAAAATAGAAAAAAAGAAAAGAGAAAAAACATACGGACTACCATCCCGTTTCATTCTATGTTTTGTTTTTGTTATTTTTCATTTATTAGCTTAAGTCGAGTCTAGTCTTGGCTTAGCAACGCCATATTGTACATGTAATTAACTAAGATTGTTAACTCGCCACCAGCAAAAACTGCCTATATCCAACAAAACCGTGTATTTCATATCCCTACACCTAACGTTACAACCCTTTTAAAGACCTCTTTGATAGTTTATCCTAGGTGCTTACGCCATGTGGTGGAGGTTTGATCCTTTCCTAAGCCTATGGTAATCTATTTTGCTATGACAGGTAGTGAGAGATATCTTCCGTTTCCATATTGTAATTTATACTTTATTATACCCGAGAGATGTGAGTATCTAAACACTATTTGTGAGGTGGTAGTATATGACCTCTGTGCTTGTCTTTGGTCTTTAGTGGAATGATTATTTGTTGTAATTACTTTTATATTAGTGTTAAATGACCCCTAACTTGTCTTTTGATTAGAATAAAAAGCGCATTTGCTTGAGGACAAGCAAATCTCAAGTGTAAGGGTATATGATGAGGCGAAAAATGAACCACTTTTAGGGGGTCATTTAAGCCAGGAATTGAATTTATTTGATCAAATATTGCCCTAAATCATTCCTTTTGTGATTTTAGGTACTTTGGGAGTGAAATCTGGAAAAGGAAGCAATTCGGACGTTTTTGGAGCATAAAAGTGAAGAAAACGCCAAAGACTTAATTTTCCAAGCTGGGAACAGTAGGTGACGGCGTCAAGAGTAACAATTTGACGGCGTCAAGAGTAAATTTCATGACGGCCCAGTACAGAAATGAAGGCGTCACAAGGAAGAGCATCAAGAGTAAATTACGTGACGGCCTGGAAAAATATAATACGTGACGGCGTCAGATGTATATCAAGGCAGTCCGAGAATTCTTTTGGCGGCGAGATGACGGCGTCACAATCTTGGTCTTGACGCCGTCAACCTCAATTTTCTATATATAGTTTTCTAATTTTTATTCATTAAGAGGAACAAGTTTGGAGAAACCCTAAGGCCGAACCATATACGAATTTTACAGGTTTTTCAAGGGTTTTCAGCCCTTGAACCCTTACATGTGTAATTGAGATAAGTGTTCTTTTAATTCAATCAATATGTCTATGTGTTGGTTGTCTATATCTTGTGCTTGTCTTGATTCCACCATGCTAGGCTAGATTTATCTTGTGTTTGCTTAGATCTAATAAAACTTAGATGTTGATTATGTGTTGATTACTTGTTTATGGTTGTATTGGATGAATGATTTCAATGTTAGGCTTAAGAAAACTGGCAGATCTCCAATTGGTAACATGCTTGAACGTCTTAGGAAACATGAACCGATGTGTACTAGGTTTTATTGGTTGTATTTAATGCATGAGTTAATTCTAATGATCCCATGTTAGGAGCTTCTTAGCCGGCTTGACATAGGAGTGAAGTAGGCGCTCATAGGATTGGGGAGTTAAGTACGCCACCCCATGAATGGTATTAAGGAATACAATCCGTCATCCACACAACTATAACAAGTAATTAACGTGTAAAAGATATCTAGGGAGTAGTGAAATCTAGGTAAACACATTTCTCCACTTATTGCTCACAACCTTAGTTGAATACAGTTTATTTTCAATTCTAGTATTTTATTTTGATTGCATCTTTAGTATTGGGTTAGTTGACTAGCAACTAATTCCGCCCACATCCTTCAAACCCGAGATATTTACTTGCTTTTTAAAAAATATAAAAATACAAAAATAATCATCCTTCATCTTTAGCACTAGTAATTAGGTTTTCTAATCCTAGCGACACTATTCCTAGCAGAACGATCAATCCCCCGGTACTTGTCATTATACTATACTACATCGATCAGGTACACTGCCTGGTGGGGTTGTAAGCTTCTCAAGATCCCTTGAGAGTTAAAGCCTGGTGCGATTCCCACGTATCACACGCTCAGTTACAATTCACACCTTGTCGGGACTTAACGATCTGGTGATACCTTATATTACCCGGAAGCATTGGTCTAGGGAGTTTGACCGTGTTGACCATATCCTTGGTCAATTTAGGTTGACTGTTTAGCATCAATCAGCCTCCTTAGCATGGTAAAAAGTCGGTTGTAGGTCGTTGAAAAGAGAAAGCTGATGTGGCAGGCAAAATGAACGTCGCCCATGGTCACTGCTATGCTTAGCCTTAAAAACTATAATTTCCTGAAACTTGATATAAAGTTTGATTAAGTAAATTAAAGCACTAATAAAACTTGATTATTATTGAGAAACACAAGTAAATGGTACTTCAACTCAAAATAAATCAAAAGGTAGAAACAACAACAACAAAATAATAATAATAATAATAATAATAATAATAATAAATAATAATAATAATAATAATAATTGTTATTTTTGGTTGAAAAATATCAATGCATTTGAAGCTTTTTGAGATGAGGTATATTGCCATCATGAATAATAAATAAATATTTGAATTTGAGAATGAAACTTGAGATTGGTGATGGCTTGCTGTCTAACTATGATATCCTATAAGTAGTAGGTCTCGAGATCGAGTCAGAAATCTATCCGCATTCCTCGTTTTTGTTTTTTCGTCATTTTTTTCCTTTAACTTTTGCTCTTTAATTTCTTACCATGTCTTAACCAGAAGGTAGATTAATAATAACTTTTTCCTTTTCTCAGATAAGTCGTTAGTGACTGATGCTCGAAGTTTTTTAAGTCATTTGACCAATGACTCGATGTTTTACTACAAATAGAGAATAGTGCATCCATGCTATCGAACAAGTACGTACATTCAAATCCTTAGTTTTTTTCTTCTAAAACTGAAACTTTTACACACTTATATCATCTATCTCACACATATATAATATCTCACAATGTCCACTATGATATCAAAACTCTTGGGTCATAAGTAATTATAAACCTAAATTTTGCTCTTGTTCTCCAATTTCAAACCGGCCTTTCCTTCCGGTTATAACATTAAAAAGCATTCCATCCATCTCAATTTATTTGTCATGTTTTGACTTTTTTAAGTTATTCTTTTTAAACATTGACGTTAAGTACTTTTGTTTTTGTTATATACTCCAATACTTAATGAAAATTATACTAATAAAAATATATTTAAAACATTATTTATTCATATATTTTGTATCATGTATTAACATTAAAAAAATAGTTAAATTAAAACTTGAAAAAGAAAAATTTCAAAAAGTTAAAACAAGACAAATAAATTAGAACGGAGGAAGTAATAATTATAACTAAGGTTTATTAAAAAAAAATCGAAATATTTATAACACAGTTTTCATTTACATAATTTGTTCGCTAAACCCATAATTATTTAAGTTAACATAATGTTGGCCCAATGTGAGGGTTTTTGATAAATGTTATATTTGTATTTAACGTATTTCAGAATTAAGAATATTGCATTGATGTTTTTCGTATGAATTATTTCGTTGTGGTTTATGGAACGAACAAAGAAAGTTTGATATGGTATTATCATAATCATACGTTGACTCATTGCGATTATGCTTATATGACACTATAAATCATAAGTATATTTAGTTGTTAATTGTTGGTAAAAATGTCACAGCATTTGAAGCCTCTTGACATGAGTTATAAAATTATGAATTGGTAATGTCTCTTGGGAGTGTGGATGGCTCACTGGTTAAAAACTAAAGACTGATGTGTTGTCAAGGTAAAAGACTTTCATAAAATGTTATAATTTGCATATTTTGATTGTCCTCGTGTCATTTTTCTGATATGAGAACACATGATGTACATATCTGAACATTGTACATATCTGAACACATGATATACGTGTCAGCGGGTGATTAGTTTAATAAGAGAGAGGAGAGAAAAATTGTCAGAAAATATACCAATCACCGTTGACACGCCCGCGAGTGAATTTTTTATATGAATTTTGTGAGTGATTCTAACATTTCTCTTTTATTAAAGTTCGTCGTATTTAATTATATATTTTATAGTTCACGTATAAAAATAAAACTTTTAAAAAGTTCATTGCTATTTTATGAACTAAACATTTGTTGTAAAATATCTTTTTTTACCGACGGCTCGAAGTCTTTTAAGTCACTTGATAGATGATTTGACGCTTTGAGCAAAACTTCCCTCAAACTATCTTATCTTTTGAGTTTCTAATAAAGTAATATTTTAAGTTTCTAATAAAGTAATGTTAATATAGCTAGAGGAGTGTGGCTCAGATAGTTTCTCGGCTCTCCACTAATTTCTTGTAAATCCTATAAGTTTCTAATAAAGTGATAATAATAATAATAATAATAATAATAATAATAATAATAATAATAATAAATAATAATAATAATAATAATAATAATAATAATAATAATAATAATAATAATAATAATAATAATAATAATAATAATAATAATAATAAAAGTTGCTTTGAATAGGCTTTTTTATATTTGAGCTAGTTGCTTTTAGAATAGCCTTATTGTAACAAAGATATCAAATAATGAATAAAACTTATTGAATGTACTCTTTATTACCATAAACCATTTTTCCTAATATTGTTATTCCGGTAAGTTTTATTGTGAACTTTACTTATTTAAGTAAACTTTTGTGAGAACAGTGACCGTGGAAGGTTCACCGTTTGTAAGTTGTTTAATCATGTATGCTAGCGAGTCGATATAAACCAAGGGAGTTGATTTACAATACACAAGTTGTTTTACTTTATATGAAGTTGATCAATCTTTAATCTTTTTTACTAAACATATAACATTGTTAATTTGTGCAAAATAGAAGATGATATGTTTTCACTTTCAAATTCTATGAACATTCAGCGAAGTTATAGCGCACCATATGCACCCACCATTATATTACAGGCTTGAATTCGAGCAGTGGGACATTTTATGTCTATTTTACAAAGAAAGCTTGTTATTTGTGTTTTCCAAACAATAATATGCAAATATTATCTGTTTTTAATTCACTACAACATAGTGGCTAGAATGAACTACAATCGCAAAAGAAACAAAACAAAAAAGTGTAAAGCAGTAATTAACAAATATAAACTTTTACGAAGAAAAAAAATATGTATATAAGAATTAAAACACACTCAAGTAATCAAGTATGCTTCTTCAAAGTATCATAATCCAAAACAAAACAAAAATAAATATATAAAAATAAAAAAATAAAATAAAATAAAAAATAAAAGACATGTATGTTGCTTATTTTCAACTGAAGAATAAATAAATTTAATTTGAGAATAAAAGATGTGGGTGTGGGTGGCTTGAAGGCTAAGCATGTTCTCTTATAACAGTTAGGTCACAAGTTCGAACCCTCGTGGTCACCACACTCTTTTTAGTTTTTTTGGTTTGTCTCTTTATACTCAATGTGGTCAAGTGATAAAATCGATTGATCTGATTTTTCTTGGGTTTATCAACACAAAAATAATAAATTTCAAACATAAATTTATAGTTTTATTAATAAGCTACACCTAGTGGTTTAGTTTTGTGGAAAGATTATACTGACAAAACAAAAAAACTTATAAAAAGTTACTAACAGGTCCATAAATCCTGATAAATTATAGAACGAGTCGAAAACGGTCACTCAGAAACTTTGATTATACACCGTACATCTTAATAAAAATCTTAGTAAAAGACTCACCTCCCGATAATAACTTCATCCATCTATAATTCCTAAGATCCAAGATAATACTAGCCGATAAAGAATGATAAACTTTCACGTGTTATTAATAAGTGTAACAACCGTGGTTTTGGCAGGTCAGTTTGACTGATAGTCTTGACCCGGTTGACGTTTGTTTGGTGTGTCTTAGGTGTTTGAAGTGATATAGGTGAGTTTTAATACTAAATCCCTTTGCGTAAGTGGTTTTATTGTGATTTGGAAAGTTTGGAATTTGGGAAAGTTCATTTTAATTACCTTTGTGGTGTAGAAATGACTTGTGTAGTTTTGGTGTTTTTGTGTTTTTGCGTAACGAGTCTTCGTTCAAGTGTTTGAGCGTTAGCGAGTTACGAGGAGTTTGTTTTTATGAGTTATATTTCAAAAAGAGTGTGAAATTCTATTTTTGGAAACTTTGTTTTGAAAATGATAATTTTTCTGGTTGTCGTAAAAGTTAAGGCTTATCGCGAAAGACGTTAGTTTTTGTTTTTGGGAGTTTATAAAATATGAAAAGTATGAGGTTTTGAGTGTAATAAATTAATTTAATATATATATATATATATATATATATATATATATATATATATATATATATATATATATATATATATATATATATATATATATATATATATATATATATATATATATATAGGGGGCCATTCATGTGAGAAATCTAATTTTAGTGAGAATGCGAGAACTAATCCTAGCCACTCATTTTATCCTCCTTAAACTTTGATCTAATGACTATTATTAGCTAACTATTTTTTTTTGAAAATTTAAAAAAAATTTCGAAAAAATTTTCAAAAAAATTTCGAAAATTTTTTTGAAAATTTTTCAAAAAATTTTAAAAAAAAATTTTGAAAAATTTTCAAAAAGTTTTTTGAAAAATTTTCAAAAAATTTTTTGAAAAATTTTCGAAATTCTTTTTTTCACATGTGACGAAAAAAATTTTTACATGCGACGAAATTTTTTTTTCACATGTGACAAAATTTTTTTTCACACGTGACAAAAAAAATTTTGTGAAAATTTCAAAATTTTTTTTCACATGTGTGGAATTTTTTTTTCACATGTGACGGAATTTTTTTTTCACATATGACGAATATTTTTTTCACACGTGACAAAAAAAATTTCGTGAAATTTTCCAAATTCTTTCACATGTGACGAAATTTTTTTTTCACATGTGACGGAATTTTTTTTCACATGTGACGAAAAAAAAATTTACATGCGACGAAATTTTTTTTTCACATGCGACGAATTTTTTTTGTCACACGTGACAAAAAATTTCGTGAAAATTTTCAATTTTTTTTTCACATGTGACGAAAAAAAATTTCAAAAAAAAAAATTTTCGAAAAAAAATTCGGAAAATATTTTTTCTTGAAAAATTTTTTCAAAATTTTTTTTTTTCGAAAAAAAAATTTTTGGAAAAAAAAAATTTCGAAAAAAATTTTTGAAGATTTTTTTTTCGAAAAAAAAAATTCGAAAAAAATGTTTTTCGAAAAAAAAAATTTTTGAAAAAAAAAATTCGAAAAAATTTTTTCGAAAAAAAAAAATTCTAAAATTTTTTTTTTCGAAATTTTTTTGAAAATTTTCGAATTTTTTTTTTAAATTTTTCAAAATTTTTTAAGAAATTTTCAAAAAGTTGATTAACTAATATTATCCATTAGATTAAAGTTAAATGAGGAAAAAATGAGTGGCTAGGATTGCTTCTCGCGTTCTCACAAAATTTAGGCTTCTCATTTGAACGCTTCACTATATATATATATATATATATATATATATATATATATATATATATATATATATATATATATATATATATATATATATATATATATATATATATATATATATATATGTATGGAAAAATTCGGCTAGAAGGGGATAAGGGGGAAAAAGGAAACCAAATTTGTTCTCAAATACAATTCCTAGCAATAAGGAATCCTAGTCCAGCCCAAGCAAGCCCAACCTCCAACCCATATAAGTAATACCAACGACCCTAAAGCCATTTTTTTGCAAATTTGAGTCGATCACAAGGGCAAGAGAAGAGGGGGAAAATTAGGGTTTATAGTTTTGAAGCTAAAATCAAGAATCAAGGTAAAAATTTTAAACCCTATGTTCAGTTAATTGATTAATTAATATAATTCATGTAATAATTATATGATGGATTAGGGTTTATGTTAACTTCTATAAATTAATGTTATTAAGCATGTTGGGATCAATTAATGATAATAATATGGTGATTGGTTAAGAGAATTGAGCGTAAAACATGCTAGTTATTGAGTTAGGGTTTGGACAAAAAACTATGGCTGTAAAGATGTGAGTGTAATTAATAGATGGTGAGGAGTTAGGTCACGAATTTTTGGTCTAAATTGAAGTTTAATGAAAGATCTTTCCAAAAAGTCCAACCACGATTGATTTCAAGGTCGGGAAGTTAGTCTTTTAATTTTTCTTTGATAAGGTGTCAAAGCTGTTAAACCGGGACAAAATTTGGGTAAAAGTTTGATAGTGAATTGTGGGTGTAAAAGTGGTATTTAGATTAGCCCTTCTGGAATAGTTAAGTTTTAGGTTATCTTAGACTACCACGAAAAGGATTCGCGAAAAAAAATTGTAGAAGTATTTTATTCTAATTAAAACTTTTTGGTGTGCGTTTAGATCCGAATTTGGATAGTTGACAAGTTTAATTTTCTTGTGAGTACTTGTGTGTGTTATTTGTCCATGGCCTTCTGGGATTAGCTTGTATGCTTATGAAAGACCATGGTGAATTTTTGGTGTGAGTTGTTGAGCTTTAATTGTTATGATTTCATGTGGGCGAATGTACCTTAAAATTCTGCATTTTTTGATTTTAAAAGTGCAAGGGATTTAGTGAGTGTTAGGTTATGGTAATGGTTAGTATGGTGTCTAGGAGATCCATGGTGGGTGATATGAGTCTTAGACATCCATCATATGTGTATTACATGGTTATAGCTTTTAGCTTGACCATGTGTAATGTGGATTTATTTTTGTGTATTATAGACTGTGATTTGTTTTGTGGAAGCTGCAAGGTTTGAGGTGAGTTCATAGTCCCATATTTTTACTTTGTTTTAAACTTGGGATGGGAATGATGCTTGTCTTAAATGGTTTAAATTACTATGATTATGTGTGTGTGTCAAAGAGCTTGGACTTATAATGTTATAGTATGTATGTTATATGTGAATGATAATGCTATGTGGTTAATGTTATGTGGTGATGCTGTGTGGTCCAATTGGGAGGGTGCTTACCCTGTTGCTCGTGTATACTACCTAATTGGAGAGTAGTACTCCTACTCACTTTTATTCTGTGTGGTCCGATCAGAGGGTATTAATTACCCATTATTTGGAGCGGGGGTCACGTTCCGGCCCGGATGTTGTGAATTTGGATCGGTGGGCACGTTCAGCCCGATGGTTGCCTTTTGTGTGATGGTTGGTTTATGAACATATGTAGCTTGTAAAATAACTGTAATTATTTGTCGAGCTATATTTTATAATTACAGTGATTTTGGTTGCCTAGTGTGTATGAGTCTTAAACCTATGAATCTCACCAACATTATGTTGACGTTTTAAGCATCATTTTCAGGTGAGCATTCTAAGGCTATGATAGAAGGAAGTGATTAGACGAGACCCTAGTTGCATTGGAAGTGGGTTATCATCTTTGTTTTGGATTTTGTTTTGGGTATTTTATTTTGGGGTATTGTTACAACACTTTGTGTTTGTACTTTGCTCTATTTTTGTGCATGTAGTTGTTCTCTATATAGACACCAGGTGTTGTGATGATATCCATGAAGTTACACCCTCGCGTTTCCGCCTTGGCGAGTGTGACAATAAGCATAAGTTACAACATCTGTTGTACAAGTAGAGACGTGTTGATAGGTGAAGATTTGTTTGTAGTTATTGCATCCTTTGATACGTTTATTAGAATCAGGTAATATCTATGCGAAAGAGAGGGCGTGTTTTTAAGGATAATGCTAGGTTGATTAGTTCGCGCAGTGCTGTAGGTTCGTGAAATGTGGCGTGTTGTGTGTTGATTAGTTTATATGAAGCTAATATCCCACAATGTCAACTATGAGATCAATGTTCTTGGGTCATAAGCAATGATAATCCTACATTTTGCTTTCACTATCGACATATACAAAATATAAACATTGTTCTCCAAATTCGAACCGGCCTTTCATTCTATAGTCGCGTGGGTGTCCTTCATTTTACCTCCATATGACATAGACCTTCTCTATAAACCTGTACGAGTAAATATAAATATTTAGTTGAATCATGAAGTACGATCACAAAAGAAAGAAAACATAGAAGTATAAATCAGTAGCATATATAAACTCTTATGAAGAAGAAAAAATGTAGAAATCAAAAGCATCATGGACCAAAACAAGAAAAGACATGTCTGGTGCTTATTTTTAGTGAAAGAACAAATAGACAAAGTTGAGAATAAAACACGAAAACATAGGTGTAAATGTAAGTTCACAGGTTCGAGTCTTCGGTTTATTTACGCTTTTATTTATTTATTAGCATGTCTTCTCAATGTTATTACTACAAAATATATTTTATAAATATTATTATTCGGAAAAATTGTTGCTATCGAAATTAAATATGTCATTTGTGGATCATGAGGTTCATGTTTAAGCATATATCATACACATTGAAAATAGTATACGAGTGGTCAAGTGGTAAAAGATTATGAGTTGCCATTATAATCACTAAACGTAAGTATCGTAAGTTTAAATATTTTTTTAACAACCATGAATTGCCTGCGTCAACTTCCTTAGACTTTTCTCGATTTGATTATGTGTAGCGGCGCGTGATGAGAAAAATAACAAACTACTCGAACCAAACCAAAGGTTTATACATTAAGACATAAGACTATTAAACTCGCATTCAACACATACTTATATTAAGCTTTTTAAACATGACATAAAATAAATATTATTAACAAGCTCAGCTCGAGCTTTGTAAATAACTATCGAGCGATGATCGAGCATTAAATTTACAACTCGAGCTTGAGCTTCTTTGTAAAACGAGTAGAGCTCGGTTAGACTCGTTTAAAGCTTTGATGACTGTCAAGCCTTATTTAAACTCCTCGAATTTTGACGATGTCTTAGCTTGTACTATCCCAAGATACACATCATACTACAACACGATTGGCAACTCGCAATCATTAAATTGACATGGCCTTTTGAGAAATATGGTTGGTGAGTTTGGGTGGCTTGATGGCTATGAATCATCTCTCATAAAAGTTTGATCCCGTGTTCGAGTCATAATGCTACCCCACTCATTTTTATTTTTAATAATGGTGTTATCCTTGTTATTGTTATTGTTATTGTTATTGTCTAAACATGCATTCAAATAGTGCACTCAAGCTTATCAGCGAAAAATAGTGAATTTTTTAACCATTAAATTTTGGGTTAGTTTTACTTTCAAATAGTGCACTTAAGATTAACCAAACACCATTTTAGTTGCTTTAATTTTACTTTCAAGTTAGGCGAAAATTTTGAATACGTTCACAAGAATAAATTTAATATCACTACATATGAACATGGGAAAAAAATCGATTGTAAATGAACCGTATAGAAGATTCACCGATTGTAAGTTTTTCCAGGTCCATCTAAACAAAGCGAGCTGATTTACACGCAACTTGTTTTACTTTATATTAAGTTGATCGATCTTATTCTTTAGTATCTCTACATTAAACCGAACAACTTGTTAAGTTGGACAAATCAGCTGATCGACATTTAATAGAGGTGTCAATTTGTGCAAAAAAATAATTTTTTTTGCTAATTTGGGCAAATTTATAAAAGATATAGGCACATTTAGCCCTCTCATTTTTTTTTGAAATGAGCATATATTACCCATTTAAAAATTAAATGGGCATAAACAGACACATATTTTCTCTCAATTTGAGAACATTACAATTGTTTTTAAGGAAAAACTTATAGATATAATATATTTAATTTTTTTAAATATAAATGAGGTGTTACATTTGAGGATTTATTTTGTCGTTTTGGGTCTTTTCTAAAGCGATTCGTATAACATGCTCCCGTTTAGCCCGTAGCCCGTGTCCGCCCTACCCGCCCGTTTTGCCACCTCTAATATTTAGCATTTGCAAATAGTACGTGTTTACTAAAACATGCATCCATGCCATCAATCAAGTGCACTAAAATCCTTAGCTGATACTTAAGTGAGTTCAAACAAAACAAGAAAACACCCGATACCATTGAGGCCTTGCTGATTTGTGGAATCGTTTTGAAGCCGCTTACTTAGAAACATTGAACACGACATATTAAAATGCTTATCTCAACATCCAACTCCGTTAGGAAATCGAATTCACATACCTATTTGATTGACACATATGAATGGAACTTTCTCAAAACTAATTATTTCAACTTAATACTGCAATATACTTTTGACAATTTTTAAAAATTTAAATTTTTTGCTTTCTTGATGTAATGGAAAATACAAAATATGGACATAGTAAATGTTTGATATATGAACACAGAGGTTAATTAAGAACAAGAACATATCAAGAGAGTGAGAGTAATGGGTGGAAGTAATAAGCAAACCGGGTTGATTATGATCGGTTTCATGCTTTTATTTTTGAGGACGACGACAAAGATGGGATTGAGCCTATCTATTGCCGCAGAGGTGAAATAATATTTGTTGCTATGATGCCAACACGCACTAGCAACCACCATGGCACCTATGCCTTCTCCGGCCACCATTGTTAATGAGAAAAAGGTATGATGAACACTCCATATATGTCTTACTGAGGGTTGAGAACGAATCAAGCTTCTATCTATTATATATATGAGTTTTAGAAGTTATTCAAATATGTACTTTGAAACAAACTACATTTTGCTTTCATATCAAGCTTTGTTAGATGACATATGTTTTTGTAATATGTGTATTTGTGAAATCGATAACGTGCAAATAATATGTATTTGCGATTCACTACAGAAAACACTCAAGAGATAACTGATTTACCAAGTACAGTATTGAGTATGAAACTACTAAGTTCAGCTCCTTAATTGTTGTATTATTGAGTTTTGGTAATAAAGATTACAACTTAATCAAAGTTAGGTCACCAAACCGATTAATAAAACACATATATCTCAGCAGACTTTATACAAATAAGTAATAACAATGCCTAATGCCTTGACCTCTCGACTAAAATTAATTACTAAGAATAAAATTATGAACAACAAGGATGCACAAGCGGTGCAAAATTGTAAATTAAAATAAATACATACAGATGTTTGAGAATGATTATGATCATTACGATCACCCAAACACACCCCATAGCTTCCCACGACCTATAGTCTCTTGCAGCTTCGTTGCACCATCAACATCCATTTCTACAAGCTTATGTAAAAGCAACAAAGCACCCGCGTTTGCCATCTGTTTGCGACATTTCTTCGAATGAGTTAAAGACATTAGAATCGACATGGGGTACTTGTTATCAAAATTTGGTATAGAAGGATCTAATAACTGGACTACATTCACTATCACTCTTTCTTCCTTTTGATAAATCCTTGTGTTCCTCGAAAAAATCAGTGTGTATATATATATATATATATATATATATATATATATATATATATATATATATATATATATATATATATATATATATATATAAAAGTATAAAACATTTAAGTTGTGGGATCCATAAAAAATTAAGATAAGAAGCTCCACTCATGGAGTGACATGTGTTCTTATCAACTAAAAAATCACCTTTATTTTCAAATTGAAATATCTTTTTATCTATTTATTTTTTTATGATCTAATTTTATAATATTTTCTAAAATTTTGTGCTCTTTAATTAACATTCATTTTAATATATTTTTATATATGTTTTTAGTTTTTACATTTTAGTGAGTTTATTTTATTTTGTTTCAAATTTTACAACTTTTAACCTTTATTTTAATAAATACAAACTTAATTCGTCAAAATCATATAATTTTGGTGGGAGTGTTAGACATGTAAGACTATCTTTATCAACAACCCAACCAAACCAACCCAATCTCTTATTAAAATATTATTTTATATTCCCTCCACCTACACAATCAATACATACAACTAATCCATATTTTTTAACCATTTATCAACAACCCAACGTAACATATAATATTATTATTTTTATATTTAATTTAATTATTTAAAATTTTATATAAAACTATATGTTTGATAAAATATTGACTAATAAAATTTTATATAAATTTTGATATATTTTTTTAATAATAATACAAAATGATAAATGATACAAATAAAAAAAATAAAAAAAGCAAATGATAAACATCCACTAAAATATTGCCATGTGGCAAGTTGTGGGTTGGGGATTTAGGTTGCCCAGCGACCATTTGTCATGTACTTTTCTTTTGGTTGGGTTGTCAATCCCACCGATAAACATGGTCTAAGAGATTTCAAAAATATTTTTATATGCGAGAATAATGATGTGGAAAACCTAACAAACACATACAACTAACACATATATATTAAACCCAATTACCAGAATAAACTTTATATGTAGTGGTTTTTCGAGAATGGACTCTTTTTACATGTTTTACTAGAATGACCAATATATGTCACTATCAAACTTGTGAGGCTTATGTCACTGTCAACCAACCTTGTGAGGCTTCATTTTAATTTGACAGCAAGCTTTATTAGTTGGGATATTGTAGATGGGCCAAGATAATTAGATAAAGGAATTTGATGATAATAAGAACATAAGTAGATACACATTCACAGAAGTGTGAAATATCATTTGTTTAGAAAATAAATACAAAACTTGTAACATAACTTTTATATCAATAGTTATGGACTTATGGGTTCAAACTTAAAACCTGCTAGCATTAATGTTGTATTAATATTTGTTTTGCAACTTAAAAAATACTCACCCATACCTGGTATCCACCAACACCAAAAGATAAACACACACATTTGACATCTCTCTATAGGCAAATCTCAGCTCCATCTTTTTCTCTTAAAAACCACCATCTCCGTCCAGATCCACAACAGCCCACCGCAACTTGCAGAATCACCATCGAAAATCGTCACCACCACCACACCCGAAGCATCACTGCCACCATAAAAAGTAGCATGGGCAGTTTCCCACTGGCCACCGGTATAAACTCAAGGAAACCCACCTCGCCTGTAACCTCGCATATGACCTCGTTCACTCATCTACATCATTCGATCTCGCGTAGGGTTCCTGAACCTCACATTCGATCTCGCGTAGGGTTCCTGAAACTCGCATTTGATCTCGCGTAACAAAATTAAAAGACTTGAAGACCTCGCGTAAGAACTCGCATCAGACCTCGCGTTAGACCTCGCATCAGACCTCGCGTTAGACCTCGCGTGACACAATTAAAAGACTTGAAGCAGTGACCTCGCGTAAGAACTCGCATATGGCCTGACCTCGCGTAGGACTGCTAGAAGTTGTTATCACTTCGCGTATGGCCTCGCATATGAGCATGGCCATCGCATATGGCCTGACCTCGCATATGGCCTGACCTCGCGTAGGACTGCTAGAAGTTGTTATCACTTCGCGTATGGCCTCGCATATGAGCTCGCATCAGACCTCACCTCGCATATGGCCTCGCATATGACCTCGCGTGGACCTTCACCTCGCTCACATCTCGCGTAAACATCGCGCTTATGCATGTCTAATACATCTAACGGTTACAAACTAATTTACTAAAAGATCTAATGGATAATATCAAAAGGTTCATTTTAGATAATTTTACGGGCGAGGTTCATTTTCGTAAAGTAGTAGTAGAAAGTGTTCATTTAAGTAATTTGCTCTATATCTATACTATCTATAATAGAAAAATGGTCAAAAGTGAAGTGTTGAGTTTTCAACAATGGTCAAATGAAAATGAGAGATAAAGTGAAATGTAATTAATACTCTTATTAAAACACTCCAATACTTAAAACTACAATTATTTATTCACATTGTACAACCAAATTAAAGCATATATACCAAATGAAATACAACCAATTCAAACACAAATCGGGTTGAACCGGGACGCTTCAAACCCGGCGGGTTGACCAGTTTAATTTGACCCGTTTTCGACCCAACCTAGCAAGTTGACCCAGTTTAAATCGACCCATTTTTCGACCGGAATGGTTCAACCGGTTGAACCACTCGGGTCGAACCGGGTTTCAAAACATTATCCATTACTTAAAAGTACAATGATTTATTCACATTGTACAACCAATTAAAAACATATCTATGTAATTAAATACAACCAATTAAAACACAAACCGGGTTGCCCGGGACGCTTGAAACCTGTTTTTCGACAGGAACGGTTCAACCAGTTGAACCACCCGGGTCGAACCGGGTTTCAAAACATTATGTTTAATTCTCAAATCTTCAAACTTTTATTATTTTTCGTTTATAACCTGTAAATTTTTTTTTATCAATAAATTATCTGTCGCTATAAAATCCCGTTGCTATGCACGGGTACTCGTCTAGTATATATATATATATATATATATATATATATATATATATATATATATATATATATATATATATATATATATATATATTGTTATGAATCCCCCACTCACATGGTCTATCTTTGGCATAGCTACTACGTGATTCTTCTAGTAAAGGTATCAAATAAAGGATGCAATAATAACCTTCACCTATCAACACGTGTCTACTTGACTTAACTACCACTAACCAAAGTTGTTCATATGTAGAATCATTTCAAGTTGTCAACTTAATTCGTCAAAATCATATACTATTGGTGAGAGTGTTTGACGGGTAAGACTATCTTTATCAACAACCCAATCTCTTATTAAAATATTATTTTCTCTTCCCTCCACATATACAATCAATACATACAACTAATTCATATTTTTTAACCATTTATCAACAACTCAACCTAACATATAATATTATTATTTTTATATTTAATTTAATTATTTAAAATTTTATATAAAACTATATGTTTGATAAAATATTTACTAATAAAATTTTATATAAATTTTGATATATTTTTTATATTTTTTTAATAATAATACAAAATGATAAATGGTAAAAAAAAAAAAAAAAAAAAAAAAAAAAAAAAACAAATGATAAACATCCACTAAAATATTGCCATGTGGCAAGTTGTGGGTTGGGGATTTAGGTTGCCCAGCGACCATTTGTCATGTACTTTTCTTTTTGTTGGGTTGTCAATCCCACCGATAAACATGGTTTAAGAGATTTTAAAAGTCTTTTGTTATGAAATGGCTTTCCCCAACTCACATGCTCCATGCTCTATCTTTGGCATAGCTACTACCTGATTCTTCTAGTAAAGGTATCAAACAAAGGATGCAATAATAACCTTCACCTATCAACACGTGTCTACTTGACTCAACTACCACTAACCAGGTTGTTCATATGTGGAATCATTTCAAGCCGACAATGGGTCTTGACCGGAAATGACCGGGTCTAACCGGAAAAGTACAATGAATGTAACCGGAAAAGTACCATGTAAAATACGCCATGTTCATTAGAGGTTTGTAGTTACAGTTATATACGATTAGTTGAATTTGAACTCTAAACTTGTTATTGCATATAACATGTTTGATGATATGTCTAACTCAAATTATTTATCCAGAGGTTACTAAATTTATAATAAGATCGTATCCATGTAGTAACTTTTATCATCCAATTTGCACTTTCACTTACCATTTTGCTTCCTATCTGTTATTTTAGCTACATTTCATGATAATTGGATAAACTCATGTTGGTTGCTTTATATTAATTAGTTTTTTAAATTTGTCTTATAACACCCTAAATAACTAGCAATCACCTTAACAAGTGACGAACATATATAACCATTTACCAAAACACATATTCAAGATTTGCTTCAAACACTTGGTCTTAGTGTCAATGAGGTGAGGTGTAACACTGCGCTATTGATTTTCGTATTCCACGTTGCCCATTTTGGTATTATAAAATTTTAATGAAATATATGGTTTCCATATTCTGTTTAATTGTATTGTTTTTGGGATTTGTGCAATATTACTAAAACTGCATAAGCTCTTCAACATAAGTTTATTCAAACACCCTAAACTAAAACTGCATGATGCGTTACTTATGTAACAGCTTATGGGTTTATTTATGTTCTATTTTATAGTTACGAACCAAGTTACTTATGCAATAGTGACTGCTATCGCCATTGATAAGGCGTCTGGGAGGATTACTAAACTCAGGAGGTGCAGACCAAGTTTGTTCAGTGTCTCGATGGGGAGCGGCATTGTGTTACTCTTCATTAAACTGAGGTTATCAACAACAGGTATCTTTTCAAACAATAAACAAAAACAGTTACACCTTTATATATACGTTTCAGGGTTCCAAAGGAAATGGTGCATTTATATATACGATACGCGTATTTTACAGCTTTATATATATGTTTCAGGGTTCCCAAAGGACTTTGGTTAGTCACTTTTTATTACAATTTTATAGAATACGCTTCCTAGTTAATTTCCATCACTTTTTATACACTTTGGTTAGTCAAAGGACCTCACGTGAATTAAGTAATAGCAAAAAGGACTAACTTGGAATTGGTCCTACTACCAGAAGTCTGTCTATTTCTCTTTGTACATCACATCAAGAAAGAAGTTAGGGTTTTGATCTTAATTCGAATTCAAGCAAGATTGAAGTAAGATATCACCTTATCTAAGCTCAAAAACCAATAAACAAGGGTTTTTCTCATCTTATTCAAGGTATAAATCACAACTTGTTCTCAAATTCGTGTGTTTTGGCTTACTAATGATTAGGCCTTTATGCCAATTATACATGATTATATGAAAATCTGATTTTTGAGAAATCATCAAGAACCCTAGTAATCATGTATAAATGATTATACAAGTGATGAGTGGTAGCCTATTTAGATGTTATAACACGTGTTAATTTTCAGAAATAGTGTTGGTATGGTTACATAAGCCACGAACCAAACACCCCTTATGGCTTATCTATCCTTTTAGTGCTTCTATTAATAAGCTTAGTCATGTTCTTAATAAGCTTCATATAATTTTATTTGTATGTTCCTAGGCTATAATTCTACTCAAGCGATTTCGAGGTGACTAACATATTTAAGCGTAGAAACGGGTCCTTGGTAACCCGTTAGTGTGCCACTTTAATTGTGGTATTCACGTTCATTTTCATGTAGTATATTCGAGTTACGAGTTCATGGTCTTATAATTATACGTTATGCGCCTAAATGAGTTACTCGTAGTATCTTTATATGTCAATTATGCTAGACGGGTCGAAACAGCCCCGAATGACCCGTTTGGGTTTAGTTATGCGATTTTAACTCTAATTCCACGATATTACTAGAATATCGTCCTAAGTGGGCGACATAGCTGAATTAGCCTTCCTAATTGGACAATTTGCATAAATATAACCCGAAAGAAGGGGGTAGATGTCCTAAGTGGACGACATGTGTTATTATAACCAGAAGGGAGCCTAGACATCCTAAGTGGACGACCGAGCCTTTATTAGTCTCATCTTGTAAAATGGGACTTAGACATCCTATGTGGATGACTATTGTGTATGAGCGGCTCAAAGTCATGGAATATATGACTTAGACGTCCGAAGTGGACGACTAGAACATTTTTAGCTATATTGAAACCTACATGGGTTCATAGCGTCCTAAGTGGACGACTAGTGCAAGGCTAATAGCAAGCATCCTTAGATTTACAAAGCAACACTGGTATTAGTGCGTTTATGTTATGCTTTTATATGTTATCTCTAGAGGTGGCAATTTGTGCCCAAAATAAAAAAAATTGGCTAAATGGGCAAACTTTTAAAAGATTTGGCACATATGATCCCCCTCCTTTTTTTAAAAAAAATGGGCATATATTGCCCATTTAAAAGTTAAATGGGCACAAATGGACACATATTTTCTCTCAATTGGATAACATTACAATTGTTTTTAAAGAAAAAATTGTAGATATAATATATTTAATTTTTTAAATATAAATGAGGTGTTAAGTTTAAGGAATTTATTTCGTCGTTTTGGGTATTTTCTAAAATGATTCGTATAACATGCGCCCGTTTGGCCCATGCCCGTTTAGCCCATAGCCCGTTTGACCCGTGGCCCATGCCTGCCCGTTTTGCCACATATAACTAAGCGTTGTGCTTATGTTGCTTTGTTGTACATGTTATTGGTGAAGCTAGTGGTAGTGCTACGAAGGGTACAAAGACCGAGAACTAGACCTCGGTGGGATACTTGGGTAATGAGCCTTTTCCCTACATGCTCTTTTACAAAGAAACATCCTAGGAAGTCGTGTCTTGGTTTGTAATTATGTAAACACAGATTTGGTGAATAACTTGATGGTTATGGTTGTGTTTAAAGATCAAAGGGGTGTTTGGCATAGCACCACTCTAGCTCCAAATGACCCATTTTGATGTTGTACACGTCTAAAACTCTAAATGGATAGTGTACGTTGTTTATAGTTTTCTTATACTACTATAAAGTATGTTTATTTTGTGTTTAAAAAAAAAATAAATAAAAAGTTACCTAGGCGTTTTGATTAGTTTCATATAATCAAATTAAAACTTAGCGCATGAGTCTAAAGGTTGTTTTTATATCGATTGTAGAGAGAATATGAGGAATATAAAGTCAGGGTAAATGCATTATTAGCAAAAGGTCGGAAAACACCAGGAAATAACCCCGAGAGACCATATACAGGTAAATTATCAATTTACCCTTTCCTACGTCAAATGAATTATCTGCTAATTACTTATTAGTCATTCAGAAGGTCAAAATTAGCCTTTCAAAAGTCATCCGAGATGCTTATCTGCTAACTGCTTTTTAGTTGCTTAAATAATCTGATTGGTGGCTTAGATAAGGACTTTTAAACACACAGTTTGTTTAATGGTTAGAATGCAATAACCACTTACATAAGCAAACCCACGAAGATGCTATAAATAGAGCTGTCAATAAGATTTCTCATTGGGTTGTGACTTGCTGTCAATATAAATGCACCGTTTGCTTTTGAACCCTGAAACATTATACAATATACTAAAAGTGACTTTTTGCGTTCCGTTCAAAAGGCGCCACCCCATTTGCAATATTAGCCTGCTACTGTTACTCCAACTGTAGCCCACTGTAGAAACAACTGTAGCACCCCGATACAGCATCCCATTTATCCACACTTCTCCTCAACTCCTAGAAAATTCCAGACCACTTCCCTCTCATCAAACATATGACCCTCTTAATCTCATTTTGTTGTTTCTACGATCTTTGTTTCATCTAAAACATGTTTTATGTGAAATCTATACATTTGCAGCAGTGTCGCAGCCGAAAATGAAATTAAATATCAGCAAAGCACACCTGCTGTCAAGATGGCTAGGACTTTGGGATGTAGAAGTTACTGTTTTCAGGACACCATGGGAATAAACGTGTATAACTATTTTGTTGACCTGTATGACTATAAGGTGATAAGCCTTGATCGATGACTATAAGGTGATAAGCTTCTACATGTATGACTATATGTGCTAATTACCTTTTTTATTTGTAATGAACCAGGGCATTAGGCAAGAAGCCGCCTTGGTAATGGCTGTCGGATTGGATGCTGAAGTGGGAGCTAAAACGGATGGGTTTGGGTGCTGAAATGGAAGCTAAAGTGGATGCGTTTGGCGGCTGAAATGGGTGGATTTGGGTGATGAAATGGGTGTGTTTGGGGGCTGAAGTGGGGACTAAAATGGGTCAGTTTAGTTGATTTATTTAAAGTTTTCTAAATTGTCCATGTTATGAGTCAAAATGGGTAATTATGACTGTTGAGATGGGTTGGCTTGGGTTCACTTGGCTTGAAAACCTTCTAACCAGCCATTTTCGCTATACCTAATTGTTGCTTTTAACCATTTAATCCATCATAGACCCACATTGATTCATTTATAACTAAATGGATTGATTTTGGCGTCTTCAATAGTAAAACACAATAATTTGTGTAAATCATATATTTCTCTTTCATGGCTCACCTTACGTTGTTACAGGTTGATGAAGTCTTGGGAACTTTAGTGAAAGCCTTTAAAGCCTCTTTCTTGCCTTTGTTTGACGAGCTATCCTCTTATCTGATGCCTATGCTGGTAAGTAGCTAATGCTAGCTATCCCGGGAATTTATTTTTTCTTGAGTCAACCAAATTCTTCTACGGAATTTAGTTATTTGGGTAAATAATGATGCACAATTTCACACAATTACACTTAATTGAAGGGCAAGGACAAAACAGAAAGAAGAATTGCTATTTGCACCTTTGACGTTGTTACACAACAGTGTCGTGAAGCAGCTCTAAGGTACAAATACCACCACTTGTATTTGCTTTTTGGTTCAGGTCTTGGTTGAACCTGACTCATTTTTTGCCCAAAGAATTTCTACTTTTTGCTTGAAAACGTGGTTTTACAATTTATTCTCATACTTGCATGTTGCTTTTTGGTTCATGATTTGTTTCTAAATTTTTTCAAGTCATCATAAGTAATTATCCAAATAGAAGATCATTAGAACTTTTAGTAAAAGTAACCAAGTACAAAGATGTAGTCTACCAGAATTCTTGGGTATGTTACATATAGCTGTGCGGTTGGGCATTTAAGGTAACAGGTCATGACGGGTTTGGGTGGAAAAGACCATTTAGCATTGGTAGAAAAGGGTTGCTTCCGATTGGGTTGACCTGCAACCTAACCCTTGAACTGTATTTAAGCTTTAAAATATTTTTTGTATCTAACAGGTCCGGTTCAGAATATCAAATTTGGTGTGAACGTAAACGTGACGGGAGTCTCAGGCAGAGTGATGGCACCACCTTCTGTAAGAGAGGTAATCAAGTGGTTGGTGCTAGTTATAACTGTAGCTGTAACGGTGTCATTGGTTCATATGTTTGCTGAATAAATGTTTCAGGTGATTGCAACATAAGAACAAAATTTTGGACTTTTAACTCCCGAATTTGAAGATGGCGAGGTTGAACAAGTGATGATAACATGTAATATTTGGATGCTTATTTTGAATAGGTGCATGGGTTTGTTGAAGATACAACTATACAAGTGGTAAAAAACGCGCAACAATAACCGGGAACTTGGACGAGCATTTATTATAAAATAGGAGAGGGTACTAGCAAAGACAAACAGGTCTGGATCCATTTTTTTTATTTTGTATGTTTGTTCAGTTAGTTAACTGATACTGTTGGTGGTGTATTTACATATTGGGATTAGGAAAGGTTTAGGTTGTATGTGTTATCTTTTTGTGTTTCAAAGTAAGCTTCTGGAATTTTTTTTTTATGTATTTCATGTTCCATTTATCTGTACTTCCTTTTTTAATTACCAATGTGCAAAGTTATAATCTCTATGTTTTAGTTTTAAGTTTTTGTCTTTGTGGTGAATTTGTACACGGCATTCCCGCAGCCCCCACTTGTTTTTTTTTTAAAAAGTTAACCCTGAAACATTTAAGCAATGTTTTAAAACCTGGTTTTTTCATTGACCCGGTTTACTCACCGGTTTATCGGGGTCACCGGTTCAACCGGTTAAACCGCCGGGTTGAACCGGTTCTACATGTTTATATATTTTTTGTATATTCAATATGTAGTGTTGAATGATCACTTGATTTATCTGACTTTATTCCTAACTTTTGATTGTAAACATGGGAAAATTTAAGACTCTACCAACAGATCTTTGTTTTTAAGTTATATATTTATAATAATCTAGCAAATTTGCAACAATAATCAATTTATAATTCTATGTTCATTAAAACTATAATAGTTGGTATTTCTAAGAATAATATATAACTTTAATTTATTGTTTTACAAAATTTTAACAAACACTTACTTTAACTTGTCAATTAAACTTATAAAGGTTGATGGAGAAAAAAAATGTTTTGTTAGATTTTTTGATAAAAGTCATGACCCGGTCGGGTTTATCAAACCGGGTCAACCCGGGTCAACAAAAAATCGGCGGTTCAATCCGGTTCTTAAACAAGCAAAAACCCGATCATATCCGGCCCGGTCTTCGAGCCAGTTCACGGTTCAACTGGTTCAACCGGCCAGATCAACCCGGGTTTTAAAACATTGCATTTAAGTATTTCATAACCAACTAATTTAGAATGCCAATATAGTACCTTTATGGTTCACACGTTTTTGATTAAATTACTTTGACTGAATAAGCAATTTCCCAGAGGATGTATTGGGTTGCTTTTTTTTGGTGAATCTTATCTTTCTTTGTCATTGACCAAAAGACCATATATGAGTGGCTTATCTTTCTTTTTCAAACAGTAAATCTTATCTTTCATTTTCATTGCTTTTGTTTCTCAACATCACTGCATCTGGAACTAGTTTCTTTCTTCACATAAACTCTTTCAACCATATCAGTTTCATCATAATTTACACCTAACCAATCACCTTCACATTTTCAAGTTGTTTTTTTTCCATTGTATTCACTTTTCTTTGCAATCAGTTTGTAGAAATGGCCTTCAGCAGATTATTACGTTTCTTCTCCGATCATTTATCCATAACTTCTTCTAACTCATCCGCACCAGAAAAAGAAGAATCTTCTTCAAACTCATCTGCACCAGAAAAAGAAGAATCTTCTTCAAACTCATCTGCACCAAAGATAATGGTGTCCACCTCAACTTCATCAATAGCTTTATTAGGAGTTATGCTAATGGCATCTTCAACTTTTATCTATTACCTTTATTCGAAGGCATCATCTTCTAAATCATCTGCACCAAAAAAAGAAGAATCTTCTTCAAACTCATCTGAACCAGAAAAACAAGAAACTTCTTCTGACTCAAATGAACCAAAAATAATGGTGTCCACTTCAACTTCATTCATTCAAACTAGCTTCAAGTATGACGTGTTTATAAGCTTCAGGGGTGAAGACACTCGCAAGAACTTTGTTGGCCATCTTTATGAAGCTCTTCAACAAAGAGGCATTTACACTTTCAAGGATGATGAAAAAATGAAGCAAGGGAAAACTATCGACAACCAGCTTATCCAAGCTATTAAAGACTCAAGATTCTTCATCATTGTTTTCTCAAAGAACTATGCTTCTTCATCTTGGTGCTTGGATGAGCTTGCTGAGATCATGGAGCGTCAAAAGACTGGCCAACAGACTGCCTATCCCATCTTTTTGGATGTGGAACCCACCCATGTCCGAAAACAAAGTGGGGCATTTGGAAAAGCCTTTTTGGAAAACAGAAAAAAAGACGCTGCTGGGAAATGGATAGAGGCTTTGAAAGCAGCATCAAATCTGGTTGGGAGGGAGTTGCAGGTGACCGCTAATGGGTAATTACTCCACATTTTTCTACTTAGCGATATTCGTTACTTTTGTTTCCTCATCCTAGCTAGTATTATGTTACATAGTTTTAATTAGTACTTTGTATATAACTGTATATATGTTATATATAGATCTAAAACATTGTTACATACAGGAACGAAGCTGAATTCATCAAAAAAATTGTTGGGGATATTTCACTAGAGTTACGCCCCATCAATTCCGGCTTTGATGAAAAGTTAGTCGGCATGGAGACTCGAGTAAAGGATGTTGTTTCATCTTTAGAAGTTGGTACTGATGAAGTTCGCATGATAGGGATCAAGGGCATGGGAGGGGCAGGGAAGACAACTACAGCGAGTGCTGTTTTTAATAATCTATCTAATGATTTCGAAGCTATATGCTTTGTTGGGAATGTGAGAGAAGTTTCAAATGGCTCGGTGTCTGGTTTGAAGAATTTACAAGAACAGGTCCTTTCAAATGTACTAAATGAACGCATCACTCTAAATAGTGTTGATGACGGGAAAAACATGATGAAAAGGAAGATGTGTGCTAAAAAGGTTCTTCTTGTTCTAGATGATGTGGATCACATAAAACAACTTGAGGCATTAGCCGGTGAGGCTAAGTGGTTTAAGCCAGGAAGTAGAATTCTCATTACAACAAGAGATGAGCAAGTATTGAAAGCACCCAGATCAGTGGACGTGATTCGTGATATTGCTCTCTTATCCGACCAGGAAGCAACTTCCCTCTTTAGTAGGTATGCATTTGGAAGAGAGGATCCACTTCAAGGATACGAAGAGTTGTCAAGAAAAGTTGTTCGTTATGCTGCTGGTCTTCCCTTAACAGTCGAAGTCTTGGGTTCCTTTCTTTGTGGTAAAGATATGGTTGAATGGGAAGATGCCATAGAAAGACTAAAAAATATTCCCTTGAAGGAGACTCTGGAGAAGCTAGAGTTAAGCTACAACAGTCTCGAGGATGATTATCAGCAAATATTTCTAGACATTGCATGCATATTGAAAGGCGAGAAGAAAGAAAATGCAATCAGAATTCTTGAAAGCTGTGGATTTCATGCTAGAATTGGTTTAAAAGTTCTTCAGCAGAGATCTCTCATAACTGTTGATGGATACGGGGACTTGGGCATGCATGACCATATAGAAGAAATGGGAAAGAACATTGTTCGTCGTTCGCGTGAGCCTAACAAACATAGCCGATTGTGGAATTACGAGGAAATTAAAGATTTATTGGCTGATGACAAGGTAAAGATCAAAATACTTGTAAGGTGGAGAAAACTAATACATTTTCATTTGTTCTGACTTTTGACATTGTTTTTGAATTGTAGGGTACTGAAGCAACAAGTTGTCTAAAACTTGATTTGTGGAGAGGAAAGTCAAGAATTGTTATGAATGGTCTGGGAAAAATGAAGGAACTTCGATATCTTGAAGTGAACTTTGCATATTTTGATTTTAAAAGTGATCAGGAATTTGATGATATCAGCCAATGCTTCACAAATTCTTTAAAATGTCTAAAATTTAGGAATTACCCTTTCTTGTATTTACCCAAAACATTTCAACCAAACAATCTTGTTGGACTTGTATTGGAGCACAGCAAAATGGTACAACTTTGGGAAGAGGGAGAAAGAAAGGTAGAATAACTGTTGATTGGTTGTTTTGCATAATTCGTAATAAAGCTATTAATTTATTGGTTTGTTAATACGCTAATATTAATCTTTTTGTCTTATTTATGCTGGCAGGTTCTAACAAAACTCGAATTCCTTTCTCTCAAAGAGTCAAACTTGACAATCTTTGACTTCGGGTTGACTCCGAATATTGAGACGTTATCTCTTGAAAGGTCTGGTAATTTAGAAGAACTTTGCATGCCATTTAGTTGTCAAAAGCTCAAGCATCTCCATATCAGTCACTCAAAGTTAAGAACCTTTGACCTGGGGTTGACTCCGAATCTCGAAATGTTATCTCTTGATCGATGTGCTCAATTTGAAGAACTTAACGTGCCTGTTGCATGTCTAAATCTCAAAATCCTCAAACTTAGAGAATCAAGTTTGAGGAGACTTGACCTTGAGCTGATTCCAAATCTTGAGAAGTTAGATCTTGCATATTGTGATCAGTTGGTAGAAATTAAGGCTCCCGTTGGATGTCTAAGAGAACTTGTCAACTTAGACTTACACGGTTGTTTGAGGTTTAGATCTTTTACGTTTCACAGTAGATGTGAGCCCAAGATTAATTGTTCTTCAGATACTTTATATCTGGATGGTAGGTCCCTAGATTCATGCCCATTGCACCCCAACAGTAATCTCCCAAAGTTTGGGTTTACTTGTATTTATCACGAATATCTACCGTCATCGGCTGGAAATATTGAGAAGCTTATTTCTTTTGGTCTATGTGCTTGCACAGACTTTGAGAAATTTTCAGACATGATTTGTAGTTTACAATGTCTACAAAAACTTACACTCAGAGGCGAAAATACTCCAGAGTTTCCCAAAGGTCTTGGCCAGTTAGAATGTCTAGAAGAGCTCTGTTTGTACTCTGATCAGATTAAACATCTTCCAGATAGCATTTGTATGTTGAAACATCTGAAGTATCTGAGACTTAACTGGTGTGCTCTTCTTGAGAAGTTGCCTGAGGACATTGGCCAGTTAGAATCTCTGGAGATTCTAGATTTGTCATTTACAAGTATTAAACATCTTCCAGATAGCATTTGTATGTTGAAACATCTGAAGCATCTTGAGCTTGATAAGTGTGCTCTTCTTGAGAAGCTACCTGAAGATCTTGGCCGATTAGAATGTTTAAAAGAGCTAAAGGTGAGAAGTGTGAAAATGGAGTATCTTCCGGATAGCATTTGTATGTTGAATTGTCTCAAATCTCTCAAAGTCCATAATGATCTTCTTGAGAAGTTACCAGAGGATCTTGGCCAATTAGAATGTTTAGAGGAGTTAGATGTGAGTAGTAATATAATTGAATTTCTTCCAGATAGCATCTGCATGCTACAACGTCTGAAATTCCTCATAGTTGTATGGTGTCCTCGTTTTGGGAAGTTGCCTGAGGACATTGGCCAATTAGAATCTCTGGAGAGACTACGTTTGTGGAGGACAACAATTAAACATCTTCCTGATAGCATTTGTATGTTGAAACATCTGAAGTCGCTCGATCTTGAAGGTTGTGCTCTTCTTGAGAAGTTGCCTGAGTACATTGGCCGGTTAGAATGTCTAGAGGAGCTCTCTTTGTCATCTACAAAAATAAAACATCTTCCGGGTAGCATTTGTATGTTGAAAAATCTGAAGGGTCTCATACTTTTTCATTGTGATCTTCTTGAGAAGTTGCCAGAGGATCTTGGCCAATTAGAATGTTTAGAGAGGCTATGTGTGAGTAGTAAGAAGATTGAATTTCTTCCAAATAGCATCTGCATGCTAAAAAGTCTAAATTCGCTCATTGTTAGAGACTGTTCTTGTCTTGGGAAGTTGCCTGAGGACATTGGCCAGTTAGAATCTCTGGAGAGGCTGTATCTGTCAGCTACAAGGATTAAATATCTTCCAGATAGCATCTGTTTGTTAAAACATCTGAATTATCTCAACCTTGAGGATTGTGCTCTTCTTGAGAAGCTACCAGAGGATCTTGGAAAATTAGAATGTTTAAAAGAGCTAATTATAGAAAACACAGGCATAATAAGTGATCTTCCCCAAAGACTTAAAGCTGCATCTTCTGAGCTTTGGTGAGTAAATAATGCACTTACCTTGTTTTCTAAATTCATTTTTCTCTTATTTTATTATCGAATTTGATATTGCCCAACAAAAGTTATTGGAACAAAATAATACTACAGTAGTAGCTTTGTAGAAAGAACAAAGAAAGTAAATTACACGATGGTCCTTATAGTTATACTAAATTTCATTTTTGGTCTCTAAATACCAAAATTTACATAAATGGTATCTAGTATAAAACTTGTTACACTTTTGGTCCCTTATTGTGTTAAAGATGTTAAAGTTTCAAAAAGATGGTAGACGTCCATGGATAAAATGCAACTATTGTACCTGTTTTCAAAGATTTTCTATTATCGATTGCAGTTTAATTTCATACTAATGGCGCAATTCCATATAAGCTAAAGTAGTTTCTTGGTTTTTAAGGTTGCACTCTGGCATAAACTCAGGATCAAGCAGTGGCGGATCTGACTTAGGATCAAGTAGTGGCGGATCTAGACAGGGTGTTAACGATCTGAGCTGAGTCGAGTATAGGCCTAAACGAGCTAGGCTTGTTTATTAACTAGTCGGTACTCTTCTTTGATGCATTGTTTTCTATTTGCTAGCCCCTGTACGTAGAGGCGCGTCTTCAGATGAGGCTCAAAGCCGTTGATTAGTTCTTGAAGCTAATTGATATTGGGGCGCGCGATGGAAAACAAATCTGGAAATTGGCCGGACCTCAAATATTGTGAAATAAGAAATGGTCTCAAAGGAGAATGGGAAACACTAACAAGCTCTTCGTTAAGTTTAGTTTAGTTGGTGACTGGTCTCAATGTGTGTTCGAACTTACTTATTGCTCTCCATAGAAGCTGCCTATCTTCAGTTGCATTGTTTGATCGTTTTACTATTTCTATTTACAACGTATTTAGCCAATTTGTTTTTTGTACTTTTGTTGAACCAATTTATGATAATATGGTAGAATGTTTATTGTGACATAGGTAAACTAATTATGTGTGAAATGATCTTCATGTGCTTTACTATTGTGTTTTTATCTCACCACTCTCACCTTATTCATCTTCTTTGAAATCATGCAGAAACTCTAGTGACAGTGTATTTAATGAGCGAAAATCCTCGTTAAATATATCAATACCATTTCCTCCTCTAGTAGTTGAAACCACAGCCGCGGAGACGGTATAAACCAAGGCCGTGGAGGTGGAGGAGATCGAGGAAAAAAATGATAACCAACCCGTGATTTAAACTGAAACTTTATGGTTTCTGGAAAGCAAAACCGAATATTTATGGATTGGTTTCGCTTTTATGCAAAACCAAACCATGCTTGCCCCTAAATTTTTTGACCTCCAAAAAGTGTTGTGTATTTACAGAAAAATTGCATAACATGGCAATGATACTATCATTTTCAAACGTGTTGAAAATAAGTCATCCTTATTGAGCAAAATGAAATACATGTACTCAAATAGACATTGACATATTATAAAATCACATGGCTAGGAACCATTGGTAAGAACCGTGGCATTGATAGCAACCATGGTTATCATGCGGCAATCCTTGTGATATCTGGAATTAGATCAAATATAATTGTTCATGTACCGACTAGATGTTGCATCATTCACCTACCAACCTACAACCCTATAAAAAAAGATCGGTTCATCTATTTGGTACAACTTGTGCATGCATATAACGCCCTCAGTGAGAAGCAAAAATATATATATGTGCTCATTTACATGCATGACTGGGGGAATAACAGTTTAGAACACACAAAACTGAAAAAGAACCAACTAATGTTGTTGACACATACAATCTGGTATGGGATAGGTATATATGGATTGTGTCTCCTTTTACTTGACCTTACCTATTCTTATGCGCGTTTTGTATAGCCCACTGAAACTCAGGCCATTCCATAGTTTCGTTAACAAAGAGCTGGCTCGAGAGCACCATATTTGGTCTGATAGTCTTCAAGCTTTTGTATGCTCGATACCCTATAGCTGAAAAACAAGCAACAATGATTCCTTTTATAAGTAAGGGTCATGGATATTTCCAAGTTGTTAAAGCATCATACTTTATTTTTATATCAGCGAAGCAAAAGATCGGTTTGGACCCACCAACACAGTTTCGTCCAACTCTTTTTGAATTTGAATACACTTGAGACCACATTCAACCCGTTTACTTTATCATTAAACTAGATATTAACAACCAAGCTTGTAAAACTGCTTTATGCGGGCTTAATATTCTTTTTGTGTTGTAGGCAAGTAGCCAACAAAAGAAGAGTTTATACTTTATACAACCATAAACATGGTGAATGACTAAAATTGATCACCATAAAGCCAGATAAATCATAGAATATCAGGTATCATTATAAGCCTACTGACGTGGACTCTAGATGTGTGCATAATTAATATTAAGATCTGATTACATTGTTAATATTGAGATCGGATCCAGGAATCTTAACCACGGATAGCGTACAATTCACAGTTACTCCAGAAAAACATATTCAGACGATATAGTTGTATTAGGAGTTCCATTATGTTTAAGTTACTAAACCTCGTTTATCACTATCTGTATATATCAAAATGTAAATTATAGCCACAAATGACTAACCGCATGTGGGAATTGTGCAACCTGAGGTCCTTGAGCAGGTGGAAGCTGATTTGGTGAGCCTAAAGTTGCCTTCTTCTCGTCCTCGCCCAATATAACAGTGGGAGGATGGAGTTGATCAGCATTCTGTCCACCAAAATAGAAGGCGCCAGCAAATCAGATGGGCCATCAGCAAAGTACTTTGGGTACAGTCTAAAACATCTATAGATAATGAACCGGGTGTAATACATGTGATTGATAAGATGCACCAGCATCTCCCGGTGGCATATGTGTGTGCCCTGATCAGATGGACTAGCAGCCACGACTGGTGATTTAACTTGGTTTACAACAAATCTCACAGTAGAGTTAGAATTAACTTTATCTTTTTGTTTTTGATAAAACTTGAAACTATTGTTAGAAAAATCTGGATTTCCTTCAACTATCCTGACCGTGTTCTTAAGAAGAGATGATGGAGTAACTTCCTTCAAAATCTACAACAACTGAAACTAAAATTGAGACATATAACCACAAGTGATCCTTTCTATAAGACTATAGGATTAATAAGTAAAACTAATTATACACTGTACCTAAGTGATTCAATAACTTTTCATAGCTCCTACCCGTCACCGATTTAAGATAGAAATTCAATAAACGGGCTCTATTAAAGGGGCTCTATTTCACAATCTCTAGTAGTGATTGAACCTATCTATTGCCGCAGAGGTGAAATAACTACTTGCTGCTATGATGCCAACTCACCACTAGCGACTAACCACCATGGCATGTATGCCTTCTCCGGCCACCATTGTGTGTTTGTGAAATCGATAATGGGCAAATAATATGCATTTTCGATTCACTGCAGAAAACGCTCAAGAGATAACAGATTTACCAAGTGCAGTGCTGAGTATGAAACTACTTAGTTCAGATTCTTAATTGTTTATATTATTGAGTTTTGGTAATAAAGATTACAACTTAATCAAAGTTAGGTCACCAAACCAATTAATAAAAACATATATCTCAGTAGACTTTGAACTAATAAGTAATAACAATGCCTTTCAATTAAGATTAATTATTAAGAATAAAATTATGAACAACAGGGATGCACAAGCAGTGCAAAACTGTAAATTAAAATAAATACATACGTATGTTTGAGAATGATTCTGATCATTACGGTCACCCAAACACACCCCATTGCTTCCTGGGACCTATAGTCTCTTGTAGCTTCTTTGCACCATCAACATCCATTTCTACAAGCTTTTTTAAAAACAACAAAGCACCCGCGTTTGCCATCTTTTTGAGACATTCCTTCGAATGAGATAAAGACATTAGAATCGACACAGGGTACGTACTTGTTATCAAAATTCAGTATAGAAGGATCTAATAACTGAAGTACACTCACTATCACTCTTTGTTCCTTCTGATATATCCTTCTGTTCCCGGAACAAATCGGTATATATAACTGACAACGCTCTCACTGCCGCTTGTTTCTCCTTAATCGCTTTCCCATCCAACATACCAATCAACGGTCCTATACACCCCAATTCCCCCAACACTCTCCGAGCCTTCGCATTACGCCCCGACCTGAAAACCACTTTCGCACACTGAAACCTCACTCCCAGCACCCCACAGCTCAACAACTCAACAATCCTAACCAAAAACCCTCTTAAATCCATACTGCTGCCGAAAAACCGTCCCAGACTTGACAACTCTCAACAAAAACACCCCTAACATTATCCTTAAACAACAAAACTCGACAAATTCCTCAACACACAACACGCCACATTTCGCGAACAACGAAGATACTATCTGATTCTAATAAAGGTATCAAAGGACCCTAGCATTATCCTTAAACAACAAACCTTGTTAAGCTATCAACACGTGTCTACTTGACTCAACTACCAATAACCTTGTTCACATGTGGAATCATTTCAAGCCGAATATGGGTCTTTGCTGGACCGGGTCTTGACCGGAAATGACCGGGTCAAACCGGGTCTTGCCCGGAAGTGACCGCATCTAACCGGGTCTTGGCCAGATATAACCGGTCCTGGCCGGGTATAGCCGGGTCTTGACCGGAAATGACCGGGTTTTGACCGGATACGTCCGGGTATAGCCGGGTCTAACCGGAAAAGTACAATGCATGTTACTGGACAAATCAATGAACATAGTATGATAGTACTAGTGTAAGGTGTCTTGATGACTTAAATATAAAACAGCCACACAAGTATTTCAAAAAAAAAAAAAAAAGGTACATGGTGGTTTTCTTTAGCACTGAAATAAATAAACATAAATATATTATTATATTGTTGGTTCGTTTTCGAGTCACCAACTTGTTCACCAACTCCTTTTTTATTTTTTGGTTTTTTTTTTTTTTTTCTATTCAATTTTGCTCTTTAATTTGTTACCACGTCTTAACGAAAGGTAGATTAATAACTTTTTTTCTTTCTTCTTCATATAAGTCGTTATTGATCATTTATCATTGTTGTAAGTGTTTAGGACAAACAATAGCAACGAATTTTTTTTTCAAAGTTTCTTCTTACTACATGAACTATATAAAATATTATTAATATGACAAACTTTTATAAAGTGTTTTAATACGCACATTGTTTATGTGTTGTCAAAGTAAAAATTAGTGACACGTGTCATTGCTCTCGTATGACAACAAATCAAAATATTCATATTTGAACACTTTATGAAAATCCGTTGTATTCATAGGCGTTTTTTTTTTTTTTTTTTTTTTTTTTTTTTTTTTTTTTTTTTTTTCACTTTTGCTCTTTAATTTGTTAGGTTAAAGTCGCGTGAGTTGATCAACCAAAACACTAAAAACCATAATTTCTAGAATGAATTGGTGCACTCAAATTTATCAACAAGTTAACTTTATAGTTCATAGTTCTTTGCGATACTGTATTAAGCGCCACCAACTTTGTTGGTTTAGTTTTGTAGAACGTGATAAAAAGCTATTAATTGGTTCTTAATAATTCTTAACCCATTTAGGGTCGTTCGGAAAAGAGTCCAAAATAATCACGAGATTACTTTGGTTAAGCCAAAGATTCCCCCTCCCCCTAACTCCATCCGTTTATAATTCTTAATTATGAACAAAGATGATACTAGCCAAAACATATATGTCCCGTATTTTGGTAATAGGGTTGTACTTAATTTTTTTCGAATATTTATCAAGTTTAGAAAAATAATAAAAGCTAGTGATAATCTTCGTGATGTTAGTATACATCTTTGTAATCTTGTTATTCTTGTCACATGTAGAAATATACCATTTTCTCACTAATTTCACACATAAATAACTTCATTAAGCATCCATCATGGAATACAAAACATTTTAACTAGAAGAAGTTATGGGTATCTCTAGAAAGGTTATGTTGATATGTGTAATGATACTTGATCTTTTAGGAACCACTACAATGGCGTCAAAGCCATTTTCATTCGATGAGCGTCCAGATGAAGTTTGTTGCCACTCCGATTTCCCTTGTAGTACCGTCCCTCTTCCTCCTGGTCCCGCTGGTAAGGATGATAACGTTGTTAAAGTCGTCGTTGCACCTTCACCTATGGCTCCTGGTCAGTGATCTTGATGGAAGACATGTGGGCTAATAAAGATCGATGTAATCGTGTATGTGATATATATAAAGGCAGACTTGTGTTTATGCATGTAATAGTAATAATAAGGACATATGGTGCTGATTAGAGCTTCGTTAAAGTGGTTAAGAACTTTGCTTGTTTATGTCGAATTTTGTAGGCGAATGAACCATAGAAGGTTCACCGTTTGTAAGTTGTTTAATCGAGCATGCTAACGAGTCCATATAAACCAAAAATATCATAGACCACACAAAAGAAAAAAAGACACATTGGTATAGTTATTTTTGGCAAAATTATCAATGCATAATATATTATATCATGAACAATAAATAAATAATTTTTATTTGAGATTAAAACTTGAGAGAGTGGATAGGTCGCTGGCTAAGGATGACACCCTATGAGTAGCAGGTCTCGAACCTTCCTTTTTTTTTTTTTTTTTTTTTGGCATTTTTTTCTTTCACTTTTGCTCTTTCATTTGTTACTATGTTTTAAGGGAAGGTAGATTATAACAATGTTCTAAACATAAAAAGGAAACTTTATATTTTGAGAAAATAAAATGTTTGATACTCTGTACACAAGTCAATAATAAGCTTGAACCTTGTTGGTGCCAAATGGTCAACTTACATCACCTTCATCTTAACCTGCAACAATATTGACCCTACCAATTGACCCCCCTATGAATAACAATCACTCTTAACAGTTATTCAACCAAATTAATCTTAGAACCAAATTCCTTTCTGGGTTTTTTTCAGATCTGCAAATGGTATCTGAATAACCTTTTGATTTCACATTTAAGGTTTGTTTCATGGGTCTTTCAAAATCTTTAGTATTTTGTCTTTTTATGTGTTTTTTTTTTGGGAATTTGTTTGCTTTTATATGAATTATATGATTTTAGCTAATTTCTTGTAATTATAATTTATAAGTATTGATTTTGATGGTTTTGGTATAAACATTTGTGGCCTTTAAGTTGTTGAATTATTGTGTTTTGTTAATTTAGTTTGTGTTCAACACTACATATTTAAGGTAGAATGATGAGGACTTATACCGAATTTATATAAGTTATTTTGTTCGATTATCGTATGTTTGTAGCTTGACAAATTTTCCTACCACGAGGTATAAATCACAACTTGTTCTCAAATTCGTGTGTTTTGGCTTACTAATTATGGGTAAAGCCTAGAGATTAGGCCTTTATGCCAATTATACATGATTATGTGAACATATGATTTTTGAGAAATCATCAAGAACCCCCTAGTAATCATGTATAAATGATTAGACAAGTGATGGGTAGCCTATTTAGATGTTATTACACGTGTTAATTTTCAGAAATAGTGTTGGTATTTTTACATTAGCCACGAACCAAACACCCCTTATGGCTTATCTATCCTTTTAGTGCTTCTATTCATAAGCTTAGTCATGTTCTTAATAAGCTTCATATAATTGTATGTTCCTAGGCTATAATTCTACTCAAGCGATTTCGAGGTGAGTAACATATTTAAGCGTAGAAACGGGTCCTTGGTAACCCGTTAATGTGCCACTTTAATTGTGGTATTCACGTTCATGTTCATGTAGTATATTCGAGTTACGAGTTCCTGGTGTTATTATTATACATTATGTGCCTGAATGAGTTACTCGTAGTATGTTTATATGTCAATTATGCTAGACGGGTCGAAACAGCCCCGAATGACCCGTTTGGGTTTAGTTATGTAATTTTAACTCTAATTCCACGATTTGCATAGCTGAATTAGTCGTCCTAAGTGGACGATTTGGTTAATAACTTGATGGTTATGGTTGTGTTTAAAGATCAAAGGGGTGTTTGGCATAGCGCCACTCTAGCTCCAAATGACCCATTTTGATGTTGTACGGGTCTAAATGGATAATGTACGTTGTGTATAGTTTTCTTATAATATAAAGTATGTTTTGTTTGTGTTAAAAAAACTGGGCGTTTTGATTAGTTTCATATAATCAAATTAAAACTTAGTTCATGAGTCTAAAGGTTGTTTTTATATCGATTGTAGAGAGAATATGAGGAATATAAAGTTGGGGTAAATGCATTATTAGCAAAAGGTCGGAAAACACCAGGAAATAACCCGTGAGACCATCCTGGCATGATACAGGTAAATTATCAATTTACCCTTTCCTATGTCAAATGAATTATCTGCTAATTGCTTATTAGTCATCCAAAACGTCAAAATTAGCCTTTCAAAAGTCATCCGAGATGCTTATCTGCTAACTGCTTTTTAGTTGCTTATATAATCTGATTGGTGGCTTAGATAAGGACTTTAAAACACCCACAAAGATGCTATAAATAGAGCTGTCAATAAGATTTCTCATTGGGTTGTGCCTTGCTGTCAAATATAAAGCACCATTTGCTTTTGAACCTTGAAACATTTTTTTTATAAAAGTGAACCCAGAAACATTTATGTATTTCCATAACCAACTAATTTAGAATGCCAGTATTGGACCTTTATGTGTTCACACTTTTTGATTAATCATATCTTTCTTTTTTTCTTTTTTTAATCATATCTTTCTTATTCTTTCCAGGAGGATGTATTGGGTTGCTTATTCTTTCTTTTTTTTAATCATATCTTTCTTTATCATTGACCAAAAGACTATATGAGTGGCTTATCTTTCTTTTTCATCGACCAAAAAGACGCTTTTGTTTGTCAACATCACTGCAGCAGCTGGCCGGAACTAGTTTGTTTCTTTTCATAAACTCTTTCAACCATATCAGTTTCATCATAATTTACACCTTATCTATTACTTTTATTCAATGGCATCTTCTTCTAACTCATCTGCACCAAAAATAATGGCTTCTACTTCAACTACATCCATTCAAAAGAGCTTCAAGTATGATGTTTTTTTAAGTTTCAGGGGTGAAGACACCCGTAAAAACATTGTTGATCATCTTTATGAAGCTCTTCAACAAAGAGGGATTTACACTTACAAGGATGATGTAAGAATCCATAAAGGGAAAACTATCAGTGATGAGCTAATCAAAGCCATTCAAGACTCCAAATTTTACATCATTGTTTTTTCCAAAAACTATGCTTCTTCGTCATGGTGTTTGGAAGAGCTTGTCAAGATTATGGAGTGCCAGAAGATGGATGAGCACACTGCTTACCCTGTTTTCTATGATGTTGAACCCACCGAGGTCCGCAAACAAAGTGGGGCTGTTGGTCAAGCTTTTGCTAAACATGAAAAGGAAGAGGCTGCTGGGAAATGGAGAGAAGCTTTGAAAGAAGCTGCCGATCTGGCTGGTTGGGAGCTGAAGAACACTTTTGATGGGTAATTATTTCATCATATCTCTACTTGCGATATTCCTTGCTTAAGTTTCTTCTAAAATACTACCGAGTATAGGTTCATCCATGAAAACTGATTATAGTATTATGTTACATAGTATTACTTCGTATATGAGTATATGTAATAGATTATAGATCTAAAACATTGTTTATGTTGGATTTAGACGTACTATGCTAAACGGAACCTTTTACATACATACAGGCATGAAGCTAAGTTCGTCAAAGAAATTGTTCAAGAGATTTCACTAGAGTTACGTTCCATCAGTTTCGGCTTTGATGAAAAGTTAGTCGGCATGGAGACTCGAGTAAAGGAGATTGTTTCATCTTTAGAAGTTGGTACTGACGAAGTTCGCATGATAGGGATCAAGGGCATGGGAGGGGCTGGGAAGACAACTACGGCGAGAGCTGTTTTTGATACTCTATCTAATGATTTTGAAGCTATAAGCTTTGTTGAGAATGTGAGGGAAGTTTCAAAAGCCTCTATATTTGGTTTGAAGAATTTGCAAGAACAAGTCCTTTCAAAAGTGCTAAATGAACACGTCACTCTAGATAGTGTTACTCATGGGAAAAACATGATGAAAGAGAGGATGCGCGGTATAAAGGTTCTTCTTGTTCTAGATGATGTGGATCACATAGACCAACTTGAGGCGTTAGCAAGTGGGCCTAACTGGTTTAAGTCGGGAAGTAGAGTTATTGTTACAACGAGAGATGAGCAAGTGCTGGTCGCTTACAGAGTGAACATGATTCGTGATATTGCTCTCTTATCAAAACAAGAAGCAATTCGTCTCTTCAGTAGATATGCATTTGGAACAGAGAATCCAGTTCAAGGATATGAAGAGCTATCAGGAAAAGTTGTACGTTATGCTGCTGGTCTTCCCTTAACACTCAAAGTATTGGGTTCATTTCTTTGTGGTAAAGGTAAGCATGAATGGGAAGATGCCATAGAAAGACTCAAAAAAATTCCCTTACAGGAGACTCTGGAAAAGCTAGAATTAAGCTATATGAGTCTTGAAGATGAATATAAGGAAATATTTCTAGACATTGCATGCATGTTGAAAAGAAAGACCAAAGCAAAAGCAATCACCATTCTTGAAAGCTGTGGATTTCATGCTAGAATTGGTTTAAAAGTTCTTGAGCAGAGATCTCTCATAACTGTTGATGAATATGGGTGCTTGGACATGCATGACCATATAGAAGAAATGGGAAAGAACATTGTTCGTCGTTTGCACCCCCGTGAGCCTAACAAACATAGCCGATTATGGATTGATGAGGAGATTGAAGATATATTGGCTAATGACGAGGTAAAGATCAGTTTACTTGTAAGGTGGAGAAAACTAATACATTTTCATTTGTTCTGACCCCTGACATTGTTATTGGATTGCAGGGTACTAAAGCAACAAGATGTCTAAAACTTGATATGTGGAGAAGAAATTCGAGAATTCTTCTGAAAGGGCTTGGAAAAATGAAGAAACTTAGATATCTTGAAGTGTTTTTTGCAGATTATGATTCTGAAAGTGATGCCGAAAATCTTGATGTTACCTGCCGATACTTTTCAAACTCTTTAGAATATCTAAAATGTAGGAATTACCCTTTCTTGTATTTACCGAAAACATTTCAAGCAAACAATCTTGTTGGACTTGAAATGTATATAAGCAGAATGGTACAACTTTGGGAAGAGGGAGAAAGAAAGGTAGAATAAATGTTGATTGTTTGTTTTGCATAATTCGTAATAAAGCAAACAATCTTGTTGGACTTGAAATGTATATGCTAATATTAATCTTTTTGTCTTATTTTTGCTGGCAGGTTCTAACAAAACTCAAATTCCTTTCTCTCTCTAAGTCAAAATTGACGACCTTTGACTTTGGGTTGACTCCAAATATTGAGACGTTATCTCTTGAAAGTTCTGGTAATTTAGAACTTTGCATGCCATTTATTTGTCAAAAGCTCAAGCATCTCAATATCAGTGACTCAAAGTTAAGAACCTTTGACCTGGGGTTAACTCCGAATCTCGAAACGTTATCTCTTTCTAGATGTGCTGATTTTGTAGAACTTCACGTGCCTGTTGCATGTCCAAATCTCAAAATCCTCAACCTTAGTGAATCAAGTTTGAGGAGCCTTAACCTTGAGCTAATTCCAAATCTTGAGAAGTTAGATCTTGCATATTGTGATCAGTTGGTAGAAATTAAGGCTCCCGTTGGATGTCTAAGAAAACTTGTCTACTTAAAATTAACCGGTTGTTTGTCGTTTACGTTTGACAGTAGATGTGAGCTGAAGGTTAATTGTTCTTCAGCTACTTTATATCTGGATTCTGAGTCCCTAGATTCATGCCCATTGCACCCCAACAGCAATCTCCCAAAGTTTCGGTTTAATTGTATTTATGAAGAATATCTACCGTCATCAGTTGGAAATATTGAGAAGCTTATTTCTTTTGGTCTATGTGCTTGCACAGACTTTGAGAAATTTTCAGACATGATTTGTAGTTTACAATGTCTACAAAAACTTACACTCAGAGGCGAAAATATTCCAGAGTTTCCCAAAGATCTTGGCCAGTTAGAATGTCTAGAAGAGCTCTCGTTGCACTCTGAGAAGATAAAACATCTTCCAGATAGCATTTGTATGTTGAAACATCTAAAGTCGCTCGAACTTAACGAGTGTGATCTTCTTGAGAAGTTGCCTGAGGACATTGGCCAATTAGAATCTCTGGAGAGACTATCTCTGGAGAGACTATCTCTGGAGATACTGAGTTTGTCATGTACAATGATAAAACATCTTCCAGATAGCATTTGTAACTTAAAACATCTGAAGTATCTCAACCTTCGTTATTGTGCTCTTCTTGAGAAGTTACCAGAGGATATTGGCCAATTAGAATGTTTAGAGGAGCTAGATGTGAGTAGTAAGAAGATTGAATTTCTTCCAGATAGCATCTGCATGCTAAAACGTCTGAAGTCGCTCAATGTTCGTGACAGTGCTTGTCTTGGGAAGTTGCCTGAGGACATTGGCCAGTTAGAATCTCTGGAGACACTAAATTTGTCGGCTACAATGATTAAACATCTTCCAGATAGCATTTGTAACTTAAAACATCTGAAGTATCTCAACCTTCGTTATTGTGCTCTTCTTGAGAAGTTACCAGAGGATCTTGGCCAGTTAGAACGTTTAGAGGAGCTAGATGTGAGTAGTAAGAAGATTCAATATCTTCCAGATACCATCTGCATGCTAAAACGTCTGAAGTCGCTCGATGTTAGTGAGTGTTCTTGTCTTGGGAAGTTGCCTGAGGACATTGGCCAGTTAGAATCTCTGGAGAGGCTAGATTTGTCGGCTACAAGTATTAAACATCTTCCAGATAGCATTTGTATGTTAAAACATCTGAATTATCTCAACCTTCATCATTGTGCTCTTCTTGAGAAGTTACCAGAGGATCTTGGAAAATTAGAATGTTTAAAAGAGCTAAATATAATAGACACACGCATAAGTCATCTTCCCCAAAGACTACAATGGATCCATCACCTTCGGTGAGTAAAAATAACACACTTTCCTTGTTTTCTAAATTCATTTTTCTCGTATTTTAATATCGAATTTGATATTGGCCAACAAAAATTAGTTGAACGAAATAATACTAAGAGTAAATTACATGGTTCGTCCATGTGGTTTGGGCGAAATCACTACTTTTGTCCCTCGACTTTTATTTTTGCATTGTGAATCCTTATAATGAAGTTTCATAACACTATTTGTCCTTATCACTAACAACTGAGGGACGAGGGTAGTGATTTCTCCCAAACCAAAGGGACGAACCACGTTAGTAATAAGGACGAATGGTGTTATGAAACTTCATTATAAGGATTCACAATGCAAAAATGAAGGTCGAGGGATGAAAGTAGTGATTTCTCCCAAACCACAGGGACGAACCATGTAATTTACTCTAATACTAACTTTGTAGAAAAAAAAAAAAAAAAATAAAATAAATAAATTACACGATGGTCCTTATATACCAAATTACATTTTTGGTCTCTAAATTCTAAAATTTACATAAACGGTATCCATTATAAAACTTGTTACACTTTTGGTCCCTTATTGTGTTAAAGATGTTAAAGTTTCAAAAAGATAGTAGATGGTCCATGGATAAAATGCAACTATTGTTTTCAGAGATTTTCTATTGTCGATTGCATTTTAATTTCATACTAATGGCACAATTCCATATATGCTAAAGTATTTTCTTGGTTTTTAACGATGCACTCTGGCATAAACTCAGGATCAAGCGGTGGCGAATCTAACTCAGGATCAAGCAGTGGCGGATCTAGACAGGGTGTTAACGATCCGAGCTGAGTCGAGTATAGGTCTAAACGAGCTAGGCTTGTTTATTAACTAGTCGGTACTCCTCTTTGATGCATTGTTTTCTATTTGCCAGCCCCTGTACGTAGAGGCGCGTCTTCAGATGAGGCTCAAAGCCGCACATTACTTCTTGAAGCTAATTGATATTGGGGCGATGGAAAACAAATCTAGAAATTGGCCGAACCTCAAATATTGTGAAATAAGAAATGGTCTCGAAGGAGAATGGGAAACACTAACAAGCTCTTCGTTAAGTTTAGTTGGTGAATGGTCTTGATTGTTTTACTTATTGCTCTCCATAGAAGCTGCCTATCTTCACTTGCATTGTTTGATTGTTTTACTTTTTCTACTTACAACGTATTTAGCTAATTTGTTTTTTGTGACTTTCATTGAATCAATTTATGATAATATGGTAGAAAGTTTAAACTTACTTATTGCTCTCCATAGAAGCTGCCTGTCTTCATCTGCATGTGCTTTACTACTGTGTTTTTATCTCACCACTCTCACCTTATTCATCTTCTTTGAAATCATGCAGAAACTCTAGTGACAGTATATTTAATGAGCAAAAATCCTCGTCAAATATATCAATACCATTTCCTCCACTAGTAGTTGAAACCACGGCCGTGGAGACAGTCTCCACCAAGGCTGTGGAGGTGGAGGAGAGGAAAAAAATGATAACGAAACCATGATTAAAACTGAAACTTTATGGTTTCTGAAAAGCAAAAACCGAATATTTATGGATTGGTTTCTCTTTTATGCAAAAACCGAGCAAAACCAAACGATGATCGCCCCTAAATGTTTTGACCTCCAAAAAGTGTGGTGTATTTACAGAAAAATTGCTTAACATGGCCATGATATTATCCTTTTCAAACGTGTTGAAAATAACTCATCCTTAATTCCTTATTGAGCAAAATGAAATAAGACATTGACATTACAAAATCACATGGCTAGGAACCATCGGTATGAACCGCAGCATTGATAGCAACCATGGTTATCGCGCGGCAATCCTTGTGATATCTGACTTAGATCCCATATAATTGTTTTAATATTCTTATTTGCGTGTTCTTAACCAAAACGTTAATCATACTTTGCTTTTTAACGTGTATCAAATACGTGCTTATTTTCGGTATGTGAATGGCAGGTTTTCTTACTCACAATCCTAAATAAAACAATATTATGTGCCTAAAATATTGCATGTGTAAGTGATTCTAAATAAATCTATTTTGCAAATAAAAGCGAGGATGATAAGGGTTGTTTGGAGATATGGTTTAAGTTAATGAAGATATTGATTAAGACTAACACAAGCAAGAAGGATAATCATCTGCTGCTGCAGCGATTGCATATGAAGAAATGCAGATGGAAACAAAGAAGAAGCAGAGACTTCCAAGGTAGTAATGCAGTAATGTTACGAAGGGGTGTTTGGAATTGCGTTTATATCAATTGATAACTTGTCATCTAATTTGAATTGTGTAACCAGTTACTATAAGCAATAACGTGAATTGAATAGTTGAAAATGGGTCGGATTGACCTCCCATTTTTATGTCCATACTAGAATTAAACTTTGGGCCGTGTTCACACCATTTCATTTTGTCTACAATATTTTCAAGTTTTCACTTTTGGAGTCCTCTTCTTTCTGTTTTCATTCTTCATAGTACACATACCATAGTGATTTTTATTAAGAAAATAACCAGAATGACCCTTAGACCATTACTAACGAAAATGGCTTTCCTTTTGTACTTCCATCATCATAACTTTGGATTTTTATTCTGCTTAAAACTGTTCAATTTTGTGATAATATTGTGTAATCGATATGTTTCTGTGCAAAACGATTTATGAACTATTGTATACTTTGAGTAACTGATATCAACCGGGTTGATTTTGCTGCCGGTATACATAAATTACGGGTCAAAATGACATGGTTTTCAACAGTGCAGGTGTCTGGGAGCATTAGTTATTGTGGACACAAACTTTCTGAATTTATTCCTCAAAAGAACGTGTGCTTATATAAGCCCAAATAATCTTCATAATGGTGAAATGACGGTTCAGAGAGACACCGGAAATTTCAGGACGGTGCTTGGGCGCGGCCGAAGATATAAACTACTTGCAGAAATCTTGAGGATGGAAAACGAAGGAGAAAATGCATTCAAGTTTTTGGATAAAAGAGTCTAACCAACTGGATTGTCGCTGCCTTTTAACATGTCTGTTTCATTAGCCGAAAACACATGAAGCGAACTTGTGGGTGAAACTACACACTTTGACCCGTTACCGGACGTACTTACTTATTTTAAATTGTTTGTTTACTCTAAAATAAGCACTTAACCAGCTCTATCCAAACACTTAATAAAGATGTGGTCACTTGGAAGAATACTTAACACACCTGAACTGGCGCCTGTCAAGATTGAGCAAGCTTTTTTTAGTCCTAATCGTCCACATATCCTAAAGTATAATACTTATGAGTAAGTTTTTTAGTCCTGAAACACAGTACATGGATCTATAACCAAAAAGTTGTTGCTAAAATTATTCATTGCTTACAAAAAATAACATGGTGCTTTGGTCCTAAATCTATATCACACCTAGAACAGAAAGCTTGGTTGTTTTTTTAGTGAGTAGATATTCAAACTGATTGTACCGGAATACATGATTAGTGATGGATACCACATAATATAAACATATATCAAAAGGGTACTTCACGATTGCTTATTTCTTTAGATTATCTGCTTATTGCATTTTTTAAAAAACAAATAAGAACTTTTGAGTAAAAAGTACTAGTACGTTGGAGAAAACTGGTTGTGTGTGTCTGCTTATTATAGGATTAGATAAGCTGTTAAATAAAAAGCTGGGTACAAATTAAATGTTTGATATTAATCTTCCGTACGTATGCATGTATAGGTAGATGCTAGTTACGTTGTTGTGTATACTGTTAAGGGATAAGTATAAGCCCAAGCCCGGTTTGTGGGTTTAGGGTATTAGGGTTTCACTATTATAGATAGTGGATGATTAATAAGATTATACCTACGGGTTTCATTATCTTACATATACATGAACACAAAGTTTAAGAACAATAAGAAGAACGTTTCAAGAGTAAGAATAATTGTGATCGGTTTGATGCTTTTATTTTTGGGGAAGACAACGATGGGGATTGAATATGCCACTAGCAACTACCATGGCACCTATGCCTGCTCGATCCGGCCACCATTGTTCATGAGAAAAAGGTGTGATGAACACTTGATATGTCTCTCTGAGGGTTGAGAATGAATCAAGCTTCTATCTATCATATATATGAGCTTTTGAAGTTATTCAAAAATGTACTTCAAAACAAACTACATTTTGCTTTCGTATCAAGCTTTGTTAGATAACATATATGCATGCCTTTGTAATATGTGTACGTGTTTTCGATTCACTACAATAAAGCTCAAAATCGAGATAGCTGATTTACCAAGTGCAGTAAGCCGAGTATTGTATACATATTACAGTATGAAACTACTAAGTTCAAATCCTTAATTGATACATACATTCAAACCATGCAGTTCAACGAAACAAGAAAAAAAACCCGATACCAGTAACCTTGTTGATGTGCGGAATCATTTGAAGCTGACAATGGGTCTTGGCCGGGTCTAACCGGGTCATTGCGGATATAGCCGGGTCTTGGACGGATATAACCGGATCTTAGCCGGATTTACACACAGCTTGTTTGACTTTATATAAATGGTAATAGATCTGAAGTCTTGTTGCTAAACATCAAAAGTGAGACACGTACATGGTACTTCAAAGTCCATCAAAAGCATCATGGACCAAAACAAGAAAAAGACAAATGTATGGTTCTTATTTTTACTTTTTAGCACAAGAATAAATAAATAAATTTAAGAATGAAACATGCAAGTGCAGCATGGATATGAGGTTTTTATATAAATAGATGTTCGCTGTTGTGTATGTATGAATATAGAGGTTAAGAAGAAGAAAATCGGGCTGATTGTGATCGGTTTAATGCTTTTATTTTTGGTGAAGATGCGCACAGATTGAACCTATCTATTGCCGCATAGGTGAATTAGCTACTACTTGTTTCTATTATGCCAATTGCTTTACTTGCATACAAATTTTGAAACTACCAAGTTCAAATCCGTAAATGATACATACGTTCAAACCACGCACTACAATGAAACAAGAAAAAACGACCCGATACCATTTTAACCTTGTTAATGTGTGGAATCATTTGTAGCCGATCGACTTAGGTAGAAACACAACACACACAATGATTATTTTAACCTTGAAGGAAAATACAAAGTATGAATGGACAAATCAATGAACATAGTATTTTAATCTTCACTATACAAGCTAAATGTGTGATATTAATTCTAAGTACATGATATGCATGTATTTGTGCATATAAATAGATGATCATGTTCATTAATGTTGTGCTTATATACGCAATTATAGAGCTTAAAAAATAAGAACAATGGCTGGCGGTAGTAAGAACATGGGGCTACTTGTGCTCGGTTTGATGCTTTTATTTTTGGGGACGACAACGGTGGTGGTGGAAGGCATAGCATGCTGCAGTGGTGATGTATATATAATATACTTGTTGTTTGGAAGGGAACGTGCCAACCGCCATGACACCGATGTCTGCCAACTTTACTGGTAACAAAAAGTTGCTAGGTCGAAAGGCTTACTTCGTAACCACATCTATCACCCATCATTGAGCATATCGACTCATTTTGGATCAAGACTTTATGTTATGTTTTCATGCTTTTAAATAACTTGATTCACAATCAAGAGTGTTATAAGTAATTAATAGTTTAAAGAAAGTTTGCTATTTCATATTATTATCATTACTAATAAGTTGAGGGTTTATGTAGTTATTCGTGCTCGAACTCAGCTCAAACTGGCTTGAAGTATTCATATATGTATGCAAACAAGTAATCGAGTTGTTGAAGTTGAACATAATTGAGCCTTAACATCAAGGTATAGTTACTTATTACTAATATGTTTGAGTTATTCTCCAAATCTCTCGAGGTGAGCTCGAGCTTTGCATCAGGAACATGCGACTGGCTATCGAAAGGAGCTAGAATTACGCTAAGGACGTCTTATCGAACTTATACTCACCTCAACTTGTACTTGTCCACCTTAGTAAAATAGATCGGACTTTAAATCCTCAAAGAAATATATGGTAACTTTTTTTTTTTTTTTTTTTTTTTTTTTTTTTTTTTTTTTTTTTTTTTTTTTGTTGAAAGGCAAATATATATATGGTAACTATGCTAGAAATATTTCGAATGAATTCAAAGTTATTATTGTTATTATTATTATTATTATTATTATTATTATTTTTATGGCTTGTGGACAAGAACATGGTTACAAATTACAATCTCTAAAAAGAAAACTTTGCATGTGGAGTTACCTTGTGGATATTAGACTGGGCCAATAAGCCCATTTATATAACTAGGGTCGGCTTTATACTTTTATTTGGATTTCGGATACTATTATATATATATATATATATATATATATATATATATATATATATATATATATATATTAAAGCACATCGTTGGTGCCTACTTTTATATTCAACAAATTTTTGGCCAAGTAGAAATTGTATCAGCCCAAGCAGTTACATCCTAAGGTGGCCCATCTGTTTTCTCTTTATGTGGCCTAAAGGCCCAAAAATTACTATACCTTATCCAAAAAAAGGAATAAATTCAGGTGCAACAAAAAGGAACTACAAGACCACTGTTCGAAACAATACGCAAACACATCACATGAAAAGTAAAAACACAAGCACTAATATAGAGAGCAATCAGAAAAGGCATCTAAGTAGCCATGATATAAAACCACCGAGAAAGTTAAAAAATGTACTACATGAACACATCGCTGCTAAACGTTGGAACAAAATGCTGCAACCAACAGAAAAAAACAACCTAGCCCGCTGCAACGCGACGGGAGCAGCCACCTTGTTATAAGTTATAATAGTATGATTTTTAAAATAAAATAACAAACTAATACGTATGATTTTTTAAACAATTTCAACACTCACAAATAAAACTTAAAAAAAATAATAATAAATAAATAAATTTGTCGAAAGTCTATAGAAATATCAATATACAGAAAGATGATTTAATTATCGTCGCGATGGTATGGTTAATTAACGATTTGTGATAATTAATTTTTAAAATAATAATGAAAGTGAGGGTTTCTTATTTTATTATTATTATTATTTTTGTTTGGTTTTGTAAGTTTATGAGAAAAAATGAATAAACAAACTTAGTCTATTTGATATTTAGATAATTTGTGATATATATTAAACTTTTCTCTAGATATATAGTTAGAAAATTTAATTTTTTTTTAAATCAATTGATTATCTCGCAGTATATACATTACAAATCAATCTCACAAAACTCAGATAATATCTGAACCAACAATTATTTAATTGCTAACTTCTCACACAATATCAGTATGGCGAGACCACAAAAAACTTTGCTAAAATTACCAAATATAATCAATTTCAATACCAATCAATAATTTGATTAGGTAACGAATAATGTTAAATCATCATTATCACTAACTAGTTATAATGCCCGCGCACGCGCGGGTTTTTAAAATTTTTTTGAATCATATATTTTTATTTATTAAAAAACAAATAATTTAATCTTTGTTTTGTTTGATTTATGATGTTTAATTATAGTTTTTTTATTATTAAAGATAATTATTTAAAAATTTTAATTCTATTATTAATTGCATCTTATCTATATTTTTTGTATTTATCTTCTACTTGTGTTATTGATAAATATAAAATATTACCTAATAAGAAAATAATATTTTTTTAATAAAATTATTACTAAATAAGGTATGAATGCATGTTTTTGAAATGGAAAATTCCCAATAGGGGTTTTGTTGTATTATATAAAAGATTATTTTTCTAACACGTCCAAAACTTAGCTTTCATACAGTTTAGTTTCTTGATTTAACATTTTTCAATTTAAAAAACTATATATGAAATTAAAATCACTTCATTATACATACAAAAGACTTCTAAATTTCTAATCACATGTAGCATTTAGATAGACATTCCATCGCATACATATCATTTCACTGAGAACACATCAAATATTACAAGTATCGCGCTATGATTGCTAATCAACTCGCCCTTCAAAGGCCACTCGTGCGGCAAGCATGCTACATTGACGTAGCCGTTCAGAGTATCCAATCCATGTAACTCGACACCAGATTTTGTTGCATAACTACTTTTCTGCAGAATGTCATATATATTAAGGTAAACATTATGCTAAAAGAACGACTCAACAAAAAATGTATCAACGCACGGTCTCAAGTCGCTAGTCAGTCACCTTCACTTCTAGTAATGTATCGTTTGCTACGAGGCTTGTGGCTTGTGGCTTGTAGCATCGTGTTATACTGTTATATATGTTTCGTCTTTTGAATAAAACAAAGTTTTGCCTCTATGAGAGCAAAACAAACATGTATGAATCAAAACAAGTCGCTTATAATCATATGCATGTAAGCGTAAATGTAAAATCATATGCAAGACCATCTGAACATATCAATAAGGCCGGAAATTCGCTCTATATAAAAAAATACTTTTACCTTGTAATCCGCAACTAGAATTTCAAAATTAATAAGACAAAAATAAAAACATGGTCACTTTTAAAAAAAAAAGTATGTAATAAATGGGCAAATGGCACAAAAAGTTACATTTCAAATTTATAGTCGCTAGTACAAAAAGTTACATTTCAAGTCTACAGTCGCTACCACCACCAATGATCGTCGCCACCACCAACATCTCCCTTTTTCTTTTAAGTTATTATACTTGAGAATTAAACTCTATAATTTTGCAAATAATTATTCATTTTCATTTTCATTTTAACTATAAGTTGTGCTCTTCTTTTTTTGTGTATTGCTTCACAAAGCTAAGCTAATTGTTTTTAGAGAAATAAGCCATATTCGTCTCCACGTCAAAGGATCATTGATCAAATAAATATTCTAGCTTTACGTTCATGAACAACTTTATTATTTTTACGAATAGGTATGGACAAGAAAGTTTGTCTGCGTGAATGCTCGTGTTCGCTTTTTTGGTTAAGCTAAAACAATAAGTGCACGTACATTCGATTCGTTTACAGTTATATATGTATCGATTCAAAGTTCAAATGATTAGCCCGAGTAATTTTCAATGAAACGAATAAATAAGAAGGTTGCTTAATTATGGAACCCATTAGTGTCTTAACATCATGTCGTTTAACCGTATCTATCAAAACAAATAAAGTACTTTTCATTATTATTACCTTTATGGTTCCTATGTTCCTTTGATTTTCAGTTTTTATGAACGACCTTAAGGTAATAGAGATATAGATATATGGAAAGTGAACATCATTTGTGATTTTAGCGAGATATTTAATCGACGTGTCTTAGGAAAAAGAGTTAGATGAGACAAATTTGATCATTATTATATGGTTAGTTTTTGACAAACATAATATTGCATGTGATGGTTAGTTTTTGACAAACATTGCATGTGCAAATATGGAGTTAATTAAAAAAAAATGATGAATTCAATTAAAGTAGCAATTTTTGCAAAACCCTCTAGTTACAACTCGTTTCCGTGTATCCTAGTCCAAAGATATAGTTACAACCCGAGTTGCATTTTAACCATTGTGTGTGTCCTCGTATACGTATTTGGTTAATTTTTGACGTTGACCTGATATACTAGATTATTACCGGGTTGTTTCATTTTGGTGCTTACTAGATTATTGTAACTTGAAAAGAACGGGTTAATTGTTTTAGCCTTTTTCTTAATAAAACTTGCAACATAAAAAAAAAAAAAAAAAAAAATTCGATCAACATTTTAAAAGTCTAACACATGACAAATTAGGTGGTTAAAAGTTTGAATATAGCGTAGAAGATATATTTGGTAACTGCTTATTACGGGTGATTTCCAGAATCAAAAACTATTTCTTGCTTTAGAAACGAGTAGTTTAGAACTTTAGATGCTTTCTTTTTTGTTCTCATACATCCATAGAGATAAATTTGTTTGTTGGAGTCTTGAAACAATAAAGTTTTGCTAAAGAAAAAGAAAACAACCGACATGAAATATGTAACAATTCGCATTTTTCAGGATAATTACTATTTCCGGAAAATTTCACTATTCACTTTTACTATTCATTTTTCCCAAAAATTTTCCCGAAATTTGATTTTTATTTCTTGGGCTAAAGTGATAAATCATTTCCATGGCAAATTAAAAGTTTGACATTTATGTTAGGTCACCATTTAGTAAACACAAGTATAATGATAAGAGAAATGAGATGAGAATGAGAGTGGGATGATTATGAGAAATTTGAGAAAGTGAAATGCAAGAGTTTCCTTAATGTTTCCAAATAACCAACCAAATATTACAAAGACCTAAGCTCTCTATTTATAGGGAAGGAGCTAGGGCAACATTCCCTCTCCCCCTTTCATGAGAAACGAATGGGCCATAAAGCCCATGGATCACTTAAGCTTAAGTCTAGTAAACATGTAATATTTCATAAGTGTAAGTAATAAAATAACTAAAGCAACCTATTATTACAAATGACCGAGACTTCATAAAGTAGTAAAACTACGGTTCCAACAATCTCCCCCTAAGGATCGGTCATCATGGTTGCTTGACGTCTTTGTTGTAATCTTTGACTTTCATGGCTTCAGACGTCTTCAGAAATGATTAGAATAATGATGGATAAACTTTGCTCTTAGTCTTTGTTCTTTGATGATGTTGTAGTGATTGCGTTACGAAGTAATCTGCCATTCGTCACTCCTGCGTCTGTGGTGGTTGTCCGCCATTCCAACATACTCATACATCTTAAGACTTTAGACTTTATCGTACAAGAAGTTCCTTTTCATGCCTTGAGATCTTTGTCTTTAAACTTTGTAGATTCTGTTTATTGTTGTAGAATCTTTCTTTGAACTTTGTGTTGTTGAGATCTTTGGGGGAGCTTTCTTTGACTTCAAGATGTATGTATGAGCATGTTGGAATCTACCATCATGGAAGTGAGGTACCTGCGAGTAAACAGTTAGCAATAAATCAACCGGTACTTACGGATAAGGAATTAGAGCTCATCAACAGCATAGTGTGAAGACTCCTTCTAATCCTTATCCAGGCCGTTCCCATATCAGATACTCCCGAAGGAGCTTACTAGACCTACTAAGTAGCTCAATGACTGGGTGAGTCGCTGGGGATCACTCCACGACTGTAGACCGAGATGGAACCACCGCAAACACTAAGCGTAACCCTTGTGGGGTTACCGAAGTGACCTGCTGTCAGGGCTGTTTGATGTTGACCCTGGCAGGATTTCCGTTCAATCATTGAGAAATACCTAAGTAATTCTCTCATAAACGTTCTAGGCAGATTGCTAAGATCTGCGAAGGACTCGATAGTTTACAACTGATGCCCATTGATGTAGAACACCAGTCGTAGAAATACTAAGTGTTCCTAAGAGATCTTTGATGTATCTCATGGCTCTAGACTCTATAAGTGCACACCTAGGTTTCCTATGCGGAGACTGGGGAGGTGTCTCTTGCTTCAATATCAACCGTCTCTAAGAGATAGATCGATAGATTATGCGGGTTCCCCGTGAGAATGAAACAAGTTCTTTTAAGAGAACTTGAGTGGTTAAGAAGGTTTAGTGCATTGCGTCACTGGGTCCATGACGTCTTAATCTTCAATACCGGTGTTGTCTTTTGCAACTGCCAGTAGCATACGTATTGAACCCGGTGTCTGCCCTAAGGTTAAACATATGGAGGGCTATTTCTTTTCACCCTTTACTTTTGCTTTTCTTTTTAATTCTTCAACTCCTTCTTTCCCTTTCATTTATTTCTCCTTTTTCCGTATCATACCTAAGGACTTCTAATTCTAACTATGGGAGATGTCCTTGGGTAGATCCCTCCGGCACTGGCGGATCATAGGACGGATATTCCTATCTTAAACACCTTATAACTCCGACAGTAGCCAAGAAACCTTTGATTGAAAAATCTCTCAAAGTGTTAGTAATAATCAAATATTTTGGTTAACACTTTGAGAGTTTTGTGTACACTTTTGAAGGGCTCCCCCTGCACATGTGCTCATAAGTGTTTAATAAATTTGCACATGCGGGAGGAGCAAGCACTTTTGAATTGATCCACTTTCTGTGAACAAGACCGATTCGAGACACGCTTACATCACTAGTTAGACTAGCTTGAAGTTATTACCCGGTCTGATCAAGTTCACAGAAAGTTTCTCGAGATGGTACATTTCTACTAAGACAAATCCTTTTCGAGACACGCTTACGTGGTTAGTTAAAGAGATGCATTGTCAGCTTTTAGGTGACAACTAGCTCTAGTAACTAACTTGATGTTATTACCCGTCGAGGATAAGTCCTTTCGATATTACTAACTTGTATTATCTCGTCAATTCCTGGGTCAATACTGAGTCTAGCTCGCACATGATACAACTTAAAGCTTTGACTTCGTGTATTTTAATCACCTTTTCATTTTCTCCCCCTCAAAAATAGCATATAAAAATGGTGTTTTTGACAAACATTTAGATTAAAATATGCCTTTTGAGTCTTACGGGGAGATTCACCAAGAACTTTTGATAAAGAGCAAAGTATTTTGTTTTGACAAGTGCTCCCCCTCAACAAGTGATTAGGTCTCATTGAGGTGAAATACTTGTCCTTTTGAGCAGAATTATGAAAAAATCATAAAAGTTTGATTAATTCTACTCAAAAGTAAGAAGCCTTCGCTCCTTATATTAGGATTGAGGCACTGACGCGTACCTCAGGGTCCTTTCAATACAAGACCGGGTTGTGCACTGTAATGCGTGCACAAGCCATTATGAAAAAAATCATTCAATCAAATGAAATAATCAAATATACCAAGTTACTCTTCGTCCGGAAGTGGAGCATCAAAGTTAGTGAACTTGGGTTCAGGTCTTTCGAAGTTTCTGACAGGAAATGATGGTCTGACGCCGATGTAACTTTCCAGTCGTCTGATCTGTTCCCGTCGAAATAACCTTTCCTCAATCTTTAAGACAAAGTTTCGAACTTGTCTTCGCGTGCTGGATTTCCATCTAGGTTGTTCCCCCTTAGCTATCTTTCGTCGATCATCATTCAACCTTTTAAGCAACCCATCACGAACGGATTTGAGGGTAACATCACAGAATTTATGCACCTCATCAAATCTCATGAAACTTTGAAGTTGTTTGCTGTTGATGTAGGTGAAACCAAAAGGGTCTTGGTTGAGAGTAAACTGTGACGTTTGATAAATGCCATCAAACGTGAATTGCGGCTTAGTCAAATTGATCTTTTTCTGATAACTTTCCACACCCAGTTGTAGATCTTCCACTCTTTCTTGAACTATAAGTCGTCGGATGTAGAGAAGTAGTGATGCCATAAAGTTGTACTGTACATCTCTGTCAAAACCCCGCATTCTTCCTTGAACCTTTTCGAGATACATATCTTCGATGTCATTCAGATAAAGGTCTGGAAAGTCTGCTTCGGAGAACTTATACTTCTTTTCATCCTGGCGTTTAACCACAATTTCACGCATGAATTTGTAATTAAAACGTTGTGACTCGTGAATCTCCAAGATGGCGATGATCTTAGATTTCTGCTTCACATCTTCTAAGGATTTCTCTTCCAATCTGCTGGTGTACCCGAGACGGCGACGGTCTGGCCAGTGTTGAATACCATGTAGGGCATCTCTGTCGTATGCTACGATGGAGTTGCTGAATACACGAGTTGTTTCTTCGATGGCAGGGATCTCGTATCTGGCGGCTGGTACGGAGATTGTGAGTGATGAAGCATATTTCTTCTTGTTTTTCTCTTGGGTGAGTTTGATATTCTGAAGATCTTTGTTGAAGAAATAACTATAGGGTAACTTGGGCTGATCTGGAAATCCTGTCAAAGGCAATGGTTTTGTCCAGTCGGTGAAGTAAGGTTTTTCATGGTTCTTAGAGCTGAAATCGATATTCATCTCAGGATTTAGCCAGTCAAATTCGGCAGACATTGCACTGGCTATATTCTGCAAATGAAATTCGTATTCGACTTTGTTCCCAGATCTTTTCTTGAGAAAATCTTGTGCGTCCTTGTTGATTCTTCTCAGCTCTGTCTTTGTAAGTTTGTTAATCTGAAGATCCTTCATGATGACTTGGGTAAACTGTAGAGTATTGCCCGGAAGGGGTTCTTCATCTTCTAGAGGAGGTTGTGCTTGAACCATGTCTGTCAACCAGTCGTTAAGAGGAGTATCGTCATTGTCGAGCCATGTATGACGGCTTTTCTTCTTGGATTTCTTAGACTTAGATGGAGCATCTTTGTCTTTGACCGTGGACGGTGACGATGGTCCAGCATGAGAATCATGAGTTGGTGGAGCACAGTAGTCGGTGTCAAGTTGATCCTGGAAGTCATCAGCGTGTTCCATGAAAATTTCTTCATCTTCGGTTGGACCTTTACTGGTGGTTGAGGGTTGTTGTTGATTTCCAGGAGGAGTTGAGTCCTTTTGTTGTTGTAGAGAGGATGAGGGACCTGTTCCAGACTTAGGTTTCTTGCCTTTGGAGTTTGGGTCAGGATCGTCATCTTTTCTTGTTCGTTTACGGGTTCCAGCAGCCTCTTTGCATGACTCCTTAGATATGTAAGCCATCATAGCATCATGCAGTGCTTTTTCTTCTGCAGTCTGTGTGGTTTTGGAGGCAATGCTGTCAAAGAGTTTGGTAAGCATGTCATTGAAGGACAATTCCGGTACGGTTGGAGCCACAGTAGAAGGTTTTGCTGTGTGAAGAGTGAATGGTGTAGTAGACAACATTTTCCTTGTAACACTTCTTATTCTGTGATCCAATTTGTCATTGATTGGTTCAAGAAGATTTGCTACGGTAGGAGTGATCATATCAACCAGATTTTCAGAGAGAAAATCATGTGTTGCAGTTCTGATAAATCCTTCGTAATCAGAGTTCAAGAACTTGTCGATCAGCTGCTTTGACTCCTGGAAATCCTTAACTTGTTTGGTCAGATTGGTAACCATGTTAGTGAGGTTGTTCACTTGCTCCTGAAGATCAACTGGTTGTTTTGGTTCATTGATCGAATGCTGTTTTGATGCGGTTTCAGAAGGTGTGGGGGATGAGTGCTCAGGTGATGATTCGGACGATGACTCGTTGTGAGAGTTTGAAGAAGAAGCGGGAGGAGTCGGATCCTTTGGTGGAGAGTCTTGAGGAGGTGGAGGTTGTGCGGAGGAAGTCTGCTGAGACGATGATTTAAGAAACATGTTGGTGTCGAACGCGTTCTTTTCTTCGTTTTCTTTTCTGCGACGTTCCTCTGCTTCCTCTGCTTCTCGTGCAAGAAACTCTGGAGTAATGAGGTAGTCGTGTTCCAGATCCGGAACAAATGGCTCTTGGCCGCCAAGATTCTCCTCTATGTTAGCAGTCTCTGTCATGATGTCGGTGTCATCAAGTTGAGGAGCTGTTTCAGTAGTAGTGGTCACAATGGGAGGAACCATGCTGCTTGTTGTTCCTTCATGTTCCGACTGAGCAATAGGTGGTGGTGTAGGAGGATGTGATAGAAGTCGGCTTTCAAGACTTGCTTTCCTTTGTTCCTTGAGTAGCCGCTTTTCTTCAGCTCTAGTGTCGACAACTATACTCTTGAGTTTTCGTTTATCGACCAACGGTTCAATGATTGGTTCATTTTCTTCATCATTCGGTTCATTGATAGTAACACCTTTTCTTCTCCTTGTCTCTTCTTCATATGTCTCAAGACTTTGTTGTACTGCAATCTCAGTAGCAGGGAATCCTTCTTCAGATGCTCTGTATTTCAGTTCATAGTCAGGTTCTTCATCTGATTCCGTATCAAACTCTGATTCGGTGTCAGAAGGTGGAGGTGTTGGTTCATCACGAAGAGTGTATCCTGAAGTTACCTTCTTCTTTGGCTTGGCAGCAGGTTTGGGTTTGGATGTATGCTTAGGTGTGGTGGTAGTCTTGGGTTTAGCCAATGAAGCAGACTTAGATCTTGTGCGAGGTGATCCAGTGGTGCTTGTTGTACTCCCAGACTTTGCACCTCCTTTGCTGCGAGTCTTAACTGTTTCTTCTTCCTGTACTCCTTTGTAGGCGTTGTCATACAACTTGTAGTTCAGACTCTTCTTCATTTTATCATTCAGTAAGTATTCTGGAAGCCTCATTCCCTTGATCTTTGTTGAGGAAGTGGTCGTTTTGATGAATGAGGTGGTGAAGTCTTCCTCGAAGATGTGCTTCAGCTCATTAGGATCAGCCATCCTCTTAATGAATTCTGGAGAATTTTTGCAGAGATGTTCAATAATAAGCTTGGTGAATCTTGTGAATGGTATCATAGTCTTCACACGTTCAGTCTGAATACTGTGGATGATATCATTCATTATAGGAACTGCAAAGTCAATTGGTGTCAAAGTTACCATTCCCTAGAATGTTTGCAGGTGTTCGAGCCTAGGATGTTCATGACCACTTTTCCTTCCAGATATAGATCTTACCACCAACAAACAGAATGTTCTCCAAGGCTGAGGAATATGCTTGACATTGAACTTGGAAAGCTTGACAAGAGGTTCATCATCATCAACATCATAACCTAGTTCAATGAAGAAGTCAAGAAGTTCCAGGTCAGGTAAGATGGGAGCGAATTCAGTGTCAGGTTGTGGCATGAGAAGAGCTGTTCGAAGAACGTCATGATCCACAGAGTATTTATGGTTATCCAGAGTAACAGTGAAGGACTCATCATCCAGGTTGGCCTGAGCAGTAAGCCAGAACTGGTGAAGGTAGAATAGTGGAACTGATGTAGAGCAGGTGAGCAGTGGTTTGCAAGGATGTGCTAGTAGGATGTCTTTCACAATCATGCATGACTTCTCTGTGATTTTCAGCTTGTTAAAATCAACTCGGGGGTTGTTGTTGCCAAGATTGACATGGTAGTTCTCAGGAGTGATGTCATCCAAGGTGAGTAGTGGAAGAGGTTGTTCTGCAACGTTCTCATTGTGTTCAGCCATGTTAATCTGAAAAGTATCAATATAAACCAAAACATCCAAAGTTGTAATGTGTTAGCACAATTTAGAGTTGTGATACATATGAATACATGAAACAGTTAGGCACAAAATGCGTCATTTAGTTAAGAGTCAAACCATGCATATGGCAAATAAACACAACAAGGCAAGTACAATTCACAACAATATCACATTACATCAACCTAAATGAATCACACCAATTTCATGAGAAACTTCATCTTGGTCCATTTATCGAGACATCTTATTTTTCGAAAAATTGATGTTATCGAGAAAACAGACAATACTGAAACCAACTTATCGAGAAAACAGGTGATTATCGAGAAAGGTGAAGTTTTGAAAGATTTCGATAACAGACATATTATCGAGAAAGTGACATTTCGAGAAATATTATCGAAAACAGATTCTATCGAGAAAGTAATTATCGAGAACATATTTAAAAAAAAATGACTTTTATCGAGAAAGTACTTATCGAAAAATAAAATTATTATCGAGAAACAATTTATTGAGAAAAACCATTCTTATCATCGAGATACATTATCGAGAAAATTGAAGATTTTAAAAGATTGAGTAACTCAAATGATTTCGATAAAAAATTTATCGAGAAAAATGAGATCTCGATACATTATATCCAAATTATCGAGAAACTTGATATTTATCGAGAACTTGAGTTTCTCGATAAAGTTCAAGGATTTCGATAAGTTACAGTTATCTCGAAAATATTCTTATACAAGAGTATTTTCGAATTCTTATGAGATTTAGGCCATTTGTATTTTCCTTAAAACACATTTCCACAGATATTCGTTTATCACCAATAGTCCAATACAAGAGACTTGTATTACTCGATAACATTCCAACCGAAGCAATCACATTTTATCGAAAACAAGTATGAGACAAGAGAGACATCCAAGCATGATTGATACGGTGCATAAGGGACCTAACAAACAAATCCCACCAATAATATCGATCATATAACCACACAATCTAAACAACCCACTTCGACTCAAATTTTTGAAATCGAGAACCACGTAACCTTGGTACTAAGAGGTAATAAATGATGGGAAATTGCAAGAAACAAGTAACATGAGCAAACCCCATCAGGAATTAACCCATTCAGTGGGTTACTCATGATTTCGAAAACCAAACCCTAGAACTCGACATCAAGAGAACTTATGATCTAACCATTGAAAAATCAATTACACAAGATCCTATGTATAAAATACCCTATTGAATCCATAGCAACTTACAATTTAAAGATCAAAGTCGTGGTGTTCTAGAATAATTATGAGCCGTGGGTTTTGAGAAAGGGTTTAAGATGTTTAAAACTTGGAAAAAAAGTGGTGGAATGGTTTGTACGGTTTGTTTGTTAATTTTATTTTGAAAAGTTTGGTAACTAACACTTTTAGTCCTTGGACTTTAGAGCAAACAAACAAGTGTACTTTAAGTTTGTGTAACTTTAAAGACTTTGACAATTGAGGTCCCTTAATTCTAACGAACTTTAAACTAGAACTCTACAGTACCTAGCAAGTCTATAAGTATTGAGATGTGCATTCGTTAAGGTAACTATAGAAGATTAAAACCATATGAGACAAGGTGTTGTGAAATAAATCATCTACACATATACCGAATCGAAAACATTTGAGAAATATGCAAGTATACCTATTTTAAAAAATTGGTGAAAACAATTTACGCGTGTCTCCCCCTCAACACTTGCATCGTGAGAACAAGATGTTGAATGGAAGCGATATACTTGCATTTTTTTTTTTTTTTTTTTTTTTTTAAAATGTGAAAAAATCTTTTTGGGTTTTGATTAGTTTATAGTAAAGAAAGAAATACTAATATTATACAGAGATAGTAGTGATGTTTGACAATCAGTGGTATTTTAAAAACTTTTCCAGATCCTCTGGTGTCAAACATCTCATACCAATCTGGTGAACTAAACTAGCAAACCTCGATGGTGCCAAAGATTTGGTGAGTAAGTCCGCCAATTGGTACTCAGTTCCAACGAAATAAAGTTCAACTGTACCCCTTTCCACATGCTCTTTGATGAAATGATAACGGAGATCAATGTGTTTGGATTTGCAATGATGCACCGTGTTGCAGGAGATAGCAATCGCACTCTTTGAATCACAGTAGATAGGAATCTTGTTGAATAGGTAGCCATAGTCTTTAAGTTGTGATCTCATCCAGATGACTTGAGCACAACAAGCCGACATGGCTACATATTCAGATTCTGTAGATGACAAAGACGTGCAGTCCTGCTTCTTAGATTGCCATGACACAAGTTTGTCTCCAAGAAACTGTAATCCACCAGATGTACTTTTGCGTGTGTCTAAACATCCTGCATGATCAGCGTCTGAAAAGGCAATTAGTTCAAAGCCAGAGTCCTTCGGATACCAGATCCCCAAGTTAATGGTTCCCTTTATGTATCGAAGGATTCTTTTGACCTCATTGAGGTGTTTTTCAGTTGGTCTTGACTGATAACGTGAGCACATGAAGACAGCAAAAACTATATCAGGTCTACTAGCTGTGAGATACATGAGGGACCCAATCATACTTCGGTATTTGGTAGGGTCAACTGGAGTCCCATGTAAATCAGCATCTAGTTTTGTGGTATAACCCATTGGTGTATTATAAGTATCACAAGTCATCATTCCATGTTTCTTTAAAATTTCAAGAGCATATTTTGACTGATGTACAAAAATTCCACGGGGTGATTGATGAACTTGTAGTCCTAAAAAGAACGTAAGTTCACCCATCATGGACATTTCAAAATTATCTTTCATTAATTTTGCAAAATCATTTGAGTAACTTCGTTTTGTTGAGGCAAAAATGATGTCATCGACATATATTTGAACAACAAGTAAGTCCTCCCCGTAGGTTTTTGTAAATAGTGTGGGATCAACTGATCCTTTAAGGAATTTATTGGCCAATAAGAAAGTAGACAGTTTGTCATACCACGCCCGTGGGGCTTGCTTGAGTCCGTAGAGAGCCTTTTTGAGTCGGTAGACATGATTAGGACGCTCAGGATCAACGAAGCCTTCAGGTTGACTGACATAAACTTCTTCACGGAGTTCTCCATTCAGAAATGCTGTTTTCACATCCATCTGGTAAACCACCATATTCCTATGTGCAGCATAAGCCAAAAAGATCCGAACAGCTTCATGTCTTGCCACTGGAGCAAAGGATTCAGCAAAGTCAAGACCTTCAAGTTGAGAGTATCCTTTCGCTACTAGACGTGATTTGTTGCGGATGACTGTCCCTTCTGCATCAAGCTTATTCTTCCAGATCCATTTTAACCCGATGACAAAGACTCCGTCAGGTCTTTCAACTAATTCCCAGACTTCTAATCTTATGAATTGCTGAAATTCCTCTTGCATAGATTCAATCCAGTTGTCATAAGTCATTGCTTCTTTAATGTTCTTGGGTTCTTCATGACAAACCGTGAGTGCGTAGATGCAAGTTTCTCCATCGGTGTGAAGTCGTTGTCTTGTCATAACAGGTGCATCTGGATGACCAATAATGTGAACCAGTGGATGGTCACGAGTCCATTTGTGTGTAGACGGGTGTAGTTGATATGTATCTCGCATGTTGGCCGGATCCAAGTTGCGTGTTGACGACTCAGCTATATCAGGAACTGTAGTAGCTGGTGCAAACGGATTAAAGAACGCATCAGGATCATGCTCTGCGGATTGTGGAACTGATAGTGTATGTGGATCTTCAGCTGAATGGCGGGAAGTAGAACCAGTTTGTTCTGCTGTAGATGGTGATACAACTGGAGGACCGTCGTTCTCAATACTTGTAGAAGTTTGTTGAGGTGAGTCTGGTAATTGAATATGATCAGGTTGAGCAGCGGAATTTGGTGAGACCTCAGTAGGACGGTATTCGATTGTGTCATCAAAAAGTGGAGCAAACAAGGTTTCTAACTCTTTGCGGTTAAGTGGCAAAGGTTCAGCTGAAGATGCCGGTGAGTTGAGACGGTTAAATTCGGGTCCTAAGCTGTGTTGTTCAGAAGCCATTTGGGTGAGTTCATCAAAATTAGCGTGAATGGTTTCTTGAATTTCTCGAGTACGACGATTCCAAATTCGAAAACCTTTAGAATTTTCACAATATCCAACGAACACTCCGATGTCAGCCTTTGCTTTAAGTTTACCTAAATCATCACGATCATTTTTCGGATAACAGAGTGCTCCAAAAACATGAAAGTAATCGATGTTAGGTTTCCTTTTGTGAACAATTTGATATGGTGTTTTGCGGTGACGTTTTGTGATCATACAACGGTTTTGAGTGTAACATGCAGTTGAAACAGCTTCTGCCCACAAGTAATCTGGTAATTGAGCATTAATCAACATAGTTCTAGCAGCTTCCACTAACGTCCTGTTGCGTCTTTCAACCACACCATTCTGTTCTGGGCTTCTAGGAATAGATGTTTGATGTTCAATTCCCACTTTCTCATAATAAGACCTAAGTGTCTGATTCTTGAATTCAGTTCCATTGTCAGTTCTGACAATTCGGACTGTGTTGCGAAGCTGAACTTGAATTTTGGTGAGAAAGGTGATGATCATTGAAGGAGCTTGATCTTTACTTCGAAGAAAATAAACCCAAGTCCATCTGGAGAAGTCATCCACAATTACAAGTATGTAGCGTTTACCGTTGATACTTTGAACACGCATTGGTCCACACAAATCCATATGTAGTAGTTGTAAAACATGATTCGTGCTTTGCTCAGGTTTGGACGGAAAATGAGCACGAGTACTTTTGCCTTGTTCACAGGCTGGACATAAGTGATCTTTGGTGAAACGGAATCTTGGAAATCCATCAACAAGTTTATATCGAGCAAGGTCCGTCATTGTTTTGAAATTCAAGTGCGAAAGACGTTTGTGCCATAACCAAGATTTAGTAGACTCTGCTTTGGAGAGAAGACATATCGGAGATGTTGCAATCATATCTGACATTGATATAGTGTAAAGATTGGAGTCACGTGAGCCAGTCATAAGATCGTTTCCTTGTAAGTCACGAACAAAGCAAGTTTTCTCACGAAATGCCACTTCTAGATCCCCATCACAGAATTGACCAACAGAGAAAAGGTTGTGTCCAAGGCCTTCCACATAATAAACACGGCTTATTTCGATGTTCCCACTTACATAGTCACCATATCCCATTATTAAAGCGTAATGATCATTCCCGAATCTGACAGTGCCAATGAACTTTGAGACAAAGTTTTTCAACAGTTTGATATTGCCTGTCATGTGTCGGGTGCATCCGCTATCAACAATCCAGAGAATGATCTGTACCACCTGCAGCACAAGAAGAGGGCACAGATGGAACAGAAGTAAGGGTGGAACCCAAAGATAGTGCGGGTTCCTTTTGGTTAGAAACGCATTTATACAATGATTTAGGAATCCATTGAAAGTCTGGTTTGTGTTGTAACCATCGTTGCCAGTTCCAAGTAGTATTTGCTTTCTTAATGTTAAATGCACTAGTCGTTGACGCAATCCTAGGTTTGTTCTTGGCATCTATGGGGGTAACTATAACTGCATTAGAGACCGTAGAAGACGGCTTTCCTAAGTTAGACTTAGAAGCAATAGTGGGCCTAGAAGGAATGCGTGTCCTACGTTTCTTATGACGATTTAGAAGAGAATTAGCTAAACATTTTGTATGATCACCAGATGATACGCTTCTACGACAAAACACACAAGATGCATTAATATTCAAAACATTTAAAGGTTCAACATTCGTTACATTTAGATTTCGATTACAATTTGCCAGATTAGAATCTAAATCGGATGCAACATGAGTATTATTCAAATTCCTAAGTTGGTCTTCTACTTCTTCAGCTTCTAGGTGTCCTCTCTTACGTTGCAAGATCCTATTCTTCTTTTTACTTTTCCGCTTGGGTTTGCTAACGCTAGTAGTGGAGACTAGTCCTGTAGAAGTGGAGGTATCAACATTAGTATTATGAACAACCTTTCCTTTTTCCGTTTTGTCTAATTTATACATTCCTGGTGCTATCACCGTGGTGTCAACCATCTTTCCTTTTTGAAGTAGCCTAACTTTCTCTTTTAGATCGATGATGATGTGATTTTTATCCTGAATTTCAGACTCGAGTAAACCATTGCAATGTTTGATGTCATCGCGGTTTTGTTGCCATTCGACGTTTTCAATTTTTAAGTCCGCAATTTCTTTCTCATATTTGAGACACAAACTTTTGAGAGACTCAATGTTTTTGCAAAGCTGACAAGAGTTAGAAATACTTTGACTTTGAAGTTTTAGTTCCTTATTAAGACTCTGAGCTTGACACCAATCAAGCTTTTGTTTGAGTTGAAAAATTTCTTTTGAAAACCGTTTTGTCACATCATCATGCTTTTTCCTCAGATTTTCATTCTCATTTTTAAGTGTCTCTAATTCCACATTCAACGAATTATTGTCAACACAGAGATCGTCCACAAGCATAGAAGTACCAGATTTATAGAGATCATTCATGATAACAGACATAATATCAGCACAGAGAACTTGTTCCAAGAGTCGATCAGCATCATTTTTGAAAACTTTTGTTTGTAGCTTTTGAACCAAAATCTCATTTTCAGCAGTATCAAAAACGTTTATCATATTTTTGACCTCCTTTTGAAGTTCCTGATCCCAACGTGTAGCACATAGACGAAGGTGTTGAACAATTGGTTTTATTTGTTTTTGAAAAATATCTCTCTTTTCTCGCTCGTAAGCGGATTGAAAAGTTTCAATTTTTATTTCAGAATTGCGTTCAATTGTTTCCTCCAAAATATCGATGTCTTCCATAAAGGTTTTGAAATAATTTAAGACACGACATCTTGGTAACCGTGTTAGTACACCGGATGATGGTAAAGGACCATTAATTTGTGCTACAGGTGGGACAGGAGCTGCATTGTGAGATGAAACATATGACTCTTCAATAAACCATGATTTCTCAGGTAATTCCTTTTGAGTGACAAAAGATTTTGAAAGTGGAGGAGCTTTTGAATAGTCATATGGTGTCCAATAATGAACATTGCTCATTTTTGACCGACTCTCGTCTTCAAGTTCTTCTTCTTCCTCAGTATCAAAAACAACAGCACGCACAACCGTATTATCCATTAAATAATCCATACTGTATATCTTTGGAATATCTTTGAATGCCGTGTGAAGAAACATTGAATTGTAATCACCAAGTGCATATCCGCAATTGGGTTTCGGTTTTAAAGTAAACTTTTGAATTGTTGTGACAGAGTTCCCGTGTTTGTAAACAATGTGACGAAATTCTTTGAGTTGTTTTTCAAGATCAACAATATCACCGAGTAAGTTATCTATGTACTTCCTTTTCCTTATTTTATGTTCATGAAAGTCTTTTTGACAACTTGACAATTTTGTTTCTGTTTTTGAAAGTTCAGTTTGAAGACATTCAACTTTAGTATTCAATTCACGCTTCTCACTTTCAAGTTTTGAAATCAACTTTCCATGTGACTCAATTAAATCTTGCATTTTTCGTTGAAGATCTTGTTCTTTGTTGTAAGACTCTTGAAAAGCTTTTTCAAAACTTTTAGTGTGTTTCATCTTTTCTTCTTGATTAGAAAGCTGAATTTTATAACACTCGATATCTCTTGCAAGTGCTGCATTATTTTCTTTTAAAACTTTGTTTTTCTCGTTGCACTTTGCAATTAGCAATTGTTGAGCATCCAGTTTTTTAGATAACATTATGAGGTCAGGGTCTGTATCAAATGATGGTTCATGTTGTTCTAACTGATCATATTTATCATTCTCAATAGGATCATCAAATGAAACAACTGTGTCATCATCAAATATGACAACTGTGCTTATTTGTTCATCTGTTTGAGAGGATGAAGATGATGTAGATGGAACAACTTGCGCCATATCTGATTCAGAAGCAGAGGGTGAAATAATATCATTTATAAAGCATGCATTAAGGTCATGTACCTGAGACAAGCCGTCAGTGTCGTACACTGGGCCTGAATCATTGATCTTAAGTTCCTGCATGTTGGCCATAAGCATCACAGCTGCATTAGCTTCTAGATCTTCCATGTCATCATCATTGTGAACATTTGCCATGAAGTTGTTGTCTTGTTCAGGGAAATGTCCATCCTTTTCATCTTGAAGAGCCATGAGTAATGCCTGCTTGTGAAACTTACTACCCCGAGTACGCGGTTTAGTACATGCAGTCGCAATATGACCTTGTTCATTGCAGTTATAGCACCACACTGCATTCCCTGAGTTGGAGTTTCGAGTTGCAACTGGTTCAGACCTTTGCTGAAAAGATCCTGAGTTGTTCCTGAACCCTCCATTGTTACTAAACCTCTGACCATTCCCATAGTTTCCTGAAGAGCTTCCCGAACCAGATTGACCATAGCTACGATTCTGAATTTCAACTCTTCCATCATTAACAACTGCTTGATTCCTGGTGTTTGAAGATGAACGTTGACGGTTGTTAGTTTTGTTGGAGAATTTGCTGAAAGCACGAGCAATAAGAGCAAGTCCCTGATTCAACGTGTTAAAGTCATCATCGTCATCATCATTGGAGTTGGAGTAGTACACAGCATCATTGTTGTTAGACTGAACAAGTTGAGTAGAAGAATCGTGTGGAGATGAATCATAAGGGACCATTTGGTTCGAGTTGGAAGATTGTGGATAACTGAAGTAGTTCTGCTCTTGAACATATGCATGATTGGACATTGGTGGTGGAGCATAGGGAGATTGAGCTACAAGAGCCAAAGAATTTGGTGTTGATGTTGGTATGTATCCTCCTCGTTGAGCTCTATCTTTTTCCACTTCAGGTTCATGGTGTTTCAGAAAATCATACAACAAACCATATGGAGCGTCATGAAGATTCTTCGTCTGACGAACAAATGTCACATATTTATGCCAATCAGGGCCAAGACTACCAACAAATTTGGAGTTCACAGCAATCCTTGGTACTGTGATTTTGTGACGTTCCAGATCATTAACTACATTTGTGAAACGATGATAGTAGGATTCAAGTGACTCTCCAGGTTCAATTGTGATGTCAGTGTATTCCATGTAAAGCTTGGATTCCATGTCATCTTTGTTCAATTGAGTTCCTTCCATAAGGAGATGAACGTGTTCCCACATAGCTTTGGCTGTTTTCTGAGCATCGACACTTCGATAGATCGGATTAGGTATGCCTTGAAGTATGTAAGCCATTGCGTACTGATCAGCTTCACGATGTAGCTTCTGTTCTTCAGTGAGTGCAGATTCTGGAAGGGGTCTATCACCAGGAGGACGTGGAGGATCGGCGTTTGGATCACCAGCTTCAAATCTAGTTGGCCACTCAAATGGTCCTTCAAGTATCACTTGCTTCAAGAATGGCCCATGAGGTTTCTTAAGTTCAAGAAATCGGAGGAATCGACTTGACCATTGCACATAATTACCAGGTGTAAGCATTGGAGGTGTCTCAAGTGATCCTGCCTCATGTCGGGATTGTTGAGTTGTAATGACTTCACACATTCTGTCAAACCAGTGAGGTTGTTTGGAGGAAAACTGAGTGTTTTGTTGTGGCACTTGATATGGTTGTTGTTGAGGAATGAGCTGTGACTGCATCATCAGGTATTGTTGTTGTGGATTGTATTTAGGAGGTTGTTGATTCATAATGTGCGGAAGGTATTGTTGGTGCTGATACTGCTGAGGTTGTTGTTGCTGAGGTGTTTGTTGTTGAACATGAGGAAAGTAGTGATTAGGTTGCTGAGACATTGTAGAACACTTGTGTAGAAATGGATCTTGTAGAAAGTGTAGTATAAACCAGTTATCGAGAAACACAGTTTCACTAAAGATTGCGATAAAGAGTTTTCGAAAACTTGGCAAATTATCGAAAATGTTGATATTTATCGAGAACCTTGGTGAAATAATATCGAGAACTGTGGCAAACAATTATCGAGAACCTTGAGAAATAATATCGAGAACTTCGAGAACCTTGGTGAAATAATTTATCGAGAAAGAGGATCTCGATAAAAGATAAGGTTATCGAAAACAATAGATTTCGATACTGAACCACTTTTCTCGAAACTTAGTTTTTGAAATTATACAATTTCGAAAACTTTCCCAAAAGTCGAAGTACTTAACTTTCTTATACAAGAAAGAAAATACCGAGTTCACACAAACGAAGACGAGGGAGTGCACTTTTTAGAAGATCTCGAAATAAGATGTTAGGTAGATCTCGATACTTAGTAATTTTTGTATTTCAAAGAAAGTAATCCTTAAATTCGTTTTTCTTTCAAGATACTTGTACTTTTGTGATTAAAATGAGTAAATCTTAAGGAAAGTAGAAAACTTTATGAAAAATTTTAAACTTGAAAAAGATCTCGAAAATAGTACAAGTAATGAGAAATCGAATTTTGTTGCAAAAGTTTGGAACTTTATGGTTTGTTTTGATTTTAAACACAAGTTTGTAAGCAAATATGTGAGAAAAACCAAGAAACAAAGCAAAAGTTTCAAATTTAACAAAAAAAATTCGGTATGAAAAAACGAATTTGAGAAGAAAAATCAATGAAAACAAGAACTACACCTTCTTCCGGCGAATGATACCACTTGTTAGGTCACCATTTAGTAAACACAAGTATAATGATAAGAGAAATGAGATGAGAATGAGAGTGGGATGATTATGAGAAATTTGAGAAAGTGAAATGCAAGAGTTTCCTTAATGTTTCCAAATAACCAACCAAATATTACAAAGACCTAAGCTCTCTATTTATAGGGAAGGAGCTAGGGCAACATTCCCTCTCCCCCTTTCATGAGAAACGAATGGGCCATAAAGCCCATGGATCACTTAAGCTTAAGTCTAGTAAACATGTAATATTTCATAAGTGTAAGTAATAAAATAACTAAAGCAACCTATTATTACAAATGACCGAGACTTCATAAAGTAGTAAAACTACGGTTCCAACAATTTATAAGCTCATTTTCGTGAAAGTTATTAAGGAATTACACGGAATTACACGTTTTAGGGTAAAACGTCATTCAAAAATTCTACGCACAACGAAATTCGGTCGCGTTAATTTTCCCCGTATCAGAAAAATGTTTGACACACTCATGATTTATTTGAGAATAAATCATGACTGAGAAAAACATGACCAAAATAAACCTCGGCCGTGAAAAACTGGAATTTTCAGTTTTAAGCGTTTTTACTCAGCCGTAACCTTAGCCTATACCTGCACCACATTTCTAAGACTATTTGAGTTTTCAACTTATTAGAAAAAGTCAACATATTTTTCCCCCCTCCTTTGACCAAAAATCATTCCTTGATTTTATAAGTCGTTCCTTGATTTTCAGGCTTACGGTTTGATGTCTAAAAGACATTTAATACCAACCGACACTAGACTGAGCCCAGTCTAGACATTATAAGTCATTTTAAATCATTTTTATCCTATTAGAAAAGTAACATTTTACTTTTCTCAATTTTACGCAATATTCGTACATTTTACGTATTACGCGTTTTAGACCCGTGTTTCCAGTTTTAGCAGGGTTTTACCACCCCAATGGAACCTACCACTCATTTTATATTTTATTATGGAGTATAATGACATGTTTAACCATTCTTCCAAGTTTCGTATTTTTACGATACCCGGTTTTACGTTTCGTGGCTTAACCATTTACGGTTAGCATTTTACGGAGCCAAAACTAACTCAATAACTTGGATAATATCATCTAAAAGCCAACTCTTGCTCCCCAATCCTCATGAAACGACTTAGGGGGGGGGATTCAGCCCATAGGTGGCTTGATCTCATGCTAGGAGGCCTTAGATTGCATGCATGTGTACAACTTGGTCTCCAAGTGTTGGAAAATATCCTAAATACTTGCACCTCCTTAAGGCAACTTCCTAGCACCTTCCTAGCACCTCCTCAAACTCATATATAAGCCCTCCCCATCCCTCCTAGTCGTTCACAATACAAACACCATCTCATTTGCTAGTTTACTTCAAGTTTTGTGCAAGAAATCAAGTGCAATATCCACACATAAACCCTAGTTAGGTTTTGATTCATCAAACTACTTCCAAACCTTATAAACTTTGGTGATTCTCTTGAGTTTGAATCCACTCAAGTCACCTCAACTTTCATCATCTCTCTTTCAAGAATACAAGTGTAGAAAGATTGCTTGAAGTGAAGTAGGGTGAAGCTAAAGTCTATCAAAGTCCTATCCTTACATGTTAACTTCCTTTCTTGTTTGAAAGCCAAAAGTTGTAAGCCAAACCCTAACATGCTTCTTGTTAAATAATCATGTTCATGTTATTTACATGTTATTCTTGCTATATTATGTCTTGTATAAATGTCCATGATGTATAAAAGTGAGTAAAACAAGTTATTGTACATGATTGATAAGACAAGTTCATAAAAGAAGTAAACTAGTGACTTTGTTGGTATAACCTGATAAAAATGGTAAAATTATGATCTTGGATCATTACATATTACATTAGAGGACTTAACAAAGAAACCATAGCAATTTGAACCACCTAAAATGAGTATACGAGTCAAAAGTTACGCCCATTTGAAGTTACCAAAGATTTCCGGCAAAACTGCCTAAACCTTCCTGTCTTGCATTCTGAGTTTTTGAAAGTCACCCTTCTGGTCCGATTCATCAAAAAGTTAAAACACGAAAGTTGTCCGGAACGCCGTTTTCGTTCAGGAACAAAGAAGCTCGAGACCTAAAAACGCTTTCCGAGTGATAAAATTCTTCAAATTCTAAACAGCCCATTTTTAGGCGAAAGTCACTAGATTATGGTTATACTTTGAAAGGAACAAGAGGTCTTATGACCTATAATCAAGACCACAACCATGGCTAGAGCCAAGGTTGTGTCTCATGACCTTGGAACAAGGACCAAAGGTCATGGCTAGGCCATGACGAAATGACCATAACAACTTACATAGGCGTAAACATGAAACAATGAATTAGGCGATAACATGAACAAGCAATTTGGATCTACTTCACTTAAAAGGAAACCATGAGATATTACCAAGAGAAAATGGTCATTCAAGACTTATGAAACTACCCCTAATAACAATCTTCATGTACTAATAAACTTTCCTAAGTTTATTCAAAATATCGGACATGTAACTTTTCGGATCAAAACTTATATCTATATATTTTATCAACTACTACAATGGTAGGGAGCCTCATGTGAGGAGTTCATTATGTAAGCCGTCGAGATGAGTTGTGGATTTACGAGTTAAAGTGTCCTGGCTCCTCGAACGCTTACTAACATGACTTCTGAAATATGTCAGCCCGAACGGTAGTAAACGATATACAAAACATACATGTTCATGAATCTTTTCTTTCAAAGACATACAATATACATCATACCACATCATGGACTAAATGCAAGATATATATATAGGCACTTCGTTATATTCTTTACACAAATCCTAAGTCGCAACATTCTATTATAGGTTGCTCGTAGAAACCTACACGATCCAACCATCACCTTCATTACTTGTTATCCTACTTAAGGTGAGTTCGTAGCCCCACTTTCTATTGTTTAACTATTTTACAAACCCATGGGGGGAATACATGCTATTATTTTTCTACTCGAACACAATGCTTTCTAATGTATGCTTCCCGACTATGTTTTATTGTCACTAAGTAACGATTGCCATGTTCGAAGTCCCTATATCATGAACCATTAGTCACTACCTATAGTGAGCGCGAATATTGTGAATAGATCTATTGGGATTGACGAATCCCATTTGTGTTGAACAACGATGAGTTCACACAAATGCACTATATTTGAGATTTAGCGGTATAACGGCAAAAGTACCTTGATAGGGCTTCTATAATGCCAATTTTGTTGGTTCGATGTTAATGTTTTGGTTGCATGAGCTTAGTGAAATAAATAACGATTTTGTTTTCTAACTATGAGTGTGAGTCTATAGCTCACACTACAATTATTGTGTTCAAACGATTTAACTAAACTCTACGAATTCCACTCAACCTTTGTGTTGACCTCTCAAGCATGTATTTCAGGTTCATGACGATCAAGGATGGTACGGAAGGGCACGGATACTCAAGAGGGCTATAAATTTTATTATCATTCAAAACTCATTTAATGTAAATTGTAAACATGGAACCATCTGGGACCTCATTTTGTAATCTCTGATATTTATATAATTTGAATGATAAATCTTTTAAAACGACTCAATTGGAGTTCGTTTTCTATTATTGTGACTATTGTGCCGTCAAGTAACACCCAGTTCGAATTCCGCTGCATCCATGAATTGGGGGTGTTACAGATTGGTACCAGAGCCATGGTTATAGAGAAACGGGTCTAATGGAGACCTAAACTATAACTACAATTACAAGCAAAAACATTTTATAGCCTTCCGCTCTCCGTGTCTTCCATCCTCCAGACGATTATGGACTTATTAAGCATTTTATGCTACATGAACATATAAGTATATTTATATATACATACGAGTTATTTTCAATCATTTTATCTAAACATATCTACACATGCCTATTCTATGGCATTTCGACACAACCACATTCTCCCAATCATGCTCCTACTCCAACATTTTATGTCCAAGACATTGTAACTGATTACGATGGTCTTTTCTATTTCCCGGACATTGTATGACACAATGGTCTTAATCATTTCTCAAATGTTTTGAGTCACACAATGGTCTAATCTTCTTTCGAGACATTGTGATTTGTGCAATGGTCTCTGGAATTATTCCACCACCTCATCAACATCATTTCATATGATATCAAAAACCCATCACAATCTATCGATTTCCAAACAAGAAATATGAGATTTCTAAAGGACAAACTAATCCATCATCGACAAAAGCTGAACTTTCTCTACATTCATCAAAGTTTTCTTCTGAAACCTTCATTCTTAAAAGTTCGTGATCCTGGCCAAGTATGTTCTATTTTAGAACTATTTGAAACTTCCTTTCCATACGTACCTACCTTTACTATCTTCTATCCAATGGAATATGAAAACATACGTTACAAGTCTTGTATGGACGGGACTTGCAACTTAAGGGTTTGACATCACCTTTGTTTAGTGGACAGTTTCCCGAAAGCAACGGACATATCAAAAGTATACCTAATTTAGGTATTTGAAAATTTTATCGAACCTTGGCTAAATATAGACTAGTCACCTATATTTAACCTAGGGACAGTGGAATATAGTCTGACTAACTATATTCGACTTAAAATTTTCAAATACTGAGAATAGTTGTACTAGGGTTATGTTTAGATTGATTTCCTACATGAACACGATAAACCACCAGAATACATTAAAACAATCTAGAGACACGATAGTGCCTTACCACTCAGCAAGATCTTAACACCTTATTTGTATGATCTAAGTTCATTCTTGAAATTTTTTCATTTATGAGATAATCCGAACTACTATCTTGGGATAGTTATCAATTATTCTCTTCATCCTGTAGAAGTACTATCCTGTTTAGGTCCTAAGGATACCATTCCGTCATAAACCTTTAAAATCTCTTAAAATTTTAAAGCAAACTCAACATCTATACCTAAGAGTATTAATGTTAAGCATACACTACACACTTTTGTTCATCAACATATCACATCATTATCTTCACAACCGTTACAAACACAAGCTCATTAACAGATCTTGATGCACTTTTAAAGCTCAAATCATCCATAGTTACACCACAAGCACCCTCACCAGCTTTACAAGATTGAATATTCATCTTGTACTTTTGGAACACCAGTATCATCTCATAATACACTACCTTGTAACTCACCGGCTAATTGTGAATGTTGTGTTGGGAATTCTTAAGTAGGATGATTTGTAATTATTTGAATGGATTGGGATGCCTTTTCATTTAAATAGAGAAATTGTAAATCACCGAACCATAAGTTTATATTTCCCTATTTACATTGTTTGGGATGCCTCTCTATGTAAATAAAGAATTATAAACAAGTGGGCTTAATTGTATCCGAAATAACAAAAGTATGAAGTCAATAAACACTAGGTACAATAACAGATTATCTACTAGACTATGATTGCAACTACTATATCAATTCCTATTAATATTCGACTGCTATATCAATTTCCTTTGATATTCGACTATTACCATACCTTTCCTACATAAAAGTAAGCCTCATCCTACGCCATACACTGAAATGACAAATCAAGTTACATCACCGGTAATCCCAGACTTTAGTCCTCGTAAGTAACCACACCTTTTCATCGACACCACTCCAACATATGACACATAAAGAACTTCGGGACGAAGTTCCCCGTAAGGGGTAGAGACTGTAACAATTCGCATTTTTCAGGATAATTACTATTCCCGGAAAATTTCACTATTCACTTTTACTATTCATTTTTCCCAAAAATTTTCCCGAAATTTGATTTTTATTTCTTGGGCTAAAGTGATAAATCATTTCCATGGCAAATTAAAAGTTTGACATTTATAAGCTCATTTTCGTGAAAGTTATTAAGGAATTACACGGAATTACACGTTTTAGGGTAAAACGTCATTCAAAAATTCTACGCACAACGAAATTCGGTCGCGTTAATTTTCCCCGTATCAGAAAAATGTTTGACACACTCATGATTTATTTGAGAATAAATCATGACTGAGAAAAACATGACCAAAATAAATCTCGGCCGTGAAAAACTGGAATTTTCAGTTTTAAGCGTTTTTACTCAGCCGTAACCTTAGCCTATACCTGCACCGCATTTCTAAGACTATTTGAGTTTTCAACTTATTAGAAAAAGTCAACATATTTTTCCCTCCTCCTTTGACCAAAAATCATTCCTTGATTTTATAAGTCGTTCCTTGATTTTCAGGCTTACGGTTTGATGTCTAAAAGACATTTAATACCAACCGACACTAGCCTGAGCCCAGTCTAGACATTATAAGTCATTTTAAATCATTTTTATCCTATTAGAAAAGTAACATTTTACTTTTCTCAATTTTACGCAATATTCGTACATTTTACGTATTACGCGTTTTAGACCCGTGTTTCCAGTTTTAGCAGGGTTTTACCACCCCAATGGAACCTACCACTCATTTTATATTTTATTATGGAGTATAATGACATGTTTAACCATTCTTCCAAGTTTCGTATTTTTACGATACCCGGTTTTACGTTTCGTGGCTTAACCATTTACGGTTAGCATTTTACGGAGCCAAAACTAACTCAATAACTTGGATAATATCATCTAAAAGCCAACTCTTGCTCCCCAATCCTCATGAAACGACTTAGGGGGGGGGGGATTCAGCCCATAGGTGGCTTGATCTCATGCTAGGAGGCCTTAGATTGCATGCATGTGTACAACTTGGTCTCCAAGTGTTGGAAAATATCCTAAATACTTGCACCTCCTTAAGGCAACTTCCTAGCACCTTCCTAGCACCTCCTCAAACTCATATATAAGCCCTCCCCATCCCTCCTAGTCGTTCACAATACAAACACCATCTCATTTGCTAGTTTACTTCAAGTTTTGTGCAAGAAATCAAGTGCAATATCCACACATAAACCCTAGTTAGGTTTTGATTCATCAAACTACTTCCAAACCTTATAAACTTTGGTGATTCTCTTGAGTTTGAATCCACTCAAGTCACCTCAACTTTCATCATCTCTCTTTCAAGAATACAAGTGTAGAAAGATTGCTTGAAGTGAAGTAGGGTGAAGCTAAAGTCTATCAAAGTCCTATCCTTACATGTTAACTTCCTTTCTTGTTTGAAAGCCAAAAGTTGTAAGCCAAACCCTAACATGCTTCTTGTTAAATAATCATGTTCATGTTATTTACATGTTATTCTTGCTATATTATGTCTTGTATAAATGTCCATGATGTATAAAAGTGAGTAAAACAAGTTATTGTACATGATTGATAAGACAAGTTCATAAAAGAAGTAAACTAGTGACTTTGTTGGTATAACCTGATAAAAATGGTAAAATTATGATCTTGGATCATTACATATTACATTAGAGGACTTAACAAAGAAACCATAGCAATTTGAACCACCTAAAACGAGTATACGAGTCAAAAGTTACGCCCATTTGAAGTTACCAAAGATTTCCGGCAAAACTGCCTAAACCTTCCTGTCTTGCATTCTGAGTTTTTGAAAGTCACCCTTCTGGTCCGATTCATCAAAAAGTTAAAACACGAAAGTTGTCCGGAACGCCGTTTTCGTTCAGGAATAAAGAAGCTCGAGACCTAAAAACGCTTTCCGAGTGATAAAATTCTTCAAATTCTAAACAGCCCATTTTTAGGCGAAAGTCACTAGATTATGGTTATACTTTGAAAGGAACAAGAGGTCTTATGACCTATAATCAAGACCACAACCATGGCTAGAGCCAAGGTTGTGTCTCATGACCTTGGAACAAGGACCAAAGGTCATGGCTAGGCCATGACGAAATGACCATAACAACTTACATAGGCGTAAACATGAAACAATGAATTAGGCGATAACATGAACAAGCAATTTGGATCTACTTCACTTAAAAGGAAACCATGAGATATTACCAAGAGAAAATGGTCATTCAAGACTTATGAAACTACCCCTAATAACAATCTTCATGTACTAATAAACTTTCCTAAGTTTATTCAAAATATCGGACATGTAACTTTTCGGATCAAAACTTATATCTATATATTTTATCAACTACTACAATGGTAGGGAGCCTCATGTGAGGAGTTCATTATGTAAGCCGTCGAGATGAGTTGTGGATTTACGAGTTAAAGTGTCCTGGCTCCTCGAACGCTTACTAACATGACTTCTGAAATATGTCAGCCCGAACGGTAGTAAACGATATACAAAACATACATGTTCATGAATCTTTTCTTTCAAAGACATACAATATACATCATACCACATCATGGACTAAATGCAAGATATATATATAGGCACTTCGTTATATTCTTTACACAAATCCTAAGTCGCAACATTCTATTATAGGTTGCTCGTAGAAACCTACACGATCCAACCATCACCTTCATTACTTGCTATCCTACTTAAGGTGAGTTCGTAGCCCCACTTTCTATTGTTTAACTATTTTACAAACCCATGGGGGGAATACATGCTATTATTTTTCTACTCGAACACAATGCTTTCTAATGTATGCTTCCCGACTATGTTTTATTGTCACTAAGTAACGATTGCCATGTTCGAAGTCCCTATATCATGAACCATTAGTCACTACCTATAGTGAGCGCGAATATTGTGAATAGATCTATTGGGATTGACGAATCCCATTTGTGTTGAACAACGATGAGTTCACACAAATGCACTATATTTGAGATTTAGCGGTATAACGGCAAAATTACCTTGATAGGGCTTCTATAATGCCAATTTTGTTGGTTCGATGTTAATGTTTTGGTTGCATGAGCTTAGTGAGATAAATAACGATTTTGTTTTCTAACTATGAGTGTGAGTCTATAGCTCACACTACGATTATTGTGTTCAAACGATTTAACTAAACTCTACGAATTCCACTCAACCTTTGTGTTGACCTCTCAAGCATGTATTTCAGGTTCATGACGATCAAGGATGGTACGGAAGGGCACGGATACTCAAGAGGGCTATAAATTTTATTATCATTCAAAACTCATTTAATGTAAATTGTAAACATGGAACCATCTGGGACCTCATTTTGTAATCTCTGATATTTATATAATTTGAATGATAAATCTTTTAAAACGACTCAATTGGAGTTCGTTTTCTATTATTGTGACTATTGTGCCGTCAAGTAACACCCAGTTCGAATTCCGCTGCATCCATGAATTGGGGGTGTTACAGATTGGTACCAGAGCCATGGTTATAGAGAAACGGGTCTAATGGAGACCTAAACTATAACTACAATTACAAGCAAAAACATTTTATAGCCTTCCGCTCTCCGTGTCTTCCATCCTCCAGACGATTATGGACTTATTAAGCATTTTATGCTACATGAACATATAAGTATATTTATATATACATACGAGTTATTTTCAATCATTTTATCTAAACATATCTACACATGCCTATTCTATGGCATTTCGACACAACCACATTCTCCCAATCATGCTCCTACTCCAACATTTTATGTCCAAGACATTGTAACTGATTACGATGGTCTTTTCTATTTCCCGGACATTGTATGACACAATGGTCTTAATCATTTCTCAAATGTTTTGAGTCACACAATGGTCTAATCTACTTTCGAGACATTGTGATTTGTGCAATGGTCTCTGGAATTATTCCACCACCTCATCAACATCATTTCATATGATATCAAAAACCCATCACAATCTATCGATTTCCAAACAAGAAATATGAGATTTCTAAAGGACAAACTAATCCATCATCGACAAAAGCTGAACTTTCTCTACATTCATCAAAGTTTTCTTCTGAAACCTTCATTCTTAAAAGTTCGTGATCCTGGCCAAGTATGTTCTATTTTAGAACTATTTGAAACTTCCTTTCCATACGTACCTACCTTTACTATCTTCTATCCAATGGAATATGAAAACATACGTTACAAGTCTTGTATGGACGGGACTTGCAACTTAAGGGTTTGACATCACCTTTGTTTAGTGGACAGTTTCCCGAAAGCAACGGACATATCAAAAGTATACCTAATTTAGGTATTTGAAAATTTTATCGAACCTTGGCTAAATATAGACTAGTCACCTATATTTAACCTAGGGACAGTGGAATATAGTCTGACTAACTATATTCGACTTAAAATTTTCAAATACTGAGAATAGTTGTACTAGGGTTATGTTTAGATTGATTTCCTACATGAACACGATAAACCACCAGAATACATTAAAACAATCTAGAGACACGATAGTGCCTTACCACTCAGCAAGATCTTAACACCTTATTTGTATGATCTAAGTTCATTCTTGAAATTTTTTCATTTATGAGATAATCCGAACTACTATCTTGGGATAGTTATCAATTATTCTCTTCATCCTGTAGAAGTACTATCCTGTTTAGGTCCTAAGGATACCATTCCGTCATAAACCTTTAAAATCTCTTAAAATTTTAAAGCAAACTCAACATCTATACCTAAGAGTATTAATGTTAAGCATACACTACACACTTTTGTTCATCAACATATCACATCATTATCTTCACAACCGTTACAAACACAAGCTCATTAACAGATCTTGATGCACTTTTAAAGCTCAAATCATCCATAGTTACACCACAAGCACCCTCACCAGCTTTACAAGATTGAATATTCATCTTGTACTTTTGGAACACCAGTATCATCTCATAATACACTACCTTGTAACTCACCGGCTAATTGTGAATGTTGTGTTGGGAATTCTTAAGTAGGATGATTTGTAATTATTTGAATGGATTGGGATGCCTTTTCATTTAAATAGAGAAATTGTAAATCACCGAACCATAAGTTTATATTTCCCTATTTACATTGTTTGGGATGCCTCTCTATGTAAATAAAGAATTATAAACAAGTGGGCTTAATTGTATCCGAAATAACAAAAGTATGAAGTCAATAAACACTAGGTACAATAACAGATTATCTACTAGACTATGATTGCAACTACTATATCAATTCCTATTAATATTCGACTGCTATATCAATTTCCTTTGATATTCGACTATTACCATACCTTTCCTACATAAAAGTAAGCCTCATCCTACGCCATACACTGAAATGACAAATCAAGTTACATCACCGGTAATCCCAGACTTTAGTCCTCGTAAGTAACCACACCTTTTCATCGACACCACTCCAACATATGACACATAAAGAACTTCGGGACGAAGTTCCCCGTAAGGGGTAGAGACTGTAACAATTCGCATTTTTCAGGATAATTACTATTCCCGGAAAATTTCACTATTCACTTTTACTATTCATTTTTCCCAAAAATTTTCCCGAAATTTGATTTTTATTTCTTGGGCTAAAGTGATAAATCATTTCCATGGCAAATTAAAAGTTTGACATTTATAAGCTCATTTTCGTGAAAGTTATTAAGGAATTACACGGAATTACACGTTTTAGGGTAAAACGTCATTCAAAAATTCTACGCACAACGAAATTCGGTCGCGTTAATTTTCCCCGTATCAGAAAAATGTTTGACACACTCATGATTTATTTGAGAATAAATCATGACTGAGAAAAACATGACCAAAATAAATCTCGGCCGTGAAAAACTGGAATTTTCAGTTTTAAGCGTTTTTACTCAGCCGTAACCTTAGCCTATACCTGCACCGCATTTCTAAGACTATTTGAGTTTTCAACTTATTAGAAAAAGTCAACATATTTTTCCCTCCTCCTTTGACCAAAAATCATTCCTTGATTTTATAAGTCGTTCCTTGATTTTCAGGCTTACGGTTTGATGTCTAAAAGACATTTAATACCAACCGACACTAGCCTGAGCCCAGTCTAGACATTATAAGTCATTTTAAATCATTTTTATCCTATTAGAAAAGTAACATTTTACTTTTCTCAATTTTACGCAATATTCGTACATTTTACGTATTACGCGTTTTAGACCCGTGTTTCCAGTTTTAGCAGGGTTTTACCACCCCAATGGAACCTACCACTCATTTTATATTTTATTATGGAGTATAATGACATGTTTAACCATTCTTCCAAGTTTCGTATTTTTACGATACCCGGTTTTACGTTTCGTGGCTTAACCATTTACGGTTAGCATTTTACGGAGCCAAAACTAACTCAATAACTTGGATAATATCATCTAAAAGCCAACTCTTGCTCCCCAATCCTCATGAAACGACTTAGGGGGGGGGGGATTCAGCCCATAGGTGGCTTGATCTCATGCTAGGAGGCCTTAGATTGCATGCATGTGTACAACTTGGTCTCCAAGTGTTGGAAAATATCCTAAATACTTGCACCTCCTTAAGGCAACTTCCTAGCACCTTCCTAGCACCTCCTCAAACTCATATATAAGCCCTCCCCATCCCTCCTAGTCGTTCACAACACAAACACCATCTCATTTGCTAGTTTACTTCAAGTTTTGTGCAAGAAATCAAGTGCAATATCCACACATAAACCCTAGTTAGGTTTTGATTCATCAAACTACTTCCAAACCTTATAAACTTTGGTGATTCTCTTGAGTTTGAATCCACTCAAGTCACCTCAACTTTCATCATCTCTCTTTCAAGAATACAAGTGTAGAAAGATTGCTTGAAGTGAAGTAGGGTGAAGCTAAAGTCTATCAAAGTCCTATCCTTACATGTTAACTTCCTTTCTTGTTTGAAAGCCAAAAGTTGTAAGCCAAACCCTAACATGCTTCTTGTTAAATAATCATGTTCATGTTATTTACATGTTATTCTTGCTATATTATGTCTTGTATAAATGTCCATGATGTATAAAAGTGAGTAAAACAAGTTATTGTACATGATTGATAAGACAAGTTCATAAAAGAAGTAAACTAGTGACTTTGTTGGTATAACCTGATAAAAATGGTAAAATTATGATCTTGGATCATTACATATTACATTAGAGGACTTAACAAAGAAACCATAGCAATTTGAACCACCTAAAACGAGTATACGAGTCAAAAGTTACGCCCATTTGAAGTTACCAAAGATTTCCGGCAAAACTGCCTAAACCTTCCTGTCTTGCATTCTGAGTTTTTGAAAGTCACCCTTCTGGTCCGATTCATCAAAAAGTTAAAACACGAAAGTTGTCCGGAACGCCGTTTTCGTTCAGGAATAAAGAAGCTCGAGACCTAAAAACGCTTTCCGAGTGATAAAATTCTTCAAATTCTAAACAGCCCATTTTTAGGCGAAAGTCACTAGATTATGGTTATACTTTGAAAGGAACAAGAGGTCTTATGACCTATAATCAAGACCACAACCATGGCTAGAGCCAAGGTTGTGTCTCATGACCTTGGAACAAGGACCAAAGGTCATGGCTAGGCCATGACGAAATGACCATAACAACTTACATAGGCGTAAACATGAAACAATGAATTAGGCGATAACATGAACAAGCAATTTGGATCTACTTCACTTAAAAGGAAACCATGAGATATTACCAAGAGAAAATGGTCATTCAAGACTTATGAAACTACCCCTAATAACAATCTTCATGTACTAATAAACTTTCCTAAGTTTATTCAAAATATCGGACATGTAACTTTTCGGATCAAAACTTATATCTATATATTTTATCAACTACTACAATGGTAGGGAGCCTCATGTGAGGAGTTCATTATGTAAGCCGTCGAGATGAGTTGTGGATTTACGAGTTAAAGTGTCCTGGCTCCTCGAACGCTTACTAACATGACTTCTGAAATATGTCAGCCCGAACGGTAGTAAACGATATACAAAACATACATGTTCATGAATCTTTTCTTTCAAAGACATACAATATACATCATACCACATCATGGACTAAATGCAAGATATATATATATAGGCACTTCGTTATATTCTTTACACAAATCCTAAGTCGCAACATTCTATTATAGGTTGCTCGTAGAAACCTACACGATCCAACCATCACCTTCATTACTTGCTATCCTACTTAAGGTGAGTTCGTAGCCCCACTTTCTATTGTTTAACTATTTTACAAACCCATGGGGGGAATACATGCTATTATTTTTCTACTCGAACACAATGCTTTCTAATGTATGCTTCCCGACTATGTTTTATTGTCACTAAGTAACGATTGCCATGTTCGAAGTCCCTATATCATGAACCATTAGTCACTACCTATAGTGAGCGCGAATATTGTGAATAGATCTATTGGGATTGACGAATCCCATTTGTGTTGAACAACGATGAGTTCACACAAATGCACTATATTTGAGATTTAGCGGTATAACGGCAAAAGTACCTTGATAGGGCTTCTATAATGCCAATTTTGTTGGTTCGATGTTAATGTTTTGGTTGCATGAGCTTAGTGAGATAAATAACGATTTTGTTTTCTAACTATGAGTGTGAGTCTATAGCTCACACTACGATTATTGTGTTCAAACGATTTAACTAAACTCTACGAATTCCACTCAACCTTTGTGTTGACCTCTCAAGCATGTATTTCAGGTTCATGACGATCAAGGATGGTACGGAAGGGCACGGATACTCAAGAGGGCTATAAATTTTATTATCATTCAAAACTCATTTAATGTAAATTGTAAACATGGAACCATCTGGGACCTCATTTTGTAATCTCTGATATTTATATAATTTGAATGATAAATCTTTTAAAACGACTCAATTGGAGTTCGTTTTCTATTATTGTGACTATTGTGCCGTCAAGTAACACCCAGTTCGAATTCCGCTGCATCCATGAATTGGGGGTGTTACAAAATATCTCCTATTTAAGTGGCCACTGAAGCGAAAATATAGAATCAGACATTTTTGACAATATTTTTTTGTTGTTAATTTAAAAAATTTAAGGGACTTGTCAACAACTAGTTATATCACAAATTTGGATATCCGAAATTTGCGATGATTGTTTTATGTTAGACATAATATTTTATCTAAGTTTTTTGTAATTCGGATATCCGAAATTTGGATATCCTTTGTCAAATGTTCATTCTCAACAGACGGTGTTAAATTTACAAAACTAATCGAGTCATTTCAAATCATTTACAAATTGACGATTTCACCACAAATAACACCCAATTTACTTATCTCAAGATTCCATCCATACAATTATTATGAGTACCCAACTTATTATGGACCATTGGACTATCCCATTACATTAATCGAATATCCAAGATACGATTCATAATAAAATACATGAAGTCATAATCCAAAATCGTTACATTTCATTACACACTGATGAACTTACAATATACTCACAACCCACAAGTTTCGACCTATCTATTGAATATAAGCACAACAAATTAATATTCTTTCCTAACATTACAAGTTACATAAATAATCAATTGTGTGATCTTTATAATCCATCCAACTTAGCCAAGTGAGAAAATTTTCGATATATCAAAAACACAAACTGTTAGTGCTTTTAGATATATCAAAAACACAAAAAGTTATAACGAATCATTTTGTTACACGTGGAGCCATGTTATCTTTTTTGTTCTCATCCATCCATAGAGATAAATTTCTTAATAAAACTTGCAACATAAAAAAAAAAAAAAAAAAAAAAAAAAAAAAAAAAAAAAATCTTGCTTTAGAAACGAGTAGTTTAGATGCTTTCTTTTTTGTTCTCATCCATCCATAGAGATAAATTTGTTTGTTGGAGTCTTGAAACAATAAAGTTTTGCTAAAAAAAAAAAAAAAGAAACAATAGAGTGAATTTCCTACTTTTGTTTCAATTTTGTCAAATTTAAATGCCTTGCTGTATGCATAATCTTAGATCGGTTTACTATATAGGTCTAAGTTTACAAACTGGAAAATAGTTCAGTACAACATAAAAACTCTCATATATTAAAGGTAGTTTTGAATGTTCAAGGTTCATAGCCCAATTCAACACCAAACAACTTAGTTGGACCAATATAGTGAATTTCCTACTTTTGTTTCAGTTTTGTCTTGAAATTTGTTAAACCGAATTGTCAATTGAGAAACCAAAAAAAACCAATTAAGTGACACATATATATATATATATATATATATATATATATATATATATATATATATATATATATATATATATATATACAATTGTACACGTATGCACTTTTGGAAACATGGGTTAATGACAAAATAAGTTTGAATGCACATGTATACATCTTGTTTTTTTTTAGTTCTTTGTAAGTGAATTAAAATTCATGTTGTGATAATGTTTTAGATTAGTAAGTTGCAACATTTCATTAAACTTAAAGTTAATGCTTACGATTACGATTACGAGGAATGTTTATTTTCAGATTTATCGAGACTTCTTTTGCAGGAAGATTATGAGCACGATGAAACCAAACGGGCATACTACAACACCACTTGTGCGGGACGAAGATTATGAACGTGATGAAATTATATATGTGCATACATAAACACACATGCACATAGGGGGGGAGGGAGGGGGTGGCTAGCGGGTGCTAGGCCCCCTCCAATAAGCCCAATAATTGTATTAAAATATCATTGTTTAGCTCATAATTTAACGTTTAATATACTATAAACCTCTTTCAACTAGCGACTTTTCTATAATGAAAGGAAAAAAAAAACAACTTATATGAAATATCTCTTATCTAAGTAGCCACTGAAGCGAAAATATGAAATGAGACATTTTTGACAATATTTTTTTGAAGTTAATTTAAAAAATTTAAGGGACTTGTTAACAACTAGTTATATCACAAATTTGGATTTCTTAAATTTGCAATGATGAGTTTATGTTAGACATAATATTTTATATATGTTTTTTTTTAATTCGGATATCCGAAATTTCAAATAACAGTTTTATATATCTAAATATCCAGATATCTATAATTTTTTGAAAACTTTTATATGAGTTCCAAAATTGTCCTTTCATAAACCCAACTTTTTAGTAAATTATGATCAAGTTTTCGGATATCTGAATACGGATATTTTTTGAACACCCAAAACCTAAATCAAGAAATCCTAGATAGTTTTGGCTTTGTTGCTCTCCCCTAGTTATATACTCGAAAGCATCAAAATAAAAAATAAATAAATAAATAATTAAAAAAATACCTTATTTTGAGTTTACTAAACTTTTTATGCACTAAATATGTTAAAAAAAAATTACGTTTAGTAATGCATTCGTAAGTTTTTGTGATGGTTTATTTGTATAAACTAAAGTTGGATACAATTTTATTTACACATTTATTTTTTGGGTTCTATAATGGAATTCGGCCCCCTTAACTACAAATCCCGGCTCCGCCCCTGCATGCACACGAGTATATAGGTTCATTAGAGTTTAGACGATTATGAATGCGCATGTATTTTTCATTTGACAAAGACTCACATGTAGATAATGTTAAATACAAATGCACACATGAGCATTATATATGTGTTTCACTTGTGTGACGCTTCGGTATATTTCACTAATTAACACTCACTGCTTTGTATTTAAGACAAGCATTTTGAAAAGTAAAATGAAGCAATGATAAAGATATCGAGTACATTCTAGGTTGGAATTGGTAGTTGAATAAAGAGACCTTGTCGATAGATATGGTTTCTTTTTTTCTTCCGTTGGAGAAGACTATTATTCTGATTTCTGAATGATGTTTTGCATCCCACATTGACTCATCACCGAATGACCAAAGTCTGAGATCATTATAAAATGAGAGGAGAGGCCCAACAGTTGAAAAACATAGGTTGTTTTACCTCCCAGCCAAAATATTCCTATGGATTATTTTGTGTTGCAATCACTAGTTGAATATTTTTTGAAACATTTTTGGCATCAATTTTGATTTGATTCATCAAAGTAAAAAATCAATTTTTTTTTGTCAAAATAGTTTATATAAAATAGTTTTAAGTTGTGTCTAACAATGAAAGATTAAAATTGATTTATATTCGTTTTTCAATGGACAAATATGTTTAAGAAATAGCAAATGGCAATGCCAATTCAAAAAGGTCTATCGGCGCAGCTTGTTGCCCATTTGCCTTCTACCCCTATATATGTAAGCAAGAGGAAGTTTTTTTTTACGTGAGAATGATCAATTTACATTAAACAAGCCCCATTTCTAAGTAGTAACTTTCAACTTTTTCTCACTTTTTGAATGAAGGGAGAAAAAATAAATCAAATTTGTACATTTTCTAAGCTAGATAATATACGTTATAATCCACGTATTGTAATCAAAACACAATAATATGCCGGGTTGATGTCAACCTACTAAGAGTTTACATGAATCCCATTATATTAGTTATGGAACAAAAGGAAATTAAACATTTAGCATAGTCGACCTCTAAGTGCATTTATATGATATTTTTAGTTACTGCTCATGAAAACACATCTTTATATAATGATTCATTTGAAATAAATAATACGATATCTTTAATTACATTATTGGTACATATAACACAACCTGATTAGGGCGGAGCCAGAAAGTTATGGTCGATGAGACAAACTTTGATAGCATTTAGAAACTACACTACAAATTAGTTTGTTAGGGAGCACACTACAATTTTTTCGCTTAGGGACACGTGCCCACTCTGCCCCACTCCTGTCTTCGCCACTTAACCTAGTGTAAGTTTAACTTTAGTGAAACCTAACCTTTTTTTATGTATGAATTTTAGAAGAAATACAAAACCACATTGGTTACTGTATAAATCGTGTATGAAAACCAGCTTGTGTAAGATTATAACTTCTTGATCATACCAACAAATATTTTTATTTATATATGGAGATTAATGTGCATTGCGTCGTGTTTCTACCAAAAAAAAAAAAAAAAAAAAAAAAAAAAAAAAAAACTTAAAATTGTTCGTCATGCTAATCAAGATTTACGTTTGATGAGTGAACGACCATCTGCTTAATTTCATTTTATTTTCGGATTATCAGTACACCCACACAACTTTGCGGTTTGCATGATTAAAAAACTAAACTAGTACCAAATGTTGTCTATGTAAAAGCCATATAGTACGCTTGTTTTTTTTTTTTTTTTTTTTTTTTTTTTTTTTTTTTTTACATTAAGTGGGTGGGCCCCTTTCTGTTAATGGGTCTTAATTGGGAGGAGCACCATTTGCTTCCTCTCCTCATATAGACCATTTAACAGAAAAAGAAACATATTATATGTGTGGCCCCACCACTATCTCCCCATTAAGACTTATTAACATAAAAAAGAAATACTCCCCACGCTCCAAGAAAAAAACAAATTCAAGCGCATTCACCGATTAGAGAGAACACAGTTGATCACAAATACTACCTGATTGCTACATCTCATATTTCTTTACACAACTTATTAATCCTTAAATGTGTGACCTCCCGTTGCACTTAGACTTTATTTAAATTTAGCATCATCTCTTTACAAAGACAAACTCAAAAAGGTATATCTAATTTGAAATTTTGATTGAATCGTTAATTTACGAAACTAGGTTTTGATCTCTGGTTGTGTTTGTAGAATTAAAGGTGGATAAATCGTGTATCAATGGGCTCCCAAATTTTGTATTTGGTATGAAGGTGGTCATGGTGATATTGTGTAATGGCTACATGTCTTTTATCTTTAGTGTGTATTCTATTTAAACTTAGTTTGGTCACAACCATAATATATAGATAAAATAACGTATGAAAATTTACATAAAAAACTTTACGTGTTTGCCTCTAAATACCCACTAATATTACCCAATGGCAACTCACCTATAAACTGAAATTCTCACTTAAACATTTAAATCGTTTGTAAGCGTAAATATAAAATGTTATGCAAGACCATCTCAACATATCAATAGGGCCGGAAATTCGCTCTATATAAAAAAAGCGTCCAGGCAGATAACAACTGAAATATATGCCCCTCATACCGTTAACACATATATCGATCCCCATTTGAGATCATTACAAAATACAAGACCCCATCATTCATTCATATAATGTAAACCTCCAAGAACACATATATATTCCCTATAACCGAAAAGTCTTATTATTCTCGATGATTTACTTGCTATGCATATATTTATAGAATTTATTTCTACCACCGACTCTCCTCCTAATCCGAAAATATATCTGCATTATCATGTTGGCGAATGTGTCTTGATTGGGGCCCAGATATCTGCTCCATTGCTGCTAGCAACTCCCATTGTATATGAAGTCGGAACCAGACACAAGCCTTTGCTTCTCAAGTTATATGAGTCTAATTCCTGCAAAATGATAACAAATAAGTCAATGGTTTTGGCATCAACTGTTAACTTGATTCATAATAACAATATGCAGGTCGAAAAGCTTGTATAATGGGTCATGTGGGTTCAGGCCACAAGAAGTTATCTTTGTGTGCGGGTTAATGCAACTTAGGATACGTTCACCGTATTTTACTTTTTTTAAATAGCTAATTATTTTGTTTTATCTGTTTGCCGTTTTATCAACTCAATGTAATCATAATTGGTCTTTTTTTAACGTAAATGGGTTACATGTGCCACCTTTAACGGGTCAGATAGAGAAACTAAAACTATTTATTGTTTCATAGGCTATTGGTTATCTCACCTGATACTGATCTGTTGGGTCGCTCTGAAGATAAGGAGCACTCAACACCTGAAACAAGAATTTATGCTATGCAGTATTATTTTGGTATAAGGATCAAAGAAACTGAGATATAAAAGAAAGGGAGCGGGTAGTGATATGGGAAGTGGCAAACCTTTACTTGATCGTGAAGAAAGTGTATGTACTCCATTGCCTCAAGAAGTACCGAAGCAGTATCTGTCTGCATTCAAAAATCTTAAATTAGAAAACTGTCGGATTCCACATTTACTAACGTGTTAACAATGCAGAATGGTACCAAAAGTTTATTAAACCAATGACACGGCCTTAAACTAACATAAAATGGAATAAAAGTAAATTATGTTATATCGCTCAGTCGTTTGAGCATGAAGGTTTCAGTATACCTTGCCGTATGGTGAGACGAGCTGCTGAAGGGCTGCTACCCTTTCACCAACTTTCTCTTTTCTTTACTGTTAACAAAGTTAAAAACAGTGAAGCAATCGTCAATGATCTATGTGTTCACATATTTGAAATGCGCAATGTAAATCACTCGGGCCATAAATCTTAGTAAATGAACATCATAGATGATGACAACTCTATATGATTCTGCATGGCGTGTATCCCATACAGCAGGACAAAATTACACAAGAGTGTAGAAAATATGCGAATGGGAGAAGACTGCCATCATGTTAGACAATGGCATGAATCGTATTATACATTGAACATATTCTTCACTATGTTCCTCTTATCTAATTGGTCAGTATTTACTATTTTCCTTTATCTAAACACGCGATTTTAACTTTCAACAGGAAAAAGCATCCTTAAGATCATGTTATATCTGGATGTTGACATACATGGACTTCAAATATGTTGTAGTAAATTAGTAATTTCAGCCAAGAAACTATGACAAATCGATACGCAAATGTGTTATGAACCTTCGGTGATAAGATATGACATGTCAAGAAGGCAGAGCAAGGAACAAGAAGAAACCTTGGAGGACATGGATAAACTGGCCTTCTGTCTTTTTGGTGTCAAAGAAGTAAGACTCCCCTGCTCAATAGATACTGGACTTCGCTTATGGTCCATCATCTTAGTCGCTGGTTCAACTCTTTTCGTCTCGATTACCGCAAGCATTAACTGTCAAGCATTGTAAACATAATAAGCAATATGCAGGCTATGTAAATACAGAACACACACACACATATAACATAGCATACATCTGCATTAAATAGTTTTTACACTTATTTATTATTGTCCCCAATGACTACTAAACATCCAATGTGATAAATAAAAAAAGGTGGGTAGGGGTCGGGATTCGCGACAGATATAAGGTGGGGCATTCAAAGTCAGATTCGACATATGGCGATATAAAAGCTGGTGGAATACTATTCAGGAACAAGTTATCTACCATGTCGTTATTAAAGAGAAACACATTTTTCCCAAGGAATAGACCAGCAACTACACGAAACAAAAGGCTAGCTTAAGCTTAATTATGCATTTGTCAAATCGATAATAGAATTACGGCTCGTTCTATCAAGTTCTTACAATAAGAATGAAAGCACCAGAACGACCACATATGCAAGTTGCAAGACGTTGCTTACATTATAAATAATATTATGACCACACGGTTGTTGTGCCATGGAAGGCAAGCAGTATTAAATAATCAGGTTTGACAATTCAATGACAAAAAAACAAACATGACATTAAAAAACACATCAAACAGATTGCTACAACACATCAATCATAACACTAAATGCCTACATTTGTTTAATGTCATTCCATAGCTATCTGGTCTCAGAATTTAAAAACCACAAGCTACAAACAACAACTTCAATATGATTAAGAGAATCCTTAAACAACACATGCCCTCTCTTTCGCATAGCTACTACCTGATTCTAATAAACGTATCAAAGGATGCAATAAAACATCAAACCTTCACCTATCAACACCTGTCTACTTGACTCTACTACCAGTAACTTTGTTGATATAATGATATGTGGAATCATTTGAAGCCAAATATGGGTCTTGCCTGGATATAACCGTGTCTTGACCGGTTCTAACCAGGTTTTGGCCGGTAGAGCTGGTATTGGGTCATACGGATGATGGTAAGGTCTTTTGGTAGTATATTATGTTATATAGTTTCTACATTTGATTATTTGCAACTTTACGACATTAACAAACTCTAACAACCAAACTGAAATTACAAATGGTGGTTCGTGAACCAATAAGTGCAATGAGGGTTCAAAATTTGTTAGAACGATAACCCTGAAAAGTGGAACTCAAAGTAAAATGGCTTCAAACAAGAAAAGAGGTACTTCCCTAAATTTTAAAAGATTCAAATCAGTTGGATGCAAATTTCGTATTGGAATGATGGACACTGTTTTGACAGCCGAGTGGTGGCTTTTTGGTAAACACTGAGTTTCAGAAACGGGTCAGGCGTTCAGTTACCAGTTACAAGAGGTTGGCTTGAATGTATCATCTGAAACAAATAAAACTGCCCCAATATCTACTCATGTAATCCCAATATTATTAGTTACCTTAACTATGTTCTCTTTCCTTCAATAACTAGATCAAGAAAAATGAGGATCGTCTGGTCGAGTGAAAAAACTGTAAAATTGTTCAACAGCAACTACTGAGAATATGATAGTTCGCTGGAAAAAAAAACTTTATACTACAGAAAAAAAAAAAAAAAACGAACAACAACTAACCGTGAGTCTCTCATCATTATGGACCCAACTTGACGTTTTTCAGAGAACAGCTGATGGACGTCTTGTTACGGAGAGTGAGTCTCTCATCACTATTAATGCTTGACATCTGTTTTCGGTAATAAGTAGATAAAATATTAGAATACTTTTACTATCTACAAGAGTTTTATGCAGTTGAAGGCAATCGGGTTGGTGACTTTATAGCACGGATTTGTGCAGTAAGTCAGTTATGCTTGTTTACATCGTCTTAGCTTTAAGGAATTTCTTACCCGGCATTATGGAGAAATGGGTTGATTTGGGCTTTGTTATATCTCAAACGGATCAGTTAAAAAGTTTAGCTAAAAGGGCAACGGGTCAAATGGGTTGAAAATCACTCAACTTTTTGTTAATGCTCAAAACCTTATAAAGTTTTGCTGAATGATTTAGATTATAACAATTCAATATTTCATTGTATTGAAAGTTTGACATTCAACTTTGACTTTTCCGTGCATCCGGTGGCTTTCTTTGACATGTGCATCATAGATAGTATGGTCCTGTATCTGAGGAGACTAACATAGATTCTGGAGAAAATGTGGTGAATATAATGAGACAGTGCTGATTTTTACATAATGTTTTCAAGATAAAGACAAAAAAAGGTAGAGTACAAATCCATAGAGTTCGACGAGTTGCACAAAATATGTGTAATCTGGTCTCATTAACGTGTTGGTTGAGATGTGTCTACTAACGACATTGACATTTGACAAGCGCTAACAACAAAACTGAAATTACAAATGGTGGTTCTTGAACTTAAAGAAATGCTTAAAAAAAGTTCAAAGGGGGTTTAAAACTTGTTAGAAACAATAGATCATTCTGAAACCAAAATTTTACTTCAAACTTTGTTGCTTGAAATGAGTAACTGAAATGTGATACTTGAAGTAAATTGGCTTAAAGGAAAAATAGTACTTACCTCTTTTAAGATTCAAGTCAGAATTTTATTTATTTATTTATTTTTTTTTCATGACACAAAAAAAGCTTTCCAGTTTACAATTGTACTTTGGGGTAGATTTGTCAAACTGAAAACGTTTAAACTGCCAAGGGGGTGAGAATTCATTTGAGACCCGGGGTCTGGCCCGCTGGTAAACACGAATTTTCACTCGCAGGTGCAGTTATTGGTAAAAAAAAGTGCAACTGGTTGACTAGCTACAAAAGGGTGGCTTTGTATGTGCCATCAGAAACAAATAAAACCACCACAATTTGTCAATATACCACTGGCGAGGGAAAGAACTAAAAATTGTTAATCAATATGTTTATTGGTTGTGTTACAAACATCCAAAAAGCTAAAAACATATCCGCTATTGCAACAGCTTACAACTATAGATTGGAGGGGTGCGCCAGGCCAAGGTAATAGTGCAACAACACCAAGGCAAGCTAGTCTGGAGGATTCTTCCCCCATAATAAATAAGATTAATATCGAGTGAGGTGAGCCGATGGCTCACATATCATATATTAAATTGATAAGAAAAAATACTACACTTGATCTTAGCCAATAGGCCGAGAAAGGTAACTAAGAATAAAATTATGAACAACAAGGATGCAGAAGCAGTGCAAAACTGTAAATTAAAATAAATACATACAGATGTTTGAGAAGGAGTATGATCATTACGGTCACCCAAACACACCCCATAGCTTCGCGTGACCTATAGTCTCTTGTAACTTCTTTGCACCATCAACATCCATTTCTACAAGCGTATGTAAAAACATCAAAGCACCCGCGCTTACCATCTGTTTGTGACATTTCTTAGAATGAGTTAAAAGACATTAGAATCGAAACAGGGTACTTGTTATCATAATTCAGTATAGAAGGATCTAATAACTGAACTACACTCACTATCACTCTTTCTTCCTTCCGATAAATCCTTCTGTTCCCCGAACAAATCAAATAACTGAGAACGCTCTCACAGCCCCTTGTTTCTCCTCGATCGCTTTCCCATCCAACATACCAATCAACGGTTCTATACACCCCAATTCCCCCAACTCTCTCCGAGCCTTTGCATTACACTCCAACCTAAAAGCCACTTTCACACACTGAATCCTCCTCAACTAAAACACCCCTAACTAACAGGAACAAAACTCGACAAATTCCTCTACTTGACTCAACTACCAGTATTACCTTGTTCATATGTGGAATCATTTCAAAACGACAACCGGATATATCCGGGTATTGACCCGATATGACCGGGTCTAACCGGAAAAGTACAATGCCTGGAATTGTTAACGTTTTTTTCCCACCATCCTAGTATGCCAATAAACAACAAAATCCTTCATCTTCTTCTTCTTCAATACTTAACGAATTTAAATTCTGAAACCATCAATCGATTCGTCTCATCAGTACGATCATGATGATATGAGTTGATTTGATTTTCGTTACGAGTAGGAAAAAACCCGCAATTTGGTGTTTTTGGCGCCAAAATTAGCTGAATGTCAACTATCTCAAGAGGAATGTTAGATTGCCGAAAAGATATGAAGGATGAGTTTCTGTTGTAAGTAGAACAACATATAAAGCTCAAATAACAAAACTGAAGTTGAAGTGGGGTTACTGGGAATGAGGATTTCACTGTTAATAGGGGTACTGAAAAGAATAATAATTCAGGGGAAGGGGTGAGTAATAAAGTAAGTAAGGTTAGTGAAGTACAAATTGAGGCATAAAGTGCTAAAAAGACATATACCCACTAAACCCCACTAAACTATTTAATATATATATATATATATATATATATATATATATATATATATATATATATATATATATATATATATATATATATTTAAGTGAGACTCATTTATTTTCCTTGTTTCTTCTATATCTATAAAGGAAGAAATATGGATCTTTCCTCATTAAGACATGCTAAGAGATATGGACCACATGAGACCCACTTACCACTTAGCTAAGAGAAAAAAAGAAACACAACCTAAGTCTCATTTCCTATACACTGTAGGTCTCGTGTTCGAGTTATCATCTCTAATGAAGTTTTTTTTTTATTATTATTATTATTGATTGTGTGAAACTAGTCAACTTTTATTAGTCAACCACTTGTGAATGGTCAACCGTAAAAGTCAAACTAATCAAGCCAATGCTTCCGTGGAATACAGTGTTTCCCCGGGTCGTAATGTCCCAACGAGGTGTGCGATGGTTTATTAAAAACGAATCTGTGATCGAGTGAATGTGAACAGGGATATGAATAAGTATGTGTGTGTGTGTGATTAAACTAGGGTTTTATAACTTTAAATAAACTATTTTAACGATTACGTAAAACCTAGATATCTAAAACGTATAAACGTACACCAAATTAAAAATCAGACGCGACTGCGTACTGAGAAAAAGGTGAGTTTTAAGAAAAATAAACTCCCCCAACTATCTCCGTGCCTTCGCATTACACCCCAACCTAAAAACCGCTTTCGCAAACTGAATCCTCACTACACAACAAAAACACCCCTAACTAACATGAACAAAACTCGACAAATACCTCAACACACAACACGCCACATTTCGCGAACAACGAACCTACAGCACCGCGCGAACTAATCACCCTGGCATTATCCTTAACTACAACAAACCATGTTCACCTATCAACAAGTCTCTCTACTTGACTCAACTACCAGTATTACCTTGTTCATATGTGGAATCATTTCAATACTTATCGTTTTTTCCCACCATCCTAGTACGCCAATAAACAACAAAATCCTTCATCTTCTTCTTCTTCAATACTTAACGAATTCAAATTCTGAAACCATCAATCGATTCGTCTCATCCGTACGATCATGATGATATGAGTTGATTTGATTTTCGTTACGATCAGGAAAAACCCCCAATTTGGTGTTTTTGGCGCCAAAATTAGCTGAGATCCCCAATGTCAAGAGGAATGTTAGATTGCCGAAAAGATATGAAGGATCAGTTTCTTCTGTTCTAAGTAGAACAACATATAAAGCTCAAATAACGAAACTGAAGTTGAAGTGGTTACTGGGAATGAGGATTTCATTGTTAATAGGGGTACTGAAAAGGATAATTCAGGGGAAGGGGTGAGTAATGAAGTAAGTAAGGTTTAGTGAAGTAGAAATTGAGGCTAAAAGGACATGGACCACTCAACCCCACTATACTATTTAATATTATTTATTTTTTTAAGTGGGACTGTTTTTTTTCTCTGTATCTAGAAAGAAAGAAATATGAATCATTTCCCGTTAAGACATGCTAAGAGATGTGGACCACACGCGACCCACTTACCACTTAGCTAAGAGAAAAAAAGAAACACAACCTAAGTCTCATTTCCTATACATTGCAGGTCTCGTGATCAAGTTATCATCTCTGATGAAGTCTTTTTTATTTATTTATTTTTTTTATTATTATTATTATTTTTTAATCATTCAACTTATTTATTGTCAAGGCATCACCATCTAACAGGAAATCTTTGGTTTTGCATTTTGTGGGCAAGTCACATATATCATAAGCTACAGAGAGCTCTATAATAAAACCACCTATCAGACGAAATAGTTCAAGGTCAGGTATGATTGGTGGTCTTAAAGGTATCTATATCAATTAACAAGTAAACAAACTACCTATCAGAATGTAAATTATAGCCACAAATGACTAACCACATGCGGGAATTGTGCAACCTGTGGTCCTTGAGCAGGCGGAAGCTGATTTGGTGAACCTAAAGTTGCCTACTTCTCGTCCTCACCCAACAGAACAGTGGGAGGCTGGAGTTGATCAGCATTCCGTCCACCAAAATAGAAGGCGCCAGCAAATCAGATGGGCCATCAGCAAAATACTTTGGGTACAGTCTAAAACATCTATAGATAATGAACCGGGTGTAATACATGTAACTGATAAGATGCACAAGCAGCCACCGGTTGCATATGTGTGTGCCCGCCTGATCAGATGGACTAGCAGCCACGACAGGTGATTTAACTTGGTTTACAACAAATCTCACAGTAGAGTTAGAATTAACTTTATCTTTTTGTTTTTGATAAGACTCGAAACCTTCAACTATCCTGACCCTGTTCTTAAGAAGAGATGATGGAGTAACTTCCTTCAAAATCTACAACTGAAACTAAAATTGCGACATATAACCAAATAAGTTGCATACCTTAGAGGTAAATGGAATCACTCCAATCATTAGACCCATTCTATAAGCCTATAGGATTAATAAGTAAAACTAATTATATGCCGTACCTAAGTGATTCAATAACTTTCCACACCTCCTACCCGTCACCGATTTAACATTTAAGACAGTAATTCAATAACTTTTCGTAGCTCCTACCCGTCACCGAGTAAATATAGAAATTCAATAACTTTCAATCTTTCATGCTTCCTACCCATCACCGATTTAGATAGACACCTTCGCTCCTTTTCACATATATTAAGATTGTAACAGTAACTTTTCATAGCTGCTACCCGTCACCGAATTAAGATAGAAAATCAATAACCGAGCTCTATTAAAGGGGCTCTATTTCACAATCTCTATTGCTGCAGAGGTGAAATAACTACTTGTTGCTATGATGCCAACAAGCCACTAGCAACTAACGACCATGGCTTTAAACTAATAAGTAATAACAATGCCTAATGTCTTGACCTCTCAACTAAGATTAATCGCTAAGAATAAAATTATGAACAACAAGGATGCACAAGCAATGCAAAACTGTAAATTAAAAGAAATACGTACGTATGTTTGAGAACGATTCTGATCATTACGGTCACCCAAACATGTAACACCCCCAAAATTTGATACAGCGGAAGACTCAACAAGCTTTCGGGGTGCTACGGGGACTGGTATCCAACACAAGACATAATAGAACGAGATAAAGTAAACATAATAAAAACGCAACCAAAACGGGGTTTTAAAGTTTACATTTATCCCAACATCATTCAGAGTCAGACCCAAAATAACATAACAGTAGGTCCATAATTGATTATCAGAGTTTAGAAAAATAGATCCATAAACCAGGAGCCTTAGTCGAGCCTTCCAATCCATGCATCCATATCGTCACTTAATTACCTGAGAAAACGTGCTAAAAGTCAGCTTTCGCTGGTGAGATCATAGGTTTAGATTCATCTAACAATATAGTGGACATATACGCAAAACGCTTGCTAGCTAGACTAAGGATTCGCTAAAAGCCTGCGGATACCCTCCGCTCCAACATAGATATTCGGGTAACCCCCGCAATACCAATAAATACTCGGATAACCTCTGAAGTATTAATAACCTATAGGTGCACACTATAGTATCTAAATAAGCCAACCTTGAATAGTACACACGAAACCGTGTGACTAAAGCTGACAATCCAATAAGCCAACCTTGAATAGTACACACAACAAATATTTGACTAAAGCTGACAATCCACCAATAACCAAATAAGCCAACCTTGAATAGTACACACAAAATGTTTGACTAAAGCTGACAATACATCCTAGTCCATACGCATAGCAAGTTTTAGAGAAAATATAAAAGCGATAATAGTCCACATAAAATAATTTGCACGTTTCTCACCCCAAGTATTGAAAACATAGTTCAAGAGTAAAAAGTTGGGCTATGACTCACCTCAAGTCCAGAAAATAGCAAGAAGAAGTCGGTAGAAATAAGATGTATAGTAACTCACAAAACAGCAACTACGGACTCGGCACAACCTAACAATATCAACTCGTTTAGAAATCATTTCCTCAAATTCAAAATATTCCCAAACCCGGACGTAATCCGTTTTATTTTCTGAAAATCCATTTCGTATTAGTTTGGTGTATTTACGTTTGGTATCCATACGGGTGGTGGGTCGACACAAGACAAACAAAAAGAGATCACACAAAGAATAATAAAATAAACTATGGATCTAATATTAGCCCAATATATCATTTAAATAAATCGCCGAAGTTTATCAAATCCGTCGTTTTGATAATCCTCATATTTATTTACGTAACATACCGTTCCAAGATTACACCCAATCCTAAAGCACATAGCACATAAATACTATATGAAATCGTAGTTTAATAAATTCCCTATATGCATCGTCAAATTGGCCAGATTTCCCGATATTTATACACGCAATTTATTACCCTTTACATATACCACAACCTATGGGCGTCGTAGGATACGATGCCCATTAATATATTCATTTCATATAGCCAAATAACCCGGTTCAACCCTTCGGTTAAATGGTTATTTAGTTATAGAAAACGCTTATATTAATCGTCATATATCCGTGACAACACGAAAGTCACAAATAAAACTTACCTGAACTCGAGTGACAACGACTCCGCATAACTCGATAAGTTTACTTGTTATATGTATATAAAATGACATTTTTATTTACCTATTTAGTAATTGTCGAGAGTTTCTCGTTATATAACACATTTCTATAATAATACTTCCAATAATATTACGCTACTCTCGTAGCCTAATATATATTTAGTCGTATTATTTGTAACACCCCAACCCGACATGGGTCCGGAGCGCTACAGTATGGTGACATATCAAAGCATACAACGCAAGCGGAAGACTTAAAACAAAAGGTTACAAGGAAAAAACCTAAAAGTATAAAAGAAATACTGAAACTATAAAAGAAAGGAAAATACAAACTAGACAAAGTCTAATCTAATCCAAGTCCAAACTAGTCCAGATGTAATGGGCTTCTAGTCCATGGGGTAGTCCACTAAAGCTTCTATGCTCTCTCTTCACCCAACCCCAGCTTCCAACCTATAACCTGCCGCAGGAAAGGAAATGCGGCTGAGCTTAAAAAGCCCAGTGAACAGATATATAACAAAGCAAACGAATGAATGAAATGTATATAAGTATAAGAAGTAGGAAATCATAAGTTTTTGCTGAACAAAATATCATCTGTCAAATGCATAAGAGATCAACGAATAACTGAACGAATATCATAAGTCAAATGAAATGAAGCATCATAGATATATCAAGCATAAACAAATCATAAGAGAATCAAGAGCACGTATCAACAAAGGCGCGTCTAACGAGATACTCGAATAGACACAAGAAACATAGGAAAGCCACGAGCCGACCTAACGAGATACTCGAATAGGTCTCAAATCACATAATCACATATCCGTTAATTCATAGGGTGTACATAGAGTAGCTAACTCCAATGTACCAGAAGTGAAAGGGGTACAAGGCACGTACAGCCAGTCATTGTCTTCTCAGAACAAAACAGAACCTAGGATGCATCCATACACTCCCTGAATCAAACAAAATTGGCCATAGTGCACATATATCAAACAGAAGGGAATGCCAGGGATCAATCACACCTCCCCAGAAAGTGTCATGTCAGTGGTGCCATCACTAACACGCCCATGGTACCTCCATGAGTAGAATAAAAACTCGGGCATGAGAACAAAATCATATCAAACAAAGCATATCCATAACAAACAAATCATATCATAATCAAACAGAATCTCAACCAGGAGATAGTAATCAGGTAATCAACAAAATGGATAGCAACGAATCATATCAAAGGGATCATAGCAAAGGCTTATATCAATGAATCATATCATAGCAAACGAATCAAAGTCAAGGATTAAAAAGTCATGAGATCAGAACCCTTACTGAAAAAGGGTAAGAATATCTGTACCTTAAACCGCCAACGAAATCATATCATAACATAAGAATAGGAAGTTACTCCTTCTTCAGCGAATCTACACGAATAATGACTGTCTAATATTAATAACTTATTTTAAATCAGATTACTCGTTTTAGTCGTATTTCTATTTTAGTAACTTTCCATTTATAGTACTTTCCTAAATTAGTAAGTTCTCGAAATTAATAATTTCCGAGTAAGTCATTTTCATAAATTTAGAGTTATTATTGATGATTTAGTAAGTTAACGGTTAAATAATAACACTTTCATAGATTAAGGTCTATTACGACAAGTTAATGAAATTTTAGGTTCAATATGACAATTATTAAAGTTTAGGGTTAAATATGAAAATTATGACATTACATGCCAAATTTCTAATTTTGCCTAGTATCATGAAAATCAGTATGTGATGCGTGGGAATCGCACCTTGCTTTACCTCTCGAGGGATCTCGAGAAGCTTACAACCCCCACCAGGCAGTGTACCTGATCGTTGTAGTATAGTATAGTGACAAGTACCGGGGGATTGATCGTTCAGCTTAGGAATAGTGTCGCTAGGATTAGAAAACCTAATTAATAGTTCTAGAGATGAAAGATGATTATTTTTGTATTTTTATATTTTTATGAAAGCAAGTAAAATCTCGGGTTTTTGAAGAGTGGGTGGAATTAGTTGCTATTCAACTAACCCAAAGCTATTATATAATTAAAATAAACTAATGAAAATGAAATTAAACTAAATTAAACTAAGGTTGTGAGTAGTGGTTGGAGAAATTGTGTTTACTTAGACTTCATTACTCCCTAGATATCTTTTACATGTTAATTACTTGTTACACTTGTATGGATGACGGATTGTATTCCTTAATACGATTCGTGGGGTGGCATACATAACTCCCCAACTCTATGAGCTCTTATCTCCTCCTACACCATGACCCAGCACAACTATAGGGATTGTAAACAGTGGCTCATGCATTAAATACAACCAATAAAGACCTAGTAAGCCTCGGTTCATGTTTCTTAAGACGTTCAAGCATGTTACCATTTGGAGATCTGCCAGTTTTCTTAAGCCTAACATATAAAATCATTCATCCAAAACAAGAATAGACAAGTAATCAACACATAATCAACATCTAGGTTTCATTAGATCTAAGCAAACACAAAGGAAATCTAGCCTAGCATAGTAGAATTAAGATAAGAACAAGAGATAAACAACCAACACATAGACATATTGATTGAATTGAAAGTATACTTATCTCAATTACAATGCAAGGTCTCAAGGGTTTGGAACCCTTGAAAAACCTGTAAAAGAGGCACCAAAATCGTCTTTAGGGTTTCACCAAAACTTCTCCCCTTTTTAATGAAAAAACTAGAAAACTATATATAGGAAAAATAGTCTGACGGCGTCAAGAGTTACTTCTGACGCCGTCACCTCGCCGCCATACACTTCCTCGGACGGCCTTGATCCACTTATGACGGCCTATGTGACGCCGTCACCACCCACGGTATTTTATTCTTGCCACTTTGACGCCGTCATAAAGCCTTCTGACGCCGTCACCACCTACGGTGTTTAATTCTTCATGTCTGACGCCGTCAAGATGGTGGTCTTGACGCCGTCACCTTGTATCTTCAGCATGGATTTTTGGTACTTTGCCGTTTTCTTCACTTTTATGCTCCAAAAACGTCCAAAATAGCTTCTTTTCCAGAATTCACTCTCCAAACACCTAAAATCACAAAAGGAACGATTTAGGGCAATATTTGATCAAATAAAGTCGGATTCGGGCTTAAATGACCCCCTAAAAATGGATCATTTTTCGCCTCATCAGTATGCATGCAAATATGCAACGTCTTTTAGAAACGAATTTTCAACATCGAAACCACCCAAGAATCCAAACGAGTACATACCCTCGTTAATACTCTTCTTAAACAAAACGAAACGAACCAGAATCCTTCATTCTAAATCCAATTAATGTTTATATATTCTAGACCTAATATATAAGAATCTCGTGTATCTTTTATTATTTCAATGCGAGGTTCGAATCGATAGTTATGCATGCATTTCAAGTCACACCATAACAGGCTCTAATTCACGTAAAGAATAGATCAAGAATTTCAAGACATAATTTAAAAAGTATTTTCATTTTTGTTTGAATAAAAGGTTTCGTATCTACACTAATGGACCGAATTACTGTCATTTTTATGTAAGGTTTAAGTGAACAAACCAATGATGCGAAAACCCGATTCATCGCTACCTTATTAACAGTGATTATATGTATATATCAACTATGTTTTCATTTATTAATGACTTAACAATATTATGTGTATATGAATATTACGTTAAGACTATATAAGCGACCAACGACACACAAAATCGAGCCGTGAATGATTTATATACAACATGAGGTATGCTTCGATGATAAATTTAGAATGAAAATGTGACTTCAGATCTTACCTCCTAGTCGGATGTAACCGGTCCGAGATGGAAGGGATTATGATTAGCGACAGCGAAACATATAGGAACACAAGATTCAGCGAGACGTCATTTAACCCAAAACCCAAACGCAAACCGATCTTAACTCGAGCAGACCTACAATCACGAACCACCCACCATGAACCGTACCCATTTCGTGAATATGAACTATAAACCTAAAATGGCTCCAAACTCAATCGATCGCGACCCGTACCTGAACTTAGGTGGTGGTAAACATATAACCTGTAGGTGGTATTTTGTTGCGGCACACTATGATTGAAAATAGACTAGGGCGTTGCTTATATGGCCGTGGGTATACTACCCCTTTGAAAAAGAAAACGGGACTTGGAGCGGATGAAATGCAACGAATATGGCAGGGGTTTAAATGTTAGTCAAAGTTTACCTTCTTTTAGACATGATTGAATGAATTATGCTAGAGCATGTATATATGGACGTGGCATTGGTGCCAATCCTTTCGAGAAGTTAGGGATTTCAACATGATATATTTATTCAGTATTCAAGAGATAATTTCAATTCTATATTGTGGCATATCTTCTTAATATTGTCAATCGATTTGGTTTTATCACAAACGGTCGGTTGTATCCTAAAGAAAGAAAAGGTGTGGGTTATTTCAAAAGGAGGAAGTTGCTGAAATTAAGGAGCAAATTAAGGGAGACTTAGCCAATCATGAATGTATTATTTTTTTTATTTTATTTTTTTCACATATGTTTGTATACAAGAAAAGAATTCGGCCTAGGACTTCTAATCGTGTGATGAGGATTTCAAATGTGTACAAATCATGTATCATAAGTTTATTATTCGTAAAATGTTTTCTTGTTTCAAATATCAACGCGTTACGTACTTAGGTTAAAATCAGAACAAAATATTTTAGATTATGCAACGTCTCTTCAGAAGTTTAAAATTATAGGGGTATTGGGTATTTCAAATGTTCAAAATTTCAGGGTTTTACATTATTTATAATATGACTCGTGATTATTATTATTATTAATATACGCGCTTATATAATTATATATCCGTTATTCACGTCTATATATTCATATAAACGTTTATATTACAAATAATTATTATTACGAGTTTTATTATTTATGTTTTATTTGTAAATAGTTATCGAGTCATACGAAATGGTCACATGTCCGAGTCATGACTCTCGGCTCATTGTCCAAGTCCAAAGTAATAAGCAAATGTCATAAATATCAATACATCTCCGTCCAACACAATCCCAATCCACGTGCTACAACAATAGGGTCCGACTACGGCACCCGACTAACCTATCTCCATCAATCTAAGTGACCGTCTCACAATCGGTCCCCAATAACACAATTCGTCAACACTTCTCAATACCAAAATTCAATATCCAATGTCGAGACCCAAGCATGGTCTCGACTCACATGTATACGGCCAAGAGATGTAGCAAACGACCAACTAATAACAACTAATACCAAACCAAGTTATATTCAAGTAACAATATAATCCAAGTCATACTCGGGTGGGTTTACCAAGCCACACCCAAGTCAACACGACTCGACTGAGTCGCGTTAAATACCACGAGCCAAGAGGGCTCGAACCAAGTATCAAGGGTCACAAGAAATGGCTCCAAGGAGCACTCCAAAAGTACCCATTCGACCCATAAGGGTCTCGGCAACAACAACCATACGGCTTCGAGCCGCGACTCCAATGAGTCGAACCAATATTCCAACGAGAGCAAAAATACCAAGAGCCAAACCACGGCTCATAACTAACAAGAAAACGAGCACCACGGCTCGAATCAATATCCAAGCCGTGAGTCGAGGACTCACGGTTCGAACCAAACCCACGGATAACAACCCAGATACCAAACCATTTTATAAAATCGAGTTTCCAATCAAAACCCATAAGTATTAATCCCGTTTTTGGGTGAAAACCCGTTCGGATCAAGACCCATCGTGACCAAGGGTCATGTTTTTAATAAAAACGCGAGTCACACTCGCCTCACCTTTGACCAAAAAGCTCCAAATCGTGTAATAATTCGAAAATAATGATTGGTGGTGAAATAAGGTGATGATTCGTGATGTAAAAAGGTGAAATAGGGCGCGTGTAGGGGCGGATCTAGGAGATTCGATGGTGGGGATTAAGAAAATAGTGGTGGTTTGTAGTGGTGATCGGCGGTGGAGTGGTGGTGGTCGGATATCCGATCGGCGGCTAGGGTTAGGGTGAGAGTAAAAATGAGGGAGAGAGAAGTAGGTGTGAGTGTTGGTGTGTTGTGTGAGGGTACCGAACCACAAGGACCAATTTGTAGTTTTACTATTTTTTTTAAAGGTATAATTAATAATAATAATAATAATAATAATAATAATAATAATAATAATAATAATAATAATAATAATAATAATAATAATAATAATAATAATAATAATAATAATAAAAATAATAATAATAATAATAATAATAATAATAATAATAATAATAATAATAATAATAATAATAATAATAATAATAATAGTAATAATATTACTAGTAGTGTGGAGCGGGTAAAGTGGGTAAATGTAAAACATGTGGCCCGAAACCCGAACTCATTTCAAACTTTAATATCTCCCGAAAAACATCTCGTAAATAATTAAATGTAGTCGGACTCGTAAAACGAATCATAAAATTTTCCGTTAGGTAAACCTAGTGCCAGAGTCAACGTAGTAACAGTGAGAATTTTAAAAACATACATCATCACGTAATTTCCATAATGAATTATTAAAATAATTCACGAATTCCATAACGTCATAAAAATATAATTATCCATAAAATTGGTCTTACAAGTTCGTTGTGAATAAAAATTTCAAATAAAAATTATAAACGAACTTTAACGTAATGCGGGTTTTCAAAATAGCTCCCTAAATTGCCGGTTGTCACAAAACACAACCCATAGCTTCCCGGGACCTATAGTCTCTTGTAGCTTCTTTGCACCATCAACATCCATTTCTACAAGCTTATGTAAAAACAACAAAGCGCCCGTGTTTACCATCTTTTTGCGACATTTCTTCAAATGAGTTTAAAAGAAATTAGAATCGACACAGGGTACTTGTTATCAAAATTTGGTATAGAAGGATCTAATAACTGGACTACACTCACTATCACTCTTTCTTCCTTCTGATAAATCCTTGTGTTTCCCGAACAAATCAATATAACTGACAGCGCCCTCACGGTCACTTGTTTCTCCTCAATCGCTTTCCTATCCAACATACCAATCAACGGTCCTATACACCCCAATTCCCCCAACTCTCTCCGAGCCTTCGCATTACGCCCCAACCTAAAAACCGCTTTCGCACACGGAATCCTCACTACACAACAAAAACACCCCTAACTAACAGGAACAAAACTCGACAAATACCTCAACACACATGATGAGTGTCTAAATACTCATCATTTTATACTAATCTGAGCTGCCAAAACATACAAAAACACTCAAATATGCATCAAAATACTTAAAATATCTTAAAGGTGTGTTTTATATGTTTCAAATGCAAAATATGCAAAAACAGATGAAAAACGTACAAAGTTTGCATAATTGGCAGTTTCAGTCCCTCAAGTTTCATAAATTGGCAAAACTAGTCCCTGGTCACTCAAAACTTGTTCAAATATCATTTTAGGTCCTTGGGATTCATAAGTTGTTAGGAAAAGTCCTTTGAAGTTAAAAATCATAAATTTACAACTTTGGTCCCTCAACTTTGGAAAAGTGTCAAAAATAGTCCCTAAGGTTTTAAAAATAAGAAAATAAACAAAATAAACCTTATACTATTCATAAATGACAAAATTGGTCCTTTTTGTTAACTGTTTGATATTTACAGGTTTAACCCTTCAATTATCAGAAAATTACAAGTTAGTCCCTGAAGTTTGGTGAATTGTCAATTTTGGTCCTCGGGGTATTAAAATGGAAAATTTCATTTAAAGGTTCTTTGGTTTATCACATATGGCAAATTTAGTCCTTGTAGTATCTTAGGAAACCTGCCATTTCAGACCCCCAACTTTCACTTAATTACATTTTTGGTCCTTGTGATTTAATACCTAAAAACCAAACGGATCCTTTATTTTAAATAAACCAAACAACCAAACAATCCACTATCCTAATCCAGTACCCAGCCCACTCCCTTCCTAAGCCCAAACTACAACCGGCCCACACCCTTTATTAAATAAAACCCGGTCAAACCCAAGTCAAACACCACCACCCTTATACCGCCTTCCCTCCCAAACCATACCACCACCACCGCTGCTACCAAAACCACCTTCCACCTCATCACCCACCTCTCCACGCAAACCCTCCACCTCACACATGCCCCCAAAGAGCATTTAATGCCCTAAAACCCTCCCCACGTTATCCACAGTGCCCAAGACTTTTTGGCGCGAAAAAGATTTTTAAACGGTTGGGATTAACTCAGACAAAATCAAGGGTTCACAAGTGGTGGGAAAGGTCTTGGTGGGTCCCACAAACCCTGTAAATGTCTACAAAAGAAAGGAAAGGCAGTGGTGAAGAAATATTAGAGTAGTTTAGGTTAATTGTAATCGTAGGTCATGTAAACTTGTATTTTAGTTATAATTTCAATTGAAACAGCTTGTACTAAGTTAAATTCTTGTATTGCAATCTTTATTTTCAAGTTAATTTCAAGTCTCAATTCTTAATTCAGTTTATGCAATTTTTCCTTATTTCCAAAAATCTCAAAAGGTTCAACTGTTGTTGTTAATTGTTGTTGAGGCATTTCATAAGCTTATATAAGCTCTTACAAAGCTAAGATAAGTTTTATAAAACCTTAATTTTCTGTTTAGATCATAAATAAAAAAATACCAAAAATAATAATTTAAATAGACAAAAATAAAAAAAAAAAAAACCAGAAAAGAATGAAGAAGAAGCAATGATCAAAGAAGGTTTTGGATTGCAGTGGTATTAGTTACCTCTTGGGAGGTCATAGGTTATGTCTTGAGCTCATTGGTACCCTATTCTCAGTAAGGATCATTGTAAGTCACAATCTTTATATTTGCAAATTCTGTTTTCTTATTGTTAGTATTACATTATAATATTCAATTAGCTTTAAAAATGATATACTAAGATAGTTAGATCAGTAGTTAGGTATTTCAAGGTTTAAATCTAAGATAGTTAGAGTAATCTGTCACATAAGGTAGTGTTTGGCTTATGTTTGTTCAAGGTGCACCTAGGTGATCTCATTGTTGTTTATTGTTTCTATCAGTCACATTAAGTATCATTAGGACTAAGCAAGTATAAAAAGTGATAGTTTAATACAAGAAAGTCAAAATCACTAGCAAACATCAATCATGGTTAACTGTTACACAGTTAACACTCAAATCCTTGCTCAAATGCTCATAAGTGATTCAAGTAGCTTAATTCAGTCTTAGTTTAGCTTAATATAACATTATCAATCAGTAGTAGTGATTAGAAATCCATAAAAGTCAAACTAGGTTAGTTTCATAAAAAGTCAAAATTTGCACTTCTCAGATTTTATCAAAACTTGGGAGAATTGTTTTGAATTTAGGAGAAGGTTTTAGGAGTTGAATTTTGTTCCTAGTTCAAGTCCAACAGCTCAACTTTAGTGTCTCATAGTTTTTATAATTTTGTGATTTTTGTGTGGGCCCCACCAGACCTCCCAAGTAGCTTGCAGGGAAGAACCCTTGCCCTGTGCAGCAGATCAGTCAGCCATCACCACCACTTTGGTGGTGATTTGTGACCACCTCAGTGGGCCCTACTCCTCAAATCTTGAATCTTTCAACCCCCCTCCTAGTAGACTATAAGGTTTGACTTGAATCACTGTGGACCCCACCTAAATAAGCCCATCAAGTTTGTCCCCATTCTGAGTTGAATTTAGGTTTTGGATTAGCTTATTGTGGCTTACCAGCTTTTCTACTGAGCTTATTTAACCAAATTAAGCTTTGACAAGTCCAATTACCTTATTAGAACCAGAATAATCCAAAGTGGGTCCCACATAAGCTCTTGTGAGCTTATTTCCATTTTCAGTCAAACTTGGTCAACTGTCTAGGTCATTAGCTTATATCTAGCTTATTAATAAGTTATAAAATAATTGTTTTCACAAAAGTTAGTTATATTTAGGTATAATATAGTTTGGAAAAAGAAAATTCAAGAAAAAACAATATAATAGTAAGTGATAGTTTCTATTTAATTTAATTTTAATTTTAATTTTCATTTTTAGATTTTAATTAAGAAAGTTCTGTTTTTATATTTTTATTAATTTCCTTATAAGTTAAAGTAATTTAAATAATTTTCTTAGATTTTTATATTGTCATTTGATATTTATTAGAATTAAAAATAGTTTTATTAATAATTAATTAATAATTAAGTTATAAATAGCATAATTAGTTTTTATATAGTAACACCTATATTTTATATTTTTCCTAGCTTCTATAAGTCATAATATAATTTTAGTAATTTTTCTAGAATTTTTACTGTTCATTTAATAGTTTTTATAATTTAAATAGTTTAATTAGATATTAATTAATAAATAGAATAATAATTAGTTAACTAGTTTAAAAATATATAAAATAAAGTTTTTATAATTTTTTTAGGATTCCCATGATGGTTAATTAGATATATAAAATTTTTCATAATTTTCTAAGTTGATTTAGCATTATTTGTAATTTAAAATAGTTTAAATAGTTTAATTAAGATAAATAGTTTTTAATTAATAAAAGGCTCACAAAAAGACAAAAAGATTTATTTTTATTTTTTATACTTTCTTCAAGTTCATTTTAAGTTTTAGAAATTATTTTTATAAATTTTTAGTTTAATTTGTAGTGTTTATTATTTTTAGTTTTAATTAAGTTAGTTTTAATTAAATAGTTAAATAGTTTTTAATTAAATAATTAATAATAAATAATATAATAATCTAAATAATAGTTTTCTTTTTAATTTAATTTTATTTTAAGTTTAAGTTTATAGAATTTTCAATTTTAACCCTTGTAGTTTATTTTTCTTAAAACTCACCTTTTTCTCAGTACGCAATCGCGTCTGATTTTAAATTGGTGTATGTTTTATACGTTTTAGATACCTAGCTTTCACGTAATTATTAAGATAGTTTAATTAAGTTATTTTACTTTATAAACCCTAGTCTAATCACACACACACCCTTTTATACCATTCCCTGTTCAGATTCACTCGATCACAGACTCGTTTATAATAAAACATCGCACACCTCGTTGGGACATTACGACCCGGGAAAACACTGTATTTCACGGAAGCATTTGCCTCAGCTGTTTGACTATTACAGTTGGCCATTCACAAGTGGCTGATCAATAATTATCTGACCGTTTGAGGCGAATCAAAATTTGGCGCCGCTGCCGGGGAGGTTGTGCGCTTATTTTAAATGATTTTGCGTATTAGTGATTCTGGATATACATCCATTGTATATTTACCATCTTTTATCCATATTTTTATAAAACAAAACACAAAAATATTCACCTTTATACCCCTACCTATTTGATTCTTCATTTCTCATCCCCAAAACCCTTTGATTCTACCTTCTTCCACTTATCTCATAATTGATTCTAAATGGCATCTCTCGATGACGATTTCTTTAAACAAAGGGCCTGTAAAAGCAAAGTTGAGAAACTTGTGGCCTTGTCCAAGATATCGAGATGTCATGTTGATTATGATAGACCATTGATTCATATTCCCTCTCCAGTGAGGGAAATGGAACAAGAAACCAGGGTGACAAAGGACCTTGTACTTTCCTCTGACGATGGAGGTGCTAAATACGTCCAAACCACGGTTGTCCAAAAACCTGAGCTCACAAATGCTCCTAAACCTTCAAGAATCAATCCTGATCTTTCACGGTTTACGGTTAAAAGTTTGTCAAGCAAACGTACAGAGCTTAGAGCAGTTACTGAAAAGAACGACTTACCCAATCTTCACATTTATGAAAAACAAAAACCCGAGACCATAACGGAAGTGGTGGAAATTCCTAGCTCTAAGAGCACAGCACTTGTCCCACCTCCAGATTTTGTTCCTTGTGTCGGTTGTGGTGAGCCGCTTTTCGGTTTTCCATGTCATTGGTGTACATGTGAACAATGTGGTAATGATATCCAAAACGGGAGTTGTTTGTTTTGTGGATCGAGTAATTCATTTGCTTATGATCCTAATCAAAACTCATTCAACGACTCCTCAAATTTTTCCAACTACCCACCACATTCATACGAGCAAGAATCATATTATCCAAATCTCAATGATGCTTCGTATCAAAATACACCAAACAAGACTCAGCAGTTTAACTGTTGTGAGTATTGTGGTGGTGCACACTACAGTTCTGATTGTCAATCAGGAGACACGCTTGTCTATGAGCAGGTTCCTAATAACAATTATGACTCAAACACATACGACTCACAGCCACATCAGTTCAACTGTTGTGAGTACTGTGGAGGTCCACACTTTAGCTCTGATTGTCAAACAAGGAATCCATTTCCTTGTAACAATTATGACTATTCGTTTCAAGACCCACCTCCACAGTGCCAAATAAACCAAGCAACTCCTCACATCCAGCAAGACCCTTATATAGAGGTTCTTGAGAAACTCAAAGATCTTAAGGAGGAGTTGGCTAATATGTCATCTCACAATGCACAAAGTTTTTCTTGTGTATATTGTGGGGGTCCTCATAATGATGATCAATGTCAACCTTCCAGTTTTGACACATCCACACCCCCACAATATCCACTCATTCCATATTCTCGTGATAAATCTATCGCGGAATTACTTGCTGAAGGACGTGCAGCTGGAAACGAAAGAAGTATGGAAGAATTTCAAGTCTTAGAACAAGCAGCTATAACACGTATCAAATTTCAAAATGCTGCTCTTCTCTATGAGGATGATGAAAGTGATGATACCTCATCATGTTCATCAGTTGAGACTCCTTCCATGCATATACAGGGAGAAAAGAATATAACTAAATCACCAGTAGTAGAAATAATGGAACTTGTAGAATCCATTACTGCTAGTCCTTCTCAACTCCCTGAGTCTATTATCACACCCGAGGTTCCCACTCACTCTCTGAACATGGGGGACGAGCATCTTGACACTGTTCCTGCAAAGGAATCGGACGAATTCATAAAGTCTAGTGTTGAGAACCTTGTCTCAATCCCAAGTGAGTCACAGGGAATTCTTGATAATGTGTGTGATATTCCTCCCCCTCTTGTCTTTCCAAATGATCATATTGAGATGTTCTCTGATTCTGATGAGAACTATTCTTTATCTTGTGGAGACATAAGTTATGTGGGGGAATTACCTTCTGAGCTTGTCAACTCAGAAGAAGAGAATGAGGAAGAAATAATCCAAGACGAAGCTCTTCGTCTTACATTATTAAATGCTAATCTTCTCATTTCTAGAATCGAGGCTTTTAATGAAATGCCTATTTCATCTCCTATCCCCGTCAAGGATAGTGAGATTTTGATCAATGATTCTATTCCGGAATTACAAACGTTCCATTTTGATCAAACAGAAGAGAAGATAAGTGGTATCACCACTTCTCATTCTTATAATTCTCTTCCCGTTTATGAATCATTTACTTTTGAGGAGTTCCCCAATGAACTCACTCAAATCAATCCCGAATACGAATCATTCACATTTGAGGAGTTCTCTTGTGAACTCACTCATATCATATCTCTACCGGAGTATGATAAATTCTATTTTGATCTAGACATACCCATAATATGTCTTGATCAAGCGAGCTTAAATGAGGAGATTCATGAAACAATGAATTCTCCTATTGAAGATGAGGAGTTAATCATGATTTTCATCATGACATTCTTTCTTTTCTTCATATATTCTGTTCCTTATCCTGTTCTTCACTCTTTCGGGAGTGAAGACATTATCTTTGATCCCGGCATTCTCATTTATAAATTATGAGCCGGGTACTTGTCTCATCGGTGTGGAACTTTCACGTGCTTCAAATGTTTATCCAAACATCTTGAATGAAAGTCCGATTGAGATTGTCTCTTCCACTTACTTCCCCATAGATTTTTAAATTGCTTTTTCTCCCGGTCTGTTCAGGACTTCTTTATTACAGTTAACCGTTCACAAGCGGTTAGCTTGCGTGATAAACCTGACAGTTTGGGAGAAAAGGAATCAAATACGGGGTCGAGTCAAGCTAGTAACTCGGGAATCAAAAACATTAGCAAAAACATGGGTTTTCACCCGTGTGTAACACCCTAGTGTGGGGGAGATGCCCCACATGTTGTTTATATATCAAAAAAAAAATAAAAAAAAAATGTACATATAGTGATAGCTTCTATTTAAGAAGTTTTATCTAAAAAAGAAAAATAATAATTGTATGTATATACATCTTAAATAAAGGCTATGGAATATTTCCTTCTTACGTTCTAAGTTCGGTTTAACACCCGGTACTTTGAATATTGAGGACAATATTCAGTTCTAAGTGTGGGGGGAGATTCGTTATTCTAACGAATTTAAACACATGTTCCATCAAGAACCCCCATTTTAGCCAAAATTTTAAAATTTTTTCTCACTTAGAACGCAATAAATGGTATCAATCCTCTATGTCTAACCCACAACAGGATTGGCTAATCCAGGAGCAAACGGTTCTTGGTAAAGATAACTCAAACCCGTTTATGGCTTGCAATTTGCCAAAAATTGTATGGTTCCTCAACTCCCCATTATCTTCAAAAGCTAATGAGTTGGCTAGCCCGCAAGATTATGGCTTGTGGTAAAGGCCGTGGAAAAACCATAATTGGTAATCAGCTCACCAAGATGTTGACTATTCCATCAAGAGTTGGCTAGTCCAGAAGCAAACGGCTTTTGGTAAAGACTAATCAAATCCGTTGACAGCTGGTGGTTTGCTCAAAATCACACGGTTATCAGGTGTGCCACAGTTCTTACACCTGGCTACTCCAGAAGTGATGGCTTTTGGTAAAGAGTTTTTCAAATCCATTAAGTTTTTCTCAATAGATTGCTAGGGACTAGCAATAGTTTAGTGTGGGGGATTGATGAGTGTCTAAATACTCATCATTTTATACTAATCTGAAATGCCAAAACATACAAAAACACTCAAATATGTATCAAAATACTTAAAATATCTTAGAGATGTGTTTTATATGTTTCAAATGCAAAATATGCAAAAACAGATGACGTTGTTGGATCGTTAACACCTTGAACTTGTGTTGATAATGATACTTTGAGTGATATCACTAAGTATGCGGAATCTACTTAATGATAATTAGAAGATTAATTGTAAGTGAAACAGATTAATGTGTGAACAATGAATATAACAAAACAACTAGCTCCAATATTATTAATAATAATAATACGAGTGATCTGAGATATCACTAGGGTTACACCTTGAAGCTCTAAGAAAACGTATATCTAAGTTATCATCTAGGATCTCCTTTTATAGAACAAGGAGTCCTCTTGTACAAGATAAGTATAATACTAATAGAATAAGATATACACAAAATCTTTTCTATGTTTATCAATACGCGTTTCTCTAACAGCTAACAAGTGAGCAGTGGTAATATTTGTTCTTGCAGTGGTAATGAGTTTCCACTGCAAGTACAATCTTCTTGCAGTTGTAATATCTTCACTCACCGTGGTAACTAATAGAATAATTCCCAACAATCCTCCCCTAAACTTATGATTTATTAGTAAATCAATAAGTTTCTTCAAGTATACAATAAACCTGAGGATATGGGAATTCTTCCAAACACTTATCTTGTTTTTCTTAATCTTTTATCTGCTCTTACACTTTGATCATATATCCTTTGCAGCAAATCATCTATGACTTCAGTTCTTTCCCAACACCTAAGCTTCACAGTTCTCATTACATCCAATACTCCAGCTCTCAATGGATATTCTTTCTCAACCAACATAAAGACATCAACTCCATCTTGAGTAGAAACATGATGCACAAAACTTGAATCATAGAATTTCCACAAAGTTCTTTGATCATGAGCTTCAAATCTCCAATATCTATCACTTGGGTCAGGTTCATATAGTCTTCTGAAGTGAACCCATAATTCCTTAGCTTTGACATCAACAAGTTCTTCCTTCTTAAACTGATCTTGAACTATTTTCCACAAAGTATCCAGATCTGCTCTATCACAAGATCTAATAACATCTTCAAAATCTCTACAAATATTTGTGACACTTCCAGTTCTGATGATCTTCCAAGCTGAACCAAAACTATCAGAAAAGATTTCCCATCCAACTACTGGATATTTTGCTTGTAAAGGTTCAATATTCAGCACATCAGTTTCTATGAATAACATGTTTGTAACTTGTTCTTCAGTCAACTTGCTAGGACCTTCTTCTTCTTGAGATGGTTTCTGAGTCTTCAACTTCTTTGCTTCTTTTGATTCAAGACTCACTCCAGTCCTTTTTGTCTTCATAGATAAGGGTTCTTGATTCATTGGAATGAATTTACTATCTTGTCTTTTGATTCTATAGTAAATACCCTCAATCTGATCATGTGACATTCCTTTGAATTGACCCATCTTCATATTACCAACATGACAACAATAAATCTTCATCTCAGAAATAATTTGTGCCTTTGTAAGTTTCCTTGGCACCTTTTGACCTTTTCTTGCATCTCCAATAATTTGATCAAGAGCCTGCTGATTTTTCATGAGAATAAAATCCTTAAGTTGAGCAGACCTTTGTTCTTCATTCAAAGTTGTATAAGCAATCAATTCAATAGCCTTCTTCCTAATTATTTGATCATTGTTAATCAAATAATCAATTTCTTCTTCTGTAGGCACATATGAAAATTCTGGAGGTTTCTCATACATAATTGTTGGAGAGATACTTGAAATAGGTTCTGCTACAACAGCTTCAAGTTTATCCAACCTTGTTGCTTCCATGAAACTAGCAACTTCATCTTCCTTAATCTTTTTAATTCTTTCATACTCTTCAGCTTGTTGTTGTTCAGCTAACTTATGATCATAGTCAATCTGAGCTTGTTCAAACTTAGAAATCTTTCTTGTCACTTGATCTGAAGCAATTTCAATAGCCTTTCCTTTAACTAAGCTTCTTCTGACAGCTTCTTCCTCTGCAGTGGTAATACCTTGACTAGCAGTGGGAATATTTTCACTCGCAGTGGTAAGTTGTTGATCAGTGGAAACTTGTTCTGCCTCAGTGGAAATTGGTTGAGCAGTTCCAACTAAATCATCAAAATTAAAACCTGCATCAGCATCCATATCTTCAAAATCCAATTTCCTCCCCTCAGACTCAGCATCATCATCTTTTACTTGATCATCATCAGAATCAGGAAGCTCAGTAAACTCTTTATCAAAATTTTTACTCCTCTCCTTAAGTTCTGCATCTGGTTTCCTCCCCTGTTTGGAAGAAATTCCCAAATCATAACCAGATCCTGTAGAAAGACCATCATGAGTGGATGATGGAGAAGAAACCACAATTTGAACATGTCTTTTCTTCTTGAGATCCACAACTTCAGTCTGCAACTTTTCAATCTCAGTCTTCAATTGATTCAACTCTGTGGCATGTTGTACTTTGGTCAGTGCCAGATCTTTCTCCAGAGTTTGAACCTGTTTGGTTAATTTGGTACATAATCCCATCAATGCAGTTAGTGTCACACTGCCTTCATCACTTCCAACTGTGTTACCTGTTGGGAGAGGTGAATCATAAGGCATTGATTCAGGCTCTTCTCTAGTTGGACTAGATTGAAGCCTTGAACCACCACTGCTTGTTCCTAAACCATAAGGATCAGCAACATGCAATGTTGTCATGGAAGGAGTTGGCTGTTTTTGCCTCCTTTCATATGTGTGAGTTATAGCAGGAAAATGTTGAATTTGTGGAACAGAAATAGTGGGTGTGTGATGGGATACAACTGGGATTGTTGCAGCTTCACCCTGTAGTTGAGAAATCTTTGCAAGCATGTTTGGTAAAAGAGGATGAGTCACTCCATCCCAAAGATCTGAAGCCTTACTCATGTTTTGAAATACTTTTGGCTTAAGATATGGAGTGTCATAAATCCTATTATGATTATGCAGTTGAAATTCATTTAACACTGCTTGCACAAACCTTGGATACATCAAAAATTTGTATGAACTTGTTACATTGCCTTTCATGTTATTAAATATAAACTTTGAAAAATTGAAAGTCCTATCAGAAACCAAGCAAACTAAAGGGTAAGCCATGGTTGATCCAAATTGTTCATAAGAAGTTTTCTTAGGACTTAGGCAATGCAACAGAGTGTGTATCAAAAATCTCCAATGGGGACAAAAACATCCTTTCTTAAAGGTTACTTTTTGATCAGATGTATCATACCCCATCAGACCAATGTAGTGGAATATGTCTGAATTAGGTAATGTGATGATACCATTGAGATCATCTAATTGGAGAATTCTCCTCAAAGATGACTCAGTAACATCAATAGTTACCCCATCAACTGTGGCTCTAAGAGCTTCCACAGGTTCATGTATGTCTCCCTGTTCAAGTGTGATGGACTCCGCAGAGTTCCAAAACTGTTTGATTTGAGAAACAAAGATTGTGGGATTCATAGTTAAGGCATACCTTATATGAGTTGAGTTGAGAAAGTCCACAATCTGATGAAAAGTAGGTCCACTCTTGACGTTTGACTTTTGTAGATAAGCCACTTGGTTGTGTTCGTCTGCAAACTTGAGAGTCACCATGATTTTGTGATTTGTGAGATGAAAGAGTTAGTAATCGTGAGTAAAAAGCAAGCCGTATAAAATCAATTTATATTAATAGGGTTTTGAGAAAAACGCGGATGGATAATTATCTATAGAAAGATGTATCTTTTGAAGAAATACAATTTGGTAAGTAGATAATTTCCAAAAATTTAACCCTATTAATAAGGAAAGACAGTTAATTTTGGTAACGGCTAGTAAAAATACGATTACTGACACACAGTTGTAACGGCTAGTTCATCAGTGGTAAAATTTACACTTTCAGTGGAAACAATGAACTTGCAGTGGTAAAAATCAACAAAATTTCAAAGAGCAGTGGTAAGTAAAATATGTAAAATGTGCTGCTCTTATCATAGTTTTTAGCAAACTATCAGCTATCAACGGATTTGATAAGTCTTTACCATGAGCCGTTTGCTTATGGACTAGCTGATTCTTATGTGGGTTAGACATGGTGAATCAATAACCATTTGTTGTGTGTCAATATTACACACCTTATTACTCCAATGATATGTAACATCACAAAATAAATCTCATCTTAACTCACAAATATTAACCCAAGTAACTTTTTAACTGAGTTACTATACACAAAATATCTTCTCAAAAGTCAAACCACAGTTACTCCTCAAACCAACCAAAACAGATGGAAGTAAATAATCTTCATTAATTATTGTAACACCTAACCTTGGCTTATTTAACCTCCTCCAAACACAACATCTCAGTCACCAACAATCTTTCAACCCTAATAGCCCACAACAAAATCTCAAAAACCAATTTGCATTCAAAAATCATGTCATCAAACCCTGAGTCCTCTAATCAACACTCTTGTGTTCCAACATCAGAAGAAGAAGTACCACCATATCCATGGGGACTTGAAGGTTCTGATTTTGAGAGAGAAATAAAGAACCGATGGGATGTGGAAGACAAGAAATGGAATGCATACATAGAGGGTGAATCAAGCCATAATACAAATCCTGCTGAGCTTGTCTCTCCCTTCATCTGGACATCTGATGAAGAATCTTCAGAGGAAGATAATGAAGAACCAATCTTTCTTCCTCCTTCCACACCAGAGAGATCTCAACCAAGATCAAGTATGAGAGATCCATCTCTCCCAACATCATCAAACTTGATGGTGGATCTTCCTGCTCCAGAACCTTGTCTTCTGCATCAAGAACACATTGGACAGAGCAATAAAGCTCAAATCACACATAAGGGAAAGGAGAAGCAGAAGTAAATGATTGATGAATGTTGCCAAGGACCAAAGTTTGTGAGTATTTTCTTGACTTTGGTACTTGTGCATCTTCACAGTCTTCCTTCTCTTCTTTTTCCATTTTCAGCTTCAGCTTCTTCATTGTACTTGTCATAGCCTCAAGTATTATGTAATAATTGATAGAAGCTAGTAGTACACAAGTAGCCAAATGTATTAGGAATGATCTTTGTAATCCAATTGGAACCTTGAATGTAAGCTGTATCTTATGTCTTGAAATGAAAAGATCTTCATAATTAGCATAATATGTAAGACCTTCAGCATTATTTTGTTTGCAATAGAGACTAAATACAGCTCATTAGACCACTTCCTTGGCTATATCTCTTGGTGACTGTAACACACATCTTGCAATTACATGAACATTTGCAGAACAGACATATATCAAACAACTTGAAACCATATTAGTTCAACTCAGAAAATATCATCAAGTCATTCATAGAAAACATTAATCTTTGACTGTCCCTGCACACATCATAAACAAATTAGTACCTTTTGGGGACCCAAGCCACAAATGACTTGGATCTTCCTCGTGTATCAATATAATTATATCTATCAAAGGTCATTGATACACCATTGGGATTGTTTGTTGTTCCTTTTGGTTTCCATTCCCAACGAGCTGAGGCCTTAACAGCTTTTCCCAAGTTTACCCTTTTCTTTGAACATCAGTGGAAATAATTGGTCTTGCAGTGGTAACTGCATGCCTAGCAGTGGAAACTGCTGGATTAGAAAATTTTGGTCTCCACATGTGGTTCTTGTGATCATTCTTTTCAAAATAAGTCTTTTTCCCTGTTTGGTAAGATTTAACAAAAGAAGTGACAGGGGACTTAGGATAAACTCTGTTATTACTTCTGGCAGTGGTAACTGCTGGTCTAGCAGTGGAAACATGTTTAATGCCAGTGTTAAGCATAACAGACCTGGGAACCATTTTGCTTAGGGGATTTGGGTGAGTCATTTTATTAGAATTTGATCCATTCACCCTTGTAAAAACTTCCCTTCTTCCCATGTGGTAGGTACAGTCTTTAGCTAAATGGTCAAAGCTACCACATATGTGACAAGCCTTATTGTAAAACACAAAGTCACTACCAAACTGTCTAGTTTTAACATGATTCCAACTTCTCATGTTACCTCTAGGAAATTTAGGCCTATCCCTGTACATTTCAGCATACCTAGTAGTAGACCTAGTGAAATTATACTGTGTTCTAGGCTTCTCTTTAACTTCTTCAGGAATGCTTTTACTCTCCTCAACTTTAACATTTTCAGTAACACTAGTTTTAGACTCAACATTCAAACATTCATCTTTAAGAGATGAGTCACTAGCACTATCAAAAGTCTCAACCTCAACCTGAACCTTTTCAGTTTCAACTGGTTTAACAAATTTTGGTCCATAGGTCATGGGTGGATCCTGAAACTCTTCTAAGCCTGTGTGAGCAAGATCAATACCAGGAGGTGCTGGAACACCTCTTAGAGGTGGTGGAACAGTATTGTATCCAAGACCTGATTTAGCTTTGCTCACAATTTGGGCTTCCCAAATTTTGTCAATGCTCTTGGATTGATGGTCTAGAGTTTTCTTAGTAATCTCAATATTCTCACTAGCCTTTTTAACTTTCTCAATCTCTTCCCTAAGAGCTTTATTTACTTCAAGATAAAAATCTAAGTCTCTTTTTAAAACAGCAATATCATCTCTGAACTTAGATTCATTAGCCCTATAATGCTCTATCTGCTTTTCTAAAACACCTAGACCTCTTTTATGATTTGCTAAATTATAATTAGTATGATGTAAATCTAGCATCAGTTCATCATATTGTGTTTTAGAAACCTCTAACTCTTTAGCAGCCTTACAGTTTTTAGAACAAGCATTATCAGTATATACCTCAGAGTCAGAGAAAGCCATGAGTGCATGCTCAGTGGCTAGCATTGCAGATTCTGTATCATCTTCTCCATTCTGACCCATAAAGCTCCAATCAAAGCTTACTCCATCAATAGCCAATAGCACCTTTGGCTCTTCTGTTGTAGGTTCTTTGGCCTTTTCCTTCTTGTACCAAGTTGACTTTTTGTCAGATTTCCTTGGTTTTCTGCATTCTCTTGCAAAGTGCCCCTTCTTGTGACAATTATAGCACTCCACCTTCTTTTTATCAAAACCTACAGTCTCATCTCCACTTATATGAATCTTTCTCCCTGTCTTCTTCCAGAACTTCTTTGATCTTAAGCTGAGCAATGCTACCTGCCATTTGATGTCCATCTCCTCCATATCATCTTCATCAATTTGATCCAAGTCCTCATGATTGAGGATTGAACCACCCACATGGCTGGATATAAAGGCATAGAAAGTAGCATCACTTAGTCCTGCAATCTGCTTCTTTGAGCTCCTAGTGGAAACATTTCCATTACCAGTGGAAACAATCATGTTACCACTGTCATCATCACTGTCACTTTCATCATCAGAACTGTCATTACCTGATGATGATATGAGTGCAACTCCTGCAGAACTTGTCTTTAACTTGCCAGCTTTCTTAAGTCTTTGTTCAATAACTTTGAAGTTATTGTACACATCATTAAGCTTCATTGTCTCAAGATCTGACTTGTCCTCCCATACAGCAACATTTGTATCAAACTCAGCAGGTAAACTTCTTAAAAATTTAAGATTGAGGTCTTCCTTTTCTACCTCAATTCCAAAAGCAGTCAGCTGAGTTACAATCTTTTGTAGCCTTGTGAATATGCTATCAAGAGATTCATTGCTTGATGAGCCAAAATTCTCATAGGTCTGCTTCAGTAAAGTCTTTTGAGTTTTCTTGGTATAGTCATTACCACCAAATACTTCACATATCTCATCAAAGAGGGTCTTTGCATCCTTGTATTTGGTAAAAGCCTGGACTTGTTCTCTGGGTAGAGCCATCAATAGCAAACCTCTAGCCTTCAAATCATTCTTAAGTTGGTTTCTTTCATCATTTGTAACTGGACCAGCATTTACTTTTGTTACTGGCTTGCCACCAACTGTCTCAACAGTTGTACCAGGTTTGAATGAATTTCCACACGTTATGATCTCCCATAATGTGTAGTCTTGAACCATAAAGAATTGTTCAATCATAAGCCTCCACATCTCAAAGTCATTAATTTTAAGCTTGGGAAGCTTTGCAGCAATATTAGATTGGCTTGTTTCTGTCTCCATTGTATCTTTTGAATCTGCCATAGGATCTTCTAAATCAAAATATCAAAGCCTTTCTCTGATACCACTTGTTGGATCGTTAACACCTTGAACTTGTGTTGATAATGATACTTTGAGTGATATCACTAAGTATGCGGAATCTACTTAATGATAATTAGAAGATTAATTGTAAGTGAAACAGATTAATGTGTGAACAATGAATATAACAAAACAACTAGCTCCAATATTATTAATAATAATAATACGAGTGATCTGAGATATCACTAGGGTTACACCTTGAAGCTCTAAGAAAACGTATATCTAAGTTATCATCTAGGATCTCCTTTTATAGAACAAGGAGTCCTCTTGTACAAGATAAGTATAATACTAATAGAATAAGATATACACAAAATCTTTTCTATGTTTATCAATACGCGTTTCTCTAACAGCTAACAAGTGAGCAGTGGTAATATTTGTTCTTGCAGTGGTAATGAGTTTCCACTGCAAGTACAATCTTCTTGCAGTTGTAATATCTTCACTCACCGTGGTAACTAATAGAATAATTCCCAACAGACGTTTTACCCTAAAACGTGTAATTCCTTAATAACTTTCACGAAAATGATCTGACGAATGACAAACATTTAATTTGCCATGGAAATGATTTATCACTCGAGGATATCAAATAAAAATCAACTTTCGGGAAAGTTTCGGGAAAAATGAATAGTAAAAGTGAATAGTGAAATTTTTCGGGAATGGTAATTAACCTGAAATTGCGAATTGTTACAGTCTCTACCCCTTACGGGGAACTTTGTCCCGAAGTTCTATGTGTGTCATATGTTGGAGTGGTGTCGATGCAGAGGTATGGTTACTTATGAGGACTAAAGCCTGGGATTACTGGTGATGTAATTTGATTTGTCATTTCAGTGTATGGTGTAGGATGAGGCTTACTTTTATGTAGGAAAGGTATGGTAATAGTCGAATATCAATGGAAATTGATATAGCAGTCGAATATTAATAGGAATTGAGATAGTAATTGCAATCATAGTCTAGTAGGTAATCGGTTGTTGTACCTAGTGTTTATTGACTTCATACTTATGTTATTTCGGATACAAATAAGCCCACTTGTTTATAATTCTTTATTTACATAGAGAGGCATCTCAAACAATGTAAGTAAGGAAATATAAACTTATGGTTTGGTGATTTACAATGTCTTTATTTAAATGAAAAGGCATCCCAATCCATTCAAATAATTACAAATCATCCTACACAACATTCATACTTAGTCGGTGAGTTACAAGGTAGGGTATTACGAGATGATACTGGTGTTCCAAAAGTACAAGATGAATATTCAATCTTGTAAAGCTGATGAGGGTACTTGTGGTGTAACTAAGGATGATTTGAGCTTTAAAAGTGCATCAAGATCTGTTAATGAGCTTGTGGTTCCCACGGTTGTGACGATAATGTTGTGATATGTTGATGAACAAAAGTGTGTAATGTATGCTTAACATTAATACTGTTAGGTATAGATGTTGAGTTTGCTTTAAAAATCTTAAGAGATTTTAAAAGTTTATGATGGAATGGTATCCTTAGGACCTAAACAGGATAGTACTTCTACAGGATGAAGAGAATAATTGATAACTATCCCAAGATAGTAGTTCGGATTATCTCATAAATGAAAAATTTCAAGAATGAATTTAGATCATACAAATAAGGTGTTAAAATCTCGCTGAGTGGTAAGGCACTATCGTGTCTCTAGATTGTTTTAATGTATTATGGTGGTTTATCGAGTTCATGTAGGAAATCAATCTAAACATAACCCTAGTACAACTATTCTCAGTATTTGAAAATTTTAAGTCGAATATAGTTAGTCAGACTATATTCCACTGTCCCTAGGTTAAATATAGGTGACTAGTCTATATTTAGCCAAGGTTCGATAAAATTTTCAAATACCTAAATTAGGTATACTTGTGATATGTCCGTTGCTTTCGGGAAACTGTCCACTAAACAAAGGCGATGTCAAACCCTTCAATTGCAAGTCCCGTCCATACAAGACTTGTAACGTATGTTTTCATATTCCATTGCATAGAAGATAGTAAGGGTAGGTACGTATGGAAAGGAAGTTTTAAGTAGTTCTAAAATAGAACATACTTGGCCAGGATCACGAACTTTTAATAATGAAGGTTTCATAAGAAAACTTTGATGAATGTAGAGCTGAACTTCAGCTTTTGTCGATGATGGATTTGTTTGTCCTTTAGAAATCTCATATTTCTTGTTTAGAAATCGATAGGTTGTGACGGGTTTTTGATATCATATGAAATGATATTGATGATGTGATGGAATAATTCTAGAGACCATTGCACAAAACACAATGTCTCGGATGTAGGTTAGACCATTGTGCAATTCACAATGTCTGGGAAGTAGGTTAGACCATTGTGTGACTCAAAACATTTGAGAAATGATTAAGACCATTGTATAATACAATGTCTTGGAAAATGAATGAGACCATTGTATCTCACAATGTCTTGGAAAATGAATGAGACCATTGTATCTCACAATGTCTTGAAAAAAAAAATGAATGAGACCATTGTATCTCACAATGTCTTGAAAAGTGAATGAGACCATTGTAACATACAATGTCTTGAAAAGTGAATGAGACCATTGTAATATACAATGTCTTGAAAAGTGAATGAGACCATTGTAACATACAATGTCTTGAAAAGTGAATGAGACCATTGTAACATACAATGTCTTGAAAAGTGAATGAGACCATTGTAATATACAATGTCTTGAAAAGTGAATGAGACCATTGTAATATACAATGTCTTGGACATATAATGTTGGAGTAGAAACATGATTGGGAGAGTGTGGCTGTGCCGCCTTAGTAGGCATACACAGATATGTTTAGTCCATTGTTTAGATAAATGATTGAAAATAAACCGAGTTTATATATCAATATACTAATGCTTACGGGGAAATGCTCAAAATGGGTATATATGAATATACTAATATGTTTGTGAAGCATAACATGCTTACTAAGTCCATAATCGTCTGGAGGATGGAAGACACGGAGAGCGGAAGGCTATAAAATGTTTTTGTTTGTGATTGTAGTTATAGTTTAGGTCTCACTTAGACCCGTTTCTCTATAACCATGGCTCTGGTACCAATCTGTAACACCCCCAATTCATAGTTGCAGCGGAATTCGAACTGGGTGTTACTTGACGGCACAATAGTCACAATAATAGAAAACGAACTCCAATTGAGTCGTTTTAAAAGATTTATCATTCAAATTGTATAAATATCAGAGATTTACAAAATGAGGTCCCAAATGGTTCCATGTTTACAATGTATAATAAATGTGTTTTTGAATGATAATAAAATTTATAGCCCTCTTGAGTATCCGTGTCCTTCCGTGCCATCCTTGATCGTCATGAACCTGAAATACATGCTTGAGAGGTCAACACAAAGGTTGAGTGATATTCATAGAGTTTGTTAAATCGTTTGAACACAATATGTTGGTAGTGTGAGTTATAGGCTCACACCAATGTTTGGAAAACAAAACAGGTAGGCTACGTTATTATACACTAAGCTTATGACACCATAACGTTAACGTGTACCAATATCGATCGGCAGATTTATCCCGATAGGTACTTTGCCGTCATACCTAATGTCTCAAATATTAATGCATTTGTTTGAACTTAGTCAATACAAATGGGATTCGTCAATCCCAATAGATCTATTCACAATATTCGCGCTCACTATAGGTAGTGACTAATGGTTCATAATAAAGGATCTCGGTTTGGCAAGGATGGTACTTAGTGATAATAAAACAATCAGGCAAGCATACACTTTAAAAACATTGTGCTCGGTTAAAAATAGCATGTATTCCCCCCAAGGGTTTGTAAAACAATTAAGTAATGGAAAGTGGGGCTATGAACTCACCTTAAGTAAGATAGCAAGTAATGAATGTAACGGTTGAATCGTGAAGGTTTCTACGAGCAACCTATAATCGAATGTTGCGACTTAGGATCGGAGTAATGTCTAAGGAGACATAAACACGCCAATATATATATCTTGCACTTAGTCCATGATGTGGTATGATGTATAGTATAAGTCTTTGAAAGAAAGATTCATGAAACATGTATGTTTTGTATATCGTTTACTACCGTTCGGGCCGACATAATTCAGAAGTCATGTTAGTAAGCGTTCGAGGAGCCAGGACACTTTAATTCGTAAATCCACAACTCAACTCGACGGCTTACATAATGAACTCCTCACATGAGGCTCCCTACTATTGTAGTAGTTGATGAAAGATATAGATATAAGTTTTGATCCGAAAAGTTACATGTCCGATATTTGAATAAACTTAGGAAAGTTTATTAGTACATGAAGATTGTTATTAGGGGTAGTTTCATAAGTCTTGAATGACCATTTTCTCTTGGTAATATCTCATGGTTTCCTTTTAGGTGAAGTAGATCCAAATTGCTTGTTCATGTTATCGCCTAATTCATTGTTTCATGTTTACGCCTAGGTAAGTTGGTATGGTCATTTCGTCATGGCCTAGCCATGACCTTTGGTCCTTGTTCCAAGGTCATGAGACACAACCTTGGCTCTAGCCATGGTGGTGGTCTTGATTATAGGTCATAAGACCTCTTGTTCCTTTTAAAGTATAACCATAATCTAGTGACTTTGGTCTAAAAATGGGCTGTTTAGAATTTGAAGAATTTTATCACTCGGAAAGCGTTTTCAGGGCTCGAGCTTCTTTGTTCCTGAACGAAAACGTCGTTCCGGACAACTTTTGTGTTTTAACTTTTTGATGAATCGGACCAGAAGTGGGACTTTCAAAACCCAAATTTGATCAGAATGGTATTTGGCAGTTTTGCCGGAAATCTTTGGTAACTTCAAATGGGCGTAACTTTTGACTCGTATACTCGTTTTGGGTGGTTCAAATTGCTATGGTTTCCTTGTTAAGTCCTCTACTGTAATATGTAATGATCCAACATCATATTTTTACCATTTTGATCAGGTCTTACCAAGAAAGTCACTAGTTTACTTGTTTTAGTAACTTGTTGTAACAATCAATAACAATAACTTGTTTTGCTCACTTTTATACATCATGGACATAACTACAAGACATAATATAGCACAAATAATATGTAAATAACATGAACATGATTATTTAACAAGAATCAAGTTAGGGTTTGGCTCACAACTTTTGGCTTTCAAAGATGAAAGGAAGTTAACATGTAAGGATAGGACTTTGATAGACTTGCTTCAACCCACTTCACTTCATGCAATCTTTCTACCTTTGTAATCTTGAAAGATGGATGATGAAGGTTGAGGTGACTTGAGTGGATTCAAACTCAAGAGAAATCACCAAGTATATGAAGTTATGGAAGTGTTTGATGAATGATAACCTAACTAGAGTTTCTACCTTGAACTTGCACTTGAATCATGCATGAAACTAGAAGGAAATGAGCAAAGTATGGAAGGGTTTTGGGGGTTGGAGGTGCACGGCACAAAGGGGAGGGGAGGGGGTATTTATAGGTCCATTGAGGAGGTTAGGAAGCTTACTAGGAAAGTGTTACAACTTGGTGGCCAAGTTGTAAATAAGTGTTGATTTAAGGGTAAATTCATGAGATGAAGCCACATGGGTGTGACTCCCCCCTCCTAGGGCGGTTCATGAGTCTTGGAGAGAAAGGGTTAGACTTTTCTTGGTATTATCCAAGATACTTGGTTAGTTTTGACTCCGGGAAATGCCAATCGTAAATGATTAAGCCTCAAAACGTAAAACCGGGTGTCATAAAATTATGGAACTTGAAAGTATTGTTAAACATGTCCATATAGTCCATAATAAAATATAAAAGGAGTGGTAGGATCTATCGGGTGCTAAAACCCTGCTAAAAACTGGAAACACGGGTCTAAAACGCGTAATACGTAAAATGTACGAATATTGCGTAAAATTGAGAAAAGTAAAATGTTACTTTTCTAATAGGTTATAAATGATTTAAAAAGACTTATAATGTCTAGACTGGGCTCAGTCTAGTGTCGGTTGGTATTAAATGTCTTTTAGACATCAAACCGTAAGCCTAAAAATCAAGGAATGACTTATAAAATCAAGGGATGATTTTTGGTCAATGGGGGAGGGAAAGAATATGTTGACAACTCAAATTGTGTTAGAAACGTGTTTTGTGGTCTAACGGTTAATCGCCCATACGGTTAAGCGTGCTCATGTGAGAATAGTACTGGCTTGGGTGACCTGCCGGGAAGTCTTTGGTCATGTTTTTCTCAGTCACGATTAATTCTCAAATAAATCATGAGTGTGTCAAACATTTTTCTGATGCGGGGTCACTTAACGCGGTCGAGTTTCGTTGTACGTAGAATTTCTGAATGACGTTTTACCCTAAAACGTGTAATTCCTTAATAACTTTCACGAAAATGATCTGACGAATGACAAACATTTAATTTGCCATGGAAATGATTTATCACTCGAGGATATCAAATAAAAATCAACTTTCGGGAAAGTTTCGGGAAAAATGAATAGTAAAAGTGAATAGTGAAATTTTTCGGGAATGGTAATTAACCTGAAATTGCGAATTGTTACAGTCTCTACCCCTTACGGGGAACTTCGTCCCGAAGTTCTATGTGTGTCATATGTTGGAGTGGTGTCGATGCAGAGGTATGGTTACTTATGAGGACTAAAGCCTGGGATTACTGGTGATGTAATTTGATTTGTCATTTCAGTGTATGGTGTAGGATGAGGCTTACTTTTATGTAGGAAAGGTATGGTAATAGTCGAATATCAATGGAAATTGATATAGCAGTCGAATATTAATAGGAATTGAGATAGTAATTGCAATCATAGTCTAGTAGGTAATCGGTTGTTGTACCTAGTGTTTATTGACTTCATACTTATGTTATTTCGGATACAAATAAGCCCACTTGTTTATAATTCTTTATTTACATAGAGAGGCATCTCAAACAATGTAAGTAAGGAAATATAAACTTATGGTTTGGTGATTTACAATGTCTTTATTTAAATGAAAAGGCATCCCAATCCATTCAAATAATTACAAATCATCCTACACAACATTCATACTTAGTCGGTGAGTTACAAGGTAGGGTATTACGAGATGATACTGGTGTTCCAAAAGTACAAGATGAATATTCAATCTTGTAAAGCTGATGAGGGTACTTGTGGTGTAACTAAGGATGATTTGAGCTTTAAAAGTGCATCAAGATCTGTTAATGAGCTTGTGGTTCCCACGGTTGTGACGATAATGTTGTGATATGTTGATGAACAAAAGTGTGTAATGTATGCTTAACATTAATACTGTTAGGTATAGATGTTGAGTTTGCTTTAAAAATCTTAAGAGATTTTAAAAGTTTATGATGGAATGGTATCCTTAGGACCTAAACAGGATAGTACTTCTACAGGATGAAGAGAATAATTGATAACTATCCCAAGATAGTAGTTCGGATTATCTCATAAATGAAAAATTTCAAGAATGAATTTAGATCATACAAATAAGGTGTTAAAATCTCGCTGAGTGGTAAGGCACTATCGTGTCTCTAGATTGTTTTAATGTATTATGGTGGTTTATCGAGTTCATGTAGGAAATCAATCTAAACATAACCCTAGTACAACTATTCTCAGTATTTGAAAATTTTAAGTCGAATATAGTTAGTCAGACTATATTCCACTGTCCCTAGGTTAAATATAGGTGACTAGTCTATATTTAGCCAAGGTTCGATAAAATTTTCAAATACCTAAATTAGGTATACTTGTGATATGTCCGTTGCTTTCGGGAAACTGTCCACTAAACAAAGGCGATGTCAAACCCTTCAATTGCAAGTCCCGTCCATACAAGACTTGTAACGTATGTTTTCATATTCCATTGCATAGAAGATAGTAAGGGTAGGTACGTATGGAAAGGAAGTTTTAAGTAGTTCTAAAATAGAACATACTTGGCCAGGATCACGAACTTTTAATAATGAAGGTTTCATAAGAAAACTTTGATGAATGTAGAGCTGAACTTCAGCTTTTGTCGATGATGGATTTGTTTGTCCTTTAGAAATCTCATATTTCTTGTTTAGAAATCGATAGGTTGTGACGGGTTTTTGATATCATATGAAATGATATTGATGATGTGATGGAATAATTCTAGAGACCATTGCACAAAACACAATGTCTCGGATGTAGGTTAGACCATTGTGCAATTCACAATGTCTGGGAAGTAGGTTAGACCATTGTGTGACTCAAAACATTTGAGAAATGATTAAGACCATTGTATAATACAATGTCTTGGAAAATGAATGAGACCATTGTATCTCACAATGTCTTGAAAAATGAATGAGACCATTGTATCTCACAATGTCTTGAAAAAAAAAAATGAATGAGACCATTGTATCTCACAATGTCTTGAAAAGTGAATGAGACCATTGTAACATACAATGTCTTGAAAAGTGAATGAGACCATTGTAATATACAATGTCTTGAAAAGTGAATGAGACCATTGTAACATACAATGTCTTGAAAAGTGAATGAGACCATTGTAACATACAATGTCTTGAAAAGTGAATGAGACCATTGTAATATACAATGTCTTGAAAAGTGAATGAGACCATTGTAATATACAATGTCTTGGACATATAATGTTGGAGTAGAAACATGATTGGGAGAGTGTGGCTGTGCCGCCTTAGTAGGCATACACAGATATGTTTAGTCCATTGTTTAGATAAATGATTGAAAATAAACCGAGTTTATATATCAATATACTAATGCTTACGGGGAAATGCTCAAAATGGGTATATATGAATATACTAATATGTTTGTGAAGCATAACATGCTTACTAAGTCCATAATCGTCTGGAGGATGGAAGACACGGAGAGCGGAAGGCTATAAAATGTTTTTGTTTGTGATTGTAGTTATAGTTTAGGTCTCACTTAGACCCGTTTCTCTATAACCATGGCTCTGGTACCAATCTGTAACACCCCCAATTCATAGTTGCAGCGGAATTCGAACTGGGTGTTACTTGACGGCACAATAGTCACAATAATAGAAAACGAACTCCAATTGAGTCGTTTTAAAAGATTTATCATTCAAATTGTATAAATATCAGAGATTTACAAAATGAGGTCCCAAATGGTTCCATGTTTACAATGTATAATAAATGTGTTTTTGAATGATAATAAAATTTATAGCCCTCTTGAGTATCCGTGTCCTTCCGTGCCATCCTTGATCGTCATGAACCTGAAATACATGCTTGAGAGGTCAACACAAAGGTTGAGTGATATTCATAGAGTTTGTTAAATCGTTTGAACACAATATGTTGGTAGTGTGAGTTATAGGCTCACACCAATGTTTGGAAAACAAAACAGGTAGGCTACGTTATTATACACTAAGCTTATGACACCATAACGTTAACGTGTACCAATATCGATCGGCAGATTTATCCCGATAGGTACTTTGCCGTCATACCTAATGTCTCAAATATTAATGCATTTGTTTGAACTTAGTCAATACAAATGGGATTCGTCAATCCCAATAGATCTATTCACAATATTCGCGCTCACTATAGGTAGTGACTAATGGTTCATAATAAAGGATCTCGGTTTGGCAAGGATGGTACTTAGTGATAATAAAACAATCAGGCAAGCATACACTTTAAAAACATTGTGCTCGGTTAAAAATAGCATGTATTCCCCCCAAGGGTTTGTAAAACAATTAAGTAATGGAAAGTGGGGCTATGAACTCACCTTAAGTAAGATAGCAAGTAATGAATGTAACGGTTGAATCGTGAAGGTTTCTACGAGCAACCTATAATCGAATGTTGCGACTTAGGATCGGAGTAATGTCTAAGGAGACATAAACACGCCAATATATATATCTTGCACTTAGTCCATGATGTGGTATGATGTATAGTATAAGTCTTTGAAAGAAAGATTCATGAAACATGTATGTTTTGTATATCGTTTACTACCGTTCGGGCCGACATAATTCAGAAGTCATGTTAGTAAGCGTTCGAGGAGCCAGGACACTTTAATTCGTAAATCCACAACTCAACTCGACGGCTTACATAATGAACTCCTCACATGAGGCTCCCTACTATTGTAGTAGTTGATGAAAGATATAGATATAAGTTTTGATCCGAAAAGTTACATGTCCGATATTTGAATAAACTTAGGAAAGTTTATTAGTACATGAAGATTGTTATTAGGTGTAGTTTCATAAGTCTTGAATGACCATTTTCTCTTGGTAATATCTCATGGTTTCCTTTTAGGTGAAGTAGATCCAAATTGCTTGTTCATGTTATCGCCTAATTCATTGTTTCATGTTTACGCCTAGGTAAGTTGGTATGGTCATTTCGTCATGGCCTAGCCATGACCTTTGGTCCTTGTTCCAAGGTCATGAGACACAACCTTGGCTCTAGCCATGGTGGTGGTCTTGATTATAGGTCATAAGACCTCTTGTTCCTTTTAAAGTATAACCATAATCTAGTGACTTTGGTCTAAAAATGGGCTGTTTAGAATTTGAAGAATTTTATCACTCGGAAAGCGTTTTCAGGGCTCGAGCTTCTTTGTTCCTGAACGAAAACGTCGTTCCGGACAACTTTTGTGTTTTAACTTTTTGATGAATCGGACCAGAAGTGGGACTTTCAAAACCCAAATTTGATCAGAATGGTATTTGGCAGTTTTGCCGGAAATCTTTGGTAACTTCAAATGGGCGTAACTTTTGACTCGTATACTCGTTTTGGGTGGTTCAAATTGCTATGGTTTCCTTGTTAAGTCCTCTACTGTAATATGTAATGATCCAACATCATATTTTTACCATTTTGATCAGGTCTTACCAAGAAAGTCACTAGTTTACTTGTTTTAGTAACTTGTTGTAACAATCAATAACAATAACTTGTTTTGCTCACTTTTATACATCATGGACATAACTACAAGACATAATATAGCACAAATAATATGTAAATAACATGAACATGATTATTTAACAAGAATCAAGTTAGGGTTTGGCTCACAACTTTTGGCTTTCAAAGATGAAAGGAAGTTAACATGTAAGGATAGGACTTTGATAGACTTGCTTCAACCCACTTCACTTCATGCAATCTTTCTACCTTTGTAATCTTGAAAGATGGATGATGAAGGTTGAGGTGACTTGAGTGGATTCAAACTCAAGAGAAATCACCAAGTATATGAAGTTATGGAAGTGTTTGATGAATGATAACCTAACTAGAGTTTCTACCTTGAACTTGCACTTGAATCATGCATGAAACTAGAAGGAAATGAGCAAAGTATGGAAGGGTTTTGGGGGTTGGAGGTGCACGGCACAAAGGGGAGGGGAGGGGGTATTTATAGGTCCATTGAGGAGGTTAGGAAGCTTACTAGGAAAGTGTTACAACTTGGTGACCAAGTTGTAAATAAGTGTTGATTTAAGGGTAAATTCATGAGATGAAGCCACATGGGTGTGACTCCCCCCTCCTAGGGCGGTTCATGAGTCTTGGAGAGAAAGGGTTAGACTTTTCTTGGTATTATCCAAGATACTTGGTTAGTTTTGACTCCGGGAAATGCCAATCGTAAATGATTAAGCCTCAAAACGTAAAACCGGGTGTCATAAAATTATGGAACTTGAAAGTATTGTTAAACATGTCCATATAGTCCATAATAAAATATAAAAGGAGTGGTAGGATCTATCGGGTGCTAAAACCCTGCTAAAAACTGGAAACACGGGTCTAAAACGCGTAATACGTAAAATGTACGAATATTGCGTAAAATTGAGAAAAGTAAAATGTTACTTTTCTAATAGGTTATAAATGATTTAAAAAGACTTATAATGTCTAGACTGGGCTCAGTCTAGTGTCGGTTGGTATTAAATGTCTTTTAGACATCAAACCGTAAGCCTAAAAATCAAGGAATGACTTATAAAATCAAGGGATGATTTTTGGTCAATGGGGGAGGGAAAGAATATGTTGACAACTCAAATTGTGTTAGAAACGTGTTTTGTGGTCTAACGGTTAATCGCCCATACGGTTAAGCGTGCTCATGTGAGAATAGTACTGGCTTGGGTGACCTGCCGGGAAGTCTTTGGTCATGTTTTTCTCAGTCACGATTAATTCTCAAATAAATCATGAGTGTGTCAAACATTTTTCTGATGCGGGGTCACTTAACGCGGTCGAGTTTCGTTGTACGTAGAATTTCTGAATGACGTTTTACCCTAAAACGTGTAATTCCTTAATAACTTTCACGAAAATGATCTGACGAATGACAAACATTTAATTTGCCATGGAAATGATTTATCACTCGAGGATATCAAATAAAAATCAACTTTCGGGAAAGTTTCGGGAAAAATGAATAGTAAAAGTGAATAGTGAAATTTTCCGGGAATGGTAATTAACCTAAAATTGCGAATTGTTACAGTAATCATAAATTTACAACTTTGGTCCCTCAACTTTGGAAAAGTGTCAAAAATAGTCCCTAAGGTTTTAAAAATAAGAAAATAAACAAAATAAACCTTATACTATTCATAAATGACAAAATTGGTCCTTTTTGTTAACTGTTTGATATTTACAGGTTTAACCCTTCAATTATCAGAAAATTTCAAGTTAGTCCCTGAAGTTTGGTGAATTGTCAATTTTGGTCCTCGGGGTATTAAAATGGAAAATTTCATTTAAAGGTTCTTTGGTTTATCACATATGGCAAATTTAGTCCTTGTAGTATCTTAGGAAACCTGCCATTTCAGACCCCCAACTTTCACTTAATTACATTTTTGGTCCTTGTGATTTAATACCTAAAAACCAAACGGATCCTTTATTTTAAATAAACCAAACAACCAAACAATCCACTATCCTAATCCAGTACCCAGCCCACTCCCTTCCTAAGCCCAAACTACAACCGGCCCACACCCTTTATTAAATAAAACCCGGTCAAACCCAAGTCAAACACCACCACCCTTATACCGCCTTCCCTCCCAAACCATACCACCACCACCGCTGCTACCAAAACCACCTTCCACCTCATCACCCACCTCTCCACGCAAACCCTCCACCTCACACATGCCCCCAAAGAGCATTTAATGCCCTAAAACCCTCCCCACGTTATCCACAGTGCCCAAGACTTTTTGGCGCGAAAAAGATTTTTAAACGGTTGGGATTAACTCAGACAAAATCAAGGGTTCACAAGTGGTGGGAAAGGTCTTGGTGGGTCCCACAAACCCTGTAAATGTCTACAAAAGGAAGGAAAGGCAGTGGTGAAGAAATATTAGAGTAGTTTAGGTTAATTGTAATCGTAGGTCATGTAAACTTGTATTTTAGTTATAATTTCAATTGAAACAGCTTGTACTAAGTTAAATTCTTGTATTGCAATCTTTATTTTCAAGTTAATTTCAAGTCTCAATTCTTAATTCAGTTTATGCAATTTTTCCTTATTTCCAAAAATCTCAAAAGGTTCAACTGTTGTTGTTAATTGTTGTTGAGGCATTTCATAAGCTTATATAAGCTCTGACAAAGCTAAGATAAGTTTTATAAAACCTTAATTTTCTGTTTAGATCATAAATAAAAAAATACCAAAAATAATAATTTAAATAGACAAAAAAAAAAAAAAAAAAAACAGAAAAGAATGAAGAAGAAGCAATGATCAAAGAAGGTTTTGGATTGCAGTGGTATTAGTTACCTCTTGGGAGGTCATAGGTTATGTCTTGAGCTCATTGGTACCCTATTCTCAGTAAGGATCATTGTAAGTCACAATCTTTATATTTGCAAATTCTGTTTTCTTATTGTTAGTATTACATTATAATATTCAATTAGCTTTAAAAATGATATACTAAGATAGTTAGATCAGTAGTTAGGTATTTCAAGGTTTAAATCTAAGATAGTTAGAGTAATCTGTCACATAAGGTAGTGTTTGGCTTATGTTTGTTCAAGGTGCACCTAGGTGATCTCATTGTTGTTTATTGTTTCTATCAGTCACATTAAGTATCATTAGGACTAAGCAAGTATAAAAAGTGATAGTTTAATATAAGAAAGTCAAAATCACTAGCAAACATCAATCATGGTTAACTGTTACACAGTTAACACTCAAATCCTTGCTCAAATGCTCATAAGTGATTCAAGAAGCTTAATTCAGTCTTAGTTTAGCTTAATATAACATTATCAATCAGTAGTAGTGATTAGAAATCCATAAAAGTCAAACTAGGTTAGTTTCATAAAAAGTCAAAATTTGCACTTCTCAGATTTTATCAAAACTTAGGAGAATTGTTTTGAATTTAGGAGAAGGTTTTAGGAGTTGAATTTTGTTCCTAGTTCAAGTCCAACAGCTCAACTTTAGTGTCTCATAGTTTTTATAATTTTGTGATTTTTGTGTGGGCCCCACCAGACCTCCCAAGTAGCTTGCAGGGAAGAACCCTTGCCCTGTGCAGCAAATCAGTCAGCCATCACCACCACTTTAGTGGTGATTTGTGACCACCTCAGTGGGCCCTACTCCTCAAATCTTGAATCTTTCAACCCCCTTCCTAGTAGACTATAAGGTTTGACTTGAATCACTGTGGACCCCACCTAAATAAGCCCATCAAGTTTGTCCCCATTCTGAGTTGAATTTAGGTTTTGGATTAGCTTATTGTGGCTTACCAGCTTTTCTACTGAGCTTATTTAACCAAATTAAGCTTTGACAAGTCCAATTACCTTATTAGAACCAGAATAATCCAAAGTGGGTCCCACATAAGCTCTTGTGAGCTTATTTCCATTTTTAGTCAAACTTGGTCAACTGTCTAGGTCATTAGCTTATATCTAGCTTATTAATAAGTTATAAAATAATTGTTTTCACAAAAGTTAGTTATATTTAGGTATAATATAGTTTGGAAAAAGAAAATTCAAGAAAAAACAATATAATAGTAAGTGATAGTTTCTATTTAATTTAATTTTAATTTTAATTTTCATTTTTAGATTTTAATTAAGAAAGTTGTGTTTTTATATTTTTATTAATTTCCTTATAAGTTAAAGTAATTTAAATAATTTTCTTAGATTTTTATATTGTCATTTGATATTTATTAGAATTAAAAATAGTTTTATTAATAATTAATTAATAATTAAGTTATAAATAGCATAATTAGTTTTTATATAGTAACACCTATATTTTATATTTTTCCTAGCTTCTATAAGTCATAATATAATTTTAGTAATTTTTCTAGAATTTTTACTGTTCATTTAATAGTTTTTATAATTTAAATAGTTTAATTAGATATTAATTAATAAATAGAATAATAATTAGTTAACTAGTTTAAAAATATATAAAATAAAGTTTTTATAAATTTTTTAGGATTCCCATGATGGTTAATTAGATATATAAAATTTTTCATAATTTTCTAAGTTGATTTAGTATTATTTGTAATTTAAAATAGTTTAAATAGTTTAATTAAGATAAATAGTTTTTAATTAATAAAAAGCTCTCAATAAGACAAAAAGATTTGTTTTTATTTTTTATACTTTCTTCAAGTTCATTTTAAGTTTTAGAAATTATTTTTATAAATTTTTAGTTTAATTTGTAGTGTTTATTATTTTTAGTTTTAATTAAGTTAGTTTTAATTAAATAGTTAAATAGTTTTTAATTAAATAATTAATAATAAATAATATAATAATCTAAATAATAGTTTTCTTTTTAATTTAATTTTATTTTAAGTTTAAGTTTGTAGAATTTTCAATTTTAACCCTTGTAGTTTATGTTTCTTAAAACTCACCTTTTTCTCAGTACGCAATCGCGTCTGATTTTAAATTGGTGTACGTTTTATACGTTTTAGATACCTAGCTTTCACGTAATCATTAAGATAGTTTAATTAAGTTATTTTACTTTATAAACCCTAGTCTAATCACACACACACACTCTTATACCATTCCCTGTTCAGATTCACTCGATCACAGACTCGTTTATAATAAAACATCGCACACCTCGTTGGGACATTACGACCCGGGAAAACACTGTATTTCACGGAAGCATTTGCCTCAGCTGTTTGACTATTACAGTTGGCCATTCACAAGTGGCTGATCAATAATTATCTGACCGTTTGAGGCGAATCAACACAACACGCCACATTTCACGAACAACGAATCTACACCACCGCGTGAACTAATCACCCTGGCATTATCCTTAACTACAACAAACCTTGTTCAGCTACAACACGTCTCTACTTGACTCAACTACCAGTATTACCTTGTTCATATGTGGAATCATTTCAAAACGACAACGGGTCTAACTGGGAAAGTACAATGCCTGGAATACTTAACGTTTTTTCACACCATCCTAGTACGCCAATAAACAACAAAATCCTACATCTTCTTCTTCTGAAACCATCAATCGATTCGTCTCATCAGTACGATCATGATGATATGAGTTGATTTGATCTTCGTTACGAGTAGAAAAACCCCCCCAATTTGGTGTTTTTGGCGCCAAAATTAGCTGAATGTCAACTAAGAAAAGAAATGCCAAGAGGAATGTTAGATTGCCGAAAAGATATGAAGGATCAGTTTCTGTTCTAAGTAGAACAACATAGCTCAAGTAACGAAACTGAAGTTGAAGTGGTTACTGGGAATGAGGATTTCACTGTTAATAGGGGTACTGAAAAGGATAATTCAGGGGAAGGGGTGAGTAATGAAGTAAGTAAGAGCACTAGGTGCAAAGGCAAGGCATTGCCTCCCCATTCGGGCACCACCATGTCACATCACCAAAACACCTCAACTTCAACTAACAACAACAAACCCCCCCTCACCAAACAACAAACCTCAACTTCCTTATTCGGGCCCCACCTCTTACACACTTATTTTTTTTATTCATTTCTTTAAATAAATTAAATTATTTCACAAATACTAAAAAATAAAAAAAACATACTAATTTTATTTCATCAAATTAAAAAGTTACAATACGGAAAAAAAAATACGACACGGGAAAAAAAATACAACACATACGACACTAAAAACCGAACCTAATTATTATTATTTCGTTGAAATTCTTCCCATTGTTGTTGTTGCCAAATACTAAAAAAAAAAAAAAAAAAAAAAAAAAAAAAAAAAAAAAAAAGTGTGTTAACAGTGACAACCCACATTCATTTTTTCACCAACCCATCTAAATTGCAGGTTCACATTCAACAACCCACATTCATTTTTTCACCAACCCATCTAAAAAAAACACACTAAGAACAACAATCTTGATTCACCAACCCACATTCATTTTTTCAAAAATGGCTTTGAGTTCTTCTGTTATCAGATCCACAAACACATCATCACTTACTCTTCAAAATCAGCAATCTTTTTCAAACCCATCTAAATTGCAGGTTCACATTCATATCTTTACCACCTTTTTCTTTTATTGTTTTTTCATCTTTTTTGTGTTAATACTAATTCTTATTACATAAAAGCCGACTGCCACATTGTCAGAAAATTGCTTCGCCGTGGCCACGGGGAGTTGGCCAACGGCGATCAATGGCGAGGGTGTTCCGGTGTGGCGGCGAGCAACGGCTCGCCGTTGTCCATGCCACATCGGACGGCGAGGTAGCAAAAATCATCTGCACCTTGTGCTCTAAGGTTAGTGAAGTATAAATTGAGGCATAAAGTGCTAAAAAGATATGGACCCACTAAATGGACCCACTAAACTATTATATTATTTATTTGTTAAGTGGGACCCATTAATATGGATTATTTCCCATTAATATATGCTAAGAGATGTGAACCACACGACACCCACTTACCACTTAGCTAAGAGAAAAAAAGAAACACAACCTAAGGGTGGTGGTATGGCCAGCGGTATGGACCATACTGGCGGTGAACACCGCCGCCACACTAGCGGCATGGCTCGGCGGCATGGCTGGGTGGCATTTGATGCTTCAATGGCATGGAGCATTTATCATTCGAACGTTGGAAAAATTGTAACGTTGGGAGCATAAAATGGAACATTGGGAAGCAATAAAAAAATAATTAAAATAAAATAAAAATAAAATTTTGCCTTCGTGTATAATGTGTGCATACAGGTAGAGAAGAAATCACTTTTTTTTCCCTCTTTCTTTTCTTGGAATATGTCACATGCTAATATTCACGTGCTAATACTTAAAATGTTATTTTTTAAAGTTAAGATTCATTTTTATTATTTTTTTAGTTTGTATTTTTTTTAAATGTTATGTTGTTTATTAATGAAATATTTATGTTTTTATTAAATTGTTTAATATAATTTATGAAAAAAAAAATTAAAAAAGAAATAGTTGGTGGGTTGGAGGTATGAAAAAAGTATGGTTGCCACTAAAAAAGGGTTGAGAGGTATGAAAAAAAATATGAATGAGGTTAAATGATATTATTGGTAGGTTGAGAGGTATGGGGTTTTTTGGGAGGCATGATTGCCACCACCCTAAGTCTCATTTCCTATACACGGTAGGTCTCGTGTTCGAGTTATCATCTCCCGTGAAGTCTTTTTTATTTTTTATTTTATTTTTTTATTATTATTATTTTTTAATCATTCAGCTTTATTGTCAAATTTAATTGAAGTGATTATTGATAAATTTCATCATTGAACACATATCACACACATTGAGTGCACTGAAACATAGCTCAAATAATGAAACTGAAGTTGAAGTGGTTACTGGGAATGAGGATTTGACTGTTAATAGGGTACTGAAAAGAATAATTCAGGGGAAGGGGTGAGTAAATGAGTAATGAAGTAAGGTTAGTGAAGTACAAATTGAGGCATAAAGTGCTAAAAAGACATGGACCTAACTAACATGAGCAAACACCCCTAACTAACATGAACAAAACTCGAGAAATTCCTCAACACACAGCACGCCACATTTCGCGAACAACGAACCTACACCACCGCGCGAACTAATCACCCTGGCATTATCCTTAACTACAACAAACCTTGTTCACCTATCAACAAGTCTCTACTTGACTCGACTACCAGTATTACCTTGTTCATATGTGGAATCATTTCATAACGACAACCGGATATATCCGGGTCTTGACCGGATATGACCGGAAAAGTACAAAGCCTGGAATACTTAACGTTTTTTCACACCATCCTAGTACGCCAATAAACAACAAAATCCTTTCTTCTTCTTCTTCTTCTTCTTCAATACTTAACGAATTCAAATTCTGAAACCATCAATCGATTTGTCTCATCAGTACGATCATGATGATATGAGTTGATTTGATTTTCGTTACGAGTAGAAAAAACCCCCAATTTGGTGTTTTTTGCGCCAAAATTAGCTGAGATCCCCAATGTCAACTAAGAAAAGAAATCTTTAGATTGCCGAAAAGATATGAAGGATCAGTTTCTGTTCTAAGTAGAACAACATAGCTCAAATAACGAAACTGAAGTTGAAGTGGTTATTGGGAATGAGGATTTCACTGTTAATAGGGGTACTAAAAAGGATAATTCAGGGGAAGGGGTGAGTAATGAAGTAAGCTTAGTGAAGTACAAATTGAGGCATAAAGTGCTAAAAAGACATATACCCACTAAACCCCACTAAACTATTTAATATATATATATATATATATATATATATATATATATATATATATATATATATATATATATATATATATATATATATATATATATATATATAAGTGAGACTCATTTATTTTCCTTGTTTCTTCTATATCTATAAAGGAAGAAATATGGATCTTTCCTTATTAAGACATGCTAAGAGATATGGACCACATGAGACCCACTTACCACTTGGCTAAGAGAAAAAAAGAAACACAACCTAAGTCTCAATTCCTATACACTGTAGGTCTCGTGTCTGAGTTATCATCTCTAATGAAGGTTTTTTTTTTTTTTTTTATTATTATTATTATTGTTATTTTTTAATCATTCAACTTATTTATTGCCAAATTTAATTAAGTGATTATTGATAAGTTCTATTTTTGAACACATATCACACACATTGAGTGCACTCAGGTTTGTCAAACTTTGTCTTAGTGAATACATTCACAAGTTTGACACAGTCTAGTGGTAATGTGTCCTCGAAATCATAAAAACAACCAATGTTTTGAAACTCGGGTTGACCCGGCCGGGTTAACCGGTTCCGGTAAAAAAAAAATCTGGGTTTTTAAAAATGGGTCAACCGCCCCGGTTAGACCCGCCGGGTTTTAAGTGACCCATGTCAACCAGGTTTGGGTTTTCTCATTTTTTTTTATAGAAAATCTGAAAAAATAAACCATGAGTATTAAGTTCCACTTTTTCACTTTACACTTTTTCATTACAATACAACGACAATGATAACCTAGTGTCATCTACCACCAAATTTGAGTGAAACAAACACCCATAATCAATTAATCACCAATAATTACAAGCACTCACATAGTAACCCCAACATAAGTGATTGTCTGATGGAGGTAATTTTGACTCTTTATTTTTTTATTTTCCGTAATTAAGGAGCTATTTTTGTTTGATATGACTGGTTAGAAAATTATGCATGTTTATATCCTACAAGATTACAAAATTATGCATATTTATGTATAAAAAATATTATGTAGGTTTATAAAATTAAGCAGATTCTTTGTTTTTTTTTTTTTTTTTTTTTTTTTTTTTTTTTTTTTTTCACAGCAAAGTAGTGTTTGGATAGCAGAAATGGATTTTGGGACATGTGCATAAAACCGGGTCGAACCGGTTGACCCGCCAACCTAGTGACCGGTGACTCGGTCGGGTCGATCACAAACCCGGTTTTTAAAACATTGAAAACAACCATCATTTAAACTTCTCTGGTTGAAAATCTTGTGATTGCCCGAGAAAAATCCAGGACCGGCCTTGGAATACATCCGAGATAAATAAGTTTGACTATCTAGGATAACATGAACTAGGATCCTTCTCCATTTTCAAATAACAATGATAAAAAGTTGCGTAATATTTATGAATTTATGAATCTGAAGAACGAAGATGATACTAGCCGAAACATATATGTCCTATATTTTGGAGCTTAACTAACGCCCAATTAACATCGAATATTTTTCATGTGTAGAAATGTCACAACTAACCATTTCAGGTCATTTCAGGTCATTTCCCGAACTTTGGAAAAACACTATTCATCAAACACTATTCATCAAAACACTATTCATCAGTTTACTATTCATCATTTTTGGTGTCAGTTTGACATTCCGAGAAGCATTCAGAAATTTTACTATTCACAGAACACTATTCATTGCGGGAAAAGATTTCATCATTCACTTGCATTACACATTTCATCGTAAATTTAGTTTACGGGTATTCAAATTCGCGTAACCGTATTGGTTCAGGTGCGAATTCATGCATTATTAGTAATGACATTTCATACGGACTGGAGATAGTCTGCATATCATCAGTAGGTCATTTACATGTTATACCACTCTTAGGATTTTCAAATTTATATATATTTGATACATTTAACGTTTTCCTTATAATTATTTATAAATAAACGTTAACACACGGTTTATACGCGACGAATATATCTAAATATTCCCACAATGGTCCCGACATATTTTTATATCCATTTTATCATCATAAAAGTTATAACATTCAATTACCCAGTATTTTGGAAATTTATTTTATTTATAACGTAAGCTTATGAATATTACGACGGTTTTCGTGAAAACTAAACAATAATCACCCGATCACTCAGTAATTGTACCCAATATATTTTTAACATATTTACAACTTTATTAAGTCCCGGTTAACATCGTTAATATTTATTTCTAGCAAACCCGGTACCCGATTATAACTAATACTTACACTAAACTACAACTAATAATACACTACATTTTCTAAGTGATCAAAACCGACTTTGCTACTCCTTGGTACATTGAAAACCGGCCATGAGCTCACCCTAGACACCATGTGATTTATTTTTAACCTCATGCTTATGTACTAGTATTATACATTATAAACTTATACAAATATCTTCCAAAAACACTTATCACATAACATAACAATTTCCAAGAATCATAAAACTCACTTTTCTCATCTCCCCCACCCCAAAACCCACGACTTTCCCCATGATCCAAGATCAATCCATTATTTTTCAAAGTATAAAGCATCAAAGTTGTTCATTTCATCATCCTAATCAAGAATCATAACACAAAAACACAAGTAATCCAAGGTTTTTCATCATCTCACCACCTATTATTTCAAAGTGAGTATTCAAATTTACTTTCATGTTTTCATCTAATTAACATATGTATCTTATAGTATTCATGCTTAATTTCATGCACAAACTAGCTATACCACTTTATTTTTGTATACTTTTTGATCATACAAACCCTAGAATTGGTTTTAGGTGTTCCTTTGTTAAATTAACTTGATTACTAGTCATTAGGAACCCATGGCACCCTAAGAAGGTGTATGGTAGGATTAGTATAGATTTGTGGTGTTTGCAAGAGATTTGGTTGAAGTAAAAACTAGTTTTGAACCTTGGAAATGGATTTCTAACAAGTTTATAAACATGCTGTCCCATTTTGGTAAAATCTGGAAAATCAGTAAACACAAATGAAACTTTGGCAAAATTTTTAGAAAATACTTTCAAAAACGAATCCGTAGGCGAAAGAACGGATTAAAAAGAGTTTATAACGAAGAAGTTATGATTTTTGCAAGTTTATTGACGAAAACTATTTTCCGGAAAAATACATGCTGTTGGACGTTTTTCGTCGGACAAAAAGAGACTTTAGACGTAACCCGGAGGGGTCAAGCTTTCCAAAATATATTACTACATGTTAAGAGGTAACCATGGATATAAAGAACAAGTAAAACGGGCTTATAACGACAAAGATATTCACGTTTCAATATCGGCAAAAATCCTCTATAATTGACAGTTTTTAGAAATATTAATAATAACACTACGTACTAAATTCTAGATTTTCTAGAAATATTAACCAAGTACCCAATTTCATAACTAATGATGTATTAGTGATTACAAGTATATTTTCATTTAGTACAAGGCGTTATTTCAAGGATTTCAAACCGAGGATTTCAACACAAACATTGGTACATACGATATATATATATAAGTATATATATTGCAACTAGTTTATTTTTCTAATAGCCATATTTTTCCTAAGTCTTGGAATATATACTTTTGATAACAACAAGTGTTTTTCAAAGAGTAGAGTGGTATAGGAAACATGTGCATGGACATTCATAACATCATTTCATGATCTAAAGTAGATCGTTCATCATTCATATTAGGTTGCGGCTAGTGTGCGCGTCTTGTTTTTCAGCTCATTACATGTTCATGGTACCATCATATTGGGTTGCGGCAGCTAATTGTTCATTGTTGTTCATTTCACTTCATCACAGTTTCATCAGTTAAGGTGAGTTTTCATAGCCCCGTTTTCAATTCAACATTTTTGATTGTTTTCAAATCCCACGGGGGGAATACATTGCATCAATCATTTTAGTACGAGCCCAAGTATTCAAACATGTACATTGCTTAAGTTACCTTGCCATGTGATAAGTCCCCTGTAACATCATGAACCGTTAATTTACCGCTAAGCGAGAGTGAGTGGATAGATCTATCGAGGGTGACGCCTCCATCCGTGGTAGTGATTACCAACAGTAAGCGGATGCATGTCATGTCTTTTACATTTGAGTGTTTCGGCAGAACATTCAGGAGGGGCATAGTTTCATCAGTCATAGCTTCGGTGTCATGAGCTTAAGGTCTATTGTACGATTTTCATGAGATTTTTATCTTGCACTTTTACTTGTGGTGGCCGTACATCATTACATTTTACAAACCTATGGAATTCACCAACATTCGTGTTGACGTTTTAGCAATGTATTTCAGGTTATTAAGGTAGCTCTTGTGACATGCATTTGGACCTTCATGGAGTCGCGGAGTCGACGCGTCTCATCATTATTTCATGCACTTATGTAAACGTTTGATCTAGTATGACTTGTTTTTTTTCATAAACATGCAACACATTTTGGGGACCTCATTTTGTAAACTCTGGATTATTTCAATGATCAAATGCAGTATTTTCCAAACGACACTTTAGGTCGTTCAATGTAACTGTAACTGTGGTGCTATGACAGACACCCCCAGGTATTCCATTCCGCTGCAAGTGAGGTAAATTGGGGGTGTGACAGATTGGCATCAGAGCTAAGGTTATAGCGAACTAGGATGTATCTTGGACCCTAGACTATAACCGCATCATCATAGCATCTCATCATTTCATCATAAGTGCATAATCATGATACATGTTGTTTCATGCATACCCTGTGCGAGTTATTTATACTCATATCCGTATATGTATATCATTTTATTGACCTGGTTCACAAGTGACATGTCTTCAGATACTCACCCTGACATCCTTTTATCGGATTCCGACATTGAAGATGCCTTGTCATCTTCCACTACCATTATACCACCAGTTGCATTTACACCACCATTAGTACTATTGATTTGCCATAGGAACAGGGTTTTCCTATCATTCAGCCCGTACATAGAATGCCTTTTGGTAGTGTATTCAGAATTAATCTTAATGGACTTATTAGGATGCTTATTGCAAGGAAGATAGTGTGTTTTCTTTCCATCACTAGTAGGGCACTTACTACTCAGGTACTATCACCACCATCAGTTACTTATTACACTATTGGCCTTCCCACAGTGTGTACTTTAGTTTTACCTTTTGGATGTCGCGAGGTAGCGCGAAAGAGGGTAGTATTCCATTCACTAGTACCATCATTGTCATTTCCTTTTCCATTCCCACTTGCCATGAACTAGATGACATCTAGTAGAAAATACCAATATCACGGACTCAACAGAAACATCCGCAGATTCTTCAGGAATGGTTCAGAACCTACATTATCTAAGATTTGATAGATGCACAACTTCAGACACCACTTCAGGACTATCTCGACCTTATGATGCCACAAACCTGATTTCACACAGAGGGACACCAGGAAGTCCCTGGACCAGACTTATATCCTCACTAGCTTTTACTATTATCCTAGCCACAGAAGGTGTGGGACATAGTCTAAAGAACTTGTTGTCTTTTGATTGTTGTACAAACAAATATATCAAGTGTGACTCTACTATGTAAGAAATGGTTGTGCTATTTGTGATACCGGTTCACGTAGACCGAAATTTTCATGTATTATATTCATGTGTTGTGAATATGATGGCTTTGATTAACTATATACCCTCATGGTCACTTATGATTTGATGAAGAGAGATCTAAGCAAACCACTTCAAGCATGACGCAAGCTGCTGTTGGACAAGTCATTGCCAAGAACATAGCCACCGCCCTCACTAAGGAACTTACTCATGTGGAATTTATAGGGTGCAATCCTCCCTCCTTTAGCGGAACTAGAAACATAAAGGAATTTCTCAAATGGTTCGAAGACATAGAAACAATATTTCAATGTGGCGACTGTCGTAAGGAATACAAGGTTAAGTTCGCCACATGCACTTTTCAGGATCATGCCCAGGAATGGTGGACCAAACCTATTAAGATGGTAGGAGTTGATACTGCCTACTCATACTCTTGGGAGAAACTAAGAAGGATGATGGGTATAACATTTTGTGTAGGAAGTGAATTACGAGCAAGGGAACAGGAAACACTAAACTTTACCATGGTAGGAAATGATGTTGACAAGTACACTACTCATTTTTATGAATCAACACGACTAGGTCCTGCAATGGATGAACCGGAAAGCAAGAAACTTGAAAAGTACATTATCAAAATGGCGATCGAAGCAAAGGAACTAGTTCACGCCGAGACATCAGGAAACAATAGTGACAATAAAAGGAAGTGGAACAACAATCTAGGTTGCAATGCTGCTCAACAATCACCCAAGGGACAAGAAGTAAATAGAGCCTTTGCTGCAGAACCGCATACAAAGAGAAGGTATATTGGAAAGTTACCTTACTACAACCTGTGTAATCAATATCACCGAGGTCATTGCAGTGAACTGTGTGGAGTGTGCGAGAAGCGGGGTCATTGGACTAAGGATTGTAGGAAACTCACAAATCAGAAGACCCCAGGGAGTTGCTTCAAATGTGGAAACTTTGGGCATTTCAAGAATGACTGCCCGGAACTAAGGAACAAGGAAAAATCAGGAACTTGGAATCAAGACTAAATCGCTCGAGGAATAGCGTGAGCTGTTGAAAGAGAACAGTCAGGATATTAGCAACATCAAGGATAACAACAATACTTCAGTAGCAGGAGCTTTGTTTCAATATATAAACCGTAGTTCGAGCCTTTAGGGTTGTATCTTTCCTTTTGTACTTACCGTTGGTACGATGACATGACCTAGTGGTATTAAGCACTTTCCTATCCAATGTAGTATCTATCCTTTGTTACCTAGGTGATAATCATAACCTTCGTTTACTCCATTTTCTATTCCATTTGCTCAGACTTCAATCGTTTCGCAACATTTTAGCATTGTCTCATCAGGGATTAGGTTGATTTCGTATTTGACGAATTAGTAGACTATTACCATTCGACAAGATTCACTCACGTATCCAATACACCATTCAAGCTATTTTACTATCATATGGGGAAATTGTTTTACAGAAAAATTTCTGAAGTAAGCTATTTTATTTCCATCCTATAAATTGATTTTTCTGTCATTACACCAAGTATTTACTATTATTACGCAAGGCAATTTTTATGTTATTTGAAAGAAAACATCAGGATACCATTTTAATAACAATGCGTTGAACACCATCTAAAACTTTTGAGGAAAGTTATGATATTTTGACAAAAATCTAACATCGCATCATTAGTCCTTAATTGTACATAGCCTGATCACCTATGTAAAATTCAGGAAGGATTATGCCATGAAGGAAATAATTACTTTTTCAAAGGATTGTTAATAACAATCTTCATTTAAAAGTTTTGTAAACAAAGGAACTCATTCATAAACATCCATTTTGCCGAACTATCCCTGGATACTTACCCTACCTGTCACTCACTTAGCCATTAAGTTGGATTTTCCCATTGACTTCCCTAGAAGAGACTTTCCATATCAATTACATGCATGATTCCTCTATACAATAGAAGCAACGAAAGGATTACAGAACTACTAACCAGGACTAGAAGTATATAGTGAGAGAATTCATAACTCAACAACAAATTCTAAGATACTGCAAGAACATCCGAATCACCATCTCTGACTTAGTTGTCAAATTCTATCATTTAAAGGTACTAGCTAGACTGAGCTACATAATTGAACTCAATATAGATGTCCGCAGGACAACACAATAGAAATAAACCAAGCTTCTAATTGAGACTGTAGAGCATTTCATTTAAACATGGCCTCATCCATACATAAACTTTCCTGCAGTAAGTTTTCACAAAGGACAATTGTTTGAATCAAGAATATCGATGTAATTTCCTCTAAGGCCTTATGTCACTAGAAATTTCAGATAACCTCACCTTCATACCAAGCAAGGGATCAAGCCAGAACATATCTCCTCATCTACATGGGAAAACAGAATAGACATTCATCGACACAACATCAAGTGATACCTTCGTCTTGTCTATTACAACGATAAACAATTTCAGGACTTAAGTTAGTCTAAATACCTATGCTTGTAGTTATGCCAGATAACCATCAATAGACATTATCCAACCTCAGGAACTAAGTGTTAGACATCTATGCATTTAAGCGAACATTTCCTATTCTACCATTTTATCCTTTTCAGTGTTTTCACTTTTAAATAAAGTTGATGCGTTTACATAAATCACATACCTTGTGGAAAAATGATTTCTGAAATTCCTATTTTGAACAAGTGCGATCCTTTTTGGTCAATCTTTAGCAACACTATTGTACAATGAGAAATATACATAAACATCAAACTTTAGTAAGCAGTCTTAATCACAACATGTTTGAAAACAGTTCCTATTTCATAACTACTGGATTTTGAATCATCAGGAAAAATATTACTTAGTAAATCATCTGCTCCATTTTCTAAATTCGTTTATTCAGAAAAAGATTTCAACCAAAACTCACAATCGCGAGACAAATTTCCAGAACCAACTTCCCTACAACATCGCTTATGCATTTAGGATTTGTGACTTGACAATAAAGAATATTTGGAATATGTGATGAAGGAATTAGGAAGGACATCACAAATTAATCACGAACTTCAGTAGTGGAGACCAAACCCACTAGACAAAGAAGGACATATGTCTTATCATCCGTTGGAACAAAACACAAGGAATCAAATTGTTACCTATATTCTATCCCTTCAGATAACGCCAAGTTCGGAGGACCGAACGTTGTGGAATTAGTCACAAAGGTTTATTGTACCCATTTCAGTTTTTCCTGTTAAGGAAACCGATTCAACTTGGACTTCAGGTAATCATTTCAGGATTTCCTTCAGAAACCCATTTAGATGTGAACATCACCTATCACCCTCAGAACGATGGTCAAAGCGAGAGAACAATTCAAACATAGGAAGGTATGCTCAGAGTATGAGTGATTGACCCTATAAATGGTTGGACTAATCACTTAACATAAATCAAATTCATCTACAACAATAGTTATCACACCAACAGCGAGAAACTGGAAGAAGTTAGGTTGGTACATAACACACATCATTTGGATTGGGTATCCTGAATAACAAACCATCCGGATTCAAGTGGGAGAACAAACTAAGTTAAAAGCTTTGCCTTGGATTGGCATGATACAAATTGGATAACAAGAAAGGTTGAACCTTTAGCATATTGGACTATTTAAGATTCATTTTAGAATCGACCAACTAGCATACAAACTTGAGTTCTGGCAGAATTCAGCAGTATATATTACCAGTACCACATTTAAAACATTAAGAAACGCAGACCATCGATTGATGGGCCAAACTCAGAAAAAGCTCAACTCATTAGTTCAGTAGGCATTCATGAGATAACCAGAAATTTTCTACAAGTCAAGAATCAGTTACAAGTTCAATAAATCGTAAACCATTAAGAAAACTTGGAAAGTTACACCAATATACACTGGACCATTTAATATTCTGACAGAGAAGGCATAGTGGCCGTCAGATTTGAACATTGCCAGAGAACAACAGGATTACACAAACATATTTCACATTTTCAGATCCCCAGAAATGATTTTCAGATGAGTCACTCATGATTCCATTGGAAGGGATCCAACCCAAATGACAATCTCAGACCTTGTAAGAGAACCAACAGAAATCATGGACCGTGTGGTCAAACAGTTGAAACAGAGTCGAATTCCTATCGTTAGAGTTCGCTGGAATTCTCGAATATCATCACCTTTTCACATATATGTTTTCAGAAACCAACATAAACTGAACTTCGGGACGAAGTTCCTTTTAGAGGGGAAGACTGTCACAACTCACCATTTCAGGTCATTTCAGGTCATTTCCCGAACTTTGGAAAAACACTATTCATCAACACTATTCATCAAAACACTATTCATCAGTTTACTATTCATCATTTTTTGTGTCAGTTTGACATTCTGAGAAGCATTCAGAAATTTTACTATTCACAGAACACTATTCATTGCGGGAAAAGATTTCATCATTCACTTGCATTACACATTTCATCGTAAATTTAGTTTACGGGTATTCAAATTCGCGTAACCGTATTGGTTCAGGTGCGAATTCATGCATTATCAGTAATGACATTTCATACGGACTGGAGATAGTCTGCATATCATCAGTAGGTCATTTATATGTTATACCACTCTTAGGATTTTCAAATTTATATATATTTGATACATTTAACGTTTTCCTTATAATTATTTATAAATAAACGTTAACACACGGTTTATACGCGACGAATATATCTAAATATTCCCACAATGGTCCCGACATATTTTTATATCCATTTTATCATCATAAAAGTTATAACATTCAATTACCCAGTATTTTGGAAATTTATTTTATTTATAACGTAAGCTTATGAATATTACGACGGTTTTCGTGAAAACTAAACAATAATCACCCGATCACTCAGTAATTGTACCCAATATATTTTTAACATATTTACAACTTTATTAAGTCCCGGTTAACTTCGTTAATATTTATTTCTAGCAAACCCGGTACCCGATTATAACTAATACTTACACTAAACTACAACTAATAATACACTACATTTTCTAAGTGATCAAAACCGACTTTGCTACTCCTTGGTACATTGAAAACCGGCCATGAGCTCACCCTAGACACCATGTGATTTATTTTTAACCTCATGCTTATGTACTAGTATTATACATTATAAACTTATACAAATATCTTCCAAAAACACTTATCACATAACATAACAATTTCCAAGAATCATAAAACTCACTTTTCTCATCTCCCCCACCCCAAAACCCACGACTTTCCCCATGATCCAAGATCAATCCATTATTTTTCAAAGTATAAAGCATCAAAGTTGTTCATTTCATCATCCTAATCAAGAATCATAACACAAAAATACAAGTAATCCAAGGTTTTTCATCATCTCACCACCTATTATTTCAAAGTGAGTATTCAAATTTACTTTCATGTTTTCATCTAATTAACATATGTATCTTATAGTATTCATGCTTAATTTCATGCACAAACTAGCTATACCACTTTATTTTTGTATACTTTTTGATCATACAAACCCTAGAATTGGTTTTAGGTGTTCCTTTGTTAAATTAACTTGATTACTAGTCATTAGGAACCCATGGCACCCTAAGAAGGTGTATGGTAGGATTAGTATAGATTTGTGGTGTTTGCAAGAGATTTGGTTGAAGTAAAAACTAGTTTTGAACCTTGGAAATGGATTTTTAACAAGTTTATAAACATGCTGTCCCATTTTGGTAAAATCTGGAAAATCAGTAAACACAAATGAAACTTTGGCAAAATTTTTAGAAAATACTTTCAAAAACGAATCCGTAGGCGAAAGAACGGATTAAAAAGAGTTTATAACGAAGAAGTTATGATTTTTGCAAGTTTATTGACGAAAACTATTTTCCGGAAAAATACATGCTGTTGGACGTTTTTCGTCGGACAAAAAGAGACTTTAGACGTAACCCGGAGGGGTCAAGCTTTCCAAAATATATTACTACATGTTAAGAGGTAACCATGGATATAAAGAACAAGTAAAACGGGCTTATAACGACAAAGATATTCACGTTTCAATATCGGCAAAAATCCTCTATAATTGGCAGTTTTTAGAAATAATAATAATAACACTACGTACTAAATTCTAGATTTTCTAGAAATATTAACCAAGTACCCAATTTCATAACTAATGATGTATTAGTGATTACAAGTATATTTTCATTTAGTACAAGGCGTTATTTCAAGGATTTCAAACCGAGGATTTCAACACAAACATTGGTACATACGATATATATATATAAGTATATATATTGCAACTAGTTTATTTTTCTAATAGCCATATTTTTCCTAAGTCTTGGAATATATACTTTTGATAACAACAAGTGTTTTTCAAAGAGTAGAGTGGTATAGGAAACATGTGCATGGACATTCATAACATCATTTCATGATCTAAAGTAGATCGTTCATCATTCATATTAGGTTGCGGCTAGTGTGCGCGCCTTGTTTTTCAGCTCATTACATGTTCATGGTACCATCATATTGGGTTGCGGCAGCTAATTGTTCATTGTTGTTCATTTCACTTCATCACAGTTTCATCAGTTAAGGTGAGTTTTCATAGCCCCGTTTTCAATTCAACATTTTTGATTGTTTTCAAATCCCACGGGGGGAATACATTGCATCAATCATTTTAGTACGAGCCCAAGTATTCAAACATGTACATTGCTTAAGTTACCTTGCCATGTGATAAGTCCCCTGTAACATCATGAACCGTTAATTTACCGCTAAGCGAGAGTGAGTGGATAGATCTATCGAGGGTGACGCCTCCATCCGTGGTAGTGATTACCAACAGTAAGCGGATGCATGTCATGTCTTTTACATTTGAGTGTTTCGGCAGAACATTCAGGAGGGGCATAGTTTCATCAGTCATAGCTTCGGTGTCATGAGCTTAAGGTCTATTGTACGATTTTCATGAGATTTTTATCTTGCACTTTTACTTGTGGTGGCCGTACATCATTACATTTTACAAACCTATGGAATTCACCAACATTCGTGTTGACGTTTTAGCAATGTATTTCAGGTTATTAAGGTAGCTCTTGTGACATGCATTTGGACCTTCATGGAGTCGCGGAGTCGACGCGTCTCATCATTATTTCATGCACTTATGTAAACGTTTGATCTAGTATGACTTGTTTTTTTTCATAAACATGCAACACATTTTGGGGACCTCATTTTGTAAACTCTGGATTATTTCAATGATCAAATGCAGTATTTTCCAAACGACACTTTAGGTCGTTCAATGTAACTGTAACTGTGGTGCTATGACAGACACCCCCAGGTATTCCATTCCGCTGCAAGTGAGGTAAATTGGGGGTGTGACTAGAAAACTAACAAAACTAAAGCTAGTGATATTCCTCATGATGTTAGCTTCTTAGCGGTTCAAGAAATATGCTATTTTCCTACTAAATCCATCATATAGAGTTAACTACATTTTTGGTCCTTCTGGTTGTACCTGGATTTCACTTTGGTCCAATTTTCAAAACAGCTGTGATTTTAATCCAAAACTTTTAGTTTGGTTCCACTTTTAGTCCAATTTTCTAACGAAGTTAGTTCAATTAGTTAAGTGTGGTAACATTAGTCTTTTAACCTAATGGTCGTTTGCAACATTAGTCCTTTATACCAAAGATCGTTTGCAACGTTAGTCCTTTCAGTTAGTTAGTACTTTAAAAAAAAATTCTAAAAAAAATAAAAAAAAAAAATTATAAAAAAAATGCTTTTTTGTCTAAAAAATTTTTTTCCAAAAAAAATAATTGGAAAAAAATTCTTTTAAGAAAAAAAAAATATTTCTAATAAAATTTTTCTTAAAAAATTACATGTGAAGAGACTCTTTTCAATGTAACATCTTGAAAAAAGTCTTCACATATACTCTTTTAATGTCAATAAACTATTGTTGTATATTTGGGCCTCACCATCATACTAAAAACCCGACAATTTACACAATCATTTTCGCACGGGTCCTGAGGCAGCCCAAGTTATTTGTGATGAAAATTAGTGGCAAATATAGTTTTTGACTCGACCTCAATTAAAACTGACAGAAATAAAGGCACCAACATTTTTCATGCCAGGCTAACAAAAGTTGTGGTAACACACAACTTAGAAACTTATTGACCAACAAAAGTTGTGGTACCATCACAACTTAAGAACTTATTGTCAATAAACTATTTTAAATGTGTGTCATGCTTAGAAAAGGTATGATACCATCATAATTTAGATATATAATGATGAAAATAAGTGCCGAAGCTTACATGTCAATAAACTATTTTAAATGTGTGGCATGTTTAGAAAAGGTGTGATACAATCACAACTTAGATATATAATGACGAAAATATGTGCCGAATATTACATATTAGTTTTATATCAAAATAAAGGGATATTACAATTTTGAGAATAAATACAAAATCTAAACTTTATAAATAACTACTAATATGTCATAAAAAGTTTAAATATAAAATTTACCGATCAACTAAGGCCATACTTACAAAAGTCTAATAACAAAAAAAATTACTGCACATTACACTATGACCAATTAGATAAAGCCCGTGTGCAACGCACGGGTATGAATTACTCGTATTAGAAAGCTTATGTCTCAATAGTCAATACTTTCTAAATAGTCTAAAAACTAATTTTAAAAAATTCTTTCAAAGGAAATAACTATGTAGATCAAAGTTCTTTAGAAACAACTCAAAACAGATTTCTCAAATGTACTTGCACCCTTTTGAACCCTTCAAAATCTACTTTTTACCCCTTCAAAATGTTTTCGTGAACCTTTATTGAACAAAAGAACCTTGTTTTGAATCCTTTTCGGACCCTTGACCCCCTCTATCCTCTTTCTTTTCATATCAACAACCCCACCCAAATCATCTTAATACCAGTATAGGACCATTTGCTTTTGAACCGTGAAACATTTAAGTATTTCCACAACCAACTAACATAAACTAGGCGTTTTCTCATCTTAGCTTATTCAAGGTTATTGTTACACTTATGTGTTTTTGAGGTTATTGTTACACTTGGGAACAATAAACTAGGCGTTTTCTCATCTTAGCTTATTCAAGGTATAAATCACAACTTGTTCTCAAATTCCTGTGTTTTGGCCTTTATGCCACTTATATACATGATTATGTGAAAATCTGATTTTTGAGAAATCATCAAGAACCCCCTAGTAATCATGTATAAATGATTAGACAAGTGATGGGTTGCCTATTTAGATGTTAATTTTCAACAAAGTCAATAAGTCAATAAGTCAACACATTTAATCTCTAAATCTTCAAACTTTTATTAGATGTGGCAAAACGGGCGGGCACGGGCTAAAATGGCACGGGTTAAAACGGGCACGGGCTAAACGGACAAATTATAAATCGGGCCAAACGGACACGGGCTAAAACGAGCAAATTATAATTCAACTATTAAAAACATTCGGAACAGTCCTAAAAACCCCTTTAATTCATCTTGTAAAAAAAGATCAAGCATCTAACTCTTAACTATATTTAATTATTTTTTCTTAAAAAAACAAAATAGAGTATTAAATGAATAAAAATGCAACTAATTAAATATATCTATCAATTAATTAGAGTATTAAATAATTATGCATAAAATAGTTAATAAATGAGATAAATTAAAATTAAAATAGTTGGAATGTTTTATAGTTACCAGTGACAAGTGAATTGGTCGGAAAAAAAAAAGAGAGTAATTGCTTGAAAGTTGAATTGTGTAATTCGAAAGCCCATAAACCAAATTGTTTTTATCTTTTGCCTGTAAGAGCTCATCAAATAAATGCAAGGGGGAAAAAACGCCCTAAACTTTTAAAAAAGTGTTAAAAATCGCCCAAAAATTACAAATTGGGCAAGATTTGCCACCCCTAACTTTTATTAATTTTCATTTATAACCCGTAAACTTTCTTTGAACAGTGAAACATTTAAGTATTTCCAAAACCAACTAAAATAGAATGCCAGTATAGGACCTTTATGTGTTTTTGAGGTTATTGTTACACTTGGGAACAATAAACTAGGCGTTTTCTCATCTTAGCTTATTCAAGGTATAAATCACAACTTGTTCTCAAATTCCTGTGTTTAGGCCTTTATGCCAATTATACATGATTATGTGAAAATCTGATTTTTGAGAAATCATCAAGAACCCCCTAGTAATCATGTATAAATGATTATACAAGTGATGGTTGGTAGCCTATTTAGATGTTAATTTCCAGAAATAGTGTTGGTATGGTTACATAAGCCACCAACCAAACACCCCTTGTGGCTTATCTATCCTTTTAGTGCTCTTCTATTAATAAGCTTAGTCATTAGAGGTTTGTAGTTACAGTTGTATACTAGTTGTGATTAGTTTTAATTATTTGAACTCATAAAATTGTTGTTGCATATAACATGTTTGACGAAATGTCTAACTCAAATTACTAGTCAACTAGAGGTTACTAAATTTATACTACTAATAATAACTGAATCTCATTCATGCAAAGTGTTTGATGATATGTCTAACTAACATTAGTCAACTAGAGGTGTTTGATGATTTGCCTAACTCAAGTCTTGTGTTGATGATACTCACAACTGGGAGGATTACTAAACTCAGGAGGTGCAGACCAAGTTTGTTCAGTGTCCCGATGGGGAGCGGCATTGTGTTACTCTTCATTAAACTGAGGTTATCAATAACAGGTATCTTTTCAAACAATAAACAAAAACATTTACACCTTTATATATAATGTTAAAGGTTTCCAAAAGAAATGGTGCATTTATATATAATGTTTGATGATATGCCTAACTCAAGTCTTGTGAAAGAATAAAATTGAAACCACATATACTCTTTGTTTGTCAAACGCTAGAATCACCTACTCTTTGTTTGAATAACCAGTAAGGAATGGCTATATTAGTGCAGTAGGATTAGGGAGTTAAAAAAAAAGATGAATAACTTGAGTCTATTATTATGACATACCAACTTGGATATATTTGTTTATGAGCTGGTAAATATGCTCTACTGACCCAGATGGACAAATTAAAGTCCTCACCAATGTGATTATTATGACCACATCCAACATAACAGTAGGTTTCAAAATATCATATCCATGTAGTAACTTTTATCATTTTGTCGTGTTTTACATCATCCAATTTGCACTTTCACTTATCATTTTGCTTCCTATCTGTTATTTTAGCTACATTTCATGATAATTGGATAAAGTCATGTTGGTTGCTTTCTATTAGTTTTTTAAATTTGTCTTATAACACCCTAAATAACCATTTACCAAAATACATATTCAAGCATTTGCTTCAGACACTTGGTCTTAGTGTATTCCACGTTGCCCATTTCGGTATTATAAAATTTTAATCAAATATATTGTTTCCATATTCTGTTTAATTGTTTAATTGTATTGTTTTTTGGATTTGTGCAATATTACTAAACTGCATAAGCATTACTTATGTAACAGCTTATGGGCTTATTTATGTTCTATTTTAGAGTTACGAACCAAGTTCTATTGCCATTGATAAGGCGTCTCGGAGGATTACTAAACTCAGGAGGTCCTTTTCCAGGTTTAGGGATTATGATGCAATGGTGTTATAATTATACGTTATGTGCCTAAATGAGTTACTCGTAGTATGTTTATATGTCAATTATGCTAGACGGGTCGAAACAGCCCCGAATGACCCGTTTGGGTTTAGTTATGCGATTTTAACTCTAATTCCACGATATTACTAGCATATCGTCCTAAGTGGGCGACATAGCTGAATTAGCCGTCCTAAGTGGACGATTTGCATAAATATATGCATTATGACCCGAAAGAAGGGTGTAGACGTCCTAAGTGGACGACATGTGTTATTATGTCATGACATGCTCCGAAAGGGAGCCTAGACGTCCTAAGTGGACAACCGAGCCTTTATTAGCATCTCATCTTGTAAAATGGGACTTAGACATCCTATGTGGATGACTATTATGTATGAGCGGCTCAAAGTCATGGAATATATGACTTAGACGTCCTAAGTGGACGACTAGAACATTTTTAGCTATATTGAACCAACACGGGTTCATAGCGTCCTAAGTGGACGACTAGTGCAAGGCTAATAGCAAGCATCCTCAGATTTACAAAGCAACACTAGTATTATGCCGTTTATGTTATGCTTTTATATGTTATCTCACAAAGTGTTGTGCTTATGTTGCTTTGTTGTACTTGTTACAGGTGAAGCTAGTGGTAGTGCTACGAAGGGTACGATACCGAGAACTAGACCTCGGTGGGATACTTGGGTAATGAGCCTTTTCCCTACATGCTCTTTTACCAAGAAACAGCCTAGGACGTCGTGTTTTGGTTTGTATTATGTAAACACAGATTTGGTTAATAACTTGATGGTTATGGTTGTGTTTTAAGATCAAAGGGGTGTTTGGCATAGTGCCATTCTAGCCCCAAATGACCCATTTTGATGTTGTACGGGGTCTAAATGGATAGTGTACGTTGTGTATAGTTTTCTTATAATATAAAGTATGTTTTGTTTGTGTTAAAAAAAAAAAAAAAAAAAAAAAAAAAAAAAAAAAAAAAAAAAAACCTGGGCGTTTTGATTAGTTTCATATAATCAAATTAAAACTTAGCGCATGAGTCTAAAGGTTGTTTTTATATCGATTGTAGAGAGAATATGAGGAATATAAAGCCAGGGTAAATGCATTTTTAACAAAAGGTCGGAAAACACCAGGAAATAACCCGAGAGACCATCCTGGCATGATACAGGTAAATTATCGATTTACCCTTTTCTACGTCAAATGAATTATCTGCTAATTGCTTACTAGTCGTCCAAAAGGTCAAAATTAGCCTTTTAAAAGTCATCCGAGATGCGTATCTGCTAACTGCTTTTTAGTTGCTTATATAATCTGATTGGTGGCTTAGATAAGGACTTTTAAACACCCAGTTTGTTTAATGGTCAGAATGCAATAACCACTTACATAAGCAAACCCACAAAGATGCTATAACTGTTTTTCAGAATATGGGCTTATAGACTTTCATGAGCAATTAGCTTAAGTTAATAAGCTCTTAATCCAAAAAAAGTGAATTCATTGGTCTTTCCAAGTTTAAATAAAGCATATAAGCGAGGTAATTGACCTTATTTAAACATCCCCTGTATACAAAATTTGTTACACGTCAGACATTTTAAAGTCCAAGATTGTTCCATTATTCTTTTTGTTATAAGGTTTGACGTATCAAATGAAATTGAATTTTATGCCCCGTAGGATATCTACGAGTTGAAATTGCTCTTTAGTATTTATGATATATTAAGCAGAAATGCAGCTCATGTCGTTTGGGTTACATTAGGATATAAGCACTCCGTGAACATATGACCCTCTTAATCTCATTTTGTTGTTTCTACTATCTTTGATTCATCTAAAACATGTTTTATGTGAATTCTGCAGGCATCTATTACACGTTCATTTGCAGCAGTGTCGCAGCCAAAAATGAAATTAAATATCAGCAAAGCACACCTGCTGTCAAGATGGCTAGGACTTTTGGATGTAGAAGTTACTGTTTTCGGGGCACCATGGGAATGAACGTGTATAACTATTTTGTTGACCTGTATGACTATAAGGTGATAAGCCTTGATCAATGACTATAAGGTGATAAGCTTCTACGTGTATGACTATATGTGCTAATTAACTTTTTTTATTTGTAATGAACCAGGGCATTAGGCAAGAAGCCGCCTTGGTAATGGCTGTCAGATTGGATGCTGAAGTGGGAGCTAAAACGGATGCGTTTGGGTGCTGAAATGGAAGCTAAAGTGGATGCGTTTGGCGGCTAAAATGGGTGGATTTGGGGGCTAAAGTGGGGACTAAAATGGGTCAGTTTAGTTGATTTATTTAAAGTTTTCTAAATTGTCCATGTTATGAGTCAAAATGGGTAATTATGACTGTTGAGATGGGTTGGCTTGAAAACCTTCTAACCAGCCATTTTCGCTATACCTAATTGTTGCTTTTAACAATTTAATCCATCATAGACCCACATTGATTCATTTATAACTAAATGGATTGATTTTGGCATCTTCAATAGTAAAACACAATAATTTGTGTAAATCATATATTTTTCTTTCATGGCTCACCTTACATTGTTACAGGTTGATGAAGTCTTGGGAACTTTAGTGAAAGCCTTTGAAGCCTCTTTCTTGCCTTTGTTTGACGAGCTATCCTCTTATCTGACGCCTATGCTGGTAAGTAGCTAATGCTAGCTATCCCGGAAATTTATTTTTTCTTGAGTCAACCAAATTCTTCTACGGAATTTAGTTATTTTTAATAACGTAAATCATGATTTGTTTCTAAATTTTTTCAAGTCATCTTAAGTAATTATCCAAATAGAAGATCATTAGAACTTTTAGTAAAAGTAACCAAGTACAAAGATGTAGTCTACCAGAATTCTTGGGTATGTTACATATAGCTGTGCGGTTGGGCATTTAAGATAACAGGTCATGACGGGTTTGGGTGGAAAAGACCATTTAGCATTCGTAGAAAAAGGTTGCTTCCGATTGGGTTGACCTGCAACCTAACCCTTGAGGCTTGAACTGTATGTAAGCTTTAAAATATTTTTTGTATCTAACACGTCCAGTTCAGAATATCAAATTTGGTGTGAACGTAAACATGACGGGAGTCTTAGGCAGAGTGATGGCACCACCTTCTGTAAGACTTGTACTTAAGAGAGGTAATCAAGTGGTTGGTGCTAGTTAAAACTGTAGCTGTAACGGTGTCATTGGTTCATATGTTTGCTGAATAAATGTTTCAGGTGATTGAAGTGTCTTTTCTGAATAAATATGAATAAATGTTTCAGGTGATTGCAACATAAGAACAAAATTTTGGGGGAGATCAATTCAACTAGACCCTTTTGGACTTTTAACTCCCGAATTTGAAGATGGCGAGGTTGAACAAGTGATGATAACTTGTAGTATTTGGATGCTTATTTTGAATTGGTCCATGGGTTTGTTGAAGATACAACTATACAAGTGGTAAAAAACACGCAACAATAACCGGGAACTTGGACGAGCATTTAGTATAAAATAGGAGAGGGTACTAGCAAAGACAAACAGGTCTGGATCCATTTTTTTTATTTTGTTTGTTCGTTCAGTTAGTTAACTGATACTAGTGTTGGTGTATTTACATATTGGGATTAGGAAAGGTTTAGGTTGTATGTGTTATCTTTTGTGTTTCAAAGTAAGCTTTAGGATTTTTTTTTTTTTTTTTTTTTTTTTTTTTTTTTTTTTTTCATGTTCCATTTATCTGTACTTCCTTCGTTTAATTACCAATGTGAAAAGTTATGTTCTCTATGTTTTAGTTTTAAGTTTTTTTGTCTTTGTGGTGAATTTGTACACGGCATTCCTACAGCAACGCGCGGGCTTCCATACTCGTTTTTTTATAAAAGTGAACCCCAAAACATTTAAGTATTTCCATAACCAACTGGAGTAATTTAGATGCCACTATAGGACCTTTTATGTGTTCACACGTTTTTGATTAAATTACTTTGACTGAATGAGCAATTTCCAGGAGGATGTATTGGGTTGCTTTTATTATTATTTATTTATTTATTTATGTGAATCTTATCTTTCTTTGTCATTGACCAAAAGACCATATATGAGTGGCTTATCTTTCTTTTTCAAACAGTAAATCTTATCAAAAGTACTTTGTTTCTTCACATAAACTCTTTCTTTTTCATTGACCAAAAAGACTTTTGTTTCTCAACATCAAAAGTACTTTGTTTCTTCACATAAACTCTTTCAAGCATATCAGTTTCATCATAATTTACACTTAACCAATTACCTTCACATTTTCAAGTTGTTTTTTTTTCATAGTATTCACTTTTCTTTCCAATCAGTTTGTAGAAATGTCGACCTTCAGCAGATTATTACGTTTCTCCTCCGATCCTTCATTCATAACTCCATTAGGAATTACGCTGATGCTAATGCTAATTGGAATTATCTATTACTTTTATTCAATGGCATCTTCTTCTAACTCATCTGCACCAAAAAAAGAAGAATCTTCTTCTAACTCATCTGCACCAGAAATAATGATGTCCACTTCAACTTCATCCATTCAAACTAGCTTCAAGTATGACGTGTTTATAAGCTTCAGGGGTGAAGATACTCGCAAGAACTTTGTTGGCCATCTTTATGAAGCTCTTCAACAAAGAAGCATTTACACTTTCAAGGATGATGAAAAAATGAAGCAAGGGAAAACTATCGACAACCAGCTTATCCAAGCTATTAAAGACTCAAGATTCTTCATCATTGTTTTCTCAAAGAACTATGCTTCTTCATCTTGGTGCTTGGATGAGCTTGCTGAGATCATGGAGTGTCAAAAGACTGGCCAACAGACTGCCTATCCCATCTTTTTGGATGTGGAACCCACCCATGTCCGAAAACAAAGTGGGGCATTTGGAAAAGCCTTTTTGGAAAACAGAAAAAAAGACGCTGCTGGGAAATGGATAGAGGCTTTGAAAGGAGCATCAAATCTGGTTGGGAGGGAGTTGCAGGCGACCGCTAATGGGTAATTACTCCACATATCTCTACTTAGCAATATTTGTTACTTTTGTATATAACTATATATATGTTATATATAGATCTAAAACATTGTTTATGTATTTAGACTATGCTACACAGAACCTTCTTTTACCATACATACAGGAACGAAGCTGAATTCATCAAAAAAATTGTTGGAGATATTTCACTAGAGTTACGCCCCATCAATTCTGGCTTTGACGAAAAGTTAGTCGGCATGGAGACTCGAGTAACGGAGGTTGTTTCATCTTTAGAAGTTGGTACTGACGAAGTTCGCATGATAGGGATCAAGGGCATGGGAGGGGCTGGAAAGACAACTACAGCGAGAGCTGTTTTTGATCATCTATCTGCTGATTTTGAAGCTATAAGCTTTGTTGCGAATGTGAGAGAAGTTTCAAAAGCCTCTATAAATGGTTTGAAGAATTTACAAGAACAAGTCCTTTCAAAAGTGCTAAATAAACGCGTCACTCTAGATAGTGTTACTGATGGGAAAAACATGATGAAAGAGAGGATGCGCGGTGTAAAGGTTCTTTTTGTTCTAGATGATGTGGATGACATAGAACAACTTGAGGCGTTAGCCGGTGGACCTAACTGGTTTAAGTCGGGAAGTAGAATTATCGTTACAACGAGAAATGAGCAAGTATTGGTAGCACACAGAGTTAACGTGATTCATGATATTGCTCTCTTATCAGAACAGGAAGCAATTTCCCTCTTTAGTAGGTATGCATTTGGAAGAGAGAATCCAGTTCAAGGATATGAAGAGCTGTCAGGAAAAGTTGTAGGTTATGCTGCTGGTCTTCCCTTAACACTCAAAGTCTTGGGTTCAAATCTCTGTGGTAAAGATAAGCCTGAATGGGTAGATGCCATAGACAGATTAGAAAAAATTCCCTTAGAGGAGACTCTAAAACAGCTAGAATTAAGCTATATCAGTTTGGAAGATGAATATAAGGAAATATTTCTAGACATTGCATGCATGTTGAAAAGAAAGACCAAAGCAAAAGCAATCACCATTCTTGAAAGCTGTGGATTTCATGCTATAATTGGTTTAAAAGTTCTTGAACAGAGATCTCTCATAACTATTGATCAATATGGGCGCTTGGACATGCATGACCATATAGAAGAAATGGGACAGAACATTGTTCGTCGTAAGCGCCAGCCTAGCAAACATAGCCGATTATGGATTGATGAGGAGATTGAAGATATATTGACTAATGACAAGGTAAAGATCAGTTTACTTGTAAGGTGGAGAAAACTAATACATTTTCATCTGTTGTGACTTCTGACATTGTTATTTGATTGCAGGGTACTAAAGCAACAAGATGTCTAAAACTTGATATGTGGACAGGAAATTCGAGAATTCTTCTGAAAGGGCTTGGAAAAATGAAGGAACTTCGATATCTTGAAGTTTTTTTTTGCAAATTATGATTCTGAAAGTGATCTGAAATTTGATGATATCAGGCAATGCTTCACAAATTCTTTAAAATATTTAAAATGTTGGAATTACCCTTTCTTGTATTTACCCAAAGCATTTCATGCAAACAATCTTGTTGGACTAAAAATGAAGAACAGCAGAATGGTACAACTTTGGGAAGAGGGAGAAAGAAAGGTAGAATAACTGTTGATTGTTTGTTTTGAATAATTCGTAAAAGAGCTATTAATTTATTGGTTTGTTAATATGCTAATATTAATCTTTTTGTCTTATTTTTACTGGCAGGTTCTAACAAAACTCAAATTCCTTTCTCTCTCTTGGTCAAAATTGACGACCTTTGACTTTGGGTTGACTCCGAATATTGAGACGTTATCTCTTAAAGGTTCTGGTAATTTAGAAGAACTTTGCATGCCATTTAGTTGTCAAAAGCTCAAGCATCTTGATATCAGTTACTCAAAGTTAAGAACCTTTGACCTGGGGTTGATTCCGAATCTCGAAACGTTATCTCTTGAAGGATGTGCTCAATTTGAAGAACTTCACGTGCCTGTTGCATGTGCAAATCTCAAAATCCTCAACCTTCAAGGATCAAGGTTGAGGAGCCTTGACCTTGAGCTGATTCCAAATCTTGAGAAGTTAGACCTTGCATATTGTGATCAGTTGGTAGAAATTAAGGCTCCCGTTGGATGTCTAAGTAAACTCGTCGACTTAAACTTACGCGGTTGTTTGAGGTTTAGAGATTTTAAGTTTTACAGTAGATGTGAGCCCAAGGTTAATTGTTCTTCAGATACTTTATATCTGGATGGTGAGTCCCAAGATTCATGCCCATTGCACCCCAACAGTAATCTCCCAAAGTTTGAGTTTACTTGTATTTATGAAGAATATTTGCCGTCATCAGTTGGAAATATTGAGAAGCTTATTTCTTTTGGTCTATGTGCTTGCACAGACTTTGAGAAATTTTCAGACATGATTTGTAGTTTACAATGTCTACAAAAACTTACACTCATATGCAATATTCCAGAGTTTCCCAAAGATCTTGGCCAGTTAGAATGTCTAGAAGAGCTCTCGTTGTACTCTGAGAAGATAGAACATCTTCCAGATAGCATTTGTATGTTAAAACATCTGAAGTCGCTTGATCTTGATCGTTGTGCTCTTCTTGAGAAGTTGCCTGAGGACATTGGCCAATTAGAATGTTTAGAGGAGCTACGTGTGAGTAGTAAGAAGATTGAATTTCTTCCAGTTAGCATCTGCATGCTAAAACGTCTGAAGTCGCTCAATGTTAGAGACTGTTCTTTTCTATGGAAGTTGCCTGAGGACATTGGCTGGTTAGAATCTCTGGAGATGCTAGATTTGTCGGCTACAAGTATTAAACAACTTCCAGGTAGCATTTATATGTTAAAACATCTGAATTATCTCAACCTTGAGGATTGTGTTCTTCTTGAGAAGCTACCAGAGGATCTTGGAAAATTCGAATGTTTAAAAGAGCTAATTATAGAAAACACAGGCATAATAAGTGATCATCTTCCCCCAAGACTTATCTCTGCATCTTCTGAGCTTTGGTGAGTAAATAACGCACTTACCTTAAATTCATTTTTCTCTTATTTTAATATCTAATTTGTAGAAAGAAAAAAGAAAGTAAATTACACAATGGTCCTTATAGTTTATAACAAATTACATTTTTTGGTCTCTAAATACCAAAATTTACATAAACGGTATCCGGTATAAAACTTGTTACACTTTTGGTCCCTTATTGTGTTAAAGATGTTAAAGTTTCAAAAAGATAGTAGATGGTTCACCGTCCATGGATAAAATGCAACTATTGTACCTGTTTTCAAAGATTCTCTATTGTCGATTGCATTTTAATTTCATGCTAATGGCGCAATTCCATATAAGCTAAAAGTAGTTTCTTGGTTTTTAAGGTTGCCCTCTGGCATAAACTCAGGATCAAGCAGTGGCGGATCTAGACAGGATATTTAACGATCTGAGTTGAGTCGAGTATAGGCCTAAACAAGCTAGGCTCGTTTATTAACTACTCGGTACTCCTCTTTGATGCATTGTTTTCTATAGAGGCGCATCTTCAGATGAGGCTCAAAGCCGCTGATTACTTCTTGAATCTAATTGATATTGGAGCGCGCGATGGAAAACAAATCTAGAATTTGGCCGGACCTCAAATAGAGGCGCATCTTGAGATGAGGCTCAAAGCCGCTGATTACTTCTTTAAGCTAATAAATATTGGGGCGCTCGATGAAAAACTAATTTGGAATTGGGCAGGACCTCAAATATTGGGAAATAAGAAATGGTCTCGATGGAGAATGAGAGACACTAACAAGCTCTTCGTTAAGTTTAGTTGGTGAATGGTCTTAATGTGTGTTCAAACTTACTTATTGCTCTCCATAGAAGCTGCCTATCTTCACTTGCATTGTTTGATCGTTTTACAATTTCTATTTACACTGTATTTAGCTAATTTGTTTTTTGTACTTTCGTTGAACCAATTTATAATAATATGGTAGAATGTTTATTGTGACAATTAATAACAACACATAGTAATTCTCCTTTTTTCCTTTAACATCTCACTCTTCTTTCAAGTTGTCACTAGTATTAATGAATTTAACACAAACACTAGTATTAATGACTTTAACACTCTTGGTAAATGGATCAATAAAAAGTGTGGGAATAGGGAAGGACGGTTAAGATTGACACAAACTGCAGCTGATATACCTGATTGAAGATTGAGAGCTATTACCGGGTATAGAAAAGTATGATGCTGCAAAACAAGCGCGATAATTGCTTCCTAAAGAACCTGACATTTGGATTTCTGCAATTTCATGGTGATTATTGTAATTTTAAGGATCAGAAGCAGAACCACTTTCAAATTTATGTAACTGAATAATCTGACAAATCAGGTGTTTAAGCTAAAGGATATAGTTTAGTAAACTCGCATTTCAGTTTTCTTACATCAACTGTTAGCATGTTTTATGAATCCAATTGTTTTGACTTTTAATCCTAATTAATCAGCTTAATAAGACATCCAAACACCCCCTAAAATATATAAATACTTATGCTGTTATAATAAGAGCTTGATTTCTATTAGGAAGTTGCAAAACAAGTTACAACAGAGTTGCAAATGAAGCCGGATCTGATTATTGGGAACTACAGTGACGGAAACCTTGTTGTCTCCTTGCTCGCTCACAAATTAGGTTTCACTCAGGTATGAAGTACATGATTGGTACTTTAAAATCAGAACTAGATATAAAAAGTGGCAAGATGGGCGTGTTGGGTAACGGGTCAAAATGGGTTTGGGTTGAAATGGGTCATTTTTGTATGGTTGAAATTGGGCCAGGTTAGAATGGGTTGACCAGCTAGAATCTTTGTTTTGTTTAGAAACACAATAGTATTGCTATAAAGTTTTAACTTTTAGAAGAATATGATTTAGAGAGTTTATATGCACTAAAAATTGATTTTGGGCCACTTTTAACCCGTTATAGCAAAAGGTTTTTATTGGACCCGTTTGAGATAAAAACACAGCCCCAATCGGGTTTAAATGGTTCATTTCTGTATGGCAGAGCTGGGCCGAGTCAGACTGGGTTGACCTGCTAGCATATCCTTACAAAAACAATACTATTCAAATTAATTTAAACTTTTTTATGCATTAATAAGCGATGTGTGCGACTTTCAACCCGTTGTAGCAAAATGCTTTGATTTGACTAGTTTGAGATTATAAAAAAAGCCCCAATCGGGCCAGTAGACAGGTTGCCCACCTCTAGCAGAAATTGTTGCTAGGTCTAGCTGACTAGAGGACGATTTTTTCCTGCAGTGTACCATCGCTCACGCATTGGAGAAAACCAAATATCCTGATTTTGACATCTACTGGAATTACTTTGAAGAAAAGTATCACTTCTCGTCACAGTTTACCGCTGATCTTATAGCAATGAATCATACTGACTGCATCGTCACAAGTACTCTTCAATAAATTGCAGGAAGGTAATCTTTTGGTTAATCAAAAATTATCATTCATTTTTTCATATTAATAAAAAATGATATTGGTATTCAGAGTTTTTTTTATCTAAATCCAATATCATTTTTTTATTAATGCAATGTTAGTGCCGATTCCAAAGACACTCCCATCCAAACTGAAGTAACTAGCAAATACAGAACTCTATTCATAGAAGTACTAGAACTAATCAAAAAGCCATGTTTTTTCATTTAATTATCCCACATTCTGCACATTTGCTCAAGCCTTTTCACCTATCTTAGCTATGAGTTCCATTTTTCTTCGAACTTGTGGCCACTTTACAAAACTGTTTATCTAGTCTGCGTTGATACTACCATCAAATTTTCCATCCATAAATCAGCAAATAGCTTAGTACCAACTGTTTGTTTGACTTTGAAAGTCAACTTTAAGTCTTGCTGCTTCAAATCTAACACTATATAGTACATCAGCTGATCTTGTGATACTTTGAAAAACTCTTAAATTTCTTTTAGTTTGATCATTAGGTTATCACAAACACTTGAGCAAATCCTGCTTCTAAAATAGCTTTTAAAATGTCAGTTTAAATAAAATTGCATAGGCAAGACGGTCAAAGTTATGGACATAAGCATATTTCTGTTGACTAAACTATTTTTCGAATGGTTTTGCAGAAGATAACCCTGAATATCCATAGTTGTAAATTTACATTATGATATTCCAAATGGTAGCATTAGAACTCCATTGACGAACTTGCAGAATCACGAAGCATATTTCCACATTATTCATCCAAATTGGTGGGAATGTCTTTCTCTGTAGAACGTTATGACTTATGATGTAATGCTTGTATATGATTTGCGTTTAACGTGACATACGTTTGTCACTTGTTTCACCAAAATGTATTCCATCCGTTCAAATATTATTATTCAACTTTCTATTTTTGTATATCACAAAATAGTTTTGTAAATGGTTTCAAATAGTTTTGAATTTATTCCTCAATCAGTTTACCGCTGATCTTATAACATTAACTTGTATCCAAAATAGATATTGGTATTCAGAGTTTTATATAGGCATAAAAGGAAAAGAAGGTTTAAATCAGCTACAATGAATGTTACCTTTTCATCAAATAGTTATCTCTAGCGGAGTATTGGCAAGGACCAAAAATGTGCTTACCGGCTTATTTATGTATGAAGTTTTTTTAGGCCATTTAAAACTGCATAAAGTACTAGTACGTTGGAGAAAACTGGTTGTGTGTGTCTGCTTATTATAGGATTAGATAAGCTGTTAAATAAAAAGCTGGGTACAAGTTAAATGTTTGATATTAATCTTCCGTACGTATGCATGTATAGGTAGATGCTAGTTACGTTGTTGTGTATACATGAACACAAAGTTTAAGAATAATAAGAAGAACGTTTCAAGAGTAAGAATAATGGGTGGAAGTAATAATAAGCACTCTTTGCTTCTTCTACCCATATAAACCATTTAACATATAAAGAAAGATATTATATGTGTGGCCCCACCACTAGATCTGAAAAATTTAAAAATGTTTGATATTGTTTTAGTATTGTGGTGTTGTATTTTATAAATGGGCTTTTGGTTATTAAGTTGTTATGGCTTTGTTTCTTTTGGCCTATTATTTAAATGGGCTTTTGGTGTTGTATTTTATAAACCCCTTGCAAGGCCGGAGGTCCTTTTCTACCTTTGGTAGAACCGGAAGCAACCTCTCTACCTTAGGTAGGGGCATGGTTGTCTACGTCTCAACCTCCCCCATACACCGTTGAAAACGGTATTGGGACCCATAACCCGTGGAAGACGGTATTGGGAGTTACTTTACTTTACTTTACTTATTTGCATGATAAAAAAAAATGGCTTTGTTTCTTTTGGTCTATTACTTAGCCCTACAATACTTGTTCATTAGATGGTTTTTGCATGGTGATATGAAGCACACGGGGTCTATCTAATTGGTCATTGTTTAATGTGCGTTAAATATTTTCTTTATTAAGTTTGTAAGTTAAAGTTTGTGTAATAATGTATATATAATAGTGCCACATAAACTTTATAAAAATTGTTACAAACCTTTTTAGCTTCATCTCATTTTATTGTACAACTAATTTCATTGAAAATTAAGATGGAAGTCTAACTAATATTAATAAATTTTATCAATAAACTCAATTTTAAATAGCTAACCAAATGAATATTAATTAACACACTATTAATAATTCCTAAAACCTTTGGACTCCACTATTATGTCTTAAACTTAATTTTTTTTTTATTTACAAATGGGTTCGAGCAAAAATTATGTACTTTTTCTTTTATATTCATTATTCAAGTTGCATGCTTACATAAACTAATCTGGCTAAAAAGTATCATTTAACCATTTAAATGTTGCTTTACATACATGCTTGTGCACATTTTCTTGAATCAATTCGAACATGTGAGCTATATCAATAGAAAACACATATAAATTACTTGTATATGAAAATGCATTAACATAATACATATATCTATATATATTGCATTAGGTTAAATCATCAATTATTCTTGCAACCTTTTCAACTTCATCTTAATCCATAACCGACTTTTAATTCTATACTAATTACTAAATATCATGTGATCAATTCCGGCAAGCCTTGCACTTCCATCTCGATGTTGTATATACTTCACATTAAATGCACCGGTTTTGTTTTTCGATAAAAGTTTGAACTTTTGCTTATGTTTAAAACTCAAATTATGTATTTTTTTCCTTTCTATTCATTACTCAATGTGATATTTTTAATATGTCGTATTTTGCTATTATGACAAACTCATTTAATGGGCGTAAATATTGGTTTCTCACTAATGATTCTACATATAGAAAAAGAAAAACATTTTGTGATGCGCGGACCTTCTTCTTTTCAACAATAATTCAATAGCACACGATAAATTCATTCTAATATTTCTCAAAGAGCATTCAAAAGCAACTACTTACATAAACTAATCACGCTAAAAAGTATCATTTAACCATTTAAATATTGCTTTACATACATGCTCGTCCACATTTTCTTGAATCAATTCGCATATGTGAGCTACATCAATAGAAAACGCACATAAATTACTTGTATATGAAAATGCATTAACATAATACATATATCTATATATATGCTTATCTATAACAATCACCTAAATATGTAAGAAATATAGAAAATAGTTGGTATCCCAGTCTTTGGTTCAATTTATCTGAGCATGCATTATCTTTTGTGATTTTCATTGTACATGCGTATGATAACTAAATTAAAAAGAAAAAAAAAAAGACCGAGTTAATTACAAAGATCTAAAAGATGTGTGAATCATCTCCAAAATGTTGCAAAAGAGAATTTACATACCGCTACCAACAATTAAAGATCTAAAAGATGTGTGAATCGTCTTCAAATGTACATACTAAATGTGATTTTGGCCGGTTTATATAGGCATAAATTAGGTTAAATTATTAATTATTCTTGCAACCTTTCGCAACCCTTGCACTTCATCTAACCGACTTTTAATTCTATACTAAATACCATGGGATTAATTCGGGCAGCCCTTGCACTTCATCTCCTTTCATGATTTTATAGTTATTATAAGGCTGCATTGAATTCCGAGCATTAGCTAGCTTGTACTCTATGCAATCATGACGCCTCCACATTAAATTTAGGGACTGAATCTTATAGTATTATAGATTAGTTACATTAAGAGGTGAGTGTTTATTGTTTACTTACAACATGATACTGTATATATGGTATTTTAAGCACACAAATTTTACACAATTTCAAAAGAATAAAATAATTTTGAAACGTTAGTAAGTTTGAGTGGGCAAACTTAAACACTAATAAAATTTGGTTGTTATTAGATGACACAAGTAAATGCTACTTCGATTAAAAATAAATCAAGAGTATTTAATTTACATAAATACTTTTAGCTTTACATAGTTGTAGTTGTAGCTTTACATAGTTGTAGTTAAAAACAGGTGAACTGGGTCGAACTAGGATCATTTTTTATTCTTCGGTTAATCAGTTCGTCACTGTAATTTTGTTAGCGTCTAAATTTTAATCACAGGGTACTCGCCGCTGCGATGCGCGAGTACCCTGCTAGTTATTATTAACAATGCGATTACAAAAACAGTACTTATGTTGTATAAACCGAACTCATATAAGCTAATAAGCTCATATATAAGCCGAAACAAACACCCCTTAATATTGCTAAAGTAAAAGCAAAATAAAGTAAAAGATAAAAATTGCTAAAGTAAAATAAAGAGGACATGTAAAAGAAAACAAAAGCAAAAGTTAATTACTTAATACTGCTAAATGGTAGGTCTCATATTCTTCTTTTCCTTCTTTTGATTTTTCTCTTTTCCTTTTTATTTATTACTATGTCTTCTCGATGTTATAAACTCAAGTATATTACTACTATATATAACTGTTAGTCATATATGTTATAGGCCCAAGTTGTGTTTTGTATGGGTTAGAGCCCAAGTAGTATTTGATAGGGTTTATGTATTATATAAACCAATATTCGGTATTGAATAAGATACGAAACATTAGAAACCTTCATGGTATCACATCCACCAGAAAATCGATCCTCTAAAATCATAAACAACCATGCCTTTTAAACTTTGTTCTCTAGTCGATCGTTGGTATTTTGTTTGATTACCAGTTGACTAACTTATTTGTTCTTGTCATCCGTTGGTATTTGTTTGATTACCAGTTGACTTGTGGTGTTTATAACTTCCTCGACCGTTGGTATTTGTGATTACTAGTCGACGTTGTTGGTTCAAGTGTTAAAGTTTTTGTTTTCTTCTTTTTCTTTGTTGTCAGTTGTAGTCGACATTGGTTTCCTTGGTTAAAGTAGTGCCTTTGTTACAACCTATAATCCTTGATACACTTACTGTTACATTAGTCCTATTAAAACCATAAGGGTTCTTGCCATGGACAAGGTACAAAAACCATGCTTTAATTTTAATAATGGTTCTTGCCACTTTGGTGAGTATTGCAAGTTTTTACATAACGAGGTCCATGGTAATGCTACTGTGTCGTTGCCTAGAGGTCATGATATTGCATCATCTTGAGCTTTGACTTCCACTGATATTGTAACTCTTCAAAGTTTGTTGGCTAAACTTAATACTCATGGCATAAATAATACTACGTAATATTGCATCTGTTAATAACCAATCTTTGCCAAACTTCACTGGATCACATAACCATGTTGCATGCCACACACAACATTCGTATGGTCCTCCAGGCTTCATTAGTCCATCACAGGCCCAATCTTATTCTATGGCCCAACAGCACAACAGGTGTGTTTGGACCTACAGGGGGTTCAACTGGACAGTTTATGTCAGGGTCAGCAGGGGGTCAGGTTCAGCAGGGGTTCATGGCATGTTCAGTAAGTAGTCAGGTTCAGCAGGGGTTACTGGCAGGTTCACCAGGGGGTCAGAACTGTCCTGCGGTTCAGCAGGCATTCCCAGGCCAGTTCAACGTAAATTTCTTATATTATTAGAGTAAAAAAAAAACAAAAAAAACAAAAACAAAAAACATTTCTCAAATTTAGTTATTATTTCGTGCTTATTTTTTATATTCAGTCATGCATTGATTGGTTGTAAATAAAGTTAATTAGAATTAGTTACATTAAGAGGTGAGTGTTTATTGTTTACTTACAACATGATACCGTATATATGGTATTTTAAGCACACCAATTTTACACAATTTCAAAAGAATGAAATAATTTTGAAACGTTAGTAAGTTTGAGTGGGCAAACTAAAACACTAATAAAATTTGGTTGTTATTAGATGACACAAGTAAATGCTACTTCGATTCAAAATAAATCAAGAGTATCATAGACATAACAAAGGAAAAAAAAGACATTAGTTTAGTTGTTATTTTTGGTAAGAATATCAATGCATTTGAAGCCTCTTGAGATGGACATCATAAATAGTAAATATTGAGAATGAAACTTGAGAGTGTGTGTGGCTTGCTGGCTAAGAATGAAATCTCACAAGTGGTGGGTCTCGTGTTCGAGTCAAAAAGCTGCGGATTCTAATATTTTTTTTTCTTTAATTTGTTTGGTTAAAGTCACGTGAGTTGATCGACCAAACCATTAAAAACCATAATTTCCTGAATGAAATAGTGCACTCAAATTTATCAACACGAAAATAATACATTTTTCGAATATTTATCAAGTTTAGAAAATTAACAAAAGCTAGTGATAATCTTCAATGATGTTAGTTTACATCAATTTCACATTTAAATAACTTCATTAAGCATCCATCATGGAATACGCCTTTCTAAATTTATATATATATATATATATATATATAAAAAAAAAAAAAAAAAAAAAAAAAAAAAAAAAAAACAAACCATCATGGAATACAAACATTTTAACTACAAGAAATTATGGGTATCTTTAGAAAGGTTATGAACTTTGCTTATTTACGTCAACTTTTGTGAGAAACCAAGGGAGACAACTTGTTTTACTTTATATGAAGTTGATCAATCTTTAGTCTTTTTTACTAAACATATAACAACATTGTTAATTTGTGCAAAATAGTTGATATGTTTTTCACATTCAAACTCTATGAACATTTTACAGCACGCCCTATGCAACCGCGTCATTATATTACAAGCTTGAATTGAAGCAGTGGGCTATTTTGTGTCTGTTTCACATAGAAGGCATGTTATTTGTGTTTGACAAGAAAAGACAAATGTATGGTGCTTATTTTTAACACAACAATAAATAAATAAATTTGAGAACGAAACATGAAATTGCAGCTGGTTTGAAGGATAAGCTTTATCCCTTATAAGTATGAGGTCGCAAGTTCGAATCTTCAGTCCAGTTGCCATTTCGCTTTTTTTTTTTTTTTTTTTTTTTTTTTTTTTTTTTTAAGTATGTCTTCTCAATGTTATTAGTGTAAAATCTATTTTATAAATATTATAATTCCGATTGTTGTTGCTATCAAAATTAAATATGTAATTTGTGGATCACGAGGTTCGTGAAGCAGATATCATCCGCATTAAAAATAGTATACGAGTGGTCAAGTGGTAAAGTTTGTGAGTTGCGATTATAATCTCTGAAACCGTAAGTATCTTAAGTTTAGATGTTTTGTTTAACAGCCATGAAGTGGTTACGTCAACTTCATTACATTTTTCTCGATTTGACTATATGTGTAGCAGTGAGTGATGAGAAAAAAAAATTAAAAACTAAACCATGAAAATGATATGTTTTCTGCTTTAGTTCCTGTATTTTTATCATTAATTGTGTGTGATTTCAAGATTTACCTTGGACTACATATGCTGAAAGTGCAGCTTCATACAACTTGCGAACTTCTGCAAGATGAGCCTTACCACCAGCAGATGATGCAATGTTCATTTCCATTTAAATGCAGTTTCTACAGAAACCAAGCCCGGGACGAGGCAAAGCAAGAAACCTGCACAATCAATAGATCAGCAACTTCATAACAAGAGATAACTGCTAAGCCTAATTGTTAGCTATGTTAAACTATCGAGCCATTTTACAAAATGTTTGCGAATCAATTATGTTACAAAAAACTCTCCCTCTTTGCATTTTTGCACCTCATCGGGATACGAATACTAAAGGGTTAAACCAACATATCTACAATTAATAATATCCATCTTCTAAACCAACAAATCTGAGCTTCGAGCCCCAACAACAAAGAGTACGTCTATATTTCAACCAGTACGAAGAAAAACATTAAGATGATTTGTTGTTATATAGGCAACTCATGAAAATGATGCTTGACAGCTAACGGGTTAGCTACATACCACTTATACATGTCTCTTGCACTTTGAATTCCATTTTTCTGAAGAACAAAGTTCACAATTGCAGATGAGAGGGAGAAACCGTCATCGGTGCCACCGTCTCTGATCAATGAACTAATAGAAATAACCACCAGCTTTTCAAAATGATGCTTCTGATTTGAGAAATATTTCAGGCCCTGTAAAACATAGGCACCAAACTATTTGGAGTGGGCTAGTTTGGTATACACACTGCATTCCTAAACATTCATTTATACTATGGCTTGCTATTCATGGAAGATTGGATACTCAAGATAGAATGATTAAGTGGTTTCCTAATCAAGATCTGAGATGTTCACTTTGCAAAGAATGTATTGACAGTCACAGTCATTTATTTTTTGAATGCTCATATTCCAAAAAAGTATGGGGTAAAATGTGCAGTATCTTAGATCAGGGTAAGTTTGGATATGAATGGGAAGAAATTGTGATGAGCATGTGCTCAATGAAGTGCAACAAGAATATTGCGAGTGTAGTCAGAAGATTGGTTTTAGCAGCTTGTGTGTATCACATATGGAGTGAGAGAAATAAAAGACTTTTTTATGATAAGCAAAGAGATTGGTTGGAAGTGGTCAATGCTATTGTAGGCAGGTCTACAAGTGAAACAATCTAACCAAGTTAAGGATATGGCTGATAAATGGAAAGTAAAGATGAATATGAAGATTGATGATGATCAACTCATGGACAATATGGAAGTGTAGGTTTGTACTGTGAAATATGGTATGTCTGAAATAGTATAAGATGAAGTTTGATAGAATGATTGGAAGATTGGAAATTTGATTGGAATATGGAAGCAATATACAAAAATTTTAAGTTTCCACTGCCTAAAGGGGTGTTTGGAAACAGGTTTAACAGCAAGTAAAATTTCAATTGCTGTTAAAATTAGTTCTTTGCAAGCCATTATAAAGTTGAGATACCTTGTACCTTGGAGTTCTAACTAGTAAGACTGTACCTATAATAACCTCTTATCTAGTTCAGTTGGCCTAGGGGGGGACTGAACAGGTATGTTTGGCTAAAATAGGAGGTCTATCTAGTATGAATGTACCATAAAGAAGGGTCTCACTTTATGAAGGGTAAACCTGCTTGGTCCACTCAATACATAGGCATAGGAGGTAATGGATAGTCATCATGGAGGGTGTGTGTTCCCAAGCAACTGAAGCCTTCCATTGAGAGGGAAATGTAGGTTGTTTTGGTAGAGCCCCCCATGGATGGATTACGGG